>JAWZYU010000022.1:62592859-63322859 GCA_038380435.1 Ryuthela nishihirai | reverse complement strand
CACCTCTAAGGAAATTGACGTGTTATTTGCTTTAACCACGTTTAAGATCAAAGTCTTAAGCAATAAACCCACTTCATTCCCTTTTTCCAATTTGGGTAAGGACTCTACGATTAACGAAATATTCTAAAGGAATTGTTCATTTCGTAGTAAGTAAGGATTGTGATATTCGTTTAGAAATAAAGATTTCACGTCATTTGTACGTTTACAGAGATATATTGATCAGATATATCAAACATTACTGTATTTCAAAACTTTCTATATGATCAAATTTTCCAAAAAGTGGTTCAATAAATGATTTGAAATATACATTTGAATATTAGAAACCTTTGTGATTTCCACGTTTATTTATGAGATGAACAATTCTAGAACCAGTATTATATAATTTGAAAGATACATATGAATCTGAGCAGCTCCCCAGGGGTTTTCACGTTGAAATGTATGGAAAGGTTACTAAATCGTATGTGTGCTCTACATAATAGTGTGTCTCTGAGAAAAAAGTTTATTATTCCTTCCACCTCTAATATAATTGACGTAATATTTGCTTTATCCACGTTCAGTATCGAAGTCTTAATCGTTAAACCCAGTCTTTTCCCATTTCCCAATATGAGTAAAGAGTCTACAATTTAATAAACATTCTAAAGGGATCGTTAAGTAGGTAATATGTATCTTTGTGAAATTGGGTTCCTCCCTCAACCTTCTCTGAACCAGAATTATAGCTATGGTTGTGTCTGCTACCACCTGCCAAGTGATCATGGGATTCACGCTTGATCTGGCCATTTTGTCCATTGTGAATGGAAAAAAGTGCCTCTCTGAAGTAAAACAATGCAATCCATGCTGATTTTCAGGAAAATCGTCCTCTCCTTCTGGTTGGTGCAATTTCAATCTCACAGAGTGTATGTAATATTGTATCACAGAGTGCATGTATGTTAGAAACTTATATAATACAGAACTAGAAGAATAACTGATTGCTACTGTCGAATATGGAATGCTCGCTTGCGAAGAGACTGAAGTTTTTATTTTCCGCTTTTAGCACCCTCTAACAGAGGAAATTGCAACTAATAGATGATTGCGAAATTACAAATAGTTATATTTCATTACACTCTGTAAAACACAAAAATAAGGGATTATATTAAATGTGTTTCAAATCAAATGTGTTCGCTCAGTCAGCAGAGTGCCAGACTCATAATCTGCATTTTTCCTGTATCGAGTTCCATCTGTCCCAGATTCGGAATTGATCTCCGTTGAATCTCGCCCTGCCATTGCTGAGAAAGGTGACACCGATGGGCTCGGAAAGACCGCCGTCCGTTGAATAGCACCTTAGACCGTGGCGACGTGTGCGGGAGAGCTGTATCCTGTGCACGTTAAACAACATAGTGCATGACCTTGACGGGAGGCTTTCATCTGTCTCCTAAGAGCTGTCCAGTGGGTCCCCTTTCTCCAACCTTATCTGAAGCTTCAGGGTCCTTTTGGCCTGATCATTTAGCCCTTTGTGTCCAAAAATAGTGCCGCTAAGAGGTAAAATAAAAGTGTCAGTAGCGCGCCACCCTCATAATTTTCAGTTCCCAGGTTCGAGGCCCAGTTGGGCAAACGTTAAGGTTTACCTCTTGAAAACTCTCCCCCCCACCACCTCGGTCAGGACGGGATAACTATGTGCTGGTAAATGCCGCCGGTCATCGGATGGGACGTTAAGCTGTGGTACCGTGTGCGGGAGAGCCATATCTTGTACGTATTAAAGATCATGCTGGATGGATTTAACCCGAGGCTACCATCTGTCTCTCACGAACTCTTCAGTGTGTCTCCTCCCCCAACATTCTATGAGCCTTTTTGGGGATTGTGTGCAAAAAGTGTCGCTAAAAAGTAAAACAGTCCAACCCACACTGTAGAAAAAGTCATAAAAAATATATGGTCGCAGTTGGGAGTGAATCGGTAAAAAAAAATCGCCATTGTTCGAAAAAGCAACGAGGTATAAAAATGGTCGCCAGTTACTACCCAGACATTATTTGGCTACCGAATGTTTTATGAAAATCGGAACCGTACCTTTATCTTTGCACCTTTAGTCAAATTAAGGTCACATCCATCCATGAAATATCGAGAAACAGGACGTAGATCAACGTTCTCATAAGATATGTAGGAAAATGTTGCAAAATTATTTTCTATTGACCAATATACATATGTATTTAGTTATTCATATCAATGTTAATTAACCTATAAATAATTATGAATTGAATGGAACTTGTATACTATTTATATAAAAAAAACTAATTCAGGTTAAGCATTTTAAAATAGTGAAAAGTAATACCTGAAGTTTTTCCTTTAACTTACAGACCCAACTACAATTGTCTTAACCCTTTACGTAACAATAGTATTCAGCTCTCCATTTCTTTAGATTACTTTTGTATTCGTAACATTTGGACAGTATTTTCAAGACTCATTTATATGACTTATAAATTAAAAACATTTCGTAATCTCCACTCATAATACCAATACCACGAGAACAATAAACGATCACTTTTCTATTCAGAGTATATTTTTATAACCATGAATTTCATAGAGGAAACACGTATAATAAAGAACTGTAAGTATTTTTTTTTAATTCGGTTCAGAAACGGTAAAATAAAAACTTTTAAAGTGGAGACATGAAATCGAAGTTTCGATTTAAAAAAAATACACAATTAATAGTCTTTACACACAATTCTTAATAATTCGTTTTCCATGTTATAAGCAGGGATTAATTACTGCAATTGTCTTAAATTCATTGGGAAGCAGAAATATAAGGGAACTTAACACATAACGTTCCTGGTCTTATGTAGCCATGCCTCGTGAAAACGAAAAAATTGCGTTGCCTTAGAAACCAGCTTTCCCGCAATCCTTTGTTCCACGGATTATAGTTCTAGGATTCTAAATCTTCTTTGCAACTCATTTATTAATTTATTTCTGTTCATTGAATTTACTGCATATGATAATTTATGTTTCTTTTAATTTTAGTTATTTATTCATTCCTAAGTTATTAACTGTGACAAAGATGTTACCACAAACCGACTAATATTTATGACTTTGAAAACATCCTCCTCGTGCTTTCTCACAGAAATTAATCCCTACTTATAAATTTAGAAACCTTTGCACTTCAATTAGCAATAATTATAAAAATAATTAAATAGTCTTGCAAATCCTCATAATTCTTGACATTCGTTATACCATTACTTAATTAACATTTCTTTCTTCAATTATATGCATTTATTATTTGTTGGTAATGTGAAAACCGCACTATAATTTTTCAGTTAACTAACCGTTACTCTTCATTGCCATTCACGCTTAATTTCTTTAACCGTTCTTCTCACATAACCGGCAACAGCGACATTACGTTTGATGCAGGCGATGATTGACGTAAGAGCTCAGATCTTGTCACGCGCCAGCAATAGAGCATGCGAGATTTAAGTTGTATTTCAACTTGGATTGTTGCAGTTGACATCGTCTTAATGTGAAATTAGAACTGCATTTCTTAATCACTCTTTTGCTAGAGATATTTATATAATTAAAAGTTAGATTAGATCTTTTACATTTTACTTTTAATAGATATTTTTATCTTACACTTATTTTTGATTTACTTAGATTTTATTGCAACACCCAAGTTTCCGAGTAATATATTTAATTGCAACACTCAAGTTTCCCAGTATCTGGCGTCCATTGGGTACCTCAAAATATTCCTTTTTCATGAATAAATATAATAAATAACACAGGTTTACACTTTTTAAACTAGTAGCTTTCAAATTGAACATCCTGATGTTCATTCACGCATTTAATCTGTACAATAGCTGCAATAATCACACTACAACACATAACACAAACTTTATTTATTCATTGCAACTCTTTGTACAGTAATTCACTATACACATGAAAATTAATTAGTTTTTGCAAATACTTAGCTATGGTGAATATACAATCTTAGGATCACATAAAAATACCTTTCATCTGAATGGACGTCCAAACGATTTTTGTCGGTGGAGGTGTGACAACAATTGGAAAATATTGTTTTTATCACAGGGTTAAGCTCGAATTTAAAATTTATAGTTTATGGTTTGCATTAATTTCTTTTTTTTTTCGGATTCCTGGTGGGAGGTCAGAAATTAGTGCTGTGTTCTCCCCCCTCCCCCATCCCCTTGAGAACGTCCATGATTTCTACTTCATTAAGACAAGAATATATCGCCATCGCATTTCGTAACCATTCTCTAACAAAACTATCAGATCGTAATGCAGTAAATTATTTCCCTCTGTTAATCGTGCATTGTTCTTAAATAATGATGAAATCAATTAACAAAATAACAATTTCAAAACAGTTCTCTAAATCTGAAAAGTCAAAAATTATTTTTTGTGACAAAATTTGGTTAAACTTATCTTGATCACACTCGGACGTCATGTTGCGCTAGTAGCAATGTAATTATTAGTCCAATTTAAAAAAAAAAGAAATGAAATTCTTGTTTTCTCTCTGCTACCAAAGGAACAACGAAAGTGCCAGGCGGTGGAGTTTGGAGGATTAAAAATAGTCGGTGGAGTTCAATTTCAAAAGATGGGTGGGGTCCGATATTCAAATTACGGTCCAACTCCAATAGAGTATTCTACTTTTAAGCAGGGAAAATAATATTAGGAAGCGTATTACTATATCTAAGCTGGAATTTTCCAATTATAAGGAGATGTTGTTACCCTTAAGGAGGTAGGGATTGAATTCTCAACGAGTTTTTATAACTGTCAAACAAGAGATCCGGTTTTTAAATTACAGTGTTCAAGTTCTGAGCAATCCGTAAAGTTACTGAAATCTTAAATGTTAACAATCAATGAATTAACTAAAGTGATAATAAAAGTGATCGTGGTCCGTTCTGTTCCATCTCAATAAGTAAAATCCAATCACTCTCACTGTGATGTTGCTTCTTCGTTTGTTTGTGTATTGGGACCACTTAGGAATGTCCCCTCGGTTCGATCGCAATACGCGACGGGTGAAAGAGTTTTTCAGATAAAATCAACGGTTTTATCACAATTGCAGAGACTCAATACTGAGGCTCCTCCACAATAAATTGGTTCAACTTCAGACTTTACTTAAAAATAACAATTATTTATTGAACCTTCCAAACATGCTTGATAGAACAAGGACATATGCTCAATTACATAGCATTACAACAACACCAGCTTACTATGCCTGTTCAGCTGTATTCACAGAGCCCAATGTCATTATTACCAGTCGGCATTTCCCAGATTTACAATTTTTCGTCTGCACGCTTTCGTTCCTCGACTCGCTCTGTCTTTCTCCTCGTTGTTGCCATCCCTTTCTCTTTCTCTCTCCGCCTTGACCATCTGGGAAGCCCGCCAGCAGTGGGGTGACCTCCATCCCCTCCGGGCACTGCTACTTGAATTAACTCTCCAGATGCTGGGACAGAGGGACTCCCACATAGCATATGCCTTTTTGGTGAAATCAAAAAAAATATACAAAACCCGAACAAAATAAAAATATTTAAAAAGGCCTCTAGCCTGACACTCACATATCACCATTTTAAATATTTTTTTTTGCTATAAATGTTTCTTTTCTTTCTGAAATGCCTACTTAACTCAGAAACCATAACAATGTGATCAAACAGAAAGCAGTTTGAGCATTACTAGATATTAAAGAAATTCAATTCATTAATTAAACACCAAAGGGAAATTATAAATTATCACAGTGAGTGCAAAGATTTCTAAATGGATAAGATAAATTGATCTGACCTTTCCAAGGTCGTTGCACTGCAGACATGCTACGGGAGAAGATCCTAGAGTCATGGTTGAAAGAGAAACATCTGGTGGGAGGGCGATGAGGATCAGGAAGTCCGTGGAAAATGGTGGTCTTTCTGTGTCAGCATCAACGATCATTATCCTATGGTTAAACCATCATGTGAAAAGGATTGAAGACTACGGGAAGGGGGGCAGGAAATACTCTCTACTGCCAGATCAGGCGCCCAACTGAAATGTATTTCGTTTCTGGTTAACAATGCTTTCAAAGCAGTATCCTGTTGCATCAAAAACTGATTCATTCTTAATCTCATTGTTGTGTCCAATTTCATCTCTTCAACCGATTCATTGTTGCCATTGCATTGTTTCGTTTCATCGTATCAGAGATTCAAATTTAAAATCTCGTGTCACGCAACGGAAATTTATTCAGTACAAAAAAAATGTTAAATTTCCATTTTAAATGCCGTTTTCTTCCTAACGCTAATAAAAAATGCAACATTTATGTGTGTGTTTTTCCCATCGTCGTTTATGTGACTGACAAATTCAATTTCTTTTAAATAAAAACAAAATTAATAAAATAGTTGTTTTTTTCGTTGGATCAGTTCGAACAAAAAGTCAATCTTCCCATGTTTCGAATCTTCCAGAAGTTTGAATTTCGGCAGTTACAAGGATGCTTGAATCGTACTATGACAAACCTTTAAATCAATATTGTTTTTTATTTTTAATAGGGATATTTTTTCTATAGAGTATGGCAAAGAGATGTTTAAATTGACAGGAGAGATTTCACCTTCTCTGTGGGGTGTCTAGGATGAAAGGCGAATTAATATCGGAAATTTAACATTTCATTTTAGACAGACGTAATTTCTACCTTTACATGTTTTAACACAATGGGATAAATGGCCAGGTCACAAAGACCCCAAGGTCTCAAAGAAGGTTGAGAGAAGGGGACCTACTGGAACAGCTGTTGGAAGACAGATGGCACCCTCCTGTCTGCTGGCAAGGTGTGATCGGCCCACACCTTGCTGGCAGTTCGTGGTTTTTTCCCTCCTCGGACCACTTTTTGAAGGTACTAACCACGGCTGACTGTGAGCACCCCATAGCCAAGCCATAGCTCCAAGCCTTGTCATCTCGGAAATGCTCTGACCCAGTCGTCTGACCATTATAATTTGACCTTTGTGAAACTCCCCGCTGCTTTTTCCATCTGAAGAACAAGAATAACACCGATTAACAGAGCTCAATATCAGGTGTTATTTATACCGTTTCATGACCTTCACACGCACTGTCGTTTAACTACAGTTGCTTCGATTTGCATAAAAACGCTCTGATCATAATGTTTGGCTCTTCCGTGAAAATGTTCTGCGTTAAAAGTAGAACAAGCACATAAACTATAAACGGTTAAAATGGTGTCGCAAAACTCGCAGATTGGTTGGTCGTTCACATGATTTGACAAAGAAAGAGGATCCAGAATAATTTGAAGGTAATCGCTTCTGACCAAGATTTCTGCAACTGTATCCAAAGTGATGTGCTGAAACAATGGTTGAAATCCGAGTCCCGAGACGGCAATAAACAGATGAACAGGGGCAATGCCATTGGTGTAGTCATACAATGGTGCAAACAGTGCTTTCCAGGACTGCTTCAAAGACATCCAGAAACACTGAAACCGATGTATTGCTATCTCGGAACTTTCCGGACATTGGTTTTATATAATCGACGACAGAGTGGAATGTTAGTGATTAAAAAATTCTAAAAGCAGGGATTGTGGGGGACTAGGAGCTGAGAGCTTCGGGATATAATACTGACGCGTTACAATCTGAGTCAAACTCTTCGCTCCTGCTTTGCGGGTTATATGATAGTGCTCTTTGAATCGTAATTTGTCCATTCTCCCCATTAGAGACATATGCAGAGGATGGGTACGGGGATCTGAAACCCCTCCTCCCTGAAAATCCCGTCGTCGTACACTAAATTTCAAACTTGTCTACCTCCTTTGTAATCCAAAACAGTTTTCTTTGTATAGCTGAATTTTAGCCCCATGTTTTGTTCAGAGACTAAAAAAAATAGATTGAAAATACTCTATAAAGTCTCATTTCATAAATAATGTCATTTTAACCTTTGCTTCTCGGTGGAATATTTTAATAATTGGAAAATTTTGCTCAAATCTTATTCTCAGATGCTAAAGTCTCGGAACTTCCCGAAACAGAATTCTCGGACCCTCCCCCGGAACTAAATTCTGGGTACGTGCCTGCATCTCACAGAGAGTTTAACTAATGATGAAACCAGTTGCCGGATGAATTCCCCTTATTCATTTTCGAGAAATATAAGAAAAATTGCAGAGTTCAAATCTTCGCCTTCTCTACAAATATCTCATTTACGGAGTGTAGTACAATATTCAATAAATATCACACAAAAATATGGCGATTTCTTTCAAAATTTTAAAGTATGCTCATAACTAGTATTGTGAAGAATAAACAAAAAATAATCATTAAGGTTTTGTGCCATTATTGCTTTTAGGTAATAAACTACCCCAAGATATTTAAGAAATATTTTCTATTTATTAGGAAATTTCATTCAAAACATTTACTTGGTTTAAAACATGCTTCAAGAACAGTGGGATTTTCTGAAATCCTAACGATACGAAAGAAGAGTAGTTAAATGTTTCCTACTGGCTATTGCTTATGCACTCTGTGAAAAGTTCATTAATCAGGCCAAAAAAGAATACTTACTTGACGTGGAAGTCTAATTGTGATCCATGCACGATCCCTTCTATATGATCCTACTGAAGAAAAACTATGTGGATTTTCTTGAAGGATCATAGAAATATTGGTTAAAAAGGCGGGGGGAGAGAGATAAAATACTCAGACGTCCTGACATAGTGCAGGGCCAGCTGCATTACACTGGACCTGGTAGCCGTTGAACGAAAGGAAGATAGAAACGGACGAAATTAATTATGCACAAAGAATTAGTAAATTTGTCTAATATTTAACTAAGAACTGTGTATTTTAAAGTATTTTGCACTAAATTAATTTATTCACTATGACTTTATTTATTCATATTTCTGAATATTTTAAAATGATAATTTTTTTAATGGGGATTACTAGATGGGTTCTATTATTTTACCTCTGAGCGCAATATAATGGGCTAAATGGCCAGGTCACAAGGACACCGAGGACTTAGAGAAGGTTAGAGGGAGGGGGACTATGGGGCAGGTATTAGGAGACAGATGGAAGCCTCCAGTGAAGCGTGTTTTGAATGTTCACAGTGTATGACTCTCGCGCACATGAGGCCACGGGACGTAACGTCCCATCCGATGTACGTCGGCATTTCTTAGCCCAGTGGTAGCCCTTCTGACCGAGGGCAGGTGGTGAGATTTCCGGAGATAAATTTCAAACCTGACCAGTCGGGAGTCGAAAATTACGAACCTTAACCCACGCTATTGAATGAGTCACTCTGATACGTTTATCAATTAGAAGAAAGACAACATGATACAAGAAACGATAAGCCTTAACGACTCCAAGGTTTGGTTTAGTTTTAGATATTTTTTTCTGGTTGCTCCTGTTTCAAACGAACACTCTTAATCACCTTCTAGGTAAATCAACACCTCCTACACAAACAGCCGGTGGACAAAATTATGACGTCTGCATTGGTAGTCCAATAATCCAGACATTTCTTATTATTTATTTCTATTATTATTAGTGGTGTACTTTTATACTAATCTTTAGACTAATGTTTATTGAAAAAATATCTTATTTTAAAGGAAAATTATTCATATTTATCAGCAATTATCATCATGTTAATAAATGCAAACTGCTTTCGTTCTAAATAAAGCATATTTATAAATCATTATTGCTCTCAACATTGGTATAAAAGTACACCAGTAGTAATAATAGAAATAATTATATAAGTCTGGATTGCAGACTACTTATGCTGACATCCTTTTTGGTACAATGGCCTTCTCTTATAGCAGGTGTTGGGTAGACACGTTGATTCAAACTGACAGGTGCCTAAAATGCGAATAATATTTCAAACTCTGGGAAGACGGAATGATTGTTCAAATGTAGAATACTTTCAAAAATATGAGTAGCTAGGAAACCTTTAAATAATATTTAGAAATTCCAAGGTCTATATTCATGTATTTTCTGCCCCTGGTTATGAGTAATAGTAAGAATAAGATTCAGATATTGCGGAAGATGTAATTTTTTGCTACTATTAAACGCTATTGATTTATTTCACACTGCAAAGAATATTGAAGGAAAAGATTTGATGTCCAAGGGATGGTAATAGCCTAAAGAAAAAAGGGATGAAAATATTTAACCGAAAACGTACCTTAGGCTCACAGCATTCTGTCATATATACTTCTGACTATTGTCTGGGCTCTCTTTCGGCGTAATGAAATGCTAGGAGCCCGCGATTTTTGGGGCCCATTTTCATTATCACGCCCTTCATAATAATTTTAAAGCGGAGAGCACATTTTATTTTGCCTAAGGGTCCAGGTAAACTTAAGATGGCCCTGATTATTGCCTCGGTATTTTAAAGTTCATTTATGATTTACATCAATTACTAATCAATAAGTGATAGCTACCTGTATGTTATTAGTTATTAATTATTAACGATTAAGTTAAATTTTTATTCATAGATAAAAGATGCAAGCCTAAAACTTTAATCTTGACTGCAGAATGCCACCGCTTCTCGTGCATCCATACCGAGGATACACTTCTTGCGGCGGTCTCTAAACTCCGATCATTTGTTTGGGGACGGGAAAGCCAATTTTGGATTCGTTCTCAAAGCAGCAACTGACAGCGGTAGTAGCGGGACTCGGAGGACGCTTGACCCGATCTCGGCGCATTGATACTTATGATATTATAGATATCTAACTTAATCGCTAATAACTACTAACGAATTGCTGTTAACAGTTAATAACTACTAACAGCATGCATCCATTGATTACTAAAACAATGAAGTGACAAAATAAATCCTTATCCCTATATTTTTATGAGAATGATTAAAAAATTAACACCAAAAACTTATTTTGTTACTCCTAAAAATATGAAAATTTAAACTTTGTTGGAAAGATTCATTTTGTAAAGAGTTGTCTTTAATAATCAGTAAATTATAGATTTCTAGAGTTACATTAATTTGCATAGACATTTTTCTGAAATCTTAGATTTTCCTATTACCACTTTCTATTACATATGAAGTTATCTTAATTATATAACTCTAAGTATAAATCAGATTTAAAATCGGCCATCCATCCCCCTAGCACCGAATGTCCAACCCCGCCTTCTCATGGTGCAGACTGTTAGTACTTTTCAAAGGGATACTCTCTTGTGGAAGTGAACGGAAGCGGAGAGCTGCCAGATTAGTGTGGCCTACTGATCTAGACAACTACGGCTACTTTCCTTTTTTTAACGCTGCTGTGGAGTGGTCAATTACACGGTGCCCTGGTGCTGACCTTAACAACTTACTGGACTGGATTAAGGCTCTGAGCTTGATTATGGATTCTGATTTTGCTGCAATGGTGGGCTTCTGTGGAGGGAAAATCTTTCATTGTGTTTTCTGTTTGTTTGTTGGTTGACAGCCCCAAGTGCATACACAGTCGTATCAGAATAATATGACCACACAAGAAATCACAGTATACCCGCCCAGGTGCATCACAGAGTGCACATGACAAGGTCGACCACATGGAGATATAAGCGGCCGGCAAGGAAAGTGGAGCCATAGTGCGTAACATGAGCACAATGGGCAGAGGTGTTGATTTGACGGACGTTCAAAAAGGAATGATCATTTGCTACAGTGCCAAGGGTGGAAGCAACTCGGAAACAGCAGATTTCGTGGGCTGTTAGCGAGCTGCTGTAGTAAGGGTGTACCAAGAATGGACCGCTGGCACACCAAGTACCTCCAGATGTCATAACTGTGAAGCCCCAAAGGACGTCGACCCCAGAGGAGAACGTCGCATCCGTCGACTAGTAAAGTGCAATCGACGGGCAACAATGCAACAATTGACCGCTCAAATGAACGTTGGGACACCCTGGAACGTGTCTCCAGTAACGGTAGAGCGATCCCTGCTATGCATGGGTCTCCGGAGCCGATGCTACGTAAAGGTGCCCATGTTGCAACAGAAACAGTTCCAGCTCTAAAGATTTCAGTATTCATTTCATCTGTTCCTTGGGATTTATGCAGTTTAAGTATAGAAATGGCCAAAACAACTTCAGACTGTGAAATAAGGCCAATATTAAAGCCAGAAATGCATCTATCATCATTACCAACAATGGGAATAGAAAAAATCGCATTGTTTTGAACATCACTGAAATGCTCAGTCCACCAAGCCATGACTGAATCCTCCCCTTCTATAACTTTACCTTGTTTAGACAGGTATACAGGGATTGAATTATCCTTCAATCCGTGTATACCTGTCCGTTTTCTACCACACAAGACATTAACTATCTGGTACAGCTCTCTGCTATTTTGCTGTCTAACTGCTTCCTTGGCATTGACATCCAAGCCATCAAGTCAAAGATTCTTATCAGCAGCTAACTGATGCGAATGAGCATGTCTCCAGTAACGGTAGAGTGAACCCTGCTATGCATGGGTCTCCGGAGCCGATGCTACGAAAAGTGCCCATGTTAACCAAGAGCTATTGGCAACGACTCCTGCTGTTCGTACGGGACTACTGTCATTAGACAGTGGAAGAGTGGAAAACGGTTGCCTTCTCCGACGAATCGAGGTTTCTACTCCACAGAAGTGACGGGCGTTGGCGGATACGGCGTCAGACATACGAGAACCAACTGCCGGACATGCTTGTCGGTCAAGTACAGGCTGGTGGTGGCAGTCTGCATGTCTGGGGGATGTTTTCCTGATGTGATCATGGACCGCTGGTACCAATGGATGGGTCTCTGAACGCCAATGGCTACCTGTCTCTCCTCGCTGACCACAGGCATTCTTTCATGTTGGACGTTTACCCTGGTGGTGATGGTGTCTATCAACAGGACAATGCACCCCACTATGTCGCTACGGCGGTGTGTGACTGGTTCCAGGAACTCGACAGCGATGTCTCAGTTCTTGGCCGGCGAAATCACCCGACCTCAATCCAATAGAGCACATGTGGGACCATTTGGATCGACAGGGTCATCGTGCGGACCACAACCACGTCATCTCCGGAACCTTCGTGCTCTGTTGTAGTCTGAATGGGCATGTGTGCCAGTGTCAACTTTTCAGGGCCTCATTGCGTCCATGCCACGCCATCTCGCTGCTGTCATCCGTGCCAAGGATGGTTATTCTAATTATTAGGTAGGTGGTCATATTATTTTGATACGACTGTGTAGATTCACAGAATGTATTTTATCAGATGGTGGATAATCCTGAGCAGAGGTCATCGCAGGCACCTGAACTCTTGCTTCTACTGACATCGTCAAATTTTACATTGAAGGGAGTCTTTCAGTGTAGATGGCAATGGCCTTTAGTGGTGGAGGAACGGGTCTTTGCCCCATGCATGCGATTAGGGGCTATTTGATATTGTCGGCATTCCCTCTCTCAATAAACAATTTCTTTAAACATCACACTAATCATTTTCTCTCAATAGGTAGTTGGGGATGTGAGGACTCTGCACAGAACATTCCAGAAATGAAGAATTCCAGAATGATCTCGTTATCGCACAAAATGCTGATGACATTACTCTCATCTCCAATTCTGTGGAAGTTGATTTTCCAATCAGAAGACTTCAGAATTGCCTTGATAAAATGGATACGTGGTATGAAAAATGGAAAATAAAGATCAACACTAAGAAGAGTAACGCCATTCTCTTCAGTGGAAAGAGGATTAAAAATCCTCTAACTTTACACTTTTTGGATGAACAATTCAAGTGGCAGCAGACTGTCAAATATTTGGGAGTCACTCTGCATCAGAAGCTTAAGTGGGATCCTCATATACATGGGATCATCACAAAAGTTAACTCTGTCAGATGTCAACTGGGACTCTTCTAGGAAGAAACTCAGTATTATCTATTGATAATAAATTACTAATTTATCACATGGTCATTCGACTTATGATATCTTATGCTTCCCCAATTTGGGCGAACACAACTCCCACGGACATTCACATGATACAGGACTTGCAGAAAATAATCCTGCGATGTGTGGTCAATGCCCCCTGGTTTGTAACCAATAGACAATTGCATAAAGATCTGGGCATTGATCATATTTTCACATATCTTAAGTTTGTCTTGGGATGATTATACGAGTCAGTGCAGAGAAACCTACACGAGATTATATCCTTCCTCCTGGACTACGATCATGAAGTCCTTAACAGATACAAGAGGCCTAAGATGATGGCTTTCGCTAAAGAATGTTATCCATTTTAGGTCTCTTGTGCATCATTGCTACTCTTTGTTTTATGTTCTTTTGCTCTTTGGGGCCCACCATTGTGTGGTTTACTTTTGTTTGTTTTTTCACACTGATGCCAATTATGCATATTTCCAGATGAAGAAGGTTATGGGTACTATTGTACCTCGCAGTTCATTTTATGGTGTAACAATCTACGGTCTACAATACGCGCAAACACCAAATGAAATAATTTTTCCTTGACTAACACACACTAAGCCAAATATAGTAACTTTGTGCTTGAGACAATTTCTTCTGGAAGTCTAATTAGCTAATAAAAGCCAGCTGAGAACAACAACAGGAATTCTCTCTCTTTTTAAAGTTTACTCCTCATTCGAAAGGGTAGATGATGTAAATTATGTTCTCCGTTTTATATCTCGGATTCCTCGTAATACCATAAGTCTGGGCTTCATTGTTGCACTTTCTGCTTTTCGTTACAATATATATTCTCTCTAATCTGGATCTCAGTAAAGATCAGTTGTTGTAATTTCCTTTTTTCTAATCTCTCAATAAAGAACAGCGTTGTAATTTCCTTTCTTCCTAACGAATTAGATGGAAATCACACGAATACTCACGAGAACGAAGAAACCAGGAATTGCATTTAGTAACTATAATAGGAATTTCAGTAATGCGATATCCTTTTTTTAATATTATTTCTCCCAAATCAATCAATCGAAAATTAAAAGAATTCACTGGAGAAAGATGAAACGAAGTTAATTTTTTGGATACATTTCTATTTAATCATCAATGAGAAATCGAATATATTCACTACATGAAAACCACACACATATATGCAGGTACTTTTAGTAACTAATTCAGTTATTGATTTTTCATTTGATTATCCATATGCACTGAATGGACACTTTATCATGTAAACCCCCCTTTTCATGAAATAGACTGCTCCTTCAATGACAGCATCAGATGTTCCTACCATGCTATTTAAAGTAGATACGGAAGTATAAGAGATTCTGTGTGTGTGATTGACGCAGGAGAATTGGGAAGACGAAATAATGAAATGAGTTTACGTGGCATGATGTTTGCAAATAATGTGGAAGAACAGGTAAAGCTTCAGCTAGTCGTAAATGACGCCTCCTGTCGTATTTTTGGCGAAACCACTGTTTGTGAATTCAAGCTGTGCAAATGAAGTCACTATTTGGGATATCAGATTTATTTGCATTAGAATGTTTTCAATGCCAGATGTTTTTAGTGACCAAAAATATTTAAAAAAATATTAGTACTATATTTAAACTGACAACTCTTATTGAAATATAAAGATCATGTAACAATTACATTCGAATATACTCTAGCGTTTTTATTACCTAAATTTTGTGTCTTCCTAGTATTAAAATTGATTTTGCTGAAAAGTACCTATATCAAAATATAACAAATCAAGCCTGAAGAGCATGTGTACGTTTGATCCCAGTGTCTTTTCCATGCCTGTTGGGAAGAGCGGCTGCTGCCTTTTGTGTTCCTGAAGTTATTCTGATGCTTTGCGACTTCAAAAGGTAATCGAGCTTGTCACTTCAGAATTATTCGACATGCAGATAGAGCAATATTTGGATTTTTCAGAGCATTTTAAAAACTACATCAACTCTCATGGATAATGGTATAGAAATTATACTACAGTGAACATCGGCACACAGGGGATCTAGGATAATCAGTTCGCTGACCCTTTGGTAAAGTCAGCGTTCTCAGATAAAAAAATCTCTCTATTTCTACATGGGAAATGTACACCTCAAAAAGCTAATAAAGAAAAATGGATGAAGCATTTCAACATCACTTTGATGAATTAACATCTGGAAAATGCGATCATAGAAAAATTATTCAGAACGACATTTTTCCCTTCTGAAATTTCGGTATGAGAAAAAGGAACCTAATTTGCATCGCATTCTCCGAACGGGCTGAATTTTTAAACGATTCTTTATTCAAAAAGAAAAGGAAAATTCACCCAACTATCTTTATTTGCAATGTGATAGCTGAAAATATGCGAGGCAGGTCTTGGCATTCACAACACGATATATAATGTTATCCTTAATGTTTCGGTTTTGACGAAATCGTACTAGTTTTTCGTCACAAATATCATCATCATCATAATTAAGCAGCCATGGGCTATGGAGGTCCAACCAGACCGTGCAGTTTAATTCTTAAAGCATATCTGTCCTCAGCTACATCTGCTGCATCCGGCCACTGCACACCAATTCTAACAAGGTCATGTTTGACATTGTCTGCCCACCGCATCCTAGATCTCCCCCTCTTTTTGAGGCCTCTGGGCACACTCTTCATAACCCTATTCGCTAATCTATAATTATCCATACGGGCAACATGGCCAAACCATCATGAGTTGAAAATTTGAACCACCTAATGCCCAAGATACTGCGTAAGCGTCTAATTTCCTGGTATCTTGTTTACACAGTGTCCACGTTTCACTACCATAACTAACCGTAGAAAGAACCAAACTATTATACAGTCTAATTTTAGTCTTTAGGTGTATACGCCTATTTCTCTACACTCTCCATAGATTCTCAAAAGTGCCGGCAGCAATCCCTATTCGTCTGTTAATCTCATGCCGCACATCACCAGAATCTGTTACATAGCTCCCAAGATAATGAAACTGTGACACCTGCTCAAGACTGCAACCATTCAGATTAACTGAATCACAGCCTGCCTGACCAATTTTCATCATTTTAATTTTCTCTCTGTTTATAACCAAACCTACTCTACTACCAGTTTCATCAACAGCTCGAATGAAAGAGTTCATCTCATCAACATCATTTGCCAAAAGGGCTAAATCATCAGCATAATCTAAATCTGAAATTTTCGTATCTCCAGTCCATTTAAGGCCAAAATCTTTCCCTTGCAGTGAATTTCGCGTAACATAATCAGTAACCAAGCTAAAGAGAAAAGGAGACAAAATGCACCCTTGTCGAACACCAGAAGTAATGCTAAACCAATTGCTACAAGCCTTACCAACTCTCACACACGACTCAGTGTTATTATAGAGAGCTTTCATTATTTTACTAACTTGTCTGGTATACCATATGATTTCACAATCGATCACAAATTATGTCGATAAATAGAGTCGAAAGCCTTTTTGAGATCAACAAAGCTAGGAACCAAAGGTTTCTGAATCTCTAAACATTTCTCAATAATCTGTCTAAGTGAAAATATCTGATCCACACATCCCCTACCACTTCTGAATCCACAATCCTCATCAGCAATTGACTGTCAACCAGATTCTCAAATTTATTAAGCACAATCATGGAAAGAACTTTACCTGGAACAGAGAGCAGGCTGATACTCCTATAGTTATCACAAGAACTGCGATCACCTTTTTTGAAAATAGGGATAACAATAGCCCTGGTAAAATCCTAAGGAACCATGCGTTTATCATAAAAGATATTCAGAATTTGAGTCATCCAAGTACTAACCGAAACATTTCCAGCTCTAAGCATTTCCGTAGTAATTTCATCTACCCCTGGAGATTTATGATGTTTAAGTTTAGAAATAGCCAAACAAACTCCAGATTGTATTATACAGCAAATATTAAAGCCCCCAATACATTTATCATCATTACAAACAATGGGAGTAGAACTAACCACATTGTTTAGAACATCACTGAAATCTCAGCCCATCTAGCCATGAGAGAATCCTCCCCTTCTATAACCTTCCCTTGTTTATCCTTCAATCATTGTATGCCTATCCTTTTCTTAACACACAAAACATTAACTCTCCGGTACAGTTGTCTGCTGTTGTGCTGCCTAACTGTTTCCTCAGCTTTGTCAGCCAAGCCATCAAGCCAAAGATTCTTATCAGCAGCTAACCGAACGTTTACACCTTTATTAAGCTCTCTGTAATCCTTTCTATTATGACTAGTAGGGTACTGATTAAGGACATTCCTGCAGTTCCTTCTTTCTGAAATAAGCTCAAGTGCCTTATCACTCAAATAATTCTGTCTCCGCTGCTTCTTTTTTCCTAAAAGAGTACTGTTAGTTTCCAAGAAAGCTTGTTTAAAACGGCCCCATTCTTCCTCAACTTCAGTAGTAAGCAAACCATGACTGTCATAATGACTAAGTAACCTATCATGGTAAGCTTTAGCTATAACTGGGTCTTTCAAAGCTTCAGCATTAAAGGTAAATTTTTTAACTTTAGCACAACACTTTTTAAGTTTATGTTGCAAGACACCTTTAACATGGTAATGGTCAGATCCAATTTCAGCTCCCCTATATGACCTGGTATTCCTAACAGAACTAGCCCATTTGCTGTTAATTAATATATAACCAATCATATTGTTATGCAGCCCATCAGGTGAAACCCATGTGTTCTTATGTATGTTGCGGTATTTGTAATAAGTGTTGGTTATTGTGCTCAAATCCACAAACAAGTCCAGTCTAGTAGGTATAAATGATCAGCACCAGGACCCTGTGAATTTGACAACTCCTCAGCAGGGTTGAAAAAAAAAGAAAAAAGTGGTCATAGATGACCAGATGAGTAGGCCATACCGAACTTGCAGCCCTCCCCTTCCTTCCAAAACAGAATATCTTTTTTGGAAGGTATTAACGGCCTGCACCACGAGAAGGCGGGGTCGGACATTAGGTGCTAGACCTGGCCGGTTCTGTGGAAGGGAACGGACTTTATAAATCACATTAAATTTTGGTTGACCACTTTCCCCATATTTTTAAAATAGATAATAGATCTGTCTATAGGCATTAAGTCTTAAGGATTTTATTTTTCTTTAATTAGAATACTATGTACATTTTTTCGGTTTTTTGGGTAATGATAGGAATCCATATTTTATTTGGTACTTGTGCACCTTGTGTGGGAAATCCATATTTTGGTTATCTCTGAGCACTTTTTTTGTCCAAAATGGCCAGGTCACAAAAACACTAACGGCTCAGAGAAGATTGGGAGTAAGGGACCCACGAACAGCTCTTAGGAGGCAGATGGTAGCCTCACATGATGACTATCCAGCATGTCCTTTAACGTGCACAGGTTATGAATCGCCAACTCAAGGGCCATGTTTTAACGTCATATCCAACAGATGAAGGCTTTTGTAAGCCCATCAGTCCCCTACTGACTAGGGCAGGGAGTTTTGCAGAGATAAATCTGAAACTTGGCACATGCGGGTCTTGAATTTGAGAACTGCAGCGTATGTATTTGTAGCGCTACCGATTGAGCCACTCCACCCCCGCACTAGATTTTTTTTCATATATTCTCCTAATCTTTTTTTTTGTATATTCTCTAAAGAAAGGTTTTTTATTAATTCGAACACGACAGACAAACATAATGATTTATGTGTCAAAAGAAAACTTGTGAACCGAGGAGTTTCATAAGCTGTAAAGATTTTACCTCGATGCTTTTTTCCCTTCTAAAAAAGGGGAAATACGGAAACAATTGTTCCGCCGTATCTTCGGAATGCAAGGGCCAAAAGGAACTAGCTATGCATCAAATGAAAGTTTGTGATATAGGGAACGTCATAGGTTATAAGGATTTCTCCCTTTGCGTTCTTCTCTCCCCCCTCCTCCGTTCAAAAAAAACAGACGGAAATTATGAGAAGGATTGCTTAACTATAGCTTTGAAAAGCGAAGATCCAACGTAACAAGTTTTATGTCAAATTTAATATATGCAATTTGTCTTATTTTGGTCAAAATATCGATGGAGTCTTCAAAAATATTTTGCTGGTTGCGATATATCAGAATAACGGGAAATATTTTGAGTCAAAAATATTGATTAAAAGTTAAAGTAAGATTCGTATTAAAAATAATATTTTATAAAATTGATTTTATATTTAATCAAACAAACCTACTAGTTTAAAAATTCTACTAGTTTATTCTCTGAGATTCAGAATAATACATAAATAATAATACATAATACACAAAAACAAATAAGCAAAAATTAAAACCAAATAAAACATAAAAGAAAGGAAATAATAATAGGTTTCCAATCTTGAAACCAAAGGGCAGACTATCTGCTCGTCCAGGAATCAAAAGATTCTACTAGTGAACACTTTCTACTGGCTACACTGTGGTATGGCTTAAAAAACTAGGGAGAAACAGATAAACGCTAGCTAGTTTTTATTAAATTTATTATAAAAAGAATATTCCTTTAGATATTTAAAAATGAAATAATTTTTTCCATCCTGAAATTATAATAAAGTAAATTATATTTTTTGTTGTGACTAAAGGAAATGATGCCTCATAATGCTTTTATGAGGGAAAGGTACAACAAACATTAATCCAATCTTCTTGAATTATAAGGTAAAATTCAAACATTCGTCCTCCAATAAAAAATAAATCAGCTCTTTTAAACAGCAGCAGAGACATGATATTCAGTTCACAGATTGCCCTTATCGTAGCTTTTGGAAACATTTCTTTCCTAAGGAACTTCTGGCACCAATAAAAGGGAAGGACGCCTGTTAAATGGGACATTAAATTCGACACAATTCCCTTTTAGTAGGAGCATGAAGAAATTATTTTGTTTCTCAAGCAAAAAAAGTAAATAAATAAATATTGTCTCCAGCAGCTGTTTATCACAGAGGTTTCACGGGAGCGTTTTAGATTATACGCCATAGCAGAAGGTCAGTGAGGTGGACGGACCTCAGCAGAAAAACAACATAAACATCCGTGTCTTATCCGGGTGCCTTTGACCATTAGCCATGCACGCTAACCATTCTGCCACAGAACGGCAACAAAAAATTTTAATTGCAATGATTTTTCGTCTCTATACTTTTTGAAAATGCGTCTTATCGCCATGAATACGTACTTGACACTCTTGATAAATGATCACCATCCCTATTTGAAATTGGAAGAACGAATATTTTGATAAATATCTTGAACTTAAACAAGAGCGGTGATTTCTAAGTTCATTATATACACTACCCACACATTTTGACGCACATTTATTATGTTGCTGAACCAAATAAACTAATCTGATATTGGTTTTATTTTTTGAGTTCTTAATTAGTAGTCACAAGGAATGCAATGATTAGGTATGGATTGTGGAGAACTTATTACACACCCCTTAGGAGGCAGATTGGAGTCTTTCTTCAATGACATCATCCAGTGGGATTTTTAACGCTCATGTTGCATGCCTTTCTTGCACACAGAGCTACAGCTCAGCATCCCATTCAATGGACATTGGCTTTTCAATAACAATAGGAATCATTTCCTCATAGAAAGCAAAGTATTGACTTGAGGAGAAAAATCTCAAAAATGGCACTGAGTTATGATTCTGGGGAGTTATTTATTCTAAGACTTATCCTAAAAACCTGCTATTTCAAATTATAGCATGTTCTTTAACATGCATATGGTATGGTTGTCTCCCCTCTGATGAATGCTGTCTTTTCAAGCCCATCGATGTCCCCTATTGACCGAAGAGTTTCGTGAAGATAAAATCTAAACACTGGCCCAGGTGGGACTCGAATCTAGGAACTACATATTACAAATGTAATGCACTAGTTGCGAATACCCACTTTGAGTTTGTTTCACTCCACTTTGAGGAGCTTATTGTAAATAGAATGCCATCCTGTGGCCAAATGGTTGAGGCCTTGACAAAGGGACCTGGGTTTGAGCCCTAGGTAAGGCATGGATGTTTGTTGTTTTTCTGCTGAGGTCCTACCATCCTCAGAGACCTTCTACTATGGGATACTAAACTGAAGGGCTCCTCTCAGACTTTTGTGCCAAGCAGCTGCTTCAGGGGGTATTTATTTTTTTTAATTGTAAATGGTGAGAAATAGAGAATTTTGCCTTTGGGACATTTTAACAAATATTTTCTTGTTTGCCAAAGCAGGTTTTTATTCAGGAAAGAAAAGTAGAAACACACGTGCAAATTATCTATTTTGATTTTTCTTACCTTCTCCCTATTTCCAGGTAAAACCATACTGAAGAGAATCAAGAATTTAATAATTCTTTAAATCTCTCTTTTAGCAGCATTCTATTAAGAATTAAAAGATGTCGTTACAGATATAATAACTTAGAAAAATTTTTATTCAAAGCACCACAGTACAGATTTTCCTTGGTATGCGTAAAAATGACTCTCACAGCTGATGTCTGAGAATAGGCTTTATGACATACACACAAGGCTTCTCTTTTGAATGTGTTGAAAGAAGCCTTTCAGTCGATTTGGGAGAAACAGCTATGTAGCCAACATCGGATACATGAGGATTCTCTTTTGAATGTGTAAACAAATGCATGTCAGAGTCGATGTCATAGAAAAAGCTTTCTGGCAGATATCACATACACGAGGCTTCTCTTTTATGTGCGTTAAAATATTGCTTTTCAGAGTTGATGACCGACAAAAGTCTTCATGGCAGACAACATATACATGAGACTTCTCTTTTGTATGTGTTAAAAGACGATTTTTCAGAGACACCTGAGAAAAGGCTTTATGGTATACATCACATACGAGGCTCCTCTGTTCTGTGCTTTAAAAGATATACTTTTCAGAGTCGGTCTGAGAAAACGATTATTGGGAGACATTATATATATGAGGCTTCTTTTTTGTGTGCGTTAAAAGATGGCTTTTCAGAAACAATGCCTAAGAAGACTTTATGGCAGACATCACATACAAGAGTTTCTGTTTCCTGTGTGTTAAAAATGGCTTTTCAGAGATGTAAGAGAAAACGGTTTATGGCAGACATCACATATATGGTTTTTCAAAGTCCATTTCCAAGAAAAAGCTATATGGCACACAGTACATACATTAAACTTTCCTTTTTATGCATTAAAAGATGTTTTTTCAGAGATAATATTCAAGCAAAGACTTTACAACAGTTATATTTATGAGACCTCTACTTTGTATGCGATAAAAGGTGGCTTTTCAGTCGATATCTGAAAAGTCTTTATGGCAGACATCACATACACGAGGCTTCTCTTTTCTGTGTGTCAAAAGATATTTTCCAATATGATGTGTGAGAAAAGGCTTTGTAGCACACAACATATGTTTCTCCTTTTTTGCACTTTAAAAAATTACTTTTCAAATGCGAGTTGATGTCTGAGAAACGGCTTTTTGGCAAACATCACATACATGGGGTTTCTCTTTTGTGTGTTAAAAGATGGCTTTTCAAATTCGATGCCACAGAAAAGATTCTACAGCAGACATCACATACATGAGGCTTCTGCTTTGTGTGTGTTAAAAGATGGCTTTTTGGAGTCGATGTCTGAGAAAAGGCTTTATGGCAGACATCACATGAGGTTTCTCCTTTGCGTGCATTAAAAGATGGCTTTTCAGAGACGATGCCACAGAAAATGTTCTATGGCAGACATCACATACATGAGGCTTCTCCTTTGTGTGTGTTAAAAGATGGCTTTTCAGATTCGATGCCTGAGAAAAGGCTTTATGGCAGACATCACATACATGAGGCTTCTCTTTTGTGTGTGTTAAAAGATGGCTTTTCAGATTCGATGTCCGAGAAAAGGCTCTATGGCACACATCACATACATGAGGCTTCTCTTTTGTGTGTGTTAAAAGATGGCTTTTCAGATTCGATGTCAGAGAAAAGGCTCTATGGCAGACAACACATACATGAGGCTTCTCTTTTGTGTGTGTTATAAGATGCCTTTCCAGAGTCGACTTTTGAGAAAAGGTTCTATGACAGATATCACATACATGAGGCTTCTCCTTTGTGTGTGTTAAAAGGTGGCTTTTCATATTCGATGCCTGAGAAAAGGCTTTATGGCAGACATCACATACATGAGGCTTCTCTTTTGTGTGTGTTAAAAGATGGCTTTTCAGATTCGATGTCCGAGAAAAGGCTCTATGGCAGACATCACATACATGAGGCTTCTCTTTTGTGTGTGTTAAAAGATGGCTTTTCAGAGACGATGCCACAGAAAAGGTTCTATGGCAGACATCACATACATGAGGCTTCTCTTTTGTGTGTGTTAAAAGGTGGCTTTTCATATTCGATGCCTGAGAAAAGGCTTTATGGCAGACATCACATACATGAGGCTTCTCTTTTGTGTGTGTTAAAAGATGGCTTTTCAGATTCGATGTCAGAGAAAAGGCTCTATGGCAGACACCACATACATGAGGCTTCTCCTTTGTGTGTGTTAAAAGATGCCTTTTCAGAGACGATGCCACAGAAAAGGTTCTATGGCAGACATCACATACATGAGGCTTCTCCTTTGTGTGTGTTAAAAGGTGGCTTTTCAGATTCGATGCCTGAGAAAAGGCTTTATGGCAAACATCACATACATGAGGCTTCTCTTTTTTGTGTGTTGAAAGATGGCTTTTCAGATTCGATGTCAGAGAAAAGGCTCTATGGCAGACATCACATACATGAAGCTTCTCTTTTGTGTGTGTTAAAAGATGGCTTTTCAGATTCGATGCCTGAGAAAAGGCTTTATGGCAGACATCACATACATGAGGCTTCTCTTTTGTGTGTGTTAAAAGATGGCTCTTCACCTGCGATCTGCGAGCAAAGGTTCTACTGCAGATATCACATACATGAGACTTCTCCTTTGTGTGTGTTAAAAGATGGCTTTTCAGAGTCGATGTCTGAGAAAAGGTTTTATGGCAGACATCACATACATGAGATTTCTCCTTTGTGTGTGTTAAAAGATGGCTTTTCAGAGTCGATGTCTGACAAAAGGCTTTATAGCAAACATCACATACATGAGGCTTCTCTTTTTTGTGTGTTGAAAGATGGCTTTTCAGATTCGATGTCAGAGAAAAGGCTCTATGGCAGACATCACATACATGAGGCTTCTCTTTTGTGTGTGTTAAAAGATGGCTTTTCAGATTCGATGTCAGAGAAAAGGCTCTATGGCAGACACCACATACATGAGGCTTCTCCTTTGTGTGTGTTAAAAGATGCCTTTTCAGAGTCAATGTCCGAGAAAAGGCTCTATGGCAGACATCACATACATGAGGCTTCTCTTTTGTGTGTGTTAAAACATGGCTTTTCAGATTCGATGTCAGAGAAAAGGCTCTATGGCAGACACCACATACATGAGGCTTCTCCTTTGTGTGTGTTAAAAGATGCCTTTTCAGAGACGATGCCACAGAAAAGGTTCTATGGCAGACATCACATACATGAGGCTTCTCCTTTGTGTGTGTTAAAAGATGGCTTTTCAGAGTCGCTGTCTGAGAAAATGCTTTGAGGCAGACATCACATACACGAGGCTTTTCTTTTGTGTGTGTTAAAAGATGGCTTTTCAGAGTCGATGTCTGAGAAAATTCTTTGTGGCAGACATCGCATACATGAGGCTTCTCTTTTGTGTGTGTTAAAAAATGGCTTTTCAGATTCGATGCTTGAGAAAAGGCTTTATGGCAGACATCACATACATGAGGTTTCTCCTTTGTGTGTGTTAAATAATGGCATTTCAGGATCGATGTCTGAGAAAATGCTCTATGGCAGACATCACATACATGAGGCTTCTCTTGTGTTTGTATTAAAAGATGGGTTTTCAGGTGTGATAATTGAGAAAATGTTTTATGGCAGATATCACATACATGAGGTTTCTCCTTCGTGTGTGTTAAAAGATGGCTTTTCAGAGTCGATGTCTGAGAAAAGGCTTTATGGCAGACATCACATACATGAGGTTTCTTCTTTGTGTGCGTTAAATAATGGCGTTTCAAATTCCATGCCACAGAAAAGGTTCTATGGCAGACATCACATACATGAGACTTCTCCTTTGTGTGTGTTAAAAGATGGCTTTTCAGAGTCGATATCAAAGAAAATGTTTTATGGCCCACATCACATACACGAGGCCTCTCTTTTGTGTAAGTTAAAAGGTGGCTATTCAGATCCGATTTGCAGGAAAAGGTTCTATGGCAGACATCACACACATGAGGCTTCTCTTTCCCATTCACTAAAAAATGGCTTTTCAGATGCGATGTTTGACAAAATTTTCTATTGCAAACATGACATACATGAGTCTTATCTTTTTTATGTGGTACAAGATGTCTTTTGGAATGGAATGTCTGGAGAATGGTTTCATTGCAAGCATGAAACTTCCGCTTTCTGTATTTTAAAATGCGACTTTTAAGAGGCAATAACTTAGAAGCATTTTTATTATGCACGTCATGGATATGAGATTCAGCTTTTGTATGCAATAAGCAATAAGTTTTCACATTTGGCGTTTCAGCAAGACCTTTATTGTAAACTTCACCAGAACAAAACTTCTCCCTTATATTTCTGAAATGACGGCTTTTCGAATGCAAGATGTTATCAGCATACGAATAAAGGTTTATTTTATTTTGAGTATAAATACGTTTCTCACTTACTTCTTTTGTGGCTAAAGAATTGACACAATTAAGACATCCACAGACTTTTCCTCTAGTATGTTTCAGATGACGTTTTTCAATAAACGTTTTATAAGGAATATCAAAACCATTAATTGACTCTATTATATCTGCCTTAGATTTTGTGTCTCTTACTATATCAGTCTTTGTTTTACTGATATCATTGTCATAATACTGTACTTTATTAATAGTAAATGGGCGTTTCATCAGATTTCTTCGCCTAAGAAATATTTTCCGATAAGAGTAGCAAATATAGGAATATTTATTTCTTCTTTTGACCATTTTTGCTATAAAATTAAAATCCGTATTAGAAATCTTTTATTTTTTGTGCACACACTAAGCAAATATTAATTATAGTACATTACGAAATGCTTCTACAAGAATGCTAAAGCTCTCTTCTGTGTATCTTGTATGCAGCATTTTAATATTTGTCACATGCAGCATTGTTGCAAAATATCTGTACAAATGAAATATTCGTCTTTTGTGTTGTAGAACTTCATTTCACTATAAGAATGATTATATTTATCTATAGGAATAAAAACCTTTCTATGATATTATGGATTATGAGTTTCTGTGAAATAATATACTTCTTGTGCCATTAAATATTTTGAAGTTCTTGGTTAGTCATTCCATTGCAATTTAGTATTTGCAACAGCAATGTGAAAGTGCAAAAGTACATATTGTAAAATGAAGAATGAATCTTTAAAATGAAGACAGCATACTTCGTGGCACACCTTCTACCTAAGGAAATAAAACATAACTAAAAGGAAAAGTTATCATTTAGAATATATTTAACAAAGCACTGCAATTATTAATATATAGAAATCTTTAATCATCTGTCATTCCAATGAATGAGTACTTTCTTTTAATATTCAAAAAGAACACAATATACTTAAAGTAAAAAGAAAAAGTATAAACAGAATAACGTATATCGCCTCTGATGCATATGGGAATCGGATTTTCATAGAGAATTAAGCTTTTCGTTTACCTACTTTTGACCTACTTAGAAGTTTTAATTCGTGTAAACTGATGAATGAATACATGATGTGAAAACGCAAATAAATATTTGCGTTTTCCCGTCATACATTATGCATTGCGAAGTATTTATATAGTAAACTGCATTGCAAGGTATTCATTTAGAAACTATAAAGCATAAAAAATTGTAGTTACTCGGCAGCTAGGGCGGAAGGAGTTAAGGCTGGAATCGCCGTTTTGGTGGCAGCGACTTCTCACCTAGCGACATCGCACCAGCAGCGGAGCCAGACAACAAAAGTAAATGTGGCACTGGGAAAAATGTGCATACCCCTATTGGTCGAGACACCCTGTTCCCCAAAGGACACGTGTCCTCATCCACCGGGGTTGTTCAAACTGGGATTTGCGCGCAGACCATGAGACCTTCCGGATGTCAGACGGATTGTCTGTGGCTCACTTAAGCTTTGTTCACTATCTAGCGGTGGGACAGTTGAGGCACATTACAGCCTGTGTTTTTGGCCAGTGACTATACCGGGTGGGTAGTCACTGTATGTATATAGTTTAAATTGTAAATAAACATATGTATGTATGAAATACCTGACTTGTGTATTCTGCCACCTGAGTAAATCATCCTGATGAGATAGGGGCAGATACCCTTCTACAAATGCTGTCATACACATAGAAAGAAAAATAACCCAGTCCAGACAGGCACAGAAGGAGCCTGTCTACATTGGCATCAGAAAGTGGAATCTCTGTTGTGAGAGTTTGATACGAGGTGGTGTCCCATTAAGGGGCAGTTTAGCGAAGATTCAGTGCTGGCAGGAGTGTAAATCATCACTGCAAGATCTTCACATCAGGTACGGTAAGATCAAGTTTGTAAAGCCAGTTTTTGTCTTGTTGTTATTCTGTGCTGTGCCGTCTAATACACGAGGGACAACGCGAAATATGGTTCTAAATTGCACAACACAGACACTACTCCAGACAGATGAACACAAAACATGGAGGCTATTGGGTCTGATTTGTCAGGAGGTGCTGTTAGTGATTATTCTCAAACTCAGAAAATAGCAGAGCAGTCCGATGATGCCAGAAAGCATGAATTAGAATTGAGGAAAATTGAATTAACGTGACTTGAGCTAGTTGATAGACAAGCCCAACGTGAGGGCGATGAGTGAAGAGAGCGCATGCGACTGGAGATGGAGGCCAAAGAAAGGCAAGCACAACGTGAACATGAACTGCAAATAAGGTGTCTTGAGCTTGAGACAGCAAAAGCAAGCGACGTGGGATCTCACAGTGCATCGTGCAGTCTCTGCAGTTGAATACAAAAGGCAATTGGATGGGAAAAAGAAACTTTTGCACGAACCGTGGAACGTTTTCGGAAAAAATTAGGAAAATGTGGAAAAGGTATATTCAGAGCAGAAGTGTCCACATTTGAGGAATTGGTCGACCTGCTGGTGGCAGATTGAATTAAATCAGAGGTACCGAGTAGCACTGGTGAATATGTTGTATTGCAGGAGCACTCGGACTGGTTGATCCAAGAGACCTCATATATTGCATAATACATCATTTAGCGAGCAGTCGAATTAATGTGCGTCCAAGAGACTCTGATTGACAGGTGGCCAGGTTCATTCCTCGTCCCACGCACGAGCAAGTAGAACGAAAAGCGCCCATTCAATATCTGAAGCGATCAGCATAATTCAATCCATTTGCTAGCACTAGCAATGCACGTGGCTGTTTCGAGTGCAGCTCGAACCAGCATTTTCGCAGATATTGCCTAAATGGTGGGCAAAGAGGAAATCGCCCAGTGCTGGGATTAATACAGCACAGACTGTATAAGACGAGCCAGAAGAGGTGTTATGTATGCGCGTTTCAACACATACGTTTGAAGCTCAGGATGAAGGGCAATTAGCAACAGCTAGACTTGCCCAGGTTCAGACAGCAGACTTGCAATGCAGCCAGAATGCTTTCACAGCTTTCATTGATTCTGGTGCTGAAATCTCTGTGTTTAGAAGAGATGTTGTTCCAGATAAGTTTTTCACACCGAAGTGGATGATTAAGCTGAAGTCAACATTTGGAGATAGCTGAAATGATCCACATTCCTGTGCTTTGAGAGGGGGAATGCAGTCTCCCATGACTCCGCCAAAAATTAATTTAGCGATTGCAGTTTCATCGGACCTAGCACTTTCTGCACTTCTGATGATGGATGATTTTAAAAAGCATTCTGCTGTTAATTTCGACGAAGAGCACACTTCAGTTTGGAATAGAGCAAGCAATTTGGTGGAGAAGGCTCTCAAAAGCAAAATGTACTACGTGACGTCACCTTCTCAAACATGCGAGAGGCTGCCTGCTTCGGCTCCTGAAGTTACTATGGCAACAACCAGCCCAAAGTGCACAAGCAAAGAACTTATTGCTACTGCGACTAGAGATGATGATTCATTGCCTGCTAGTGTCACCCAACTACCGGAAGTCCAAGGTCTTCAGCAGAAGAAAGCATCTGCGTCACGAGGCGAAGTGGAAGTACATATTGGCAGTGTTAGTGAATTAGCACGGAGTGAGCTAACTGCGAATGAGAATGAGAGCAAACAGCTTAGGCGAAATAATTCACCACAGTTTTAAGACCAGGTATTTTGGGAAAATTTTAAGAAGCAACAGAGAACTGATCCCAGTTTAGTCGAGTCATGGAGCGATGCGAAGTTGAATTGGCAGAAATATGTTGTATCAGATGGAGTTCTGCAACAATGAATCTCTTGTTGCGATGTTATGCAACCACGGCAATTCCCGGTTCCGCTTGTACAGCACTACCTGGTTATGAAAAGCCATGACCATCTAGAGCCGGGGGCAAGGAATACGCCCTATAGGCGCACCTCAACCCCAACCTCACATGGCAGCAGTCCTATAGAAGGAAAGCTGACCACCAGAAGAAACCTTACTGTAATCTGTTCCCCGGTTTGCAAATGTGCATGGATATAAAGATCCAAGCTCGATCGGCACCCGGGGTGGAGACTCTTAGTAAGACCCAGACTTTTTGGACAGCTCGTGCCTACAAGGCGGGGCTCAGACCTTTCGGCAGAGCCGTCGAACAGACCACACAGGTCTCCTGAGAGGTGAGGTCTCTGACGCCGTCACCATCCAACCGGCAATCAAGCCGGCCAGCAGCATCATCAACCTCAGTTGGCCTTAGCCATGTCCAACCGGGACACCAATCCGGTGGGCACAGCCTTCAGCCGGGTTGCTTGGCCCTAGGCCCCCCCACCACGACAAGGTGGTCCCCTATCGGGGGGTGGGAGTTCTGCAACAGGTGGGTCGAGTAGGAGATAGGATTTTTCATACATATGTGGTCCCGAAGGATGATATGGTTGATGCAATGAGAAGGGAGTATTCGCCGATCCCAGGAAATCATCTTACTGCTTCGGACACATTAAGCAATATGCTGTCTTTCCATTGGTGGCTCACGATTGAGAACGATGTAAAATAATTTTTTGATTCTTGTGCGAAATGTGAGTAATGGAAGAGGGGCGGAGCTGATCATAACACGACAGGGAGGTCTGGTAAGAGGCTGCTGCCTTTGATCTGAGCCATTGTGTGCAGAAGCTTTGAACTTTATCATCTACCAGTACTGAGGGGGGAAGAAGCAATACTGGATGGGAGGGGCCATGTCAGTAAGCTAAAGGGATCTCCAGTGAGGTTCTCCCAAACAGAGACGATTCTTGGGAATACTCATGACGTGGAGAAGAAATTTATTGGCTCTGTTCTCAGGAGAGATGGCATTTCATGGCAGATGGAAATGGGTTGCGCCCCACCTGGTAGATTAGCGGCACTGAGTTCTGCAGTGGGAGTGGCAGCTAAGCAAAAGAGTCCCGAATTGGTGCCAGCTGTATAGCATGTAACCGAAAAAGAGTTTAGCCAAGAAGCAGGTTTTGTCACCAATGTTAAGAAGCAACATTACAAGCAACAGAAAGTGAGGGAGAGTGGTGCGATGCAATAGTGCATGAACCACATGATCCGAAGCAGTGCTTTGAATGGCGCAGACATGTGGCCGCGAGTGATGCGCAGTAGGCCAAGGTCAGCAGGTTGTCCGCTTGTCGGCAGCTCGCAGAAAAGTCCTCGACCTGCTTGGATGGTTTCTGGATCGTGAATCACGGCGGTTACAACAGTCAGCTGCGCGCATCTGCAAGAACTTGGAAACACTACCAGCACAAGGGAATGCTGCTACTCTTTCCAGGTTGATGATAATCTCGGAGGCAGTGTAATGGGGTAGACACAGGTTAGGGGGGGGGAAATGGTGCAGGATGACGATGGGGCATTAACGACTTGATGGACTTCGGTACAGCTGCAGTCTTCCAAGGCAACGAACTCCTCCTAGCGTACAGCGAAGATCATATGTCTGAATATTTTCCTTCAGTGATGGGTGTGACATTCAATTATGGACTTCATCATAAACTTTGTGCCATAACTGTATCAATAATTTTGTGAACAATTTGGTAAACATATTGACTTGGCAACGTCTGTGTTGTGTGTGAATATTTTACCAACTGTGTGGCAACCAGATTGATGCAAATCATAATTCTTCTTGACCCTCATTAAAAAAAAGGACTTCCGTGGTCATCGCTGACTTTGTGACATATGTGTTTTCAATTATTGGTGCACTGCAAACTTTCTTTGTGCAAAAATTTCTATGAACTCTACAGTTCGATGAACAGTGACTGTCGTTCACAAGGAACGGGTTCGAGTTCTTGGGTGACTCAATAAGAAATCAAGGCAGAGGACGTAATAATTTTTTTTTTTGTACTGGGGTATTATTTTGATTTATAAAAGTTAAAGTGCAACTAAGCATAAAGTACACGTTCCAAAATCACAAAGCTCGTTTTGACATAAATATTGCATTTTGAGAATTCAATGAATAAGAAAATGCAATATTACTACATGCTACTACGACATAAAGTACTTTTCGTTGTTGCACAATACAGCAACCACGGCAATCACCGGTTTCGTCTTTCGACACTCCCAAGTTGAAAGGAAAGCCATGACTATCTACTGTCAGGGGTAAGGCTACACCAAATAGATGCATCTCATCCCCGACATCCTATGGCGACAGTCCTATAGCAGGAAAGCTCATCCATCGGGCAAAACCTGGAATTTACTCTGTTCCCTGGTTAGCCATGAACAAGGATTTGTAGATCCAAGTTCCCTCGGCATCCGGGGTGGAGACTCTTCGTGGCACCCAGACTTCGAAAAGGGCCCTTGCCTATTAGGGGACCAATCCGTTCGGCAGGGTCCTTGAACTGATCCACTTAGCACCTGATTTTGGGGTCTTGGCACCGTCCAACCGGGCCACTAAACAAGTCAGCGATGCCTTCGACCTCGGTTGGTCTTGGGTCTACCAACCAGGGCCTGTACCGGTCAGCATAGTCTTCGACCAGTTGCTGTGCCACAAGCCCCCACCAACACGACAAGGTGGTCCCCTATCGGGGAGAACTTCGACATAACAAAAAACAATATTATGCCCTTAAATTCATTGTTCTCTTTCTCAGTTTGTAACAAGACAATTCTATTTCCTGTAATGCTGGGCCGCCAATGTACGAAAATATGTTCTGTGCGTTCCGTGTTATAATTCAGTAGTTTTTGAATACACTACAGGAAAAAAAATTGCGACACTTGGAATTATTAATGCCATTTTATTGAAATGCAGGCAGCTCTTAGCATACACTGAAATGCGCGATTGATGACATTATCAAAAAAGAAGTATGGAAAATTACCACTTTACCTACCCAGTAAAGTGGTATAATCAGTACGATGTTGAACCATCCCGCACAGCAATGCATTCATGAAGATGGTGGGGAAGGCTGCTGTACTGTTATGTCCTCCTGAGGGATAGAATGCCAAATAGCGTGAAGTCGCTGTTCCATTTCAGCGACAGTGGTTGGCGCACCTCTTGAGTTTTGTTGGAGCTGTCGCCCCATCATGTCCCAAACGTGTTCAATAGGTGAAAGTTCCGGCGAGCGTGTTGTGGCCATGGTAGTACCTGAACGTTTTCCTCCTGTGATACTGCAGACTAATGTGGGCTGTGTGGGGAAAGGTATTATCTTGGTGATAAATGGTTCCGTGCTGCTGAACAAATGGGACAGCCACTGGCACCAAAATGTTGGTAACATATCATTGAGCAGTTAGAGAACCCCTTATGATGACTACTTCTGACCGAGGTGTCCAATATCAACCCACACCAGGTTTTGCAGCTGCGTAATAATGTCGCAGGCACTAGGTGGCGTTCCTTTCTCCTGTATGAAAGCGAACACGTTGTCTACCAACGTGCTGACCAAGACAAAAACGAGATTCGTTACTAAACACCACAGTAGACCACTCTTGTTCGTTCCAGTTCTGTCTGAGGCGAAACCACTGAAGACGTGCTTGCAGGTGGACAGATGTGAGGGGCAAATGCAGTGCCGGACGATAGGCTCACAATGAAAACTGTAAAAGCCTAATGTTTACCATCCGCCTGGTAGGTATTCTTTGTGTTTACCTGTTGCCAGTTCCTGTGCATTTGCGTTGTAGTCGCGAATCTGTCACGCAATGCCATGCATCGTAAATGGCTGTCCTGTCGCTCCATGGTCATACGTTGTCTTCTTGATCTTGTTGGCGTGTGCTGAATTTTTCTTGAATCCACTGGCGCCATATGTATAGGATGGTGCTGGTATTGCAGCCAACAAGATAGGTCACATCTCTATACGACAAACCAGCTCCTCTAAGGCTGATGATTCTTTAATGCTGAACTTCTATTAACTGTTGGAATGACTGTCGACGTATGGGTAAGGGCATTTTTAGCGGTTTAGAACAATTTCAACGTTTTTTTCAACCAGGGAGATTTCGTTGCCTTTATCTGTGGTTTGACGACAGCTCGCGCCCGTCAAATTGTTCGGATTGTCCTGCAAATCTGATCATTTCCATGCATTTCCATACATTACCGCCTCAATAAATTTCGTCACATTAGCATAACTTCTTACAAGTGTTGCATTTTCTTTCCTGTAGTGTATCTATTTATGCTCTATACATATACATCGACCACTCGATTCACACGATCGATAGGTTCCACGAAATTACAGTATAAATCGAAACCAACTTAAGGAAAAATGAGCGATAGGTTTCAAAAATATCGTTCTTATGAATAAAACTATTGAAAGTATTATTTATATATTTTTATTTCAAATTTCACTTCAGCAATAATAATTGATATATTCTCATATATTTCTTTCCGATTACGAAAAATACTCATCATTAACCTATACGTACACTACTGAAATTTAAAACGAAATTTGAAAGAATAATACTAATAAACTGAATATAAATTAGAAATAAAGTACTTACGAATCATCTGTATTTAACCTGTATAATAATCTGCAAAGTCAAAAGTTGCTAAAAATGAGATTAATCGTGGGTTTTTACTACTCCGAAAAATTCAGTCTAATAAGTTAGATCTCTCTGCCGGTTAAAAACAGATCATTTCATTTAGATGTCGCGAGACAGATTGCATTAAAATGACAAGAATATAATTTTAGCAAAAGAATATAAACATAGCTATTAACACAAATGAAGTTATTAAAATAGAAATTTATTCTTAAAAATAAATGACATCAATTGATATCATTTAGTTGATTTTTACTTTTGGGATGATAGTCTAATAAACTCCCTCGAAGCTATATCATTGTCACTTCACAATATGTATTATATCTGCACATATATTTAAAAAAATATTTCAATCCATACCGTGTAAAACTGAAATCTATCACATATAAATTGAATCTGGTTGGAATTTTTGACGGTGTAAATCAAGTACAGTCGCTCAAAAAAGTATCCGAACGCTATGGTTGATTACAGAATTCAGAAAAAATGTCTGGCAACGATTTTTTTCGAAATTAGTGATCTGGCAACCTTTGTGTTCGTAGCACGAAGATTGACAGATCAGTAATTTCTGAAACAATCGTTGCCAGACATTTTTTTACGTGGCCGAGTGGTTAGCGTGCTTGGCTACTGATCAGAGAGGGACCTAGGTTGGAGCCCCCAGTAATGGCATGGATGTTGCTCTTGTCTTTCTGCTGAGGTTAAGTCATCCTCAGAGACATACTACTATGGCATATAAACTGACAGGCTCCTGTCAGACCTCTATGGTAAGCAGCTGCTTGAGTAGGTATTTATTCATTTTAAAACATCGGTCTTGTGTTCTGTTGCCTACATTCATTGGCTTGTGTTTTTGTGAAGATGAACCCATTATACGAAATATTTCATGTAGTAATTCAGTGAACTGTTTCGTGCGAATGAGTCTTGATTGCAAATAATATTGAAATATTATCATAACAGAAGGAAACTAGAATAACGCATGTTGCCTCTAACGCACATGAGAATCTCGTTTTCGAAGAGAATGAAGTTTTCCTTTTCCCTACTGTTTCATTCCTCAAAAGTTTTAATTTGAGCTACTGGATGATGGGAAAAATGCAAATAATATTTCATTATTAATTATACAACATAAAAATATTCGTATTTTAATTCTTAAATTTAAAAAGTTGCATTTCCGAAATCTCTCTCAGAAAAGTGGGCGGATTATTATTATTATTGCTGACTCTTAAAAACTACAAGTTTTTCATATTTCTATTCTATACATAATATTTGGAAACCTCAAAAACAACGCTGCCATTTCATATTTAATAATTGTAAAGATATGTGTATTAAAATTAATAAGTATTTGAAAAAATGCTAATTATAATATTTCTTAATACCAATCAAACTAAAAAAGAGTTTTCTAATTATCATTTTCATTCTTTCCAATGGAAATTTCATGACGTTCACATTCCACCATCAAAATTACATATTTCTATCATTAATACATGGTTGCAATATTCATTTGAAAGTTTTGGAATTTTTCAATCTTTTTCACCGTTAGAGCGAACAATTATAGTACTCCAAAGATTCCGAAGGTGCATATCATAATATTTTTTCAATTCCTATCTAAGCGTAAAAAGTTTTTTTTATCTGTAAATACAAAGTTTTCTGCTAAAACAAAAAGATTGTGTTCCTCTCTGGGTCTAAGAGGTCAATTCATTGTTCCCAGAGGAAACATCATGGCTTTCATATGTCAGGCAATAGTAATATTTCAGGTAATGCAGGTTATGATCAGGGTACAGGCTGAAAAATTAATCTCCCACTTGTGAGTTTTATATGCAGCTATTTATCGTGCAGTTTATTCTCTTGTGTCGTAACACACATTTCATTAACTGTTTAACTGCGCACTATAAATATACGAGTGATTTTAATGTATAAAACTTCAATTTCTGAGAAGTTTAAATTAAGAATTGCATTCCTTCCATTAGCCATTTCTTACTCGCATGGATTTTTGACTTCCTATTTTGGTCGATCAGACAAACTATGGCAGCTTATTATAATTCATCAAGCCTCGCCATCCCTAGAACCATCCACACCAAAGACACAAGGGAACTGAGCAAATGCCTTCATGTGAGCAACGTTTCCGTTAGATCTCCAGGCAAAACAGTGACGTCTTTGTAGGGTGGTCAAATGACAGTGTTGTAAAAGGTGGCAAAAAAGTTAGAAATGGAGGACAAGGGAGCACAATGAAACAAAAATGGAGGACAAAGGAGGACAATGAAACAAAAATGGAGGACAAAGGAGGGCAAAGGAGGACATGATCTCAATTTGTGAAAAATTTTCTTTTCCTACTATATTTTATTACATGTATTAACTAACAGTTGAGTCAGAAAAATTATAATACTTATTAAATATATTTTAAATATATATGACTGACGATTTTTATTCCTACTTGATAAGCAATCAAGTTATGTTACCAGTGGAACAAAGTTAGTAAATTATCTGCTATTGCACAAAGTAAAATTTGTTTCTATGAGCTTTGGTCAGCAGTGATTTCTGTCTTGGTAGGGCATGGTTTTGTGTGAGAAGGTTATTATAAACTAAGAGTATTTTATGTTCTAAAAAAATGCTTTAAAATTTCATAGCTCCATCTATCTGTGGGAGGAAGCAAAATTTTTGGGAATTTTCTAAAGCTCATACTTTTCCAATCTGACATGTATATTACACATATTGAGATTACAGGCAATAGTAACTTTTACACCATTAACAGGGTCAATTTAGCATTCATGGTTTGGATTCACAGTAAATTAGTTCACGGTTAACTGTAAATGGTATTATAAATATTGATTCAAAAAATTAAAAAAATGAAATTCCTAAAACTAGTGCTTTAATTTTAGTTTTAAACATGTTATGCGTTTATAGAAAAAAATGCCAATATCAGGTTCATTCATAAACCGGGTAAGGAGCCTTCTTTCCCTATCAGCTATCGGCCCATCAGTCTGCTTTCCAGTTTGGGAAAACTGTTTGAGCGAATTATACTCAACAGATTGGATGAATTCCTTTCCTCTCATCCTGTATTACCAGATTCGCAGTTTGGTTTCAGACGCAAGGGATACACACAACATCAGGTCCACAGAGTTGTCGAAACTATTGCTTCAGCACTAAACAGGAAAGAGACAGTTGCTGCCGATTTTCTGGACGTGGCTACGGCTTTTGACCGCGTCTGGATGATGCCTGATTTACAAACTAACCAAGATAGGAATTCCTACGGGCCTTACTCATATTCTCCAATCGTACCTCTCAAATCGAACTATTCAAGTTCATATTAAATCCTCCATCTCTACTAAGGGAGTAATTGCCACTGGAGTTCTGCAAGGCTCTCTCCTAGGCCTTACTCTCTTCGCGTTAATCTTTATGATATTCCAACATTTCATCGAATTGTCATAGCTCAATATGCAGACGATATTGCTCTCATCTCCCCTTCTCTGGGAGTTGCGTTTGCAATCAGGAGACTCCAGAATTGCCTGGATGTAATGGAATCCTGGTATGATAAATGGAAAGTGAAACTAAACACTGAAAAATGTAACGCCATCCTTTTAGTGGCAAGAGAATTAATTTTACTACATTTGAATACTTTACTACTTTTGAATGAACCTATTACATGGCAAGGTGCTGTTAAATATTTAGGAGTTACCTTGCACAAAAAGCTCAAGTGGGATCCCCATATTCATGGGATCATCACCAAGGTGAATACTGTCAGATGTCATCTGGGACTTCTTCTCAGACGAAATTCTGCTCTATCTATTGACCACAAGCTTTTGCTATATGACATGGTCATCAGACTCACCATTTCATATGCTTCCGCAATTTGGGTGAACACAACTCCTACCAACATCCACAAGATCCAGGTCTTGTAAAATAAGATCTTGCGATGTGTGGTCGATGCCCCATGGTTCGTAACTAATAGACAGCTACAATAAGACCTGGGCATCGATCACATCTATTCATATATTACGTTTATCTTGCGTGGTTTCTTCGAATCAGTTCGATCCAACCCGCATGAGATTATATCTTGCCTTTTTGACTACAATCATGAAGTCTTGAATAAATACAAGAAGCCTAAAATAATGGCTTTCAGCACAGAAAGTTTTCCATTTTAGGTCTCTTCTGCATCCTTATACTTTGTTGTTTTTTGATTTCTTGCATTTAGGGGCCCACCATATTTAAGGTGGTTTACTTTACTTATGTTTTACACTGATGCCAATTAGGCACATGCTCAGATGGAGGAGGTTATGGGTACTTTTGTACCTGATACTCCATAGACGAATTACCGACTACAATCTGCGCGTGCCGATTCCCGCGAATCTACGTGTTAGTAAGCGCGTATGGGAAGCTTCAGAACCTGCCAGATGAGGGCAGCACCGTTTCGCAGTAAGTTAACTTACTCTAAACTTAATCTAATGTTAAGTATATAACGATCTGGTCGACCAATATTTATTCAACTGTAATTATTTGCAAGAAAATTCAGTAAAAAGCGTCAATTAAAATGATGGAGCATCTGATGATATATATGATTTCTCGTCTATTTTTGCCATCTGTTTTCCTTTGTGACAAACAGGGCTTTTTTGTGGGAGTACGAGGGTATATACGTATCCCATTTCATTTATTTCATGGTTTATTAGTTACAGATTTAAATATACAGTTGGTGATAATTTTGTTTAGCCCTTTTCGACTGGACGACAATTCTACACTAATAAAAGCATAGAAAGAAATCATAATATTGAACATATTAAAAAACACTCAAATTTACTGTCTCTTATAAATCTTGTCTTAGAGCGATTTTATTAACTTTGGCAGGCTGCAGTATTGGGTCCTCAGCCGCCATCTTGTTTAATTTCGCTTTAATAAAAAAGCGTGATTAGTAAAAGTAGTCCGTTCCGCATCTACCTTGAGATGAGTATTGAGGATATATACATATAATTTAAAGGATATATATATATATAAAAGAAATATGCAATGCGACATAGAAGAAAATCTTGTTTCTGCACTTGAAACATTACTGAGAATAATCTCACCAAAACTAGATTTCATTAACGGCTCTTATCGATAACAATAAGTCCTTGTTCCTTACTGAAAAAACAGCCCCAAAAATAAATATCATCAAAAGATTTCATTAACAACGCTTATTGCTAAACAATGGAACCTCGTTTCGTACTTAAAAAAAGTCCCTAAAATAAATATCAATATTAAATTTACTTATTAACACTCAGCGCTAAAGAATCAATGTAGGAAAAGTCCCGAACATATTGCAACTCAACGTTACAGGTTTTCCTGAAGAAATGTACAACATGGCTGAGGACCCTGTACTGTAGCGTAGCCTTAACTTTCTATGTTAATTAGTAAATTTTGTTACTTTCCCATTACGCTACAAATATTAAAATATATCCGGCTACAATTTAATGTATTTCCATTCATTTGGGCATTTTTGAACCACCAGTGACTCCTACAACGCAATTGTTTTCTAGTAAAGAAACACTGATGAAACAAATGTCACCAAATATAATTAACATGCAGAGAGAGAGATAAGTACAGACATTTCTTTCCATATTTTAGGCTTATTAAAATTCCTAAGATTAAACTTCACACTAAACGTAGATGTTTTGAAAATCGATTACTCGTAACACTATAAATATTAAAAGATCATGAAGAGATATCTCGCAAGTTTATACAATTCCTTCATGAGGATTAAAAGTTTCTTATAAAACATCTAACTAATTACACGTGATCATTTCAATATTAATATATTACCTTGTAACAAGATGAAACATGGACTGCAAAATCTGCGTCTCTCACTCTAATTTGTGAAACAGAAATTGCTAATTTTCAAAAACGTTAAATGCAGTTGCCAGTTTTCAAACTTGAATATCACAATTTGCAATAAATCATACTATGTATCTATTTTGATTGACCATTTGGGAATGTCAATGTAGATATCGGCTTATATAAAGTATGCAATTTTCTGTTTAATTGAAATTTTAAAGTTATCCACACATTTTAGGTCAACTATGTTATATTGTCCTTTCTGCTCTCCTCAAGTAAATGTTATACTGACGCCAGAAAAGACAGACCTGATTTATTTTTACCTTCAATAAAGTATATCGATGCACTCCAGAATAAGAAAGTTTGACAACACAGAGTTCTATATGTAGTATATAAAATATACAGTGTTCGATATATATATATATTTACATATATGAGAGTTTTATATATAGAACTCTGAGCTTTAAACGTTTCTTTTTAATTACTGAATATAATTCGATGCAGAGCCGCATTTACCATAAGGTGCATTAGGTTCAAGCTGGGACCCCACTCTCTATGGGCCACATTTTAAAACCCTACTCCTCACAAACAACAATATAAAAAACAGCCTAGTTATAGTTGCAAAATAAAATGCTTATTTTTAAATGTGAAATTCACTAGCGCAAACTAAGATGTGGAATTTGTCTTTAACCTATATTGCATGTGAAATGACAGATTCTTGAAATTGTGATAGTTTAATTGATGGTTTCACCAAAGACGAAGCGCGCAATAAAACACATTGATGATTTTTGAAAGAAAAGTTTTTAGTTAAATACTTATCAAGAATTCTTCAATGCTGTAAATTTGGTAGTAAACTGCAATTCATGTCAAAAATATTTTAATGAATCTTAGTAAAGTCTATACTTTTGTTTACTGGGATTGAGTTATATTTTTGTGATTATTTTTTTACAATTCTTTAAATGAAATTTTTTAAATATTTTTCTTGAACCAAAAACCAAATATTGCAAAAAACCTAAGTAAGGGGCCTCGAATCTAACGTGTGCCTAGGACCTCAAAAAGTTTAGTAAGGAGGCTTCGAACTAATGTGCGCCTAGGGCTTCAAAATATTTAGCATGGAGACCTCGATTTGAATGTGCGCCTAAAGTCTCAAAATGTTTAGCAAGGGGGCCTCGAATTTAATGTGCGCCTAGGGCCTCATAGAGTTTAAATTCGGCTATGATTCGATGGATTTATAGTAAATTAAAAGAACTTGGGAACTTGTGTCGTCAGGCTACTTTCCAATGTGAAATTTACGTTTACTAAAATGTATTCTTGTTTTATTTACATTTGCATTATTTTGGCGAAAGTTGACGCCAATTATTTTCAGATGGTAAATAGCATGTAATGAATTCAGTCAGAGCAATATATTGATTGTTTATTCTCATCTCTTGAATTTTATAGCTGTTGGGGTTTAGTGGCGATCGTGAGCTTCTGAAATGATGGGGCGATTAAATATTTATAAGTATTAACTCATTGCTAAAAACAGGAGATTGGTTGAAATTAAGTGGAAAATATGATTAAAATTGAAGAAAGAAAAATATATTTATTGCAATTAGTTGGGACAATAGAAAACTGCAGTAACAAAGATACAATTAAAATATGTATTTGTTTAATAGTGTAGTTAATAGTGAATATGTCACCCCTTAGATTTAATTACTTCTTTCACCCTCTCAACCATTGATGCCACTAGCTTTCCACACATCTTCACTTCAGAGTCGTGGTACCACACTTTCATGACACTTTCTATCATATTGGTTTTCGTCGTGCATTCCATCTTAGATATGTGCGCTTTAATAATGGCCCACAAATTTTAAATGAGGTTTAGATCGGGTGAATTTCGTGGCCACTCCAATACCTTCAAACGCCGCTGGGTAAAAAAACTCTTAGCAAGCTTAGAATTGTGGCATGGAGACAGATCCTGTTGAAATACCCCATCGCCGTTAGGAAACAGCTTCTGCAGTGTAGGAACCATTTTCGCCTCCAGAACGTCTATGTACTTTTTGCTATCCATCATTCCTTCAATGGGGTGAAGCGTCTGTGGCCCGGAAGCTGTGAAACATCCCCAAAACATGACCTTGGGTGGGTGTTTGGGGGATTGCTGGATGTGGCCGGAACGAAGAAGTTCTTCAGGCTTCGCTTGTACCAACTAATTTGCACAGTACTCTAAATGTGATCTTTGATTAAAAAACATTTTTTAGAGTTAATCTAATAATTCTTTTAATTTCAAAACTTTTCATCAATTTATAAAATGTATTGAAACTCGTATTAAGTATCCCAGTTTCGATAAATCCAAAAAAAATTAAACTGTTGAAATTCAAGATTTAGAGAGATTCTATTTAGATCTTTATCTTTAGAACGTACCAAAAAGGAAAGCTTATTTTGGAAGTTACAAAAAAGTTCACTTAATCACTGGAGTACCTAAGGCGGAGGTGGCTCAGTCGGTAGCGCGCCAGTCTCGTAATCTGCAGTTCCCAGGTTAGACTACCACTTTGGCCAGAGTTGAATTTATCCCTGCTAAATCTCCACCCTGCAACTCAGTGAGAAATGGAATGCCGATGGGCTCGGATAGGCAGCCGTCCATAGGATGGTAGGTTAAGCCGTGGCCCCGTGTGCGGGAGAGCCAAACCCCGTGCACGTTAAAGAACACACTGGATGGCCTTGAGCGGAGGCTACTATGTGTCTCCCAACAGCTGTTCCAGTGGGTCCCCTCCCCAAACTTTCTCTGAGCCGTCGGAGTCCTTGTTACCTGGCCATTTAGCCCATGATGTGCAAAAAAGTGCCGCTCAGAGGTAAAACAACCCAATGTCAAAGAGCACGCTGGATGGCCTTGACGGGAGGTTAGTATGTGTCTCCCAACAGCTGTTCCAGTGGGTCCCCTTCCCCAACTTTCTCTGAGCCTTCGGAATCCTTGTGAGCTAGCCATTTATCGCATGGTGTGCGAAAAAGGGCCGCTCAAAGGTAAAACATCCCAATGTTAAAAAGCAAGCTGGATGGCCTTGACGGGAGGCTACTATGTGTCTCCCAACAGCTGTTCCAGTGGGTCCCCTCCCCAAACCTTCTCTGAGCCTTCGGAGTCCTTGTTACCTGGTCATTTAGCCCATGGTATGCAAAAAAGTGCAGTTCAGAGGTAAAACAACCGAATGTTAAAGAGAACGCTGGATGGCCTTGACGGGAAGCTACCATCTGTCTCCCAACAGCCGTTCCAGTGGGTCCCCTCCCCCAACCTTCTTTGAGCCTTCGGAGTCCTTGTGAGCTGGCCATTTAGCCCATGGTGTGCGAAAAAGTGCCGCTTAAAGGTAAAACAACCCAATGTCAAAGCGCACTCTGGATGGCTTTGATGGGAGGCTACTATGTGTCTCCCAACAGCTGTTCCAGTGGGTCCCCTCCCCCACCCTTCTCTGAGCCTTCGGAGTCCTTGTGAGCTGGCCATTTAGCCCATGATGTGCAAAAAAGTGCCGCTCAGAGGTAAAACAACAGAATGTTAAGGAGCACGCTGGATGGCCTTGACGGGAAGCTACCATCTGTCTCCCAAAAGCTGTTCCAGTGGGTCCCCTCCCCTAACCTTCTCTGAGCCTTCGGAGTCCTTGTGAGCTGGCCATTTAGCCCATGGTTTGCAAAAAAGTGCCGCTCAGAGGTAAAAGATCCTAATGTTAAAGACCATGCTGGATGGCTTGACGGGAGGCTACCCTGTGTCTCCCAACAGCTGTTCCAGTGGGTCCCCTCCCCTAACCTTCTCTGAGCCTTCGGAGTTCTTGTGAGCTGGCCTTTTAGCCCATGGTTTGCAAAAAAGTGCCGGTCAGAGGTAAAAGAACCAAATCTTAAAGAGCATGCTGGATGGCCTTGACGAGAGGCTACCCTGTGTCTTCCAACAGCTGTTCCAGTGGGTCTCCTCCCCTAACCTTCTCTGAGCCTTCGGAGTCCTTGTGAGCTGGCCATTTAGCCCATGGCTTCCACAAAAAGTGCCGCTCAGAGGTAAAAGAACCGAATGTTAAAGAGCATGCTGGAGGCCTTGACGGGAGGCTACCCTGTGTCTCCCAACAGCTGTTCCAGTGGGTCCCCTCCCCCAACCTTCTCTGAACCTTCGGAGTCTTTGTGACCTGGACATTGAGCCCATGGTGTGCAAAAAAGTGCCGCTCAGTTGTAAAAACCCAACAACCCTCCTTGAGGTGTGGTCACCGACCATTAGGCTAATTCGGTACTCTGTTTAATGTGATGTAATTTAATAACTATATATGTATATATAGAATTTTTATATATAATTAAAATTATGCATAATAAAAATTTATATATATCCATCAATATATTATATACATATATTTTTGTTGAAATATTTTATATACTCCAATATTTGTTTTTTATCCCTATATTTTGTATTACCCAGTATAATAATGTTAATTTACTATTAATCAATGTCATATGGAAACGATAAAAAAAGTCGTATAATCTTTTTCAAATGAAAAGTCGAAAATCAAGATCGCATATTATTTATATGTTCAAATTCGACATGTCTATTGAGACATTTGTTCCAATACCCTCTCTTTCCTTGAGTTGTGTTTCTTCTGAGCTGCACTTTTCTGCACACAAATGGACTAAATGGCCAGGTCACAAGGACCTCAAAAGGGCTCAGAGAAGATCGGGGGAAGAGAACCCTCTGGATAGCTGTTCCGATACAGATGGTATCTTGCCGTCATGGCCATTCAGCATGTTCTTTAACGTGCACAGGGTATGACCCTTCTCCACAAGCGGCCATGGCTTAGCATCAAATCCAACGGCAGATTTTCGAAGTCGATCGGTGTCCTATTTCTGACCGACAACAGGGGGGAGTTTTTCGGAGAAACATCTCAACGATGGCCCAGGTCGTATTCGAACAAATGAACTGCAGATTAGGAGCCTGACTGTTACCGACTGAGTCACCTCTGCACCAGGAGGGCACAAATATCAGTCACCAAGATATCGGTGTTCACTTTTCGTTTGAACGACTTTTTACATATGTGATATTGAAAATCGCTTTCAAATTCGGTCTCCATAGGTTTAGATTATTAGAGCTAAATTTCATGGAGACATATAATAAACGTATTAAAATTTGTCGGGAATGAACCGAAGTGTCGAAATAAAATCAAAGCCTTGTGGCTTATTTGTTTTGGGTTGTTTTACCTCTGAGCGGTACGTTTTTGCACACCATGGGCTGAATGGCCAGGTCACATGGACCCCGAAGGCTCAGAGAAGGTTGGGGGAACACTGGTACAGCTGTTGGGAGACAGACGGTAGCCTCCCGTGGAGGCCATCCAGTGTGTTCTTTAACGTTGGGTTGTTTTACCTCTGAGCGGCAATTTTTTGCGCACCATGGGCTAAATGGCCAGGTCACATGGACCCCGAAGGCTCAGAGAAGGTTGGGGGCTCCGGTCAAGACCATCCAGCGTGTTGTTTAACGTGCACAGGGTATGTCTCTCCCGCACACGGATCACGGCTTAACGTCCCATACGACGGACGGCAGCCTTTCCAAGCCCATTGCTGTCCCCTATTGATCGTGGGCAAGGCGGGGAAATTTGCGGAGATATATCTCAACCCTGACCCAGCTAGTACTCGAACCTGGGAAGTACAGATTACGAGCCTGGCGCGCTACCTACTGAGCCACCCCCGCCCCATTTGAGGAGGGGTTATAATCTTCCCCCTATTGGGTGCACCACTGGTCAGATTTAAAAATTACTGAGAAATAAGTATCCAACAATCCCGTCATTGTTAAATTGCACAACTCTTTATGCTAAATATCTGAGGAAAGTATTTCAAGGTTATTCTTAAGGTTACATATTTCAGATATATAGAGTAAACATTCTCTAGAAATTTACCAAGATTGAACGCTAATCTATCCAATAAAGCCCAATAGAATAATATTCCCATATTCTTATATGTGTTGCTGCAAATTGCCCTGTTCCTTAATCAGTTGTTTTTATTCACTAGACCTAGAAGTGGCGTACCCAGGGTGGGAGGAGCAATAATCATGCCACGAGGGCTTCAATAACTTATAAATAAAAATAGATCAATAAATACCCCCTCAAGCAGCTGCTTGCCACAGAGGTCTGAGAGGATGGCAGGACCTCAGCAGAAAAACTACACATACATCCATGCCTTATCCGGGGTTCGAACCCAGGTCCCGTATATTACGTTAGAAATCATAGACAGAATCATTCCCACCCCATTGGAAGTGTTTCTGTGTACGACACTGGACTAAAGTTCTTGTGATTTAAAATGTCGTTTCTAAAGTGTAGGTTTACTAGGAAAATTATTGTTATATTGATAATGAAATGTAATTTCACTATTTTAAACATACAGCACATCTGATCTGGATCTAGAGGGAGGTCAAGGGGGCCAATGGGTTGGATTGTTTTATCTCTGAGCGGTAATTTTTTGCACACCATGGGCTAAATGGCCAGGTCACAAGGACCCCGACGGGGATCTACTGGAACAGCTGTTGGGAGACAGACGGAGACTCCCGTCAAGTCCATCCAGCGTGTTCTTTAACGTGCACAGGGTATGGCTCTCTCCCACATTCGGAGCCGCGGATTAACGTCCCATCCGACGGACGGCGGTCTTTCCAAGCACATCGGTGTCCCCTACTGTCCGTGGGCAGCGCGGGGAGTTTTGCGGAGATAAATCTCACCTAGCTGTGCCCAGCTGTGACTCGAACCTGGGAACTACAGATTACGAAGTCTAGCGCGTTACCAACTGAACCACCTCCGCCCCAGGGGCCAATGGGAAGGCAAGGTCTCCCCACCCCTCTATTCAGAATGCTAAGAATATGACGCAGGCAGAAAATTATTAAACCTACAGTATATCTATTATACGTATTTTTCAGAAAAATTTTAAAGACCATTAAAATGGAGCAAAAAATTTAATACAGGAACGGCGTTCCGACAATATATTGCTTCCCCCTTCACACGACTCCCCCCACTTTTATTTTATCTAGATATGAGCCTGCGACTTCCATAACAATGTTTCCGTAGGTACACTCCCTAGGCAACAAATTAGATAACTTCTATGTTTATGCCAACAGAAAGCCCAGTTCGATTTTCAATGACTTTTTAAACAAAGTTTTTTGTGCTAATATAATAAGATAAACGAATAAAATATTTCTAAAATCTTGACGTTCAATAATATTAATTTATATTCAGTAAAGAAATATGGTGGATAGAATTTTTAACAAAAAAAATATTGGCCAAGCATAAGAATTCATCCGAGACGTGAATTAAAGCCAAAATAATTGTTACAGTACTGTGCAAATTAGTTGGGACAATAGTTAAAGGCAGTAACAAAGACATAACTAAAATATTTATTTGTTTAATAGTGTAGGTAATAGTGAATATGACCCCCCCCCTCAGCTTTAATTACTTCTTTCACCCTCTCAACCATTGATGCCACTAGCTTTCCACACATCTCCTTCACTTCAGGGTAATGGTACCAAACTTTCATGACACTTTCTATCATTTTGGTTTTCGTCGTGCAATCCATCTTAGATATGCGCGCTTTAATAATGCCCACAAATTTTCAATGGGATTTAGATCGGGTCAATTTCATGGCCACTCCAATACCTTCAAATATTGCTGGGTAAAGAAGCTCTTAGCAAGCTTAGAATTGTGGCATGGAGCCAGATCCTGTTGAAATACCCCATCGCCGTTAGGAAACAGCTTCTGCAGTGTTGGGACCATTCTCGCCTCCAGAACGCCTATGTACTTTTTGTTGTCCATCATCCCTTCAATGGGGTGAAGAGTCTGTTGCCCAGAAGCTGTGAAACACCCCCAAAACATGACCTTTGGTGGATGTTTACGGAATTACTGGATGTGGCCGGATCGAAGAGGTTCTCCAGGCGAGCGGTCGACGAAATTTGACCTGTAGCCATGCATCTGAAAGTGGGTTTCGTTGGAAAATATCACTTTTTCCCAATTTTCCACAGTCCTGTCTCGATGTTTCTTTGCCCAGGATAGCCTTTTTTACTTTATAGCGGTTGTCAAAAGCTGCTTTTTGAAGGGGCGTAAAGCTCGGCGCCCACACTCCAGAAGACGACGACGTACGGTGGTAGCATCTAATTAACCGCATGAGACGCAATCTCCCTTTTGATGTCTCCACTGATCTTATTCGGGTCTATGACAGTAATTCTTTGAATTAGAGTATCATCTCTAGGGGTGGGTTTTCTATTTCTTCTACAATGGCCTTTACGGGACGTGTCCACGAACCCTGTCTTCTTATGCAGCTTCATGATCTTGTCCCAACTAATTCGCACTGTACTGTAAGTTTCATAAATTCAGGTAATAGCATTATAAATATTTTATAGGGGAATCAACACACACTAAAAGTTGTTTCAGATATTTTAATATTTTTTTCTCTTTCAGTTACGTGCTGAGTGTCTTTTGTATGAAAATGAAAACCTTCTTAAACGGAATGGACGGGTTTGGTGTCCTCCCCATACACACAACTTCCCAAACTCCTGATTTTGACCTTCACATATTAGTATCTTACAAAAGTCTTCCCCGCATTTTATTAAATATTCAAGATCATACATATGTAATATAAACCGCGATAAAAATTATTTTAGAAAACTGAATTCCTGCAGGAGGTAAAACTGAAAATATTTCAGTTACTGGTTTAAAAATCTTTTGTCACATGTAACTCATTTGAAGTCCAAAATAATTTGTTATATACAAGTTTATGTAAAGGTTATCTTCTTTAGTTTTTTTTATAAAATATTTCATTTTGAATTGTTACATGAACTTTAGGACGATCTACTGTTTTCAGAGTAATATTTTACTCTTTATAATACTAGTTAGGTTGATTATTTACTATATCAGGTCTAAGTAAATTCATATTCGCATCAGTATATATGCGACATGACACTTCGCTCACAGTACTATCAGCTACTAATCCGTTGTTTACACGATTTCCTAATTGGTGTAATAGTGATATATAGTGTAGGTACTAACTGGTGTAATAACCAGTAATTAGTTAATAGTAATTAGTTAATTAGTTACCAGTAATTAGTTAATTAGTTAATCAGTTAATAACCAGATGAAAAGTTGGCGCCATCCCCTTTTGCCTACCAATCATCAGCCAGCCTTTGCCCCTCAAGACTGACCAATTTCTATTTCATGTTCCTGTCGTCTAGTATAGGGGTTCTCAACGTGGGTTACGCCGTGATAGCTCAAAAGTAGCTAGATCTAGTAATAATTTTTTTACTATAAGAATAGTTTTATCTATCTACACAAAGGATACGCCAGTTACATACACACTTCCAAGGAATACGTGAAGCATAAAAGGTTCAGAACCACTGGTCTAGTAGATGGACTTGGACTCCTCATACGTTTCTTATTACAGTTGGCTCGAAAATATCTAGTTTTGTCACAGTTCCCCACTAGAGTTCTGTAGAAGTCTGGGGAGGAATTTTTAACCACTTTTAAAACATATATTATTGCTTTGATTGGTTCCGAAAATACACCTTATGAGTAAAAACTCACATTGAAAGTTTTATTTACACATATTTATCTCAAACCTATCTCTTATTATCAATCTTACATCTGATTTCGTTATCAATGGGAGAAATTGTTTAGTTATATATATATATACCTATATCATTACTATCACATACATTATTAAAGATGTAGGAAATAGAAATAGCATCGTAACCGATGCACCGTCAATGAAGTCGCACATTCTTCATGTACTTCATGTTTCAGTTCTCTATGATTTTACACCGCAGCTAATACATCATTTACAGTTTTACATATTGCCATTCCTTCTGTTGTACCCCACACATATCAAGATTTACCGTTGTATCCTTCAATTTCTATTGTTGGGCACGCATAAAAAACGATGGCAGAAGGGCAATCACCACTCCTTTAAACAAAGGAAGAGTTGTGCAGGCTGTGACTTTGAAGGAATTGAAGCTTGGCATCATTAGCAAGTAAAGAAATGCTGTCTGAGAATCTCTCTTTTGAACGTAGGGAACATTTCTGGGAGGGTTGTTGACGACTGTAATTTACCATTTCCGAAAATGCGCATGACTCACATGATTCCAAGGGAACAACCTGTACCAAGTCGCCTTTGTCGACTCGGCGGGGGGGGGGGGAGGATTTGGTCATATGAGAGATGGACAGGCTGTAGAGTTTCATGCTGCGCAGTGAGTGGAAGTTCGTTAGTTAAAAGCCGACACTTATTGTGAGCCTACCTAGGCTGTAAAATAGCTATTTTGCCACCCAGAGTGAACTTGGATATCTGCCACCCTTTCTTTTAGATCAGCCATTAGCTCTGTCAGCTTTGCAGCAGCTGTGGTTAGCTTATTGGCAAATTTGCTGAAAGGTGCGGTAGCGTTGGCCCTGGACCTTCCGGTTGTAACTCTTTCTGGTATGACTCCGATGTTTGTGCTAAAGGTACAGGTCAACCCAGTCCTACGACAAGAAGAGAACACATACATTTATTTTTTGGTGTTTGAGGATTGGAAATTCTGACACTGTTAAGATTCCCTAGTGTAATTTTGGAGTTGAGCTAAATTTTCATATTTGTTATATTTTATTTTGTTATTTGGGACTGTTTTTCGTAAACGGAAAATTTGAAGGAGTAAGCAATTTTAAACGTCTTCTTTACCATTTATAGTTCAGAGAATGTAGTCAACGAATTCTGATTATCTGAAGAAGAGAACGAGGTTCCTATCACAATCAACAAATAATAATCAGCTGCACTGAATGACGAGCAAGGACGGATTTTTCAACCTTAAAAAGTGATGATAGAGGTCTTGATTTTAGTGGCATTCAAATCATTAATAAATCAATGAACAGGAATTCTCATGAAAATAGAGGTGGATCAGTGCATAATATTTTGGAAGATTCGGAACTCTTCGGAATTTTAAAATTCCTGATGAGTGACAATATCTGTGAATTGATTATGAACAATACGAACCGATACATTGATCATCAAAAGAAGGCACACTCAATCTGAGGCACAAAAAATACTGATTCTGGCTCTTTCCTTCCAATTATTCGAACAAATATATTTAGGTGCGTAACTAAATGATTTTACTAATTTCTAATCCAATTGAAAACGTATAGTTTTTTTCTAATCAAAATATTTTCATAATTTATTAAAAGTAAATTTTTTTCTAATTCCTTTGAAATATGTTTTTGTTTTTAAGTTGATAATTTTTCCCTGCTACTCTTTCAGAATGTAGTTTTTTTTAATGCCTCCTTAATAAGTATGGGTTGGTCGGTCCTCGTCTAAAGGGAACAAAATGAATATGATTCAAAATTGGAACCTTATCGATAATATTAATGAAATGTGGGAATTCTTTTGTTTTAAGATTATATCAAAACTCCTTCGCTTTAAAGATTATTGCTCTGATAATCCCAATTTGAGAAATCAAATGAACAACTACCTCTTCTTCGTTTTCTGCTGATCCCGAGGTATTTTAACCTCTCTCATCGAAGTTTTGTGCACTCATGAGAGCATACATATAACTTTCAGTAGATTCCTAAATTTGTATCAAATTTTTCACTGTTCTTCATCTGGCTGTAGGGAGAGAGATAGCCCTATTTCCCTCTCGCTCTGGATCCGCCGCTGGTCATACATCACGAAGGCCAGAGGTGGCTAAACAGTCGGTCGCGAATCCAGTTCATGAAGAAAAGTACCCATGCTTGAGATCATTGGCTCTTCGATTGACAGCATTTTTCTGATCAACATATTTATGTGAAGCAGCCTTCTCCCAAATGAAGATAAATAAATCAAGGTGCCAAAGTCGCCTCAACGACGAACACTTAAATTACTACCTCATTTGTGCCTCAGCAGTTAGGCACAAAGTAAGCTAGCTGAAGATATGCAGTGTCATGCTTCTGCTTCTCAATAGAAAAGTTAGCGAAAACAATTGGCTTTTATGGATATTTGTAATAAAGAGTTTTAGGTGGAAAAGATTGTATTTTAATTAATGTAACAATACCACGTTAATGTGTTTGATGTTAAATTGTTATTTTATGCTTAGTTGTTCAAGCAGTCAATAAATCGTTATGATGACTTGTACTATGACCGATCACACAAGATTTTCTGTCTTAAAATTCGATCGCAGAGTCCAAAGGTTTGGCTCCCCGTGACGTAGGCCAACGCGATACCACTGCGTCACTAAAGTAGAAAGTACAATTTCTAATTCCCTACCTGTTAATAAAAGGTTTTTTTCAAATATCATATCACTATAATACAACGGCAAAAGATAGCTTTTGAAACCTCATGAGGGGAATATTTGCACTATTTAGATTTTGTCCCCAGTTTTCTCTATTTCAGTGGAAACTTTCCTCTAACGCTGTGGAATACAAATATAGCTCAGATTCTTTATCCTGCATTTCTAAAATGTGAATCACTGAATGATTTTAGACAGAAACGCTATTTTTAGTAACGATCCATCATTCTAAAATTTTGTCCGGCACAAGATGCGAAATTGTTTGCAGAATGAACTTCTTTCCCGGACAATTCAAGGTAGTTTCTCTAGTCAAAAATTATTTTATTTTTTTCCCTCTCTCCTTTTGGGCTGAGACTCCCTCCTTTCCTATAACCCCCCCCCCACTCCAAAATTTCTCTCTCATTTTGATCTTGTCTCTCACTTGCTCTGTCATGTGCTTCCCTTGGGAATTGAGGGATGCCTTGGCCCTCTTGGATTTGCTTCTGGCCGTTTCGCTTTTCAGCCATTGGGGGGGGGGGCGAAGCCTCCATCACTGCCGCCCCTCAACAAGGTTGATTTTTCCCCCTTGGCCCTTAGGTTGCCTGCCTGGTACGGGTGCTGCCTGAACTTGGCTGGGCAGCCTGAGGGCCATTCCTTCAGGCTGACTAGGTCCATATCTGATTGGATTGTTGCTCTAATCCACGCTGGAACTCCGCTGGCCGCCATTTTTATTCCTCTCTTCCATCTCCCTCATTCTTTTCATTAAGTAATTATTATTTATGAAAGTATTTCAAGATTGGCATTCTAAATTCAAAATTCACCATCAAATGTTCTGTTTCTATTTATGTTTGGAAAATTCTATTTGAGTGAAATTTCTCAGATATGTTTGGCTATTTTGTTTAGGCATCGCTTAAAATTCAAAAAGACTTCCCACTCTCACTTCGATGCTTAAACACCCAGACTTATCCTGATTGATCAGTACGGTCTTGCTCGTCATGACAGGTCCTTTCTCTGCTGGCCACGTTTTACAACTTATTGATGGATCCTCTGGATACATGGCATCACCCATAAAGATGCAGTGCTGTCTCTGTGTAGAAGAACATCGGGTTTTGCTCTTCAGTTAATACAATTGTTCAGATATGTTGGATTGTTTTACCTCTCAGCTGCACTATTTTGCACACAACGGACTAAATGGCCAGATCACAAGAACCCTGAGGAATCAAAAAATGTTGAGAGGAGAGGACCGACTGGTCAGCGGTTAGGAGACATATTTTATATTCTCATCAAGAATATCCAGAGTGTTTTTTAACGTGGTCAGTGTATGACACTTCCGTACACAGAGCCACGGCTTAATGTCCATTCCGACAGACAGCAGCCCATTGGTATACCCTAATGACCGAGGGCAGGACAAAGAGATTTGAGGATATAAATCTCACTGCTGGGCCAGCTGGGACTCGAACCTGGGAACTGCAGTTACGAGCCTGGAAAACTGAATCGCCCCTCTCCCCCGTTGTTCAGACTAAATCTAATAAGAAAGAAAAGTTTGTTATAAATGGGCGATTCAGAAAAAAATTGGCAGAATGTCGTTGTTTTAAACACATTTTAGAGAATGGTTTGTTGATGATTTCCTAAGAATTTGAGACATGTAATGGGGGTGGCTCAGTCGGTAGCGTGCCAGGCTCGTAATATGTAATTCCCAGGTTCGAGTCCCAGCTGGGTCAACGTTGAGTTTATCTCCGCAAAATTCCCCGCCCTGCCTACGGTCAGTAGGCGACACAGATGGGCTTGGAATAGGCCGCCATCCGTCGGGTGGGACGTGTGTGTGGAACTTCGTGTCACGTGACACGAAGGTTGCCAGATCACTAATTTGTAAAAAAAATCGTTGCCAGATATTTTTTCTGAATTCTGTAATCAACCATAGTGTTCGGATACTTTTTTGAGCGACTGTAGGCTGTCATATTATTTTGATACTAGATCGTGTGGGCTCACTCACGGAAATATTGAGCGTGTGCAGTTACCGTTCACAACAAACTGGAGCGTGTGCAGTAACTGCACAGGCTCGTTTGCTGTGAATGGTAACTGGAGCGTGTACAGTTGCTATACAGGCTCCAGATATTTTTCCTGAATTCTGTAATCACGTGACACGAAGTTTGCCATATTACTAATTTCTAAAAAAAGAATCGTTGCCAGATATTTTTCTGATTTCTGTAATCAACCATAGTGTTCGGATACTTTTTTGAGCGACTGTACAATTAAAGTCAAATCAATGTTTCAGATGACCTCAATCGGTTTTTGAAGGTTCCTCACAGATCTTCTCTACTTCATTATCTTCTCACTATATTAGAGCGAAATATTTCTAATGACATACTTTAAGTGCATCAAACAATTAAACGTTGAAACTTATCCACTGAATTAATTTAATTTTATAAAGTTAACAGCAATACATTGAAGGTAAATATTATTTGAACTGACTCCATTTGTGATAATTTAGAAAAAAAATACATGTATATAGCATTACAAATATAAAATTAACTCAATGGTTGTGTACAACATCATATATAGAAGAAAATAGACTGCAGATAAATGAATCCTTTGGCAATCTTGAGATGAAGGCAACAAGATCTAAAACTTATAGTATTTCAGATATTTACATAAATAAATGCTTTTTAAAAATGACTATGGTAGGAGAGTCTTTTTTAAAATTGAAATCTTCTGAGCGTAGAATGTGACATCATCAGTGTAGACAAAACTGAGAACAGGTCTTAAAATAGAGGGAACTTCACTGGTAAAAATAATGAAAAACAATTCAGCTAAAACAGAGCCTTGTACGATATAGCAAGACGTTTAACTGGTGATAATGTGTTGCCATTTTAATCTGTTGAGTGCGAGTTGAAAATAAGGCGTGAAAATAACTGACGCATTTTGCTGGGAATACCGTGTTGCTAATTTTTGAAAATTTAATTGATCTTTTAAGCTTGTGGAAGGATTTTTCGAAGTCAAGGAATATGATGGCAATTGATTTGCCTTCTTCTAGTGCTGATACCCATGTACTTAGGCAGTGTAATATCTGTATTGTTTGTTGATTGACCAGGTACAAATTCAAAATGCTCATCGAAATTATGTTGTTGCATAATAGAAAGAAAAGAAGCTTAGATAAAATACAACCTTTCATAATTTTGTCGATAATTATTTCGATCAGTATGATCACCCTTTCTTTTGAAGATAAGAGAAGCAATGGTATGACTCCAGTCTTAGGTATTCTGCTAGCTATTATATATAAACATATCATATTATATACACCCAATTCTGTTCTTACACGGTAGATAAGTCCCTGAAAAAAACCATACGGAAAAAAAACGCGTAAAAAAATACAGTGCATATGAAAAACTAGAAGGTTGGTTCCAGACGTAAAACCCAGTACAAATAATAAGTTGTTTTCAAACAAATCATAGCAAAAACTTAATGAAATATTTATTTGATTTTTATTCATTTAAACACATTTTTTTTATTTTATAAACTTATAAAGATATGTACTAATGTAAAGTAAATTATTCTTCATAAAGAAAATAATATGTCACTAATTCAAGAATACAAAAGTGAAAAAAAATATGACTTACATATGCTTATTAACTAGATTTCATTCGTTGTCAGTTTTTGACAATAGACGCATTCGTTTGCGTAAGACTGAAATTAAATCATTTTTGTCGCTTGAAACATTTTGGCTGTCGTGTTCATACACCAACGGTGAAATGCTCGCTGTGGCATGGGGAACCAAATTATCTCTTGTTTCCAGTGATTCTGAGGTTTCATTAGTTTTGACAACGAACTCTGTAATCAATTGTTGAGATCCTGCTCCAGGAATATTTTCCTGAATAGGAATATTTTTTCAGAATTAAATTCAAATGGAGATTTTTAAAAAGGCACCGTTTGAACCATGTCAGATCAAAATAAATCGCATAAAAAGAAAATTGGAAATTTTTTGTAAACCATGTTAAATCAATATCATGTAAAAAAAAGTCCGTGTAAAAACAGAATTGGGTGTATATATATATTACAGCTATATCACAGCTATCATTCTATTGATGACAGTATTCATCTATTTTGCCAACGTCATAACAAGCATTAAAAAGAAAAGAGAGTTTGGTAGAGATGCTAACATGAAGATACTTGAGAAGTAAGAGAGAAATTTTATCAGGTCCTGGAGGAGATCTTCGAGGCGTATTTGCAATCGCTGCATTAACAAATGCAGGATCAAATACATCGAAGAAGAAATCATCAGATGCTTAATGACTATTCGGATCACACTGGTATCTAACATAGGCAGAGTTAAATTATTAAAGAGAGTGGCTTTTTCAGCATCAGAGATTGCATATGATCCGACGAGAGTTCTTTTAATTGGGGGGAAGATCTGGATTATATCTCGTAACCTGGATCTTGCATTTTGATAAAAGGAATTTCTATTCCACTCATTGCATAAGGTGTTAAGTCTGCTTGATTCTACGCTTCAGAGGCTATGCTCTAGCATGTTTTAATAGCACTACTAGGATCATCGTGACATTTCCTCCATGCACTAATTCTTGCTTATGATTTTATAAAAGTGTTGCATCTTGCTCTTTTCTTTTGAAGTGGAATAGATGAGATGAAAGATTGCACGGTTGAGTTGTATTCACTAAAAATATCATCATAGTTGGAGGATTAACAATTGGTAAAAATGTTGTGGAATGAGAGTTGAAAGAGTTTCATAGTCCACTGCATGAAAAATGCGTCTCGCAGGTGGAATCTGCTTTGTAGTTTGATGTTCCTGTTGAAATGCATCGGAATATGCGGTGGAGAGTTACTTGTAGAGAAGATGACATAGGGCTCAATGTTGTACAGATGATGACATAGGGCCCAATGTTGTAGAGAAGATGACATAGGGCTCAATGTTGTAGAGAAGATGACATAGGGCTCAATGTTGTAGAGAAAATGACATAGGGCTCAATGTTGTAGACAAACAGGTCGTGGGTGCAAATGACTAAATCAAGTAGATTTTTGCTTAGAGTGGGAAACTGACCACTTGTTGATGACCATATAACTGTAACTGAGTGATATCATATCGCTGTGCTTTATTCTATCCTTGATGGGTTTCCCACTAGAGACCATTAAAATTGAAGTCTCCGTCTAGGACAACAGGTAGATCAGTATTCAGAGCATGCTTGATATCATTGAAAAAGGTCTCTATGTACAGGCGCTGAAAAAAGTATCCGAACACTATGGTTGATTACAGAATTCAGAAAAAATATCTGGCAACGATTTTTTTAGAAATTAGTGATTTGGCAACCTTCGTGTCACGAAGACAAATAAATCGACGATAAAAGACAAAACCTTCGTGTCACGTGACACGAAGGTTGCCAAATCACTAATTTCTAAAAAAATCGTTGCCAGATATTTTTTCTGTATTCTGTAATCAACCATAGTGTTCGGATACTTTTTTGAGTGACTGTACGTCAGACGGATTGCAAAATATGAACGTACATGAGACTGAAACGAAATATCTGAACAAATGATATCATGAGATGATAGTTTCATTGTCATTGGTGGTCTAACACAGAGAAATATGTTTTTAACAAGCACGCAAACACCTTCGCCAAACAGACGATCCTTTCTCTGAAGAGAAAAATTAGCTGGACAAATAACAGAGTCGATGAGTTTGTTGTCTAGCCAAGTTTCAGCTACACACAAAATATCTATCGTAATCTAGTAGATATCTACGTGTCTGGTAATTAGTTGCATATGATTCGCGGATTCATAAATACAATACTGCATTTGTTAAAGTTCTGCAATAAAAGAGTGTGTATCAAGTACGCACACATGCCTAATCATTATATTGCCGAGAAAAATATGAAATATCAGATTGGTTCAGTATTAATACAAATATCAATACTGATTTATTCACTACCAACCGCTCTGTTTTTAGCTCACGATATTTATTAAAATTCATTTCGTTTAATTCCTACCACTTTAGTGATTCTCATAGAAAACGTATCAAGTACGTATCCGTGGTGAGACAAGTATTTTCGAAAATTATAAGACAGGGATATCTATTATATTAGTAAACTTTTCCATTTTTTTGTTTGAGAAAGAAAATGGTTTTTCATACTTCGATTGAAAGGACACTTGTTTCGAATTTAGTAGCCCGTTTAACAGCCGTTCTACCCCTTTTATTTACACGACAGGTTCCTTTACTTAGGGGGTAAAAATGATAATTCAGTCTTAATTTGGGGAAGGGGTTCTTTTAGTCTGTAGCGGGTCAGGATCGCAATCTTCGTTCTCAGGTTCGAGTCCCACCTGTTCTAGATTTAAAGATTTTCTCCGTTAACACCCGTTCTTTCTTTTGAAATAATAGCGACACCATCTAAATAGAGGCCCGGGCTGCTCAGTCGGTAGCGCGTCAGGCTTCTAATTTACTAGTTCCCATGTTCGAGTTATAGCTAGGTCGGCGTTGAGATTTATCTCCGAAAAAATCCCCGCCCTGCCCATGGTCAGTAGGAGACACCGATGGGCTTGGAAAGGCCGTTAAAGAGGTAGAACGGCTGTTAAACGGGCTACTAAATTCGACACAAGTTTCCTTTCAGTCGGAGTATGAGAAACTATTTTCTTTTTGAAACAAAAAAATGGAACAGTTTACTAATATAATAGTTTTTCCTCTCTTATAATTTTTGAAAATACTTGTCCTATCACCACGGATGCGTACTTGATACGCTTTCTGTGGAAGTTGGTGTGGAGTTGGTCATCAAACGAAAGGAAATTTTAATAAGTATCCTGATCTAAAACAAGAGCGGTCGGTAATGAGTAAGTTATTATCGATTTTTGTATTAATACTGAACCAATCTGATATTTGATGTTTTTCTCAGCAATACAATGATCAGGGATGTATATGTACATGATAAAAAATAAATACTTTAAAATAAATAAAGAAAATTTTAACAGTAACTTTAGCTGTTTGGAAAATTTATTTTACCAATTTTGTTGGGAAGGGCAAGAGTTTTGCGAATGTGGCGAAATTAATTTTCGTTTCATCCGAAAGAAGACAAATCTGAACTCTCACCCAGCTTGAACTCGAACCTGGGAACTACAGAATACGATTCTGGCGAGCTAACCATCTGAGCCCCCCCCCCCCCCCGGAAGTGGGTGGAGATCGATTGTAATGCTATTTATGCGGAATGAAAGTTTGCCACGTGGGGAGTGCCATCTACCTCTAATATTTTAGAAAGTTTCAGACCCGAACAACGCCGGGTAATTCTACTAGTTATCAATAAAGATTTAATACATGACTCTGAAGATGATTATGATTTCTGTTCATTTTTGCATGTTGTATCTAAAATGTTCATTGGAATAGATCTTCTGCAATGATGATTCTACATATAAAGTGCGAACGTGAAAATAAATAAGAAACGTAGAAAAAATGAAAATATTCTGCAAGATAAGTTTTGTGTTCCTATTTTAATTCCGGTCAATAGCTGATTTAAAATTCTCTTCAGTATTTCCTGCATTTGAAATATTATCCAGTTTACTTTTTCCTGTTCTGTGGATAATCAAATCTACTTATAAATTCTCTTCTACACAATATCACTAGTGATATCATACAGGAATCAAACTGCGTAAACACTAAATTGTTTCATTATGAGGGAATAATTGAAAAATTGATTTGAGAGACAAAACAGGTGACATTTGGATCATGATTGCTCTTCAAATTGCATTGCAGTTTTAGATTGCTACAACATGCTTTCTCCCTTAACAGTACTCTACACATATCATCTTCATATTTTTCTAAAGTAAATAATCATTGCCACACATTTAAGATTTCTCATTTAATTCCAAATCCTAATTTTATTTTATTTCACTTTTTCGTTCAAGAACTGTATATGCCCAGTCCTACTAGGTGGCCAGGAATGATTGGATTTTGAAAGATTCACGAATCTTCCAAATATTAAATAAAAAACGTTCATGCATTAGACTATCTTGATATGTGTTTAATACATTGGATGTCTTGATATATCTAGTTCTGGGGATGTCATAAAATTAAATTAAGGTATTTTGAGAATAAGAAAAGTGTGATTTGTGTTCTATGAATTTTTGTGGTTATGGTGTTGGGATATCAAGCAGTAAAAATTTCTTACCTACGAAATGGAGAGTTTTTTGCTTTTATTTTGTAGTTCTGGTATCTATGACTACGTACAGAATTAAGGTTTTTCGACAAAGACCGATCATGATACAACCTGGTCAATGCATTAAAATTACCACGTCTAAGAAATTTCGCTAGGAGATAAGTTTTTTAAGCCCATCGGTGTTCCCTGCTGATATTATGTGATTCCGTTCATCAAACCCAAAAAAAAAGAAGATATAAAATCCTACGGTCCTATCACACTTAGTAATATAACAATAAAAATCACAGAAAAAATGCTTAAAAATAGATTAGAATGGCACCACCAAAAATGATATAATACATAACTGCCAGACTGCATTCCAACCCAATGAACCTGCTCTAAACAGCATAGTCGACCTGATGATTGATATGCAAAATAGCATCTTCTACAATAGAGCCACAATAGCAGTTTTCTCAGACCTAGGAAAAGCCTTCGATTCCATCTGTCATCAGTAATTAATGATCAAATAAAAAGAATTGTTCTTTAAAAAAGTTATAAATTTCATAAAAAATATAATCACACACAGAAGAATAAATATAAAATTAAGCAGTACCCTATCTCAAGAAAGGAAGGTGGCGTCAGGTATAACACAAGGTTCGACAATTTCGCCGCTAATATTTAATAATTATCTCTGTGAACTAACTAAATCACTCCCCAGAAATGTAAATGCCTCTGTTTTTGCAGACGATATCGAAGTCTGGGGTGCAAGCGCCCACTTCCACATTGCAGAAGGAAAACTGCAAAGAGTGCTATATATTTGTGATCATTTCCTACTATAACCAATGGTCCGCAAAATTCCCCGCCCTGCCCACGGTTAGTAGGGGACACCGATGGGCTTGGAAAGGCCGCCGTCCGTCGGATGGGACGTAAGCCGTGGCCCCGTGTGTGGGAGAGTCAAACTCTGAGCACGTTAAAGAACACCCTGGATGGCCTTGACGGAAGGCTACCATCTGTCTCCCAACATCTGTTCCAGTGGGTCCCCTCCCGCAACCTTCTCTGAGCCTTCGGGGTCCTTGTGACCTGGCCATTTAGTCCATGATATGCAAGCAAGTGCCGCTCAGAGGTAAAACAACCCAACCCAACAACTATAACCAATGGGGACTGACCACTCTCCGGAACAAACCTATAACTATGGCCCTGCATAAAAAAATATTACCTAACATTAGATTATATATAAAGGATAAAAAAAAAATCAAACAGAGAACCGAACACAAATTTTTAGAAATTTTCTGGACTTAAAATTTGATCTCAAAAAATAGATAAAAATATGATTGATCATTGGAATAAAACAATAAAACTGTTAAGAGCAGGCAGCGAAAGTTACGAATATTTAAGACAATTTTTTTTAAATAATAGATGGCAGCACTTGTTTAAATTCACAGATTGAAAAGAAACGTTTACCTAGCTCTTTGCTTGCGCTAGTTAGGGAACAATATTATTTATTTCATTGTGAAAACCTGGGTTCGAGTCCCGGGTAAGGCATGGATGTATGTGTCGTTTTTCTGCTGAGGTCCTGCCATCCTCTCAGACCTTCTACTCTGGCATATAAACTGACAGACTCCTGTCAGACCTCTGTGGCAAGCAGCTTCTTGAGGGGGTATTTACTTTTGCCGTCCCATGGCCGACTGGTTAGCACGCTTGGCTACTGATCTAAGGGACCTGGGTTCGAGCCCCGGGTTAAGGCATGGATGCGTGTGTTGTTTTTCTGCTGAGGTCCTGCCATCCTCACAGACCTTCTACTATGGCATATAAACTGACAGGCTGCTGTCAGACCTCTGTGGCAAGCAGCTGCTTTAGGGGGTATTTATTTTTTTTTTTTATTAGAAATAAAAAAAATTAACCAAAATAATTAAAATAGTTTTCGGAAGTTATCTTAACTTAATCTAATATATAAAGAAAAAAGTTTCTGCGTTTGTCTCTCCTCTTACGCACGCGGCTCGCAGAAGAGCCAGAGTCGCCAAACTTTGCATGAACGTTTCCTTCACCCAGGGAAAAAATTTAGGTTATGTGCGAACCCGCTGGGGTCAACCAAAATTGGGCTGGGCTGGTTTGAATTTCTCGAAATCCACGTAGACATAACATTAATGGTTGAAAGCTTGTGCGAACCCGCTGGGGTCAACCAAAATTGTGCTGGGCTGGTTTGAATTTCTCGAAATCCACGTAGACATAACATTAATGGTTGAAAGCTTGTGCGAACCCGCTGGGGTCAACCAAAATTGTGCTGGGCTGGTTTGAATTTCTCGAAATCCACGTAGACATAACATTAATGGTTGAAAGCTTGTGCGAAACCGCTGGAGTCAACCAAAATTGGACTGGGCTGGTTTGAATTTCTCGAAATCCCATAGACATAACATTAATGGTTGAAAGCTTTCTAAAATAACTGTTGCCACCAATAAATTTGAAAAAATGAATGCATCGCACTAATTTATTTCTGGTTTAGGGTGATAAAGTCATTGTTCAGTTTGTTGGGTCAAGAGAACGAGCGTCCGTGGATATTTTTTTTCAATCATCATAGGTAGAACAAACATTAGGCCTTTATGTGGCCTTCTATTTTTGTTTTGCATTTTGCCTTAATTTGATGCTGTTGATCTTTTAGCTGGATAGCAAGTTGTTTGTCTTCTTTCACTTCGTATTTGAATATTTCCGTTTCCGCCACATAGTTCGAATCGAAGAAAAGGTACAAGAGGAAAACAAAACTGTTTTAGAGATTATATGATTCTTTGTGAATATTCTTCCGAGTTTTACTTTTACTACCATGCAATTATCAGATCGAGGATTGATTAAGGCTCTATCACCATTGATACTGCAGCAGATAAGCAAAAGCTTCAGATACTACAGAACAAGGCACTTCGGATTTGCATGGGCCTTCTGCCAATTGCACCCATCATCTCCCTATGGGCTGAGGCTAATACCACGCCACTTTACTTAACAGGAAATTATATTATCATGAGCAATTTCATCAGAATAGCTACAAAATATAAAGAAAGGCCTCTTTTTCAAAAAAAAAATCGAAAACGGATAAAAAAAAATCATTAATACTGTAGAAAAAAATATATATGGCAACTTATATAAAAAAATATAAGATCACAGACCAACAAGAAAACTTCACCGACATCCCATCAATTTGGGCATTGGAGTCACCGATAATAAATGAAAATGATATAAAACTCAAAAATAAACATCAACCATAAAGCAACATGACCAAAAACATTATACAAGAAAAATTACCAAGATAAATAAAAAACCATATGATCATATTTACAGACGGATCACAAAGAAACCTATATCAAACAGAGCTGGCATATTATTAGAAGATTATAATATCAAAAAAGATTCCACACTGCCAATGAACTTAACAATAATGGAAAACGAAATTGCAGCTATCCTGCTTGCCTTTATAAATATCAATCAATTAACAACCATTGAGAAAAACAACAACCATATATATCCAGATAGCAAAAGTGCAATCTAATGCCTCAATAAAAACTTTACCAAATTGATAATAAAAAGTGAGTAACGAAGACCTTAGAGAAAATAATGAAATCATACAGGAAAATAATTAGAATCAATCAGCATCGAATGGATACCAGGTCACAACCAAATACTTGGAAATGAAGTAGCGGATATCACAGCAAATAATGCCTGTGAGATTAACGAAATAACTTATACCCCAACAGGAAGTAACTACTTAAATATCAAATGCACCCCAACAGGAAGTAACTATTTAAAAATTAAATGCACCCCAACAGGAAGTAACTACTTAAATATCAAATGCACTCCAACAGGAAGTAACTACTTAAAAATCAAATGCATCCCAACAGGAAGTAACTACTTAAATATCAAATGCACCCCAACAGGAAGTAACTACTTAAAAATTAAATGCACCCCAACAGGAAGTAACTACTTAAATATCAAATGCACTCCAACAGGAAGTAACTACTTAAAAATCAAATGCATCCCAACAGGAAGTAACTACTTAAAAATCAAATGCACCCCAACAGGAAGTATCTACTTAAAAATCAAATGCACCCCAACAGGAAGTATCTACTTAAAAATCAAATGCACCCCAACAGGATGTAACTACTTAAAAATCAAATGCACCCCAACAGGAAGTAACTACTTAAAAATCAAATGCACCCCAACAGGAAGTAACTACTTAAAAATCAAATGCACCCCAACAGGAAGTAACTACTTAAAAATCAAATGCACCCCAACAGGAAGTAACTACTTAAAAATCAAATGCACCCCAACAGGAAGTAACTACTTAAAAATCAAATGCACCCCAACAGGAAGTAACTACTTAAAAATCAAATGCACAAACAGGAAGTAACTACTTAAAAATCAAATGCACCACAACAGGAAGTAACTACTTAAAAATCAAATGCACCCCAACAGGAAGTAACTACCGTATATTTCCGCAGATAAGACGATAGTTGAATCATAAAAAAGGTTCCCAAAATCCGGGTCGTCTTATAGGAGAGATACAAAAAAAAAATAGATTGAAATTTATATAAATTGAAACCATTATTACTACAACTTACTGAAAAATCTTACATATTATTTAAATACGCTATATGATAATACATTACATTGCAATAGTAAATAATACATTGCAATGTAATAGTAAAACAATACTAAAACAAAATAAATATTAAAAGTTATGTTTATTGATCTACTGAGGAAAAAACGGACAAACCGTAATTATTCACTAGTACAGAGTAGGGTATGTCCACAAAATAGAATAGCCCGTACGACGCTTTTGTGAAGAGTCAAGGTCATTACCCGAATGCCCGAATCAGTGCGAATGTTTGCGAAGAGGACATAATTCCGTATACGCTATACAGTATTATTATCCAGATGATGATCGCCGATCTAAACTAAATTCATAGGCCGTTGATAGTTTGGGATCGTCTTATAGGACAGATATATGCTAAAACTATAAAACTTTGACGAAAATTTATACCTCGTCTTATCTGAAGGTCGTCTTATCTGCGGAAATATATGGTGCTTAAAAATCAAAAGCACCCCAACAGGAAGTAACTACTTAAATATCAAATGCACCCCAAAGGGAAGTAACTACTTAAATATCAAATGCACCCCAACAGAAAGTAACTACTTAAATATCAAATGCACCCCAACAGGAAGTAACTACTTAAATATCAAATGCACCCCAACAAAAAGTAACTACTTAAATATCAAATGAACCCCAACAGGACGTAACTACTTAAATATCAAATGCAAACTACAGGTTAGAGAAGAATTCCAACAAATGTAGAACAAGAAAGTCAAAAAAAATAACAACCAACGACGAAAAATAACAAAAACGATCATCTTCAATGACACCATACCAAAATATTACCCAAGATCGCTACAAACTAAACTAGTAAGAATGAGAAGAGGCCATGCCAAACTGAAAACATTTCATTTCAAAATAACGAAAGGAAAATCCCAACTGCCAACATTGCGCACTGCCGGAAACTATGGAACATATCTTTCTACATTGCAAAAAAAAAAATGTATCAAAGGAATATACTACGAAAACAAAATACATGGAAATCACACAAGATTATTTCTCCCAAACAACGTATTGCACAACATGCATGAAAAGAAAAAAAAATTGGACATTATCTTCGAATTTCTTCTATCTGCAAAACAGCTACACAGAATATAACTCTCCAACTGCAAAAGCGAAGAAGTCTAGATATTACTAACTAATATTATCCAAAATCGATTAGTACAGATTTCTTTGGAAGAAAATATATGAAATCTCGAAGAAGATCCAAGCAAAAGACGAAGCAGAAATATGACGTCACTATGAAACGCAATAACGTCGTAAAAATAATTTTAAAACGCAAGAAATAAATGAAAACAACAAAAATAAGATGCACTCTACGTAAACAACGACAGAACAAACAAAACAAAGCCTAAAAAAGAAGTAAAACTCGAAGCTTCAAATTACAAATCTTAAACTATTAATTTTACATTTTTTCAAATCATTATTTTTAATAAACTACATAGTTTAGTAGGGGAATTTATCTTCTATAGATTTACAATCTACCGTATATTCACAAAGAATCACATACTCTCTAAAAGAGCGTCCTTTTCCTCTTGTATCTTAACCTTTTCTTTGATCCGAAGTATAAGGCGGAAACGAAAATATTCAAATACGAAGCGAAAGAAGACAAACAACTTGCTATCCAGCTAAAAGATCAACAGCATCAAATTTAGGTAAAATGCGAAACAAAAATAGAAGGCCACATAAAGGCCTAACGTTTGTTCTATCTATGATGATTAAAAAAAAAATATCCACGGACGCTCGTTCTCTTGACCCAACAAATTATGAACAATGACTTTATCACCCTAAATCAGAAATAAATTAGTGTAATGCATTCGTTCTTTCAGATTTATTGGTGGCAACAGTTATTTTAGAAAGTTTTCAACCATTAATGTTATGTCTATGGGGATTTCTAGAAATTCAATCCCGCTCACTCCAAATTTGGTTGACCCAGCGGGTTCGCACGTAACCTATATTCTTTCCCTGGGTGAAGGGAACGTTCATGCAAAGTTTGGCGACTCTGGCTCTTCTGTGAGTCGCGTGCATAATCCGAAAGACAAACTTTCTTCTTTATATAATAGATTAATTTAAGTAACTGCAAAGTTTTGGCACCAAAAATCATATTAAGAACTTATTACTAATGATACATTTTCCTTGATTAAAAGTCCTTCCATTTTATCATTAGGAAATGGCACATTTAGTAAGACACTTTTTTCACACGATTTCACAAGGATACTCTTTAAATAAATGCATTTCACAAATATCATACTATTGATTTGAGAATTTAAGGTTTAATTCCGAAATAAAGGTAACGAATTTCTTTAGGCAAATTCTATTATCTGACAATAGATGGTAGCACTTGGTTAAGATTTCTAAAGTTTAATTGCGAACTAAAATAACGAATTTCTCTGAGTCAAATTCTCTTGTCTGACAATAGATGGCAGCACTTGGTTAAAATTCCTAAGGTTGAAATCCGAACTAATATAACGATTTCTCTGAGTTAAATTCTCTTGTCTGACTATAGATGGCAGCACTTGGTTAAAATTGACAGAATAAAAAGGTGAACACTGTTACCTATTTGATAGCGATAATTAGGGAAGTGATCAAAAATACCACAGAAAGGAAGGAAAATTTTTTACTATGCTTCAAAATTGAAATTTTTTACTATGCTTCAAAATTGAAATTTTTATATACAATTAAAAACATTTGTTTCCAAAATTATTTAATTCATTGTGAAAATAAAAGAAATTTACCAAAAAAAATTAAAACCATTTTCAGAAATGTTTCTAAAATCTTTCTCGACACTGTTTACAGATTGATCCTGGAAATGCGATGGTATTTTTGGTAATCTGGTTAAGCCAAATGTTTTCGCGAATATTGACAAATTAGGCATATTCACTGCTCTACCAATGCGATTCAGTTTTAATGAAAGGAAGAAATTTAAACTACTATAATAATAATAATAATTCTTTATTCCTTTGCATTTACGTACACAGAGTTGAACATAGAAGCTCTAAAAGCTCGACTCTAAGAACAAATGCTAACTGATACAAACATACTCCTTAGAAATAGCACATACAGTTAATAGAGAAAACAGAAGAAATATTTAGATAGAGTAACAATGTTAATAAAATCCCCGCAAAGCTTGGTTTAGCTTATTCGTGGGAAGCATTAAAAATATGGGCTATATATGTCATAAGAATTCCTGACATATATATATATAAATGATAATTAATATTAAAATAAGAAAGAGGCACTTTTATACTCTTAATTTTTTAAAAGCCAATTTTGATCTCAGATTTAAGTTTTGAGAGCCTAAGAATGGATAACAGTTCTCTAGGCAAAGAGTTAAAAATAAGAGGAACTGTATAGTGTCTGATGCGTTTACCGTAGTTATAGCTACCATTCCGGATTTGATTGTAATAATTGCTACGTAGTGGGTGTTGATCGTGTGATCTAAGTTTAATTTTTAAATCAATTTTAAAAATAGTATTTAAGAATTATAGCATATGTATTACATATCTTCACAGGTAATACATTGTGGTGTGCAAATCTGTTTTTAATTATAAGACACAGTGGTTCTTTTAACTGTTGGCGAAATTGATCTTAGTATTGAATTTTGCAAGCAGCTGACATAACAATGAAGTTTTAATTAATTAATGTGGGACAAATTTTACACTAAGTTTGCCATTTGATAAACTTTAACTGTGAGAAGGAATTGATGTACCTAAACAAAAAACATTACACATCAGTAGTGGTCCCCCTCCCCGGCAGATTTGACCTTCAAAATCCACAATGATCACGTGCCTTGTGACATCACTTCCGGTTATAGAAATTCCCCGATTTTGTCGGTCGTTTTGAATTCTGACATCACCTTCGCACCATAAAGTCCACTGATTTTTCCGTTCGTCCGCTATTTTGAATTCTGACGTCATCCCCCGAAAGACCCCCTGGTTCATCCACCCAAAGGCCCCAAATAATTCTAAGTAACAAGTCCGCCATTTTGAATCATGATATCATGAACTTCGCGCCACAAAATCTTTCAATTGTGGCGTTCCCCCACAAATTTGATTTATGACAGCATCATCCATCTGAAGGCCCCAAATAATTCCAATTCCCAAATCCGCCATTTTGAATCATGACGTCATCACCCACTATGAAGTAAAAGTAGTCACAGTCCGCCATTTTGGATTCTGATGTCATCACCCAAGTAAAACCTTGAAATTACTCTAAGCCCACCATCTTGGAGTCTGACGTCTTCACCCTCATAATATTCTCACGATTGCATCATCACCCAAACCCATTGGCAACTAATTCTGAAATTTACCAAATACAACTAAACTTTCGCTGGCAACATTCAGGGCATCCCCTCTCAGACTTATTACACAAACCTGTAAAGAGTGTAAGTAGTTTTTTTTTTAAGTTGTTTTTTAAGTCTTTTCGTAAGTACTGCAGTGCAGCGCACCCTTTAAAAAAAACTTACTTTCACAGATTAGGTCGATCCCACAACCTCACACTAATCAGGGCATGACGCTCTTATTAACTACGCCATGGGACTATAATGTTCTTATTAACTATGCCATGGGACTATAATGCTCTTATTAACTACGCCATGGGACTATAATGCTCTTATTAACTACGCCTTGGGACTATAATGTTCTTATTAACTACACCATGCGACTATAATGCTCTTATTAACTACGCCATGGGACTATAATGCTCTTATTAACTACGCCTTGGGACTATAATGTTCTTATTAACTACACCATGCGACTATAATGCTCTTATTAACTACGCCATGGGACTATAATGCTCTTATTAACTACGCCTTGGGACTATAATGTTCTTATTAACTACACCATGCGACTATAATGCTCTTATTAACTACGCCATGGGACTATAATGCTCTTATTAACTACGCCTTGGGACTATAATGTTCTTATTAACTACACCATGCGACTATAATGCTCTTATTAACTACGCCATGGGACTATAATGCTCTTATTAACTACGCCATAGGTACTATATGGCTGAAGTGCTTAAAGATAGATGATCTTTTTAAAATTAAAGAATGAACGAATTTTTTTTTATTCCTTGTAATTCACATTTGAGTTAAGAATAATTATTTTTATTCTTGTGAATCGTAATAAAAATGAATTTATAACCTCTTCGCATAGTTTAATTTTTAGGCATTATTGAAGTACATATCAAAAATAAAAAGTTTTTGAAACAACACATAGGGACAACAGTTCTGTCTCGGACAGAGGTAATTTTTTTATTCCTTGTAAATTAAGTTCGAAAAAATATATTTCAATGGAATTTCATGCCTTGTAAATCGCTACAGATATTTATAGCCTCTTTGGACCTTTTTATTTTCATCCTTTATTGAAGAATATCGCTAAATGTTTTGAAACATCACATAGGTAACTATATTTCTGGCTCAATACAGGTTAATTTCTTTTATTATCTTTAATTCGAATTTAGAAATTTATAATTTCTTCGCACATTTTATTCTCACACTTCCTTAATGTCGCGCAAGGGACCACGATCGATGGTAAAAGAATTATTTTTACAATCTGACAACTAAAAATTCGATTTGAATAATATTTAAAAGGTATAAGTCTGAAATATTTTAAAACATGAAATTATATGCCTTGCTCTGAATAATAATTCCGAGAAATACTTTTAGGAATAAACTTTACCAATATGCAAAGTTCTACCAATCGATTTACGGTATTGAATAAAGTGTACGACATTCAGGAATCTGACCTTGAGTCATATGGCACCTTCAGGAATACATGCTAAGACAAGCTAATGATGGATACCAGATAGCATTTTACACCTTATTGGTCAATGATTCCACTGTGCATGGGAGAGGACCCTTCCCCCTGTTATTGTCGACTGAAGTGGACTCTTCCATGTAGGAGAGTCTGATTTTACGACAGAGGGAGCAAGCCTTTGTTCGCCGCCATATTGCCACGTTTTTCGACAAACAGTCTTTATGAGACTAGCCAACCATCAGTGCCTCCTATCTCATCACGTTTCAACTGAAGGATCCGCGACTGAACAGAACATTTCGTTTCCTTACGAAAGGAACTAATATCACGGAGATATTATCTGAAATTCAGTCTCTTCTGCAAAGCAACGATGTCATCGAGGTTGATCAAGAGATAAACACATCTGTGGCGATTATTACCCTCACCACAACGAAGCAACTGATATTTTAAATCAAAAAAATTCCATGCTTATCAACGATAATGAAATCTTCTACTATTTCCTTGGGTCTTCGATTAAGAGAGGGTTTTAGCACGCTTGGTTACTGATCTAAGGGACCTGGGTTCGAGCCCCGGATTAGGCATGGATGTGTGTGTCGTTTTTCTGCTGAGGTCCTGCCATCCTCTCAGATCTCCTACTGTGGCATATAAACTGACATGCTCCTGTCAGACCTCTGTGGCAAGCAGCTGCTTGATGGGGTATTTTTTTATTATTTATTTCTAAGCTTCCCTTCTTTATCACTGATGATGAAATGACGACAGAACTCGTCAACTATGGACAGATTCTGGACATCACAAGTGACTATTACAAGGAAGAAAAATTCAGCAAAATCAAAAATGGCAATAGAATTGAAAAGGTTGATTTAGAAAAGGAAATCCCCAACTTCTTAAAAATTGCTGGATTTACTGCAACAAAATTTTGCATCCGGGTATTACCAGACTCTGTCGAAGGTGCAAGTTGCCTGGTCACCATGCTGATTCCTGCATGAGCTATGGCCAACGAAAGAAAACATTTGGCGTTGTTGCTTCTAGTCCAACAGAGCTTACAGAAATAGGGCGGGGGTGGCTCAGTCGGTAGCGCGCCAGGCTCGTAATCTGTAGTTACCCAGGTTCGAGTCCCAGCTGGGTCAGCGTTGAGATTTATCTCTGGAAAATTCCGCACCCTGCCCATGGTCAGTAGGGGACACCGATGGGCTTGGATATGCCGCCGTCCGTCGGATGGGACGTTAAGCAGTGGCCCCGTGTGCGGGAGAGACATACCCTGTGCACGTCAAAGAACACGCTGGATGGCCTTGACGGGAGGCTACCATCTGTCTCCCAACAGCTGTTCCAGTGGGTCCCCTCCCCCAAACTTCTCTGAGCCTTCGGGCTCCATGTGACCTGGCCATTTAGCCCATGATGTGCAAAAAAGTGCTGCTCAGAGGTAAAACAACCCAAAAGCCTACAGAAATTTCTCCTCCTAACGAACACATCGAAGCCACATTGGTCTCAAATTCTTTGGATCTATCTCCCGTGCCATTAGTATTCGACATGAAAGCTGAGGAAAAACAGGAAACACAAGAAGATTATGTTAAAGAAAATAACGTTACCACAGTTACTAACCCTTATAACTCCCAACATAGGAAAAAAGGAAGGAAACAAAAATTACTTCCCCTATCAATTTTTACACCCTGGACCTCTAGTACCAAGAAATGAAATTTTCCAATGAAATAATCAGCCAAATAAGTTTAAACAAGGATATCACGACCTCTATCACACTGTCACTAACTACTATGCAGACAGGCAACCGACATTTATTTTAGAAAAATGTGCCTCCTTTCTTTCCCTGTATGAGAAAGAAGGGCTTCAACATTTGGAAGAGGATCTTTTTAAAGATCCTACAGGACTGTATGACGAAGAATAATTCCCTTTACCGTTATGCTGAGGATGAAGATGATGAAAACTAGGATCGATATCTGTATTTCTGATATTTGTGGATAATTGTATTTCTGATATTTGTGGATAATTGTATTTCTGATGTTTGTGGTGGTATCAATTCTTTCTTTTCCTCTTAGTTTCCTTGCTTTTCCTTTGTTCTCTCTTGCTAACTCACAGGGACTGCAGGGTGGGTAGCGCTATCAAAATATAAAAATTTCCTTCTGGTACTTACCAATGATGATATATTTTTGTAGCGATAGCTAAAGTGCAAAAGGAATTTACTCTAGAAGTTGTGTAAATTTGATATTCCATAGTCTAATATGAAAAAAATTTGTGAGTTCAACTGAAATTCGAAAAAAATAAACTTTTAAAGTTTATATTTAGCATAGAAAAATGTGATATTAATTAATCATAATAGGATGTGTAAGGCATAGTTTAAACTAAAAACTTATTTTGTGATAAAATTTTAAAAATTAGACTTTCAAACAAGGTTTTCATTTAGTATATAAAAATATATGTGCGATAGAAGTATTAAATGATTAGTAAATCGGTGAAATTTGGCTTGCCATAGCATAGGAAAAGGTCAATATGTAAAAAAGGTACTTGGTAACCATCAACTGAATTTGTGATGAAACTCAAAACTAGACTTGTATACTTATGAAGGTTTAATTTAGTGTAAAATATAAGACCAAAATACGTTTGGGATAGAAATATTAAATGATCAAAAAATGGTGTAAGGCAGGGGTGGGCAAATAGCGGCCTGCGGGCCACATTTGGCCCGCTAAGAGTTTTTTGTGACTCGCCAAGAAAGTCAGAAAAGTCCGCCTTGAACCGAGATTTCCTTCCCGTGCGCGACCGAAGATTCGTCTCGTATTTTCCACTATGACGGCCATGTCAATACGCATGCGCAGTGTAGATACGAAAACAATTGCCCACCCCTGGTGTAAGGTAAAATTTTCCTCCCCATAGGGAAAACATTGAATTTTTTTTTTAGTGTACAAATCTTGTGTCTTATACAAAAAAATTCGAAACATAAAACTGGTTTGATGTTTATTTTTGAAACAAGAAAATGGAAATGTGTTCACATTTTAAACCAAATTTTGTTAAATTAAGAAATGAAAGGGTAAAAATATTAAGGTTGTGTAGATTCATAGGATAACACTAGAATGTTTTAAAATTGGTTACTGAAATTTTTTAAAACAGGTTTAGTAGTAGTAAAAGTTTGAAGAAACTAATTTAGTGAGAGAAATTAAAGTTAGTAATTGCAAAAAGTAAAATTGAGCAAAAGAGTTGAGGATCATGTCAATTATTGGCATGCCTCGATGGTTGAGATATGTTCATAGTTGAATGGTGGACTATCTCTGCCACTGGGGTGGCTCAGTCGGTAGCGCGCCAGGCTCGTAATCTGTAATTCCGAGGTTCAAGTCCCAGCTGGGTCAGCGTTGAGATTTATCTCCGCAAAATTCTCCGCCCTGCCCATGGTCAGTAGGGGACACTGATGGGCTTGGTTGGAAAGGCCGCAGTCCGTCGGATGGGACGTTAAGCCGTGGCCCCGTGTGCGGGAGAGCCATACCCTGTGCACGTTAAAGAATACGCTGAATGGCCTTGACGGGAGGCTACCATTTGTCTCCCAATAGCTGTTCCAGTGGGTCCCCTCCCCCAACCTTCTCTGAGCCTTCGGGGTCACGTGACCTAGCCATTTAGCCCATGGTGTGCCAAAAATTGCCGCAAAGAGGTAAAACAACCCAAACAACAATCTTCATGTACCCTGAAATACATAAATAATACACTTTAAAAACATAAGGTAGCAGAATATCTGCAAAAACTCACCTTTTACGTAATATTTTAGTTATTGAAAATCCAACAGCTTTGGTTATCGTTTCTCAATTTATTGTAATGACTCATTTTTAATTATTTTAACTGTTGACCAAAATCGTTGATGAATATTTAGTATTCACTGCGTGAAAACTATATATAAATGATGTAAATAAAAATGTTTTTCATTCCTATCGTTAAATGTTTTTTTTATCCACTCAACAAATAACGGTATATGTGCAATAGCGACTGAACCACGTGACAATTGATTCAACTACGTGGCAAATGAATTCCAAGAAAAATGCGTCAAATGACCCAATTCTTACAGATAACATCATTATTTAGTAACGAAAAATATATTGGCAAAAGAGTTTCATTAAACTATTGTTTCCATAAAAAGTTTTCTTTCTTACAAGAAAATCTCTTTGTTTAATCTGTCTTTGAAAAACGGCATTTTTTTGCACACCATGGGCTAAATATCAGGTCACATGGACCCCGAAGGGTCAGAGAAGGGTTGGGTAAGGGACCCACTGGGACAGCTGTTGGGACAAATTTCAGTTGACAGATGGTAGCCTCCCGTCAAGGCCTTTCGCAGTGTTTTTCAACGTGCACAGGTTATGGCTCTCCCACACACGAGGTCACGGTTTAACGTTCCATCCGACGGACGACGGCCTTTCCAAGGCCATCGGTGTCCCCCTACTGAAACGTGGGCAGGGCTGGGAATTTTGCGGAGATAAATCTCAAAGTTGTCCCAGCTGGGACTCGAATCTGGGAACTGCAGATTACGAGCCTGGCGCGCTACCGACTTAGCCACCCCCGCCCCAAAAACTTTTGTTCTCAAATAAAAAAATCGTTTTCAAAGATAAATAACGAAGTAAAGCGATCATTTCTAATGAAACATATATTTTTTTCATCAAAATTCGCTAAAATATCATAAATTAGGACGGATGGTAACAGATTTTCGGTTCTACGCGAAATTCACCTGCAGCATACCTAAAATGCATGGCGGACCAAAAAGTAAACATTTCCTTATCTTTGTTGCTTGAAAAGGACGGACGAACTTTAGACATGTTAAAATATCAAATTAGATAGGAAAGGTGTATTTGGAAATGATAAGAAACGAAGACACATAAAGAGAGCTAGCTATAGGAGCAAATTACAAATAAAAGTGAAGTAGAAGTTTTAGAGGCTGTTAGTTCAAATTACAGATGCGGTTACGGTTTAATAACTCGAACACACACAAAAATTTAGTTTAATTCATTTATTGATAAAAACAGAAGTTACAATATTGTTTTTGGTACACATCTCTTGATATAAAGTGTGTATAATTCTCATGACACAAAAAATTCAATATCTTGAAGTACAGTCGCTCAAAAAAGTATCCGAACACTATGGTTGATTATAGAATTCAGAAAAAATATCTGGCAACGATTTTTTTAGAAATTAGTGATCTGGCAACCTCGTGTCACGTGACAGGAAGGTTGCCAGATATTTTTTCTGAATTCTGTAATCAACCATAGTGTTCGGATATTTTTTTTTGAGCGTCTATACAAAAATTAATAGGTGAACCAATCAGAGAGTTCTCTTTTCACAGTTTTAGAAGGTTTTAAAGTATACAATGTCACTTTTGGGAAAGCGTTTACCATCAAGGGCCACACGTCCGACTCGGTGCCATGTTACTCTTTCTTCTGGTTAATGACATCAGCTTCTCTTTGACTTCTCTTCTTTTGTTTTTAGGGACTTCAGCGAGAATTTCTTGCCTTTAGAGGGGGATATCCAGCTTAATGACTTCAGGCTCTTCCAATTGCTTAGTAAACAGCAAGTAATTTCTCAGAACAGCCAGGTATTTTTCAGTTTTCTCAGAATCGCTCGATTACAGTGTTTTTGTCATCTCCTAATCTAAATCAGTAACTTTTTTCTGGAGATGACGACGTTCTACGGGTCTTACACTCATCATTTTCGTAACAGGGAGGCAATTAGAGGTAGTGCACCAGTTGGGTGGGATTGTGTTACCTCTGAGCGACACTTTTTTGCACACCATGGGCTAAATGGCCAGGTCACAAGGACCTCGAAGGCTCAGAGAAGGTTGGGGGAGGGGACCCAATGGAACAGCTAATGGGAGACAGATGGTAGCCTCCCTTCAATGCCATCCAGCGTGTTCTTTAACGTGCACAGGGTATGGCTCTCCCGCACACGGGGCCACGGCTTAACGTCCTATCTGATGGACGGCTGCCTTTCCAAGCTCATCGGTGTTCCCTACTGACCGTGGTCAGGGCGGGGTATTTTTGCGGAGATAAATCTCAACGCTGACCCAGCTGGGACTGGAACCTGGGAACTACAGATTACGAGCCTGGCGCGCTACTAGTGCAGCAGTATTCAATGGGATGATAAATCCAGATCCTGTTTGGATAAACGTTTTCTTTTCCTTCACACTCACTCGTTTGGAAGGTAGTGTTCGAATGGCATTGTGTTGACGTCTGAGCTTCATAAGTATACCTGGGTTGGTTTGAATATGACCTTTCAGAAAATTAACACTCACTTCATCCTGGCATAGATCTGAGGATTAGACACGTACTGTAGTAGCCTTTTATGTTGTTTTCCCTTCAGTTTGACTAATTTTTTGAAGAAAGGTGCCTTGATTTTTAATCCTGATTGCTAATGTACAAAAACTCTGGAGATTCAGAAGGAAGTATTCGAGCTCAAAGCCTTTCGGAGTCTGATGTTCTGGATGAAGGTCGACACACAAATAGCCGTAAGGGGGTGTTGTTATTAGTCTGTATTCATCAGTCTGAATCTTGGAACGATGAGGAAACACTTGTCTAGCCAGATGAGTGATCCATCCCTTGCGTTTTCGAACAAAAAATATGTAATGTCCGTTGAGTGATATAGTCCTCGAATGCCTTCACTTTAAAAACAGATTTTGCAAAATAAGTACAATCATAATATTTTTATGATGATCTCTTGGGATAAAGAGCTGAGATATCCGTTCACTGGCTATAGATTGTTCCATCAAATCGTCCAACAACGAAAGCGTAGGTCTACGAGGGTCAAATCCCAGATCTTCGGGTAGTCCTTCGTAGACTTAGGTTGGGTTGTTTTACCTCTGAACGACAATTTTTCGCACACCATGGGATGAATGGTGAGATCACATGGACCCCAAAGGCTAAGAGAAGGTTAGGAGAGAGACCTACTAGAACAGCTGTTGGGAGACAGATGGTAGCCTCCCGTCAAGGGCATCCAGCTTGCTCTTTAACGTTGGGTTGTTTTACCTCTGAGCGGCACTTTTTTGCACACCGTGGGTTAAATGGCCAGGTCACAAGGACACCGAAGGCTCAGAGAAGGTTGAGGGAGAGACCTACTAGAACAGCTGTTGGGAGACAGATGGTACCCTCCCGTCAAGGCCATCCAGCGTGTTCTTTAACGTTGGGTTGTTTTACCTCTGAGCGGCACTTTTTTGCTTACCATTGGCTAAATGGCCAGGTCACATGGACCCCGAAGGCCCAGAGAAGGTTGGGGCAGGGGACCCACTGGAACAACTATTGGGAGACAGATGGTAGCCTCCCGTCAAGGCCATCCAGCGTGTTCTTTAACGTGCACAGGGTATGGCTCTCCCACACACGGGGCCACGGCTTAACGTCCAATCCAACGGACGGCGGCTTTTACAAGCCCATCGATGTCCCCTACTGACTGTGGGCAGGGCGAGGAATTTTGCGGAGATAAATCTCAACGCTGACCCAGCTGGGACTCGAAACTGGGAACTACAGATTATGAGCCTGGCGCGCTACCAACTGAGCCCCCCCCCCCTCTCCCTTTTAAACAAGAAATACAGACAGTGTGCTCCACAGATGGACTCATTAGGTCTTGTACTGGAATCTAAGGATGAAACACATGGCATACAGCTATCTGTCTGTAACATGTTTGAATATCTTGATCAGGTTCTACTCCCAGAGGATCAAAGTGATCAATCATGTTCCCTTTCTTGTAAACGGCGATCCAGTGAGTCCCAGGCTTGTTGGAAGGGTCAGTGTTAAAGATGAACAAAGCTTCTGGTTGAATATTTCGGGACAGTCGATCACGAGCAAACACTCCTAGACTTCTGGGGAGTGGGGACAATAGATTCTCTAATTGATGGGTGTTCATGATGAAAAAACCAAAAATTATTTTTCGATCCAATGAAATTTCGAGGAAATTCTGATACTCAGCATACAAAATCTCTGTGACCGAACTGGTTAGTGGTTTGGTAAATTTTAGCTCTGATCGCACACTGTCAGTCTTTATTAAGGAAAATATTTTATTACATTTTCGCTATTCGGGAGACAGCTGGAATCCAAATAAGGTGTAGCCATCTGCATAAGCTTCTCTCGAGAGGTTGATCCCTTTGTCTGAGTTCGAGTCCCAGCTGGGTCAGCGTTGAGATTTATCTCCGCAAAATTCCCCGCCCTGCCCACGGTCAGTAGGGGACACCGATGGGCTTGGAAAGGCCGCCGTCCGTCGGATGGGACGTTTAGCAATGGATAAGCAATGGATAAGCAATGGATGTTAAGCAAAGGATGGGACGTGTTCAATGAAATGAAATACTCGGAAATGAAGGACAGACACAGAGGTTTCCAGAGTGACATTTATTGGAGATCATTACAACAAATGCTCAAACGTCCGCCCACCAACGTTGATACAGGTGGCACAACGGTGGAGTAGTGATCGGCGAACCTGCTCGTAAACACCGGGCTTGTCGCGCACATTGGCGGCTGAGAACTGGGTTTGGCAGATCCAGCGCTTTTAAGCCATGCCACTTCGTCTGCGCCCCCTACCGGCACCGGCTGCGTTTGCGGCTGCATATTCTACGACGAATATTGGTGGGTTCGTGGGGAACTACCATCCCCTCACGTTTGGGCTATGAATTCAGGGACACCCTGTATATATTAGACTAAGTTGTAATGAAGACTAATTTACAGGAAAATTAATATATCATGAAAGAGATTGTAATCTAACTATGTGTCACTGTGAGGCTCTTGAGGGTGCTGAATGCTATAAAAATCTGGCAACTATTTTTATAGCATTCATCACCCTCAAGGGCCTCACAGTTACACAGTTACGAAAAACATATTTTACAGTTACGAAAAAATATCTGGCAAAGTTTTTTTAGAAATTAGTGATCTGGCAACCTTCGTGTTACGTGACACGAAGGTTGCCAAATCACTAATTTCTAAAAATATAGTTGTCATATTTTTTTTCTGAATTCTTTAATCAACCATATTCGGATACTTTTTTGAGCGACTGTACCTAGGAATCATGTTGGACAGGAAAATGACATGGAAAGATCATATACAAAGTATCTGTAAAAGAATTAATGTCATTATCACAGAAAATATATCATATCAGAAATTTTGTTGATATATATTTGGTTAAAATAATTTATACTTCATAGATTGTCATGTGAGCTATTATCTTGGAGAGGTACGTTTAACAAATACATATAAAAATAATAAATTGTTCAAAATCATGTTTTAAGTAGTATTTTGAAGCAAAAATGAAGGGAAAGTGTTAGTGATAGTTTTAGAGATCTTGGTGTTTTAGAATTACTGAAATTATATGAGTTGAATTATTTGACATATTTAATTAAAAATTTGGATATTGGCAGAATTAGAAGATTTTCTCTCCGTACGAGATTATCTGAAGACATGTTATTAACTGAAATACAGTCGCTCAAAAAATATCCGAACACTTTGGATTGGGTTGTTTTACTTCTGAGCGGAACTTTTTCGCACACAATGGGCTAAATGACCAGATCATAAGGGCCCCGAAGTCTCAGAGAAGGTTGGGGGAGGGGACCCACTGGAACAGCTGTTGGGAGACAGATAGTAGCCTTCCGTCAAGGCCATCCAGTGTGTTCTTTAGCGTGCATAGGGTATGACTCTCCCGCACACGGGGCCAAGTCTTAACATCCCATCCGACAGACGGCGGCCTTTCCTAGCCCATCGGTGTCACCTACTGACCTTGGACAAAGCGGGGGAATTTTGCGGAGATAAATCTCAACGCTGGCCCAGCTGGGACTCGAACCTGGAAACTACAGATTACGAGCCTGGTGCGCTACCGACTTAGCAACCCCGCCCTCTTTTAGAACAAAGAGTAGATGGCATAGCGAAGACATCAATTCGCTTTTGGTTTGAAAATATGATAAAAAGAAAACCATCTACCAGGAAACAAACTGACGAAGGCCACTTCCCCCACACCCCCTCCAAACGAGATATTAAATTTTTCCAATAGAATAAATTCCTGCAACCAATATAGATATCCAATATGGAACATTATGCTGATACAAGAAATTACATCAATTAATTTCGCTGCATTATATTCACATACATACTTGTTAATTTCTTTGGGACAGCATGGGACCTGTTTCAAGAGTTATAAATTTGATGTGATTTATGAAAACATCGTTTCCACAATCAGTACTTTAGATATGATAAATGATAATAAATTACTTCTCAGGCAGCAACATGCTACAGAGGTCTTACAGGAAGCTGTCGGCCTAATAAGACAGAGAGGTCTTACAGGAAGCTGTTGGCCTAATAAGAGAGAGAGGTCTTACAGGAAGCTGTCGGCCTAATAGGACACAGAGGTCTTACAGGAAGCTGTCGGCCTAATAAGACACAGAAGTCTTACAGGAAGCTGTCGGCGTAATAAGGCACAGACGTCTTACAAGAAGCTGTCGGCGTAATAAGGCACAGAGGTCTTACAGGAAGCTGTCGGCCTAATAAGACACAGAGGTCCTACAGGAAGCTGTCGGCCTAATAAGACACAGAGGTCTTAGAGGAAGCTGTCGGCCTAATAAGACACAGAGGTCTTAGAGGAAGCTGTCGGACTAATAATACACAGAGGTCTTACAGGAAGCTGTCGGCCTAGTAAGACACAGAGGTCTTGCAGGAAGCTGTCGGCCTAATAAGACACAGAGGTATTACAGGAAGCTGTCGGCGTAATAAGACACAGAGGTCTTGCAGGAAGCTGTCGGCCTAATAAGACACAGAGTTCTTACAGGAAGCTGTCAACGTAATGAGGCACAGGGGTCTTACAGATAGCTCTCGGCCTAATAAGACACAGAGGTCTTACAGGAAGCTGTCGGCCTAATAAGACACAGAGGTCTTACAGGAAGCTGTCAGCCTAATAAGACACAGAGGTCCTACAGGAAGCTGTCGGCGTAAAAAGACACAGAGGTCCTACAGGAAGCTGTCGGCCTAATAAGACACAGAGGTCTTACAGGAAGCTGTCGGCCTAATAAGACACAGAAGTCTTACAGGAAGCTGTCGGCCTAATAAGACACAGAAGTCTTACAGGAAGCTGTCGGCCTAATAAGACACAGAGGTTTTTACAGGAAGCTGTCGGCCTAATAAGACACAGAGGTCTTACAGGAAGCTGTCGGCGTAATAAGGCACAGAGGTCTTACAGAAAGCTGTCGGCATTAATAAGGCACAGAGGTCTTACAGGAAGCTGTCTGCCTAATAAGACACAGAGGTCTTAGAGGAAGCTGTCGGCCTAATAAGACACAGAGGTCTTACAGGAAGCTGTCGGACTAATAAGGCTCAGAGGTCCTACAAGAAGCTGTCGGCCTAATAAGACACAGAGATCCTAGAGGAAGCTGTCGGCCTAATAAGACACAGAGGTCCTACAGGAAGCTGTCGGCCTAATAAGACACAGAGGTCTTAGAGGAAGCTGTCGGCCTAATAAGACACAGAGGTCCTACAGGAAGCTGTCGGCCTAATAAGACACAGAGGTCCAACAGGAAGCTGTCGGCCTAATAAGACACAGAGGTCTTACAGGAAGCTGTCGGCCTAATAAGACACAGAGGTCTTACAGGAAGCTGTCGGCCTAATAAGACACAGAAGTCTTACAGGAAACTGCCGGCGTAAAAAGGCACAGAGGTCTTACAGGAAGCTGTCGGCCTAATAAGACACAGAGGTCTTACAGGAAGCTGTCGGCCTAATAAGGCACAGAGGTCTTACAGGAAGCTGTCAGCCTAATAAGACACAGAGGTCTTACAGGAAGCTGTCAGCAGAATACGACACAGAGGTCCTACAGGAAGCTGTCGGCCTAATAAGACACAGAGGTCTTACAGGAAGCTGTCGGCCTAATAAGACACAGAAGTCTTACAGGAAGCTGTCGGCCTAATAAGGCACAGAAGTCTTACAGGAAGCTGTCGGCGTAAAAAGGCACAGAGGTCTTACAGGAAGCTGTCGGCCTAATAAGACACAGAGGTCTTGCAGGAAGCTGTCGGCCTAATAAGACACAGAGGTCTTACAGGAAGCTGTCGGCCTAATAAGACACAGAGGTCTTACAGGAAGCTGTCGGCCTAATAAGGCACAGAGATCTGTGAGGAAGGAAGGCGAAACAATGAAACATCCATAACTTTCTTATCAGCTCTGTTGAGACGGCGCCAGACTCATAATCTGCAGTCCCACCTGTTCCCGCGTTGATATTTGTCTCCGAAAAACTCTCCGCCTTGCCCTCGGTCAGCAGACACACCGAAAAGCTTGGAAAGGCCGCTGTCCATCGGATGGGACATTAAGCCGTGGACACATGTTGGGAGAGCTATATCCTGTGCACGTTAAAGAACACGTTGGATGGCCTTGACAGGAGGTTATCAACTATCTCCTAACAACTGTTCAATGGGTTTCCTTCTCTCAACCTTTTCTAAGCCTTCGGGGTTCTTCTGACAAGGCAAATAGCCCATGGTGTGCAAAAAAACTGGAGGTGAGGAGTAAAACACCTCAAGAATACTAACTCCATTACGCCAAAAAAAAAGATGAAACATTTTGCACACCCAATGTTTTTTGTTCGTTAATTATTGAAATATAACACTTTAAAATGTGATTGAAAAAACACTCTGAAATATGATTGGGATATTATGATGATTAGCCAACCTGTACCATGCTGAAAAAACCAGTTCTCTTCCGATTACTGAAGTAAAGCTGCTTTGGGCGTGGTCTACTACCCGGGAAGCTGACCAGCTGGGAACACTGCGTGCAGTTGGCAAAAAACATTTTTGCTGAGGACTCGTCTTCTTCATGTGCAGTTGGCAAAAAAATTTGCTGAGGATCCGCCATCTTCACGTGCAGTTGGCAAAAAATCTGCTGAGGAGCTGCCATCCTCACAGATCCCTCTACTAAGGCATATAAACTCACATGCTCCTGTCAGACTTCTGTTGGTTGGTTTGTTGTTTTACCTCTGAGCGGCACTTTTTTGCACACCGTTGGCTAAATGGTCAGTTCACAAGAACCCTGAAGTTTGTGGAGGGGACTCAATGGACAGCTGTTGGGAGACAGATGGTAGCTTCCTGTCAAGGACATCCAGCGTGTTCTTTAACGTGCACAGGGTATAGCTCTCCCGCACACGGGGCCACGGCTTAACTTCCCATCCGACGGACGGCGGCCTTTCGAAGCCCATCGGTGTCCCCTACTGATCGTGGCAGGGCGGGGAGTTTTGCGGAGATAAATCTCAACGCTGACCCAGCTGGGACTCGAACCTGGGAACTACAGATTACAAGCCTGGCGCGCTACCGACTGAGCCTGGCACTTCAGACCTCTGTGGCAAACAGCTGCTTTAGGAGATATTTTTATTTTATTTCAATATGACCCTCTATGTAGAAGAACTAATTAGAGATGAACTTATCAAAGAGGCAAGTCATTCTTGAACAGAATTGTTATTCACATGTTGTTATTCTACAAAACTCAGGTCTGTTGTCAGGAACCTGGAATAAGAAGTTGTTCATCCGTTATGTTAAGTCCATGTTAGTTCATGCGTTAATGTAGATAGTTTTGCAGCATCTCGCAGATATCGTCACTGGTGATACAACTGAAAGTCTTCGATATTTGTTTCCAAGTGAACTGCGGAATATTTTCTTCCGAGAACTGTCTTCAGAGATATTTTTGAAGTAAGTAAAATTTTCTTTCGCTCAGTGTAATTGATATTTCCCAAAATAGGAATAACGTCTCATGAGTTCGTCAGATTAAAGTTATGGCGTTAATCTGACCAAAAATCTAACAAAAAGCGGTTTGAGCTGTTTAATGTCCAAAGTTTCTGAGATCTTAAAACGAAACCGTTAATAATAAACGGAAATCTCACAGAGGATTTCTCAATGCAGTTACTGCGCATAATCATCTGCTGTGAACAGGGTCGGCGAAAAGGCGGGAGTTGGGTTGTTTTATCTCTGAGCGGATGATGTGCAAAAATATTCCGGCACTTTTTTTCACACCATGAGCTAAATGGCGAGGTCACATGAACCACGAAGGCTCAGAGAAGATTGGGGGAGGGGACCCACTGCAACAGCTGTTGGGACACAGATGGTAGCCTCCCGTCAAGGCCATCCAACGTGTTCTTCACTGTTGGGTTGTTTTACCTGTGAGCGGCACTTTTTTGTACACCATTGGTTAAATGGCCAGGATACAAGGACCCTGAAGGCTCAGAGAAGGTTGGGGGAGGAAACCACTGGAACAGCTGTTAGGAGACAGATGCTAACCTCCCGTCAAGGCCATCCAGCGTGTTCTTTAACGTGCACAGGGAATGACTATTCCGCACACGGGGCCACGGCTTAACCTCCCATCCGACGGACGGCGGCCTTTACAAGTCCATCAGTGTCCCCTACTGACCGTGGGCAGGGAGGGGAGTTTTCCGGAGATAAATTTCAAGCTGACCCAGCTGGGATTCGAACCTGGGAACTACAGATTACGAGCCTGATGCGCTACCGACTGAGCCACCCCCGCCCCTACGGAAATCAGCTTTTCCAATTTCCTACAATAGGTTTATTTTTGTGGTCTTTTGTCTCTGCAAAATCGGGACGAATTTTTCCCGCAAGACATCGGGCTTCAATTAATTTTTAATAATGGGACTCGTTTATAAAGACTATAGGTCCTATATTTTGGAGTGCTGTCCTACATATTTACAAAGAATTCGGAAAGACGTTTGTGTTCCATCTTTCTTGTTTCCTCCTTTAAAAGGATTTACAATATTTCTGATACTAAATACATATCATTCAGTCTTACCACTAATTTTGATTCAATTTTCTTATTATTGTTAACAGTATTGAGAAGTTAATAACACATAACTAAAATGTTTATATTTCGGAAGTATTTAATACTGCTAAATTACTAAATAATTTTCGCAATAGTGTGAACCTTTGATAAATTGAAAGTTTTTTATTCTTCCATTTGCCCTTTTTTTACCTCTTTGAATATTTTCACATTTTAAATAAATTTAATGAATGCATATCATTTGTTTTATTTTAGAGTATTTTAGGATATTTGTCGCATTTCGAGGATGATTTTGTAAAACACAATATAAAATTGAGAGCATCATGACAAAAACCGAGGGATAAATAATTTTAATTTTAAAAAAGCCAGAAAATATTTTTTGTAATAAGTGTCTTATTTTTTTCCAGAAAACAAATGGTCATCATAACTGTGATTTAGGGCTGTCCTTTTTTGTAACGATGCCCAAGCTGCAAAATTCAAATGAAGAATCACATATATTAGAGTTTCGTTATTTTGCCTCTGAGCAGCACTTTTTTGCACACCATGGGCTAAATGGCCAGGTCACATGGACCCCGAAGGCTCAGAGAAGATTGGGGGAAGGAACCCAGTGGAACAGGTGTTGGGAGACAGATGATAGCCTCTCGTCAAGGCCATCCAGCGTGTTCTTTAACATTGGGTTGTTTTATCTCTGAGCGGCACTTTTTTGCACACCATGGGCTACATGGCCAGGTCACATGGACCCGAAGGCTCAGAGAAGGTTGGGGGAAGGAACCCAGTGGAACAGGTGTTGGGAGACAGATGATAGCCTCTCGTCAAGGCCATCCAGCGTGTTCTTTAACGTTGGGTTGTTTTACCTCTGAGCGGCACTTTTTTGCACAAAATGGGCTAAATGGCCAAGTCACAAGGACCCCGAAGGCTGAGAGAAAGTTGGGGGAGGAGACCCACTGGAACAGCTGTTGGGAGACAGATGGTAGCCTCCTGTCAAGGCCAATCTGCGTGTTCTTTAGCGTGTACCGGGTATGGTTCTCCTCAACAAGGGTAACGGCTTAACGTCCTATCCGACGGACAGTGGCTTTTCCAAGCCCATTGGTGTCCCCTACTGACCGTGGGCTGGGCGGGGAATTTTGCGGAGATAAATCTCAACGCTGACCCAGCTGGAACTCGAACCTCGGAACAACAGATTACCAGACTGGCGCGCTGCCGACTGAGCCACCCCCGCCCCCTTTTATCCTTCGATGTATCAGATGGAAACAAACCTGAAGCTACCTTTTGGTGTGGCCGAGTGGTTAGCGCGCTTCGCTATTGATCAGAGGGGCCTGGGTTCGATATGTGGATAAAGTATGGAAATTTTTCTGTTGTTTTTCTGCTGTGGTCTCCGTGAGAAAATCTCTCTGAAAAAAAATTTGTGAGGGAGGCGAAAGCCTTCCTCACTTTCAGCTTCGTTATTAGTGCTTTTTATGCATTATACACAAAAGACAAACAGGGTAAAAACTTATATATATAGTGGTAGACTGTGTATTATGTACTTTTTACGTGCAATGAAGAAAGAAAACATATATATCAGTGGTTCTCAACCTCTTATGCTTCACGTACCACCTGGAAATGTGTATGTAACTGGCGTGCCCCTTGTATAGATAGATAAAACTATAGTTATAGTATAACAATGGGAATAAAAGAAAACATATATATCAGTGGTTCTCAACCTTTCATGCTTCACGTATCCCCTGGAAATGTGTATGTAACTGGAGTACCCCTTGTATAGATAGATAAAACTATTGTTATAGTATAACAATGGTTATTTCTACTTTGTTACTAGATCTAGTGACTTTTAGGCTCTCACGCGTACCCCAAAAAAGTTTACCGCGTGCCCCACGTTGAGAACCCCTATTCTAAACAGATAAGTTCAGTTATAAAATTAGAACATTCTGTAACTAAACGCAAACGACACTAATACTGTTGCCAATTATGGTAAGATAATATTCTAATAATTATTACTTTTCACAGCCAATAAAGGAAACTCCTCAGGCAATCAGCAAGTCATAACCTGAAGAAGAAACAATTCTGTATACTGAACAGAAAAATGATTGCTTTCAAGTTGCATTATTTTCTTACCTGTGGATGTAAGTATAAGCAAACTTCAGTGAAAAAATTTCGAAAATTTTTGTTAGCTTGTTTTTAAGTTGGTTATAGTGGTTGGTGTAATAAATGTAAGTTAAAGTTGAGATATTTTAATTCTGAGACTTAGTATTCATTTAAATATATGTTAGGAATAAATTTCTATCTATCATTTTCAATTTTTTGTATTGATAATTGCTATGTCTGGAAACAGGTGACTTTGGGTTGGGTTGTTTTACCTCTGAGCGGCACATTTTTTTACACAACATGGGCTAAATGGCCAGGTCACAAGGTCCCCGAAGTCTCAGACAAAGATGGGGGAGGGAACCCATTTGAACAGCTGTTGGGAGACAGATGGTAGCCTCCTGTCAAGGCCATCCACAGCATGTTCTTTAACGTGCACAGGGTATGGCTCTCCCGCACACCGAGCCATGGCTTCGATTGATTCTCTTGTACATGGGGCCACAGCTTAACATCCCATCCAATGGACAGCGGCCTTTCCAAGCCCATAGGTGTCCCCTACTGACAAATGGACAGTGTGGGGAATTAAATATAGGTGACAGAAAAATGTAAAAATCGATATGGTGACAGAAAACACTTATGAGTTAAAACAGATTTTATATATTTACAGGCAAACATAACGAAGGACAAGGTTTAGCCCAGTCGGTATCTTGGAAGCCTCACAATCTGCGGTTCCAAGGTTCGATTCGGAAGTGTACCTGAGAACCGGGTAGTAGTGACCCTAGTAGTTTCAAGACAGAATAGCGATCCCCCACAAGTGCTTTCCCCCTATGACGTCACTGGTCACTCCTCTCCCGATCACGTGATATGACCACGCACACTTATTAATGTTCATAATTAATAATTAATTTTTAATTAATAATTAATTTAAAATTAATCATTCCCCCTTTATTAGAAACCCCCTTATTAAAAATTCCTTCCCAAGGTTCAAGGTGTTGTAAATATGGTGAAATTAGCCTCGAGAGAAGGGGTTCCCTACACCAGTCACAACAGAAAAGTGAGATGGCAGATGCAGAACAATCTGCCTTTTTTAAAATAAAAAATCAGCATCAACTTCTACGCTTTTGATTAAAATATGCGGGATGGGGGTGGCTCAGTTGGTAGCACACCAGCCTCGTAATCTGTAGTTCCCAGATTCGAGTCCCAGCTGAATCAGCATTGAGATTTATCTCCGCAAAACTCCCCGCTCTGCCCACAGTCAGTAAGGGACACCGCAGGCTTGGAAAGGCTGCTGTCCGTCAGATGGAATGTTAAGCTGTGGCCCCATGTACAAGAGAATCATACCCTATGCACGTTAAAGAACACACTGGATGGCTTTGACGGGAGGCTGCCATCTGTCTCCCAACTGTTGTTCCAGTGGGTCCCTCCCCCAACCTTCTCTGAGCTTTCAGGGTTCATGTGACCTGGCCATTTAGCCCATGATGTGCAAAAAAGTACCGCTCAGAGGTAAAATAACCCAACCCAAATTAAAATATGTATTCCTGCATAATAAAGAGGGGTATTCAAAAGATCAATAAAGCTGATGTTATTAAAATAGTTTATGTTGCTTCTTAGGTACCAATGATTGAAAATTAATCAGTTTAAAGTGTTGTAGAATAAATAGCGACCACTGGAATTTCTTACAGTGAATACATTTGCTGCTTTTTGTGTGCAATGGTATACAGTTTACCACATTGTGGAGGAAATGTAGCTTTAAATCATCAGTTAAAAAAAAAGCCTCACATTAGTTATGTGTAAGTTTAAAACACCTTTGCATGGTCTTCGTCAGCCGAGTACTGCTCAAATGAGGAAATCCAAAATTTCCCCAAGGTTCAAAGTTCAAGGTATTGTAAATATGATGAGATTATCCTCCAGAGAAGGGACTCCCTACACCAGTCACAACGAAATAGTGAGATAGCGGATGCAGAAGATTTCTGCCTCTCAGCAATCTCTCTGAAAAAAAAGGCCCTCTTCAGGACAATGTAAAAAAGAAGACCCTTTTCAGGACAATGTAAAAGTACTGAACATTACACTTTGCAGAGGAGGCTAATGTTCTGAAAGAAGTCAGTGACAATTCGGAAGCGTGCACGTTGCAGCTTCGCACTATGGTTGTTGAGAGGAAGGGAGGTGATGGAGTAGTCAGTGGTTCCTATAGCATTAAGCTCCTGGAACAAGGCATTGTAGCAGGAGCAGTTGACCAGAGCGTGGGATACAGTCTCAGGTGTGCCGCAAGTGGCACAGTCTGGACTGCAAACTCTGCCAAGAATGTGCAGCATAGAGTTGCTGTAGATGACACCAACTTGGAGACGATGAACGAGGGTTTCCTCAGATCTGAGCAGATTACCGAGGTTAGGAGCAGTGAGAGAAGGTTGAACCAGGAACCTGAATGAGGAACATCTGCTGTCCTTCTGACTGAACAAGACAGAACTGGCTCACCAGTTGTGAGACAGAACTCTTGCAGTCGCTGAGAGAGAGAGGGTAATTAGTTACACATCTCTGACTCTCCAGTACCTCCTTCGCAGTGTGATCAGCGAGCTGATTTCTAGGTATCCCTACATGCGAAGGGATCCACTGGAAATGGATCATAATTCCAGCAGAAATGACCGAGCAAGTCTCCTTGATCTTCTGGATGAGGAAGGGGTTGCAGCTCTTGCTGTCTCGCTTCTGGAGAGTTTCCAAGGCTGACTTGCTGTCACAGAGAATGACAAAGTTGCCACTATCGAGGCTGAGGATGAAAAGTACAGCCTCAAGAATAGCTTGAAGCTCTGCCCAGGTGGAGGAGGTTAGATGCGGGAAACGGTAACCTCTGGCAATGCCAGTAGGAATGCCAGGGATGACAATGGCATGGCAGAGGCAGCACTATGTCTCTCCCGGTCCACAGATCCATCAGTGTAGACCTCAGTACCTCTCTCATATCGTGCAGTGACATAGGAGGTGGAGAGAAGTCTGATGGCCAATAGATCAGAGTCGCTCTTCCGACCAGGAGAAGGGATAGTAACATTGATCATTAGATCACTCTTCCTCCAGGGTGGAAAGTCGGGGAACAGAGTATTTCCAGCATCTGTCCCTGCCAGTTGGTGCATCTGGAGCTGGCAGGAAGGACTCGGTCATATAATTTCCTTGGCGGACAGGACAATGGCAGAGTGAGGCCTGTCATGCAACTTCTTGAGAAGCTCATGGTTAGTGTGCAGGGAATGGAGCCTCGAGAAATGATACAGTATATCTCTCTTCCAGTGCAGGTGGAAAGGCATGTCATCAGCCTCTGCAATGACAGACGCATTAGGTGTGTTAGGGCAGAGTCCGAGGCAGAGGTGCAGAGATATAGTGTGGACAGTTGCCAACTTGCTCAGTAGTGTATCAGAGGCATTGCACAGAGGGTGACCACTGTAGTTGACACAGGAGAGGATCAAGTGCCGGTAGAAGACCAGGAGGGTCTTGCAGGGACTTCCCCAGTGGGTACTAGCAAGAAAAGACAGCATATTCCTCTGTGCAGTGGCAGCTGTCTTAAGATGCTGGATGTGAGGCCCCCCAGCTCAGCCTGTTGTTCAGGACCACACCAAGGAACTTATGTTGATGGACAGCCTTGATGCGACCTGGCCCAAGCAAGCGGTCAGGGAAGGTGGGTGGAAGGTGTTTTCTCGTGAAAACCATGGCCACAGTCTTACCAGTGAGACGAGTGAGGCTTAGGTTGTCGAAGAAATTAACGACCATGTCCACAGTTTGTTTCATCACGAGCTGATCATGGTAGGGGTCCTGGCTAGGGAACCAGATGCAGATATTGTCTGCATAAATGGAAATACCCACTCTCTCCTAGAGTCGAGCGGGTAGGCCTGACAGAGAGATGTTCCGTAATATCGGGCTGACACCCCCTTGAGGTACTCCATGATTGATGGTGTGGGAGAAGCTGAGCGTGTTTCCCAGCTTCACACGAACAGTCCTGTTGGAGAGGTACGCTGCGATCCACTGGTGGATATTGCCTCTGAGGCCGAGATCATGGAGCCTGCAGAGAATATCCAAGTGGGACAGGGAATCGAATGCCTTCTGGATGTCGAAGAAAGCAGCAACAGTAGTCTTTCCCATGGACCGCACTTGATCGGCAGCAGAGATGAAGTCGATGAGATTGTCCGACGTGCATCTCTCTTTGCGGAAACCCGAGAGGCTGTCAGGGAGGAGGCCATTGGACTCTAGGTACCATTCCAGGTGTCCAAGGAACAGTCTCTCTAGGATCTTGTAGAGGCAAGATGATAGAGCAATGGGCCTGTAATAGGACAGCTCCGTGGCGGGTTTCCCCTGCTTCAAGATAGGCACAATGTGTGTTGCCTTCCATGACTCAGGTACTGTGCAGGTGGTCCAGGAGAGATTGAAGGCTTTGAGAAGCACAAGCAGAGCCTCAGGTGAGAGATTAGGTAACTGAGTATAGCTGATGCCATCAGGGCCTGGGGCCGACGAGCACTTCGAAGCTGCAATAGCAGATGTGAGTTCCTGCAAGGTGAAAAGGTCATTATAACAAGGCTCAGAACCAGAGCAGGGCTGCTGAGCCGTATCCTGAACATTCACAGATGGAGCAGGAAGGGAAGAGGTGAGGTGCCACAAAAAGGCATTAGCAGTGGCTGCTAAGTCCTCCCCATAGGCCAGGGCAAGGTTATGGAAGGGGAGGGCAGGCTGTGGCTTCCCCCTCAGGTTCCTGATGAATTTCCAGACCTTCCCAGAAGGGGTGAAGACATTAATGCTGGAGCAGAAGGATCGCCACCTGAACCTTTCACGCCAGTTAAGGTACCTTCTGATCGCAGCATGTAGCCTTCGAGCATAAAGAATGTCAGGAAATCTACCAGAGCAGCGGGCACGCCTTTCGGCTCTGCTGCAAATGGTGCGAAGCCACTCATAGTGGATATCCAGAGAGGGAAGATGCCCGGGTATCGAGATTGAAACAGTGCAGGCTTCAGAGGCAGCAGTTGAGGGCCTCTGACACTATGCTGAGATCTGTAGTTTCGATGGCAGCGAGTCCTTCAGACGAGATCTGCTGAAAGAGCTGCCAGTCGCTAAGTTTTGACGTTCTTCTCGGGGTTGCACGTCCCTTGGGAAGCAACGAGATGTGCAGTAGGAAGTGGTCACTGCCCCAGGTGTAAACAACAGGAGGGTCCCTGTAGGTCGGGAGAAGGAATGAAATAAAAAGAATAACATATAAAGGGTCAATTCTGTACTGGCAACATAAACTTTGTGCCTATTGCATTAAAAAAATATAATCTTTAATTCTTCAGCAAATTTTCCATTTCACGCTTAATTAAAAAAAAACGACTATTAATTTAAAAATAATATTGCCTAAATCTATTGCTTATAAATTTCTCTTAACAATAAATAAGCTCTATTACAATAGTAATTAAAATTATTAAATTAGAGAAACAATTGCTTTGGAAAATGTTTTTAATTTGTTCCTTAAAGAATTACCGTTAAATAGCATTGGGTAAACACTTGAAAATTTCTAATTTTAATGGATAATTATATTCAACTATTATTTTTAAACATATTTTTCGTTATGGAGAGTTTAAATCATTATTCCTGTTGTATCTCTGAAAAATATTCTAGTTTACTGTATTTGATTAGCCATATGTCTGATCCTCTACCATATGACTTCGACCAGATCGCTATTTACTTATCGTTTTAGAGTAGGTTAGCTGACCGCGAGACGGTGCTGCCCTCATGTGGCAAGTTCTGATGATATTGACATGATATATATATAATATATAATATATATTTCTGATAAAAAAGACTGTCTTACGTCCCAAACTCCATTGCACATTCTTCACATTTGTAGGTTTTCCTGGAGGTGTGGGATAACTCATGACGTCGGACATCATCTCTCCTTTAGAATATCCCTTTCCCCCTACTAGTAAGGGGAAAGGGGGTGGGGTTTCTGGACCAGTGGCGGATCAATGTTAATCCTATGAGTCCGCCACCCATGTGTTTCAAGCTAGTGGAGGATGATTATCAATCACATTAGTCATGCAATGTCAAAAAGAATACCTCCCTCCAGTGATGTAATAATCTGAAATTATATTATTCAGTTAAATTGCAGATAATCCATTCATAATTTCCACCGGCTTCCATCTAATCATCCGCCACCAGCTTGAAACACATGGGTGGCGGACTCATAGGATTAACATTGATCCGCCACTGGTCCAGAACCCCCACTTTCCCCCTACCTCTGTACAATACACCTTCTTTCACTTCTCAGGAGTCCCACTGTGCCCAGTAATTTTTGGTAGTTGTGCTATACCTCGAGATTTGCTCCCAATTAGGTTTTATATCAGATTTTTCAATCAAATATATTATTGGCCTTATATCTTCATCGTCTAGTTGGGCCTTTCTAATTTCTATTGGACTCCAGATGCATTTTGCCACTTCGATGCTCGATGGAGAAATTGTACTCTTGTAACCGCTGTATCCACCTAGCAATTTGTCCCTCAGGGTTTTCATAGTTTAGAAACCACCTGAGTGCAGCGTGATCAGTACGGATAAGAAATTTCTGGCCATAGAGATAATGATGAAAATGCCCTATTGCTTTTACTATTGCTAACAGTTCTTTTTGTGTGACACAATAATTTCGTTCTGGTTTGGATAAAGTTTTTCTAAAATACGCAAAAACGTTTTCTTGTCCGTCTTGTTGTGAAAGTACAGCACCAACTCCTGTGTTACTTGCGTCAGTATATATTATGAATTGTTTGCCAGTTTGTGGGTACGCTAACACTGGTGCTGTGGAAAGAGCTTGTTTTAGCTGTTGGAATGCTACATCACATTCGGTGGTCCACATGAACCGCTGGCCCTACTCTGACAGACGATGTAATGGCCTTGCGATGTGGGGAAACCATTGACAAATCTTCTATAGTAAGTGCAAAGTCCAATAAAACCACGAAATTGATGAACAACTTGTGGTGGAGGCGTCTCTTACAGCTTCTATCTTACTAGGATCAGTCTTAATACCTGATGTAGTGATGACAATAACAAAGAAATGAACTTCTTTTTGGAACAGTTTACCCTTAGTCGGTTATATTATATCTACCATGGTTTTACGTAATATCGGGTGGATACCACCTTTTTCACTGAGAGAAGGGTGGATGTTAGCAGAAAATGTTCTCAATGTTGAGATTCGAACCTGGAACTGCAGATTACGAGCTTAATGCGCTACCGACTTACCCAACACATTTAATTTTTAAAGCAATGTAGATAAATATATGATAATTGTGTATCAAAATCAGTTTATATTTACTTTGAAAATTTAAATATACTATTTTATTTCTGACATAGAGTATACTGACAAAAAAAAATAAAATTAAAATAGTGAGGAGGGCCTAATATGTAGTTCACAGGTTCGAGTCTCATTAGAGAGAATCTCTAATGAGAAGAGAACACTGATGAACTTGGAAAGAATCCCGTCCATCGGATTGAATGTTAATCGAAAGGGGCTCCTTGTGAGGGAGTATCATACCCTGTACACGATTTAGAACATAATGGATAACCTTAAAGGGAGGGCTATAATTTGTCTACTAACAGCTGCTCCCTGGGTCCCCTTCGCCCAGCTTTTTTTGACCCCTCTAGGCATTTGTGACATGGACATTTAATTTATTATATGTGAAAAAAAGCGTCACTCAGAGGTAAGAAAACTCAGCTGAAAACAAAAATCAATATTTTCTATTTTCTTATACTTTGCCACCTGTGGTAATCTCCGGAGGTTCGTGAATAAGAACTTCTTAAATGGAGATCAATCCTCCTTTTCTCTTGTGGAAGTTATACTGGCTTTGGATTTTATACAAGAGTTGGGAAAAGCATAATCTGAGATTAGAAATGACATTTATCAACCTAGAGCAGTGTGTTTCGCGAAACACCAGGATTCCCCAGGTATCATATAAAGATTCTGTAATCATATATGTATTCTCCCTTACCAAGAGAATTTAAACTGGAATTGTAATTTTCGATTAAAATTACCAATACTAAAATTATGCTTTTTCATAAAGTGGTGTATATACCGTATATTCTTGTAAATAAAAGTTCCAGGGAAAAAATGGGAACAAGATGAACACTTTTTGGAGGTCAGTGTAATATGGCGGCCGAAAATGTGTGAAATTTTTCTAGTCTATTCTTTCGGGAATTTAAACGAACGCCCTCCAGAAAACCTATAATTGAGACCTCACATTAAGAAAAAAATCGTTTATCAGTTCTCCCATATGAATCATTGAAAATCAGTCTACTACATGAAAATAATAAAACTAGAACATTATCACCACTTATAAATATGAGAATCTAATTTGAAAAGAGAATGAAATTATTCGAAGCAATGGATGATTGGGAATGCAAATAATAAGAGTAATACTTATAAAACCTAAAAATTGTTTCTTTTATTCTTTCAATTTAAAACTTTTATTTTCTCACACACATCAGAGAAAAGTCAGCGGAGTGTTTCTGTTAGTGGACTAGCCCTTGACACCCTATCAACGAAATTTAAAATTTCTACCTTATACAGATCAGTTATAATATTCTCTAAATGTTTCTCCTTTTTCCCATTTGGTGCTCTCTAAAAACGATTTAAATGAAAACCACCTGAGAATTTGAAAAATGCGAATTATATTTCATTAGTGGCAATTCAGCGAAAAATAACTTTCGAATAACTGTTAAAAAGTTCCACTTTTCCCACCAAACCTGGGGATAAGGGCCAATTACTCTTGCCAATGCAGATCACACAACCTTCAAATTCATAAAATGTCGAATTCTTACCTTAAATACGTCATTTGGAATATTCGTTTAAAATATTTTCAATTTTCAACTCCCTTCATCATCAGATGGCCGAATTATAACTTTTGGAAATTAAGAAATTGCGAATCGTAATAATCCAGCACAAAAAGAAATTTTATTTATCTTTAAAAACATTGAAGTTGAGTGTCTACAGCAGGATAGACAGACCACAAAATGAAAACGTTTAGCTAGTTGTTTATAAACCGAGATAAAATATTTTACACTTACGAGGAAGAAATATAACTGAAGATTGATGGACTGAGCAAAGACTCTTGATACGAATATTGTGCGACACCTTTTGACTTTGAAATCAGTCTTTTTCAGTTTAAATAATTGTCATTGGAAGAACAATGAAATTGGAAAATGCTATCATTTAGCGTAATTTTTTTCGTCAAATCAGCAAGGACTGTTTTATTTCAGCAGCCGAACCATAAAGACAAGGTGCAGAGAAATCATAAATTAGGAACCATTGCTCTACTCTATCAAGACCTCCAAATTCTACAATGATAATCCATTAGGTTATGAGGAAAGGACTCTAAAGGGAAAAGGTGATGAAATGCAGACGTAACTCAAGTAGTAATATCAGACCAACAATAAATAAATAATATATCTTTAAGGTACCAATGTAGCAGCGTCAAAGGTATTTTGTAACCTTTGGATATCCTGTGAAAAATGACAAAGTATTTTGTTGCTAAAAATAAAAAAGCAAAAAAAAAATAAATGCAATTCAGAAACGCAAATGAGTGTTATTTATTTCGTTTGCAACACTAAACAGCGAAAAATCAGCAATAAAGAAAAAAATCTAAATAATCTAAAACGTAAAAGATATATATATTTTTTACTTATATTAATCAATCCTAGCTATACCATCTCTCGAACATCAATCGATGTGGGTTGATTTAACTCTGAATGCACTATTTTGGGCACAATGGGCAAAATGGCAAGGTCACAGGGACCCCGAAGGCTCAGAGAAGGTTTGGAGAGAGGACTCACTGGAACGGCTGTTGGGAGACATATGGTAGCCTCCGTCATGGCCATCCAGAGTGTTCTTTAACGTGCAGATATATGGCTCTCCTGCACACAGGCCATGGCTTTAACGTCCCATCCGACGGACGGCGGCCTTTCCAACCCCATCGGTGTTCCCTACTGACCTTTGGCAGGGCGTGGAGCTTTGCGAAGATAAATCTCAATGGTGTCCCAGCTGGAACTCGAACCTGGAAACTGCAGATTACGAGCCTGGCGTGCTACCGACTGAGCTACCTCCGCCCCTAGGAGTAAGAGGGTCCACTCCACATCTATTAGGAGAGTGATGTAAAGTTTTTTACTATCTTCAATATATGACTTTGCAGCACAAGGTGCCACGACTTAAAATCACATTGAATGGATGGCAGTCTTACCATATACATTGGTGTCCCCTTTCTAATATAGGTGACTCAGTCGGTGGCGTACCAGGCTCAAAATCTTCGCTCCCCTGTTTTGAGTCCCAAATGGGCCAGCGTTTATATTTATCTCCTCAAAACTCCCTGCACTCTCCACAATCAGTAAGGGACACCGATGTGTTTGAAAAGACCACCTTCCGTCGGATGGGACATTAAGTCGTGGCCAGGTGTGTGGGAGAGACGTACCCTGTGCACGATAAAGAACAAGCAGGTTGGTCTTGACGGTAGGTTACCATTTGTCTTTCATCAGCTGTACAGTGGGTCCCCTTCCCCCAATTTCCTCTGGGCCTTCGGGATTCTAGTGACCTGACCATTTACCCCATTGTGTGCAAAGAAGTGCCACTCAGAGGTAAAACATCTCAAACTCTTTCTAATTCAAGACGAAACGTTAGGCAATGGGGACTAAAACTTGGGAACCGAAGCTCAACTAGATTAGTTGCTAGTTTGCAGGCTTTTCTTGGCTCTTTGTTGGTTTGTGCATTTGTGAAAATAGTTGCCCATTATAGCTTACGACGCAAAATGCAAGTTTAGTGATATATGTGTGAAATTTTGGGACATTGAGAGTGTATAATCTATAAGAAAATCCCCCTATGCTTTCTTCCTCCCTAAAGAAAAGGGAATATTACAACGATAGTTTCCGCTATAATTCCGATTGTCTCACCTGTAAGTGGCACTTACTGTTTTGCGCACAATGGACTCTGACCAGGTTACAAATACCCCGAGGGCTCAAAAAAAGTTTAGGGAAGGAACCGACAACAGAGCTGTTAGGAAACAGATCGCAGCCTCCTGTTAAATCCGTCCAGGATGATTTTTAACGTGCATTGGGTATGGTTCTCTATCCATACAGAGCCACGAATTAAATTTCCATATCACGAACGGCGGACTTTCGAAGTCCCTAGGGGGTCCCTTACTAACCGCAGGCAAGCCGTGGATTCATGTGAATATAAATACAAATTCTGTCTTAGATGCAATTCGAACCCGGGAACTACAGAATACGAACTTGGGCACTACCAACCGCCCTCTATATCTTCAGAACGCGAGGGCGAAAGTAATTGCCTATGGGTGAAATGAATGGAAAATATGTGAAGGACAGTTTTTCGAGCGCGAAAGCCAAACGTAACAACTTATTAAACAAAAGTATGTGAAGTGGAGAGTGTTGCGGACAACAAATATATACCATCTTCTAATTTCTTCCCCTTCTTAGAAGGGGATATGTGAAAGTCAGTTTTCTATTATATCTTCCGAAAGCGAGGACCTACAGTTACGAGTTAGGGTCAAATGAAATGCTCGTATTAGGACCGTTATAGACTGTTTCGAATTATTACTTCTGCCATTCTTCCTTCCCTCCCACCAAAGCGGGAGGACGAGATTACTCATGGGTTACTTTAACAAATGATATCTCAAAGCTTGTGATGTCTTCAATATAACGGGATATCTCAAACACTCTTCCTTTGTCACTAAAAAATACGAGGTGAAAAATTGCGGTCATTTTGTTTATGTCATATATTAAATGAAAGTTTCTAAAAATAAGTATTTTTAGTGACAAAAAGTATAATATAATAGAATAATTTATTATAATAATAACTAGCCTGTTATAGGAACCAGAAACAGAAAATAATACTAAAGCATATCGATGGTGCAAACAGTCACTGAATTCGTTTTCACTTCAATGCAAGATAGGGCTCTCGCAATCTCGTTGAATACGAAAATCGGCACCCTGTCTTCATGTAAAGTGAATACGAATTCAGTGACTGATTGCGAAAACGATAAGTGCACAACGAACTAAGAAAAGAAGACAATCTAGACCAGGGAAATAGGTGACCAGATCAGTCTGCGAAACAGACCTGGTAGCCCTCCCCTTTGATTCCCTTTCAGAGGAGAGAGTATCTCCTTTCAAAGGTACTAACGGCCTGCACCACGAGAAGGCGGGGTAGGACATTAGGTGCTAGACCTGGGTAGTACTGTGCATCATCAGAAGAGACTGATGCACAGCTCACCTTCCAGTGTATCTCTAGCTACCATTTACAGACCAAAAATGTGTGGAACCCTTAAAGATTTAACATGCCATCCTTTCGCAGGGGCCATGTTAATCTTTTCTGTATTGTTCCAATCTCATGACATATACAGCTTAATAGTATTTAAAATATAACAGGGAATGGGAACTTAAATACAGATATAAATAGTATAAAAAAAATAATCAAGATTATAAAATAGGTCAAAAATAAAATACCTAAAATCCATGAAATGATAAATTAATAAAAATAGAGAAAGCTGAAAACTGAACATTAATATTAACATTAAATGAGATTTTAAATAGAAATACATCAAATAAGAGCCTAGAATTATTTTTTTAATTATAAAACTCAAGGAAATATTAAGAGCAAAATAATGCTCATTTTGAAAATTGGAAGAAAATATAAAATACTAATTCTAACACTGATAATAAACTGATATGTGTAAATTGTTTCAGATAAAAATACAATAAAAAATGCAGTGAAAATTGCAAAATGGAAAAGATATTTCCAGAGAGTTGAAATTAGAAACGAAAGGTTACAGTTAAAATTACATTAAAATTTAAAAAGATATGAACCAAATAATTAAATTTTAAAATAAAATATTAAAAAGAATTGTTAAGCAAATAAAAGTAATATAATTTAAAATAAGAAAACTGATTTTAAAAATCTGGAAAATAAAATATCAGATAAAATAATTTGAAGAGCTTGAAGTTAAAATATCAGCTAATGAGAGTAAATCTCTTGTTTCAAAATGAAACAGAAAGAGCTTATTGAACAAAATATAAAGAATGTAAAAGAAAAAAATTGAAACTTAATTGGTAATGTAAATGAAAATATTATCAATAAAGTTTCGGAGAAAGCTTAAAAAGTTTCAAATTAAAAACTAGGTAATTCTCAAAAACAATTTAAATGTACGAGAAAAAACAGGTTAATAATGGAATAACTAGGAACATATATATATATATAAGAATAAATGATGGAAATGAACACAGAAATACTGAAAAATATTAAAGTATAAGTACAGCAATATTTCTGAAATTAAAGTATATAAATTTTGAATGTTGCAAACTAAAATATTATTACAAGTGATATTTTAATCAAAATATACAGAATATCATGAAACTTTTCAAAGAAATTAAATAATACTTTAGGCACAATAAGTTATCTGCACTGAAATGTTTTCTGAATGCTCAAAAAGTACAATAGTGATGAAAAGAAAAGACAAAATACTGAAAAAAAAAATAGAATAATTTTTTGAAGTTGAAATGTAAAACAACATTCTTTCGTGATATTCAATGTTATTATTAGTGAAAATATGAATAATACCCTGGAACATTGCAAATGTTTGAAATACAGAAGTTAAATGCTATAAGTTATCTGAAATGAAGAAAAACAAACAACTCAATTAAATTAAAATAACAATTGAAGAAAATGAATGTGAATACAAATATATATATATAACATAAAACTAACAATTAAAAAAATTAAAAAAAATTCAGATATAAATCAATCATAATATCTCAAGTAAAGAAATGCAATGCTGCAAGATAAAATAAAAGGTTAATGTCATCAAAGAGGAATAATTCAAACAGAAATACAAGTAATTTGATTAATTCAAAAATTAAATGCAATGCATTCGTTTTCTAAAAGATTAGAAAAAAATAATTGATACCACCATTCGAAAGAGGATCCAAAGCTTGGCTGCTGACTTTCGGATATTTTCGATCGCTTCGACTTATTTTAAAGGAGACCTAGAAGACCTAGCACGAACAGTTTCCCAGTTCGTTTCCTGAAAAGATAAATATTATTAATTTGTTTCGCATATTACTTTAATATATCATGCAGCATATGCTAATATCGAAAAAAGAAAACTGTGACCAATATTGCAAGTGATTAAACATGCCAAGAATTTGAAATTTCAGTTGTAAAGTGGCAAGATATATTTTTCGACAGCAACAATTTGCCACCATTTCTCAGAGAGGTGTGAGAAAAACCAAATACTTAAACTGAACACTAAAACATATACTATTTCTATTTTATTGGTACTAATAAAATGCTACTATTTGAATGTTCTGAATCATCCTTTGTTCGATTTAAAACGTTTAAAGAGTGCAAAAGTAGATAAACGAAAAAACTTCTTTCTCCTTTAAAGAGATTTCCATATTTTCCAGAGACAATATGCGTTCTTGTAGATTGATTTTCAGTTGGCCCAATTGACGAATATTTGAAAACAGTATTGTCAGAAAAAGGTCTAGAACAAAACCCTGCTCTGATATAGATTAGAAAAATATATAAATGATAAATATGATTTTTGTAATACCCAGACTTTTTCATATGTTCCCGATTCCTTCAAGAGGGACAGCTTTTTCTGTAAATTGATTGTACATTTAATAATCCACTCATTGTTATAAAATCTGAATTTAATCTGAATTTAATTAATCATTTGCTGTAAAATAAAAATTTGCAATGTATGGACAATTGTGGGAATCCTTGAGCTTCGTTTTCACCTTTCTTTCGATGTATAAATGTGGCAGAAATTTCACAGAGACCAAGCTAAAAATAGTTATATTCCAAATTATAATCGTGACATCTAAAATGCTCTAGGTTACCTCGAATCACGTCCACCATTTCTCTCCATGCTATGCCATGTTGCACTTGCAAGCTGCTCATAATGCAAATTGGAAGTCTTGATTCAAAAATTGAAATAAATATAGAATGTTCTAAACAAATTCCAAAAAAAAAATTAATTGTATAAAAGCAGATTTTTTTTCTAATTTTACCAAAGTAATTGTTCACTTTAGCCCTTATAAGAAAAATAACTCATGTAAGAATATATTAAATTCGTAGTACCTTTAAAAACTCATTCTAACGTTTTTTTCTCATAATATTTGTACTCACTTTAACCAGCTTTTACTATGTGATTTATGATGCTAATTTAAATAATCATTACTGAAATACCAAGACCATTTACTAAAAGAGGGGTTTTCAACAACGTGGGGTACACGTACCCCTTGAGGATACGCAGTAAATATTTTTGGGGTACGCCGTGAGAGCTCAAAAGTCGCTAGATCTAGTAACAAAGTAAAAACAAAACTATAGTTATAGCATTACAATGGTTATCTATGTAAACATTTGGTACGCCAGTTATATACACATTTCCAGGGCGTACGTTATTTTAGACCAGTGGTTCTCAATCTTTTATACTTCACGTACTCCCTGGAAATGTGTATATTACTGGCGTACCCCATGTTTAGATAAATAATATATATATAGGGAATAAAATAAAACTCTGACTTCGTTACGAGATCTAGCGACTTTTGAGCTCTCATGGCCTACCCCATGTTGAGAACCCCTAATCTAAAAGATTATAATATTAATCCATTAGTTTACACTTAGCAACTATTATTCATATCATTTATGGTAAATTGAAAATTAAAATTTGGATTAATACTAACCGAAAAGAATTCATGATTCATGATGCTAGATGCTCCATCTGGCCCTGCTCCGAGCCGCTCTTTTGGGTTCTTCTTCAGGAGACCGAGAATCAACGAGGATGCTGCATCAGATGTTTCTTCTGGAAGTTCAGGAGCTTTCGTCCTTATGTTCCTGAAATAACAGTTAAATCGTTTCAGAATCTTTGATCCATGCTGCATTACATATATATATTTATACTTATTTTTGATAACATGATTAATCAACAAAAATACACTTTAAAATACTTTCATATATAAAACTCGATCAAACATAAATTACGAGGTTCACCACACTATCAAATTTAAATCTGGAAAAAAAATTATCTTAAATAACATTTCATGAATTGAATTACTTTAGCGCAGTAAGGGTTTTGACATAACCCACAGACCGGTTTTCTCCTATAAATCGGTATTTAATGACATGTTTTCAGAACTAGCATTCCAATTCACTTTTGGAAATTTTGGCTAAAACTAGTTTCAAACTATTAAATTTACGAAAAACATTCCACCATAGCAAGCAGAGCGAAATGTACTTACTCCTTCATTATTTCTTTATCCTTATCATAAAACGGGGTAACACCAGCGATCATCTTAAAGAGGGTCACACCTAAGCTCCACCAGTCAGCTCCCTAATCAAACGAAATTTAATAATAAATTGCATTGCTTGAGAAACTGAAATTGCAAGTATCATGAATAATTAAGATACTGATCTAAACATTAAGACTATATCTACATTTATAAAAGAGCAAAATACATCTGTTCCTAAAATCATTCTCAATAACATTTAATTTAAAATTATCTTAATAATACTTGATGTTAAATTTCCTTAATAATTCTTGATTGACAATTATATATACTTGATATAATTAGCTTTGAAAAATCCATCTGCAGATTAACAAATATTGTCGTATCTTTGAAATTATATTATCGTTGACAAATACATTTCAGTTTGAATGACCTTATTAAAACATTGAACTCCCTTATCGAATTTAACAGCATTGGTGCCTGTTAAATTCGTGATGGGACCATGATTAGCTTAAAATTTATGCGATATCTACACCAAAGTACAGCAATGATCTGAAGGTCTTACACGAGTTCATTGGCAGAAACAGTGGGATTACAAATTCAAAAGTAACTCGTATTTAATAAACATACCAAAATTTTATTTTATGGTTGCCGATTTTTGCTCCTTACTTTGATAAAAATCGTTTATAGAGGAGAGACAACATAGATGTTGCAGTCACGTCTAAAGGATTACAGGGATAGACAACGAGGATTACAGGGATATACGATAGAATATCACGAACTGGATACCATGAAAACAAAACACATTTAAAATGCAAAAGAGATTAATAAATCAATATAGAATTATTTTCGAAATATTATTTTTTGTCCCAAACCTCATATTACATCTTTCAAAGTTAAAACTACACATTAACAAAATACTTTTCATTTTAATTATAGAACTTGAATACACCATTTACCTTTAGTTATCCATTATGGAAAACGAATATATTACAAAATACTAACATAAATTCAGATGAGAAACGAAGACCAAAATTTGGGAGAAAGCAATTTTGGCTTATTGTTGCAGACGAAATGTTGATGAATTATTTATAAGAGCAAGAAGCGTTCTCTAAATGAAAAACTGTCATTAATCTGCAAAATATTACATATTTTCGTTCCTTCCAAAGAGAAGGTGCTCCTGCTCTTGAATCATCAGTTTTGGTGAATTATGAATCAGTTTTCTGTATTTTCTTTAATTCAGGTCTCGTTCTGTCGAAAAAAATTTGTGATTCACATTTGCACTTAACTCTGTTATCAAACCTCAAATACAGATTTTACATACATATTACACTTTATGTCGCTGTAGGGAAAAAGTTCATATTTCGAATACTTACAAAGGAATAACGCAAATGTCTTGTGACCTCCGGCGCCTGGTACTGTGGTGTTCCAAAGCATCCCCTGGTCACTGCAGGTTTATGTTCGGCAAAAATACGGCAGACACCAAAATCCGTTAAGAGAAGGTGTCCCTCTTGGTCCAAAATTATATTCTTCGGCTTCACGTCCCGGTGGATCACGCGTTTCTGAGGAAAAACACATAATATATAAATTAATATGATCATACATTATTAAAACTCTCATTTTCAGTGACGTACGCAAAGAAAGGGTAACTCTACACCCCCCCCCCCCTGAATTCGTGGTCTAAATGCCGTATATTTTCTAAGAAGTCCCCGGAAATCAGAAACTGTGTAAATCAAGAGCTCCTCCTCCCTCTTCTAATTTAGCTGACACATGGCAATCTTTCTTCCCCTTTGAAAATCTATGGGTACGCCACTGATCATATTAATATATAACTTGTTACCTTTAGCTCAATTATGGCAAAAAAAACTGACGAAAGTGAAAATTTTGAGTTTCGGACTTCTCTGGTCCAGTGTTTACGAAGACAATTTACGGATTTCGGCTGAAAACATAAGATTATCATAAAACATACATTAACTTTTGCCATTTTCAAAGTGTTAGGAACGTGCTCACCAAAATTACATTATGTAAATTCAGAACAAATTGTTAATATCGTCTTACAGTTTTAATAATGCAATTCTTATCTTCAATACATTTGCATTCATTAAAAAAATCCCACTTATAAGGATTTAATTTTCAAACCATATATTCAGCGAAAACCTTATGTGTTGAAGTTGCTTCTTTAAGAAAAGTATATTTTATATTTATTACACAATCATTGACAATTCAATTACCTATCATCTAAATATTTCTTCGCACGAAACTAACCCTAATTTCTATGAACCCATATCCATAATATAAACAATGCCAATTCTGAAAAAATATTACTTTACTCACCTGATGCAAGTAATCCAAAGCAAGTACCAGTTCTGCGACGCAGAAGGAGGACTCCTCTTCATTCAGCGTTCCCCTCACTTCAAGGAACGTCTCAAGATCTCCACCCGAAGCATACTCTGAAAAAATGCAAATTCTTTTTGATTATTTGTCGACTCTTATATGTTAGAAGCATAGAAGTTGAGAAAATAATGCGAGAATTTTAAAAGTTATTCAAGTCTAGTGAAGCATAAAAGAATGAAATAACTTATTTAGGTTTGCTTTAAAAGTAAAATATAACGCTTCTAAATAATAGAAAACTTGCAAAAATTGTTTCGCAAGTTTCGAAGAAGATTTTGAAGAATCGCTAAATTTTGATTAAAGAGCCATTCATTCTGTAATAAACAAACTGAAATGCGAGAGAGAACAAAAATAGTTACAAATAATGATTTTTCTTTTTTCAAATCATTATACCCTATATGAATTTTTTAAATCTAATTCTCTCAAATTAAACAGTGAGAAATGTGTTCTTAAAATTTATTATTATCATTTAAAATATTATACTCTATAAATAATATTTACTGCCCAAAAGGGGGCGAAGTTGCCGCAGACCGTATCGGGACAGGATCATAATCTGCAGTTCTTGGAATCGAGTCCCATATGCGCAAACGTTCAGATTTATCTCCAATAACATTCACCTTGCTTTCGGTCAGAAAATGGACACCGATGGGCTTAAAGAGGCCGCTGTCCATCAGACAGGACGTAAAGACGCTCCCGTGTGCAAGAGAGCCATCTCTTCAGGTTAGGACACAGAAGAGTTCTCATCTGTCTCCTTAGCAGCTGTCAAGTGAATCCCCTTAGTTTAATCTTCTTTAAACCCTTGGAGTCCTAATGGACTGACAATTTAGCCTATTGTGTGTCAAAATATTTCCACTCTCAGGTAAAGCAAAAATAAAAATTTTGATGGACATGATAGAAAGTAAATTTGAAAAATTACACTTTTATTTTCACAAGCCTTGGGTATAGTCGCTCAAAAAAGTATCCGAAAGCTATGGTTGATTACAGAATTCAGAAAAAATATCTGGCAACGATTTTTTTAGAAATTGGTGATCTGGCAACCTTTGTGTCACGTGACAATCAACCAAAATCAACCATAGAGTTCGAATACTGTACTTTACGGAGTATACCCGCAATTTCTTTGTGAAATATAAAATGCAAATTTGGTTCAATCTTGAAATTGCATAGATTACGTTACAAGTTTATATTTGATTACCTAATTTACGATGTAATATGCCCGAAGTATTTGTGCTAGAAGTAACCTTCCAAATAAAGGGGAGGTGGTGGCTCAGTCGGTAGTGCGCCAGGCTCGTAATCTGCAGTTCCCAGGTTCGAGTCCTAGCTGGGTCAGCGTTGAGATATATATCTGCAAAACTCCCCACCATGCCTACGGCCAGTAGGGAAAGGCCATCAGTCGGATGGGACGTTAAGCCGAGGCCCCGTGTGCGGGACAGCCATTCCCTGTGCATGTTAAAAAACACACTGGATGGCCTTGACAGGAGGCTAACATCTGTCTCCCAACAGCTATTCCAGTGTGTCCCCTCCCCCAACCTTCTGTGATCCTTCGGGGTCCTTGTGACTTGGCCATTTAGCCCATGGTGTGCAAAAAAGTGCCACTCAGAGGTAAATCAAACCAACCCAACCCTTCCACATAAAACAACTGACCAAAAGTGGAAACAGAAAAATGGTTCTTTAAATTTTCCTGTGAAAAATAAAATCTGATTTTTTTTACTTACCACTCAGTAGCTGAAATCGTCTAGATGATTTATAAACAAACTTCAAGTGAGGAAAAAATGGTGACTCCTTGACCACACCGAATATCTGGATCTCCCTCATCGCGCTCTCACGCAGGCACTTCGACCTGAGGTTTCCTCCACGAAACCTGATCTCCTTCATGGCAAATTGACGCTCCTCTTCCGTTGCCTCGCCTGTGGATATCAGGCTGACTTCTCCAAAAGCTGCAAAAAAGAAAAAAGATTAATTTATATTTGAAATAAAAATCTTATAAGAAAGGAAGAAACAAGAGCAACCGAATCAGAGATATACAAAATTTCAGTTCAAGAATATCAGCTAAAATTTAGTTTGCTGTTTGCTGGAAATATCACAGGTATTAATAATAACTTTTGGAAAGGTTTTCAAAGAATAAGAGAAATGCAGGATTGAAAACTGTAGGAGTGAATAGGTGATGCTACTTATATTTGATTTCTGAGAGAATTTTTTAACTAACGATATATATATATATAAATATATAGGAACACTTTGCATTTCTATAAATAACTTTACAATATACAGCTGTAAATATCTTTATATTAGATAGCAGTAAATGAATTAATATTAATACTGCTGTAAATGACTTAATATTAATACAACATAACTTCCTTAATACTGTACTACTTTAAATAACTTAATATATTTCAAAAACTGTAATTTTTTTTATTACCAGGGCTCTACTAAGTATTTATTATGTGTAGTTCACATCACTTACTACTCTACAATGCCGTACAACTTAGCGTACAATTGTGTAACATGATGGTTGCAAATCTTTTTTTGAACCACACATCCTCACCTTCTAATGTCATTTGAGGAAATGAAAATAAGTATCCTTTAAAGCAGCTGCTGCCACAAAGATCTGACAGGAGCCTGTCAGCTTATATGCTATAGTAGATACTCGGTGAGTAATGTGGGACCTCAGCAGATAAACAACAATAACATCCATGCCTCTCCTAGGGCTCGAACTCTAGCCCCTCTGATGAGTAGCCAGGCACGCTAACCACTCGGCCACGGGCCGGCTTTTTGAGTACACTATATTGCAAAAAGTGTCCGGACACTTTCATGTTAAGTAAATCAATAGCCATATTCAAATCTACCTAATTTTGAAAATAAGCTTTTTACGGAATAAAGTCACTACACATAAATTGAAGATCTCAGTCAGAGCTCTCTAAATCTCTATTTTCTATAATTTTGATCTAATATTTAAAGAATTATGATTAGAGAGAATTAGATTAAATTATGAATTGAGATTTAGAGAACTCTGACCGAGATCATCAATTTATATCTACTGACTTTTTCTCCGTAAATAGCTTGTTTTCAAAGTAAGGTAGATTTGAATGTGGCTATAGTGGTACCTATAAGGTAGATTTGAATGTGGCTATTTGTTTATTTGATGCAATTGAATGTGGCTATTTTGTTAACATGAAAGTGTCCGGATACTTTACGTAATATAGTGTATTAGTTTATCGGAAGTTTTAATCATAATGATATCAACTCAACTTTCTTCAAAAATTCCTCATTTCTTTCCTTTTAGTGTTGACATATTAAACATATTTCAACTAAAAAAACGATCCGATTACAAGAATTTTTTTTTATCAGCATGAACTATAACTCTTACGACTGAAAAAATTATAGGCTAATTTTACATTTTTTCTAAACAAAACTGTTTTACCGTATAAAGTGAAATAATTCATTATGATCTACATAAATGATTTTGTCTTTGATTTCTCATTTTATGGAAGGTGCGCTCTATTTCATCAGCACACTTTATGTTAGTTTACTGATATTCAATGCTGATATGAGATTCCAACAGAATTAGTATTAACTTACCTTCACACAATGCTCTTTCTTATAGGCAACAAAAAATAAATCACAATGACATGCAGTTTGGAAATCATAATGATATTCGGTTACAGAAGTCAATAACAATAATAGATGCAATGGTAAAATTACATCTTTAACCTCAGTTCCAATTTATACTATGTATAATGATACAGTCGCTCAAAAAAATATCCGAACACTATGGTTGATTACAGGATTCAGAAAAATATCTGGCAACGATTTATTTAGAAATTAGTGATCTGTCAACCTTCGTGTACTGTACGATGTTTTTCAGAAATAATATAGTTGTTAGGACTACCTATGCTAACGTCATAACTTGGTCCACTGGCCTTCGGTTACAGGAGGTGTTGGTTTGATAGAGCATCCCTGTGTTGTTAGGGATTCGCTCTTGGAACCTTATGTGACAGGAGATGTTGATCAAACACAATGAGGTCCTTATGGCAAATGGGGTTGATTTTATTATATGTTGAAGCTTTACATTAAATGCAACCTTATGATGTGAAAATAATACAGAAAGTATAACAATTTTTTGTGCCGGGAACAGGCGAAAGATTGATATTTTAAGTTGGTTGTTTGGATTATCTTGTCCCTACAACAACTACGGCTCTATTGTGCCCAAAGAATATAAAAATGAAAAAAATGATGAAATTCAATGATCCTATTACCAAAGTTAAAATCGAAACACGGACCATTTGGTGGTAAAATAATTTGAATAAAATCCAGAAACTGACAGTCGCAGATAGTTTCACAAGAGACGAGGGAATAGCAATAGCAAAGTACATAAAAATACCATAAGAAACATAGTTAAGCACTACTGTACACTGCTGAGGTGGGGGTTTTCTGAGAAAACCCAAAATAGCGAACAAAATCGTGGTTCTTTCTCTATGTCAGGGGGCGGGAACTTTATTTGATGATGAGGCAAACCAGAAAATAAAGACAAACCAACTGATTTAATTATTTTAAGGTCAAATGCCGTAGCAGAAAATGAAAAAAAAAATATATTTTTTTTATTTTTAAATGTAAACTATAACGTTTAATTATGAAATAGCTATATTAAAAGGTATACAATAAAAGTAGGGAAAAAACTTTTTAAAGATGTACTCAGTCATCAATTTGGCTTTTTAACTTAAATCTTCTCGAGCAATTTTTACGAAATTCAAGTATTGTTGGCGCATTTCAATTGCAGCAAATATTTTCAAACTATCCGCTGCTAATCTCATGTGGTGGTTGCTTTTTAAAGAAAATCGTTAAGAAATGTTTTTAATATTAAATATTGAACTTTAGAGTGAGAAGAGGACGAAGGCCTCTGTCGAGATCCCTGTTCTAAAATGCTCAGGAACTATGGTTTCCGAATTCTGATCTAGCCCTAGAGTTCCTTCTTATCCCTTCGCCTTTTGGAACCTCTTGTTACACCAATGAAATGTAGGTCATCTCTAAAGAATTTTGAACATTTTCAATTTAACCTTTTTAATATGATAAAGACTGGCTTTTGGGACACATCTATGACAAATCTATGGACGAACGGTGAAATATTTGGAATATTTGACGAATTGGAGATTATAAAAAAATCGAACCAGAAATATAATAAAAAAGCCAAGCCTCTGCTTGCCACAGAGGTCTGACAGGAGCCTGTCCAGTGGCGCACCCAAAGGGGGGAGATCAAGGGGCCAGGCATCCCCCAAAGAAAAAGGAAAAAAATAACACTAAAAAATTTTCCAAAAATGTTTTCCTAATTAAAATTAATTTTTCATATTTATGTTGTGTTGTGTCTTCTATTTCTATACTACATATAAATTAAGGGTCGCATAACGTGGGAATACCCTATAGCTCTCGAGAATCACGGCCGATGTGAACATAAGGCAAACGAATCGGGCGGACCGAGCGCTACTTTGTTTGCCCGAGCCAGGCCAGCGGCTCCCCCCCCCCCCCTAAGATTAAATCCTGAGTGCGCCACCGAGCCTGTCAGATTAATTCGCGATAGCTGAAGGTCTGTGATGATGGCGGGACCTCAGCTGATAGACAACACAAACATCTATGCCTTACTTGGGGCTCGAATCCAGGTCCCTTTGACCAGTAGCTAGGCGCGCTAATCACTCGGCCAAACATAGGAAGGAAAAAAATAACATGACTTCAGACTTGAATTCAGGTTCTCTTATAGACAGAGGATTTCGTTTTTAATAATATGGAGCAGCATTTGGGATTTGGGATTCGACTAGGGGCTTTATTTAGCTAGGGGGATTCAAAAGCGTAAAGCGGTCTTGGCCTACCTATAGCTGAGAGAGGCCCTTGTAATGGGCTACGTGAATTAAAAAAGTTAATAAATAATCTGTATATGTAGAAAAGCTTAATAATTTCGAAGTAACCTAATAAAGAAAATTAAAACAGAAATATTTTCTAAAGAGAACTAAACTAAACGATTTCAAATTTGAAATATCCTATGAATTCTAAATGTTGTTTTCTAAGTTAAGCATTTAATTGCTAAAAAGGAAATTTTTCCACCTACATAAAATGTTGCAAATCAGCATTTCACACTTACTAGGTTTAAAATAGGTCAATCAAAAGTTTGACAAGTTGATATATATTATTCCATTTTATATATATGGAGCGAGATTTTTTTCAAGAACGTTTATAACAAAATGTTTCTGTAGCACGTTGGAAAAATTCCACGATTTTTCTTTCCCCGAAATTTGTCACTTCAACTGTAGTAATTCTTACTAATGGGTGATTAAAAAATGTAAATTGTAATATATTATTAGCCCTAGAAAACGAAAATAGAATTTGTAATATTTCCCTTAAAATGAGAAATTTCTGTCTCATTTTCCTAGAATTAAGGGACTGAATTAAGGGAATTAAGGACCTAGAATTAAGGGAATAATCAGAGTATATATAATATAAAATATTATTGTTATATTATAATATTAATGAAATTTTTAAATCAATCACGAGCTTTGTAACAGTACAGGGCAGCTGGTTGAGTTTTAAAGAACAGTAATTCAAATAAAACACATAATATAAAAGATATTTTTGGTAGAAAAATATAGAAATTCCTATTCTTGATCAATGCATTCTATGAGAAGAATTTCTAATTGCAAGCATAAATCTACCTTTTGGAATATTTCTAGCATACTTTATACATTCAGCGCCCTCTAAAGATGTAAATGAGAGACTTTTGGAGGATTTGAAAACTAAGATTCGTAATATCCTTTAGCAGTTTTTCAACTGAAAAAGAATTTTTCGTTAATCTCTGGGCGTGGGTGGCTCAGTCGATAGCACGCCAGGCTCGTGATGTGCAGTTTTGATGTTCGAGTCCCAGCTGGGTCTGCGGTGAGATTTATCTCCGCAAAACTCCCCGCCCGCAAACTGTCAGTAGGGGACAGACATGGGCTTGGATAGGTTGCCGTCCGTCGGATTGGACGTGACGGAGAATCATACAATGAGTACGTTAAAGAACACGCTGCATGGCCTTGACGGGAGGCTATCATCTGTCTCCTAACAGCTGTTGCAATAATCAAACGATAAATATTTAGAAAATACACGAAATAACGAACGGAAGTATAAAATTGAAATAAAATGAAAAACCGACTTGTTTGAAAATAAAAAACTGTTGTTTACAGAACGAAGTAAGAATTTCGGTATATTTTAGCAGAAACGCGCTGTTGTCTGAAGCTCACAAGGAGAAATTATTTAGGAAACTTTCTATTAAGACATACCGCAACTCTCTTGATTATAAATAAACCTTTGCTTTTAAATTTGTCTAAAATATTAAAAAGAGAGTTTTTCTGTATTCCCAATATCATTTTACATTGCAAAAATAACATTTCTGAGGGTGAGAATATTTCAAATTCAAAATTTCCACTTTTGGGATTTATAAGAATGCATTGTAATGGAAAAATTGCTACATTTTGAAAACTACGTACTTTTCTGTGAAATATACTGTGATTATACATATCGTATTTTAATGGATTTCACAAAAAAGTACGAAACCAAATGATCATGACTTTCAAACCCTTCATTCCTTATAGTTGGAACCCCCAGACGTTTTATTAAATATAAATATATATTACGAAATATTATGTTGGTATTTCCGAATTGGAGCTGAATTATATTTTCGATATTTTTTCTCATTGTACTAAAATAAATTGTCTTACTGAATTCGAAGTGATTAGGAGAAAAAAACTTAAATTAATTCAAAGAGTTTATAGACGGCGAATAACATTGGAAAACATTATATTGAAAAAATTGGTAATCGTGGAATTCAAATTAAGAAATTAAAAATTAAATCCTACCTCCTTTCCCAATGACTCCATGAACACGGAAATCCGTCAGGCGTTCAACTGGTCTACACAACAACTTATACATCGCTCAACAACTTCTTATGAAGATATTGAAAGCAAGACTAGAGTCTGGTTTCAAACTTGAATAAATGCAGAGACACAGATGAAATGACCTAATGTCTTGCAACCAAACGTCGTACTGAAATCAACTCCCAGCAGTTCACATGAAAAATTGCAAATTGAATTGACACCTGGCCTCGTATTCAAATCAATGATTATTGCTAAATGGAATTAAGGACAAAGAAGACATGACTAATTACTTTTATAAAAGGAACACCTGATAAGAAGGAGTTGAGTATTCATTTGACCTTGAAGAGTAATGTACCATACCACTGGCACATTGGTTCATTTCACCATACCATTGGCTGAATGGTATTTCCTTTTTTCCAGATTATAGCCTGGTGTGGCAAAAGGGGAAATGTTTGATAGTAAGTAATCAAACTCCCAGCTCTGAGTTGACAATTGACTTCTATTCATACAAGGATTAGCCGTAAATAGGATAAAGCACTAAGTAGAGGTCATGACGAATATCTTTTATAAAGGAACATCTGATAATGAGGGACAGTATCTATCTGACCTTGAGGCGCAATGTACCATCCAATGGTATTTCCCTTTTTCCCAGATCATAGTTTGGTGTGGCAAAAGGGGAAATGTAGTCTCTTGATACCAAATGCAGCCAGTAGGAAAACCAATTTAAATGTATTAAAGCAGAATAATATTAATTGAAAAAAAATAATAAAAGAATTTAGAATTTTACATACTCTATTTGCTTCTGCTAACACTTGAAAAGGAAGTTTGAAACTATTTTTTTTTAATTTCAATTAATTTACGACTGATCGATATATTTTTCACTCTGTGTACTAATGTTATGATGATTTAAATTAAAATATTATTAATCATTTCTATTTTATAAGTATCTAATTCTAAAATCTGTAATGATCGTCCCAATTTTATGAGGGGAAAGATTAGATTCTACCTAAAATCATTACACATAATTCTACATATTCAAGGAACAATCCTTTTTCGAAACTAAGCAAATTCCTGATTAGGGACAGATTCTGCTCAATCCATTATGTTGTAGGTCAGCAATCTCATGTTCCCAGGTTCGAGTACAATATTCGTTTATCATTGATACTGAGATTTGTCTCCGCTATTACGCACTGTGCACTTAGTGGTAAAGGTAATGCTGATGAGCTTGGAAAGTCCACCATCTATTGGATGGTTCCTTAAGCGTGGCACCGTGTGCAGGTAAGCCATTATTTGTGTACGTTAAAGTTTAACACGTGGATAACAACTACTAAGCTAAATATAGTAGTTTCTTATCGTAATAAGCCGTTATTAAATAGGTCCAGATCTTGAAAAAAAATTAAATAAATAGATGGGACAGCAACAAATCCAATGGAGAAGGAGAAAAGTAAAACGAGAGAAAGGAGTCAAGAGACTGGATTTCCATTATAAGGTACGATATCAACCTGCGTTTTAGAGGTTCTTAAAAAATGCATGAAATGTACATCAGTTTAATCACTTTTTGCTTCCAATGCCCACAGTAACACTCTCAAAAATGCTGTGCTATTTCCTCCTTGACCCCCCATCGTTCCTAGATCCGGCCGTGTTATTAAAGTTACGCTTCCATCTCCTATTAAATTCCATGCTCCTACCCAGAGACGTTTCAAGCTAATAAACGAGGTAAACACCACATCGGGTTAGTTTCTTCAAATGGGTGTGTATAAAGTGGCTGAAAACACTTCGTATTAGAGCGCAAAGGTATCTTAAGCCGGTCTTTCTCCGACCTAACTCTGAGGCCTTGATATCCTTGTGACCTGGTTATTCAATCCATTGTATACAGGAAAATGTCTTTCAGATATCAAAGAATAGCTGTCGTATTTAATAGAAAATTCTGCTTTTATTCTGCTAGATGCTAATCGTACGATGATTGAGTTACCTTTTATTAAAAAGAGTATCTTCGACGCATGAAAAAGGAACCTTACCCGAACAGGGTTTTCATCATACGAGCTTTAAAAGAGTAACGATATTGGCAAATCTTTTTGAGTGAGACACTTTCATTACTACAGGCAGACCCCGGATTCCGGAAAAGAATGGTTATACCTGATATTCAATTAGGACTGATAATTATGCGTAATCGATATATAAATATACACATAATTCAACTATTCTTAAAACACATTATTTAACCAAAACATTTCGGGGGAAAACCGAATAAAACAAACTGGAAACTCCACTCTAATAATTATGTATGATATACGCAGATGGTAGCTACGGCATAAGATTGTTCTGTAAATGGTAGCTAGGCATAAACTGGAAGGAGCTGTGTACCAATCCCCAGTGATGATGCAAAGAACGGACCAGGTCTACATTGTAAAAAAAGTGTGTAAGTTTACCACATTTTTTGGTGCTAGCTTACACACAAACTGGTATAAAGTCACGACATTACACTTTTCTGTACTTTACACCAAATTGTGGTCTAACCTAACACCAATGTCAATAAGTCGTTAAAGCATTTGCCAATCACTCAAATTGCCTCTATGAGTGTTGTTCTTGCAATGCGTCATAGTCATGCAAATAATTCTGTGTGCAGTGAATGATTTTGGAATCTTGTTTTCAAACAAAACGAGATAATTAGGTTCGCTTTGTCGTGTACTGTACACGAAGGTTGCCAGATCACTAATTTCTAAAAAACGTTGCCAGATATTTTTTCTGAATTTTGTAATCAACCATAGTGTTGAGATGTTTTTTGAGCGACTGTACCAAGTTTCCATTGAGAGCAAATAAAGTGATAATTGGAAAACTCATTTACTTGGATTGGTACTACTGAAATATTATAATTCGCATTTTTGAAATATTTAGGTAATTTTAATTCATATTGTTACAGATCCATTAATACAGAAATAGAAAAACTGCTAAAGACTTTTGCAAATAATTTGTATATAGTAGAAATTTTAAATTTCGGTGGTGAATTTTTAAGATATATTCCCATTGACAGCAATAATATACCCACTTTACTTTGAGGAGTATGCTGCCAATTGTCTGCTAGCTCAAATTAAAACTTTTAAAGTGTGAAAGAGTAGGTAAAAAAAACTTCGTTCTCTTTGAAAACGTCGTGTAATTGACATGAATGTGCGGGTAATCACCCTATTATTTCATTTATTCCAGTATTCCTTTTTCTCCATGATGACGTCCATTGAAATGTACATTTCACTTCTGCATCAATAGTACAGTACCTTTCTGTGCAAGCAAATAGTCTCGAAACATCTGCGTGATTGGTGCACAATTCCACGAACCCATATGCCAGCGCGTTATCCCCAATTTTCAAGGTAGTAGCAGCTTGGAAAATTAGCTTTCATGCGGGATTACAAATTTGCTTCGTGATAAAATTTAGTGACAAAAATTAGCTTTCATGCGAGATTACAAAATTGCTTCGTGACACATCACCAGAAGACAGCCTAAATTCACTTTTGTTCTCATGTTGTTTGCTCACCTGGATCACTATATCTCGATCTATGCGATTTTTGATTGTGGGGCTATTTGAAAGACACCATGTATAAGGATAATATTAAAACTCCTGAGAATTTCAACTGCATCCCAAAGTACATAAAATGGGCGACAATTTTTAAGAACACGGTTCTACGATTCCAGATAGATTGGCATCGATGGTCATCATACACATTACAGTTTCACTCCACTTAACCCAATAGTATCGTTTGCGTAACTGATCACCACAACTTCATGTCTTACCTGGTGGCTCTTTTTGGAACTAATTTTCCTCCAATTATTTTATTCCTCATTGCAAATTAAATGAGAGGAAGAAAAATAAATCCATTAACATTATCATTTCTGTACCACCAATTATTTTTCATCCATGGGTCTCAAATGTGACATAGTTGAATTATATCATCCCCGTATTATAAAAATATATTCCATATACGTTTATATAAAATTATCCCATATACGTCGTTTTCAATATTTGAAAATTCATTTTATTTGAAAGGATATTCTTATAGTAACTTATCCAAACTTTTCTGTCACTTGTACGTTCAGTGATTGGAAATCGATTATTAAGATTCCCATTTTAAAATAAATATTTTAACGTAAAACTATCGCTCAGATAAATCGAAAATATCACTCAAATATTTATAAATCTCGATTTTCAACAGTGTTCGTGCAATAATTAATCGCTCCCCATTTCAACGTTTCTCGGAAACTGAAGAAAATAAGAAAAATTAATAGACTAACTTCTAAAAGTAGAATTAATTCATGAGGGTTTTATATAAAAATATTATTTCTGTTTTATCTTACTTTTGTGCTCAACTGACAAATTTTGTTCTTCAGCAGTCATGTTAACATTATTCTTTACGTACTGAAATAATTTTTGCTGAAATTCAAAATTTAGTGAAACTTGATTTAGATCCAGAGCTTATTTTCCCTACTGTCTGATAATTTCTTAGATCCGGAATGGTTTGGCGCTGTTACAGCACGTGCAACCTGAGCTACGTAATTATTAAAACGCCATTATTTTAAGGGCGGCAAATTTACAAGCAAATTAATTACCATAACTGCAGTAAAGTTGACCCGAGTAAGTATGACAGTTAAATTGCAATTTAAAACGTCATTATATTTTGCTAAATTAATCATTAATATGTAAAATTTGACATCGATAAAGAGGATAAAGAGGCCGCAGAGTATATGCTCACAATGAAATGTTTTTTGAACAGACTTGATGATTGGAATTTTCATTTCTGTACGTTAGTCTACAAGGAGTTATTCTTAATTACGTAGCTCTGTCTCCATATACGTTAGTCTCCAAGGAGTTGTTCATCATTAAATATCTCAATCTCGCAAGGAGTTGTTGATTATTTTGTAGCACTGTTTTAGCCAAAATCCGATCATCGTCTTTCTATCTAACACATGTAATCATCGTGGTCGTCTTAGTGTTTTTTTCAAGCTAGATCCAGATTTTTTTTACACTGCTTAGTTTGAAACATTTTATTGGAGAAAATTAGTCGTTTTCATTAATCAACTGGCTTTTATCCGTTTCATTCTTGAGGTTTTTTTAAGCCATTTTAAAAGATAGAAATGAATTTAAGTAGAAATGTTAAATGCATTTTAATAACTTCTATTCAACCTCTGTCGCTTATGAATGTGCCATTTGATACCGGTGAAATTCTGCTAGCAGTATTACCTCCAATCCCATCAGGCATTTGCCGTTTTTAAATGGGTATGCTAATCGAAGTCTAGCTTAACAATTTTTTATGTTAATTTAACACGACGTATATTTCCTGTTTAGGCTACTATTTAATAACACTTTGCTTGCATTTGTACGAACACTTTCAAACTTGGAAAAAGCGAAAATTCCAATATAACAACGTTTACGAACGGAATGGCTCCGAGAAAAAGATTTCAAAGCTGGATTCTATAAATGCCACGTGATTCAAGCTACGTTAGCTGTAGGATTTGTAAGTGCGATATCAGAGCAAAGTGTTCTGACTTTCAATAACAATAGATGTAAGAAACATGAGTGAGGCGAAGTCAGTTTCATTACGGATTCATTGATTAAAAAGGGATCGTGCCATCACAAGCTACGAGGTTGAACTGCAGTGACCTTTTGTATTTTGCTATCCAGTGCTCAAAGCTTTGTGTTGATCATTTCGGAGAGATGATAAATAATATCACTGATACTTCAGAATCATCTTCCATGAAGCTTCATCGAAATTAGTGCGGTGATCTGCAATGTATTAGGGTCTCCTTTTCAAGAATGCCTTAAAAACTATTTCATTTAGTACATACTCTTTGCGATTGGTTAAAGAGTTAAGAAGTTATAGTAGAATAGCAGTTCTCACAACAAATACAATCCTAGTATAAGACAAATTAAATGCAAATGAATAAACAATTAGATATCAACTACCACAAGATTTACAAAATTAATTAGTAAAATAAGATATCTCTCGTTCAAACCACATGGAGCCTTCTATGAAGGAAATACACAGCCTTTTGCCTGATGATCGCGTCAAATTCAATGATGCAATATTGGAAAGGTTTTATCTTGAGAAAGATATTAACGAACATGTTTGCTCTGGACTTTGCTCTAGTCAAACAATTGTTTTGGAAGTTGTTCAGGATTTGGATTCTGCCCCAAAACATGGTATGGATTTATTTCAAAATATTTCTGATGCTGCCAAAAAACCTAAAAGGAAGGGTGTTGGCAAAAACTTAAAGAAAGGACACAAGAGAGCCTTGTCTCCCATCACTGACTCTGCCTATACCTCTAAGACCAGATTTTCGGTCTTACAGGAGGAATACTTGGACCTTACAGTTTCTGAAATGGAGGCTTCTGACTCTACCGCTACTCCTAAAGGGAATAGCAATAATAATGGGAAAATACCTCCCATCATTTTACGTTCTCCTAAGAACTGGCTGAACACTTACAAAGAATTAACTAAAATTGCTGTTGAAGCTTTCACTGCAAAGACCTTCGGAGAAACGGTCAGATTACAAACCAAATGCTCCAATAATTACAGGTCCTTTGTCAGATTTTTTGAAGTTTTAAAGCAACAATTTTATACATACAAATTAAAAGAGGAGAAAAACCTCAGAGTGGTAATCAAAAATCTACCCAATGACATTACCACTGATGATGTCCGAGTCGCCTTGGTGGACATCGGCTTTACAATTATTAAACTCTCACAGATGAGACGGGAAAAGACAAATTTCTAATCCCTGTATTCTTGGCAGAATTTCCTAAGGATTCTGCAAATAAAAAGATATACAATGTCACAGACCTCTTTCACCTGAAAATGCATGTGAAGAGTTACAGGTCGAGGAAAATACCAACATACTGCCATAAATGCCAGCGATATGGCCACGTGCAGAGTGGCTGTTTTAATCTGCCACGCTGCGTCAAATGAGCTGGAAACTATATGACGAAGGACTGCCTTCGTAAGAAGGAAGACAGTCCGCCAAAATGTGCCAATTGTGGCCTTGGCCATACGGCCAATTATAAAGGCTGCTCTTATTTTCCTACACGTGAGGTAGTAACTCCACTTAAGGATAAATTTATACTGCCCCATCCAACAAGGCTATTAATACCCCTGTTACCCCTCAACTAACATATGCAAGTGCTCTTGCTAAAGGCACACCAGCTGCCAAGTCAACTGGAAAAGGTAAACCTTTACCTAAAAGATTGTCTCCTAATGCTTTACCTCCAAAGCAAGCTCTTTCTACAAGTGAGCAGTTTGATGCCACCATTTTGAACGATCTGAAGGAAATCGTCCTGATCTTTAAAAATCTTAATGTTTCAAAGATTTTTTTAATGGCTAAGTCATTAATCAATGAATAACAAAATGCCAACGACCTGATGGGTAAACCCACCGTTGGGCTAAAAGCTTTTGATTATCAGCTCTCTTCGCTATCCTCTGATGCAGCACAACAGTAAGAAGAATTACCTCCAGTTGTTTTCCTGGAATGCAAACGGTATTCTTACCGACTTATGGGAGTTCAGCAACTTTTTGTCTGACTCCCACGCTGACATAGCCCTTTTGGGCGAAACCCATCTTCGTGCTTCTGATCGTCTCAAACTTCCAAACTTTGAAGTTCACAAGGACGGATCAACAGCACAACAGCGGCAGAGGTACCGCCGTAGTCGTCAAACGATCCATTAAACATCACCTCTTGCCAACTCAGCACTTCAGTTCTTTGGGAGTTACTGCCTAAAAGCTTTTGAAATACAATGGCAATAACAATGGTTCTTACTCAACTTTTTGCAATAACAATGGTTTTGCCATTGCAGCTCATGATGTTACTTTTGGAACTTTGAAAGTCTTTGCGGTATACAAACCGCCTAATTCTGAACTTGTCTTGAATGATTTCAAAGTCATTTTTGACACTAATACTCCTACAACTTTGGCAGAAGTTTTAAATTCGAAAAATTTGCTTGGAATTCCAGAACTTGCAATAACAATGGTAATCTACTCTTAGATTATGCCACGTCAAATGGCATCATTGTTGACGCTCATAGCGAGCATACGTTTTACCCGTTTAATTCCATGCATATACCGGATGATTTAGACCTGGTTATGTTTGGGAAATTTTTACCCACCTATGAACTTAGTGTTCATAATGATCTGAATTCCGATCATCTTCCGGTTGCCATTGCAATTGGTCTGTCTGTTATTATTGCTCCAGACAGTTTTAGTGTTGTCAATTTCACAATTGAAATTGACTTTACAAAACAACTGTCAACGAAAAAGTTGCAGGATCATGCAAATCTCTTTTTCTCAGAAAGATAAATGATTCCATACTAACATTTACTGATTTGTTGACTGATTCCAGAAATGAAGATAGCACTCTACGAAAACCTCATAGAGACTTTTATATTTTTCCAAAGGATCTATCGGATCTTATTAAATTTAAAAACAGAGCCAGATATAATTGGCAAAGTTCCAGAGATGCTCACGATAAAAACGTTTATTACTCCCTCAAGATTGAGGTTCGAAAAAAGATCAAGGATAACCGTAGCTTTATATGGAACAAAAAAGCAGCTCACTCTCTACAAGTGACAATTCTATTTGGAAGATGGTTAAATCTTTCAAGAACCCTCGTTCGAAATTTACCCCATTCATGGGAAGTCAGGTTTATGTTACAGCGAGGATGATAAGTCCGAAGCATTTGCTGATGCCCTTGAATTACACTTTCAAGAGAATTTTGATCTTTTCGATCATGACATCTCTGAAGAGGTAGAAGAAACTCTTTCTCCTTTCGGACAGGAAGAAATATCAGAGCTACCCTTTACATCTCCTCTTGAGCTGTCTCAAGCCATCAAGAAATTGAAACCTAACAATGCTTCAGGCCCCGATAATATTTCTAACAGAATGCTGAAACACCTTCCGAAGAAAGCCATTACGCATCTCTGCGGGATTTTTAATTTCCTTCTCCGTCACCATGTTTTTCCACAAGCCTGGAAAAACGCTTATGTCAGACTGATACACAAACCAGGAAAGGACCACGTATTTCCTGACAGCTATCGTCCAATCAGTCTGCATTCCTGCCTAGGAAAACTGTTTGAATGTATGATCTTCAATAGATTGGAAGAGTTCCTCTCAATCCATCCTGTCTTACCTGAAACCCAATTTGGTTTCAGGCGTAAAAAATCGACAGAACATCAGATCCTCAGAGTTGTAGAAACTATTTCTGAGACACTGAACAAGAAGGAAACATTTGCTGCCGTCTTTCTAGACGTGGCCAAGGCTTTTGACCGCATCTGGATGGACGGCCTCATTTTCGAACTTTCCATGATTGGAATGACTACGGGACTCACCTGTATCATTTGATCGTATCTCGCAAACCGAACATTCCAGGTTCATATTAAATCTTCAATTTCTACAAAGAGTGTAGTGGCCGCTGGAGTTCCTCACGGCTCTCTCCTATGCCCTACTCTCTTCTCGTTATATCTCTTTGATATTCCTTCATTTGAGCGAAACGTTATCGCACAATATGCTGATGACATTACTCTCATCTCCCCTTCCTTGGGAGTTGATTTTACAATCAGAAGACTTCAGAATTGCCTTGATAAATAGATACCTGGTATGAAAAATGGAAAATAAAGATCAACACTGAGAAGAGTAACGCCATCCTCTTCAGTGGTAAGAGGATTAAAAATCCTCTAATTTTACACAATTTAAATGAACAATTCAATTGGCAGGAGACTGTTAAATATTTGGGAGTCACTCTGCATCAGAAACTTAAGTGGGATCCCCATATACACGGGATCATCACAAAAGTTAAGTCTATCAGATGTCAATTGAGGACTCTTCTGGGAAGAAACTCAGTATTATCCATTGATAATAAATTACTAAATTATCACATTGTCATTCGACCTATGATATCCTATGCTTCTGCAATTTTGGCGAACACAACTCCCACGAACATTCACAAGATACAGGTCTTGCAGAATAAAACCCTCCGATGTGTGGTCAGTGCCCTTGGTTTGTAACCAATAGACAATTGCATAAAGATTTGGGCATTGATCATATTTACACGTATCTTAAGTTTGTCTCGCGAGGTTTCTATGAGTAAGTGCAGGGAAACCCGCACGAGCTTATACCCTGCCTTCTGGACTACGATCATGAAGTCCTTAACAAATACAAGAGGTCTAAGATGATGGCTTTCGCTAAAGAAAGTCATCCATTTCAGGTCTCTTGTGCATCATTACTACTCTTTGTTTTATGTTCTTTTGCGCTTTGGGGCCCACCATTGTGTGGTTTATTTTTGTTTGTTTTTTCAAACTGATGCCAATTGGGCATATTTCCAGATGAAGAAGGTTATGGGTACTATTGTACCTGGTACTTCATTCTATAATGTAACGATCTATCTATAAAACCACATGGAGACTAATCAAATATAAGGCGTTATATTACGTATATATCTCGTCGATATATCCAAAGTTTAAAAAACAGGTTTTACTGCTAAATTCATACCCGATGTACAATTGAACCTGCATACATATATACAAAATCGTCATGCAGCAATGGGCTACAGATATCCAACCAGAATGTGTAATTTTCCTCTCCAGATGTGGCTCTCCTGAGCTGAAGCTGCTGTATTTGGCCACTCTAGGCCAATTCTATCAAGGTCCTGTTTGGCATTGTCTGTCCATCGCATCCTAGGTCTCCCCCTTTTTCTCAAACCCTTAGGTACACTGTTCATAATCCTGTTTGCCAATCTGCACCTATGCATTATGGGCAACATGGCCAAACCAAGGCAGTCTCTCTCTGCACAATATGCCGCTCAAAAGAGGTTGATGACTCCTTCTTCTAACCTCATCATTACTTACAAAGTCAAACCACCGAATGTGAAAGATAATGCGTAAGCATCTAGAATCAAAGACATCAGGTTTCTTGTTATCCTGCTTACAAAGGGTCCATGTTTCACTACCATAACTAACCTTAGAAAGAACAAAAGTATTATACAGCCAAATTTTAGTCTTTAGATGCATACGCCTATTTTTCCACCTATATTCCCTATTCTTCTATTTATCTCATGCCTCACATCAGTATATTTTTTCTCTGTTTATCACCAAACCAACTCTATTACCAGTCTCATCCAGAGCCCTAATGAACGAATTCATCTCCTGAACATCAGTAGCCAACGGGGCCAAATCATCTGAATAATCTAAATCAGAAATCTTGAAATCTCTAGACCATTTAAGGCCAAAATCTTTTTCCCTTGCAAGAATTTCGCATTACATAATCAATAATCAAAGTAAAGAGAAAAGGAGACAAAATGTACCCTTGTCTAACTCCACTAGCAATGCTAAATAAATCTCTACAAGGTTTATTTAACTCTCACACATGACTCAGTGTTATTATAGAGAGCTTTCATTACACTATCTAACTTATCAGGTATTCCATATGATCTAACAATCAACCACAAATTATATCGATCAACAGAGTCAAAAGCCTTTTTGAAATTTATAAAGCTAGTAACCACATGTTTCTTGAACCCTACATATTTCTCAAGAATCTGCCTCAGTGAAAATATTTGATCAATACAACCCCTATCACTTCCGAATCCACACTGTTCATCAAGCATTTGTCCATCAACCAAATTCTTATTTCTATTAAGTATAATCATGCAAAGAACTTACCTGGAACAGAAAGTAAACTATTTCCCATATAATTATCACAAGAACTGTGATCACGTTTTTCAAAAAATGGGACAATGATAGCTCTAGTAATATCCTTCAAAACAACACCTTTATCGAAAAACATTTTGAAAATTTCAGTCAGCCATGTCACAACACAAATCTTCCCAGCTCTAAGCATTTGAGTGGTGATTTCGTCCACCCCTTGGGATTTACGCAGTTTTAATTTAGAGATAGCCAGAATGACTTCGAAATGTGATATAGGGCCATCATTAAAGCCAGTAATGCATCAATTCTCATAACAAACAATGGGAGTAGAAATAATCACGTTAATTAGAACATCACCTGAAATACTCAGTCCACCTAACCATCACATAATCCTCACCTTCAAACACCTTGCCATGTTTATCACTAAATCCCACTGTACCTCTCTGTTTCTCCCCACATAAAACATTAACAGTCTGGTACAACCCCCTGCTGTTGTGCTGTCTAACTTCTTCCTCTGCTCTGTCAGCCAAACTATCAAGCTTATATGTTGTTAACTGATCCTTTACACTTTTATTAAGCTAGTTGTAATGCCTTATGTTAGGGCTAGTTAGGTGTTGATTCATATTAATCCTGTACCTCCTTCTTTTACAAATATGTTCCATAGACTTATCACTCAAATAATTTTGTTTCCTCTGTTCCTTTTACCCAAAAGAGTACTGCTCGTTTCAAGAAAAGCCTGTTTAAACTGACCCCATTCTTTCTGAACTTCAGCAGTAAACAAACCACGATTGTCATAACGACTAAGTAGCTTAACATGGTATGCTTTTGCTACATTTGGTCTTTCATACCTTCAGTGTTGAAGGTAATTTTCTTCACCTTATCACAACATTTCTTAAACTTCAGCGGCAAGATACGTTTGACCAGATAATGGTCACACCCAATTTCGGTTCCACTGTATCATCTGGTATTCCTAACTGAACTGACTCATTTGCTGTTAATTAAAATATAATCTATCATAATCCTGTGCAACCCATCAGGTGAAACCCATGTATATTTATAAATGTCGCGGTGTTTGAAACATGTGTTAGTTATTCTTAAACCATTAAGTTTACTTACCTGTAGGAGGCGTTCCCCATTGCCATTGGAATTACCAATGCCGAAGGGATCTAAAACTCCTGCCCAAAAGTCAGAGTCAGTACCAACTTCAGCATTGAAGTCACCTAACACAAGAGAAATATCCCCTTTCTTCACAGAATTCAAAATATGCTGAAGTTGGCTGTAAAACTTATCCTTCTCTTTCTCATCAGAGTCCTCTGTGGGGGCATAACAACAGATGACATTCAAGACTTTAATTTTTGTTTTTAATTTTGCTCTAAGTAATCGTTCATTAATGTAAGAGCATCACTGGCGTGACTGCTGAGAAGTAAACCTACCTACACCTTGGAGAAATTTAAAGTTATTTTTAAGTATCTCACCTTTACCTACCCATCTGGGTCTCTTACAAGCCTAGAATATCTAGGTTATAATTCTGGAATTCCTGTGTTGAGGACATCAAGAGAATAATCTCTATGTAATGTCCTCACGTTCCACGTTGCTGCAGAGAGAACGTGATTAGTACGATTTTTAAAGAAACTAGGTTATTAAGATAGGTAGAGTCAACAATATCATACTGCCCCCTGATCGCAGGCATGGGGCAAAGGCCCGTTCCTCCTCCGTTAAAGGCTGAAATCACCGATGCTGGTAGGAAACTCAGGCACCACCTTTTCAAGTGGACTTTTTCAAGAGCCATATGGCTCTTGAAATGATGGATCAGGTAATAATTTCTTAATTGTTACCTGATCCATCATTTCAATTTAATCATCAATTTAATAACTTGGATCAGGTAATAATTTCCCTAATTATGTGAAATTTTGTGTATTAGTAATATTTTTAAATACAGGGTTCAACTGGAGCGAGGAAACATTTCTACGTAAGTACTCATCGCTACTATTTTGGAAGGTAACGCCTCGCGCATTTTGACTACGTAGTCATCTTGTTTTACTCTTTACCCAGCTTGCTTAAAACCAGCTTAACTTTTGTAATAGATTTTGATACCTAAATAGATATTTGTTCCTCTGTTGGTTGTCTATAACTCAATTTATTTTATTTAACATATGATTTCAACATGTTTATCTTAATTCGAGCATATGCATTTTCTGCAAAATATGATTCACTTAAATACCGTTTTACCAAAACTCTTAATTGAGTAGACAAAATTATGGTATTCGACGTATTACTAAATGCATTGAAACTTCGATTAATGGGCGCTTTAAATCCTAAATTAGCAAAAGAAATATTAAAGTGACCAAATAAATGAAAAATGATTTGGAGACTATTATAAGAGACAATAGTGGTAATGCAATCCTACACTCATTATTAGGCAGTAAATGAACGCATGAATAAAAATCGTTTATGGATTTCGAGATGATTATTTTTCCCTTAAAACATTATTTTTCCCTTCAAATTTGAAGATATCGTAAAGATATTTCCGTTAATATGGAACTCTCAATGCACATGAACTGATTTAGAAATTCTTCTTCAACATAAACTATTATTCCGGAAATCACTGGGGGCCTTTCGCCCCTCTCGTCCGGAAATTATTTTAGAAATGTCCGTGCACTATGTCGGAGAGTTCTCCCAGTTGAGTCTGGAAAACAGAAATTTCAAAAGCAAAACCATAAAGTAGCCAGTAATCTTCGATTGGCTGTCAAATAAACATTCCATAAACATTTCAGAGTTTCCTTTTTTTAAATAATATTTGAAGAACTTGAAGGAATATCAGACATCTTGAATCATTTTGGTCTTCCTTAATTTTTTTTTTGTTGTTTCACCTTTTTTTACCAAATTAAGAATTTTTCATTATTTCGGATTTGAGTGCAAAATTTTGTAGAAGTTCATCTCTTACAGTATACTTGGTGAAAACTGAACAAAAGATTTCACGAAAAATAAAGGGTACAAGAAATTTCTTGGGATTCTTTGCTTTTAAGGAAATATTTTTTTATTTAACAAAATAAGATCTCTTAACCTGTGTCCAATTGGTTCACGCGCTTGTCTAGTGATCAAAGGGAACTGGGTTCGAGTCCCGAGTAAGGCATGTCTGCTTGTGTTGATTTTCTGCTGAGGTCTCGTCTTCCTCACCAGACCCTCTATTATAAGGTGAGACCTATCATTGGGTAAGAATGAGATTTTGTCATTTTTGCAAGTAAGTGTAGGAATGGGTAAATAATCTATAGAAGAAATATGAGGGAGACAACGGGAATGTCACCAAGCTGGTTCAGAGTATACCATAATGGCCATAATTATATTGTGCACAAGGTAGAACTGCTTATCGTCTAATTTAATGGACAAGGGTCTGTCGAAGCCCATCGATATTCACTCTATCGCTGAAGGGATGCTCAGGTTAGCAAAGGAAACTCTCAACGTTTGCACTCTAACCTGGTAATATCAAATAAGAGCGTGATGTGCTACTGACTGAAGGAAACCCCACCACCTCCAGCTCGATATTCGTAGCATTCATGGATTATGGCTGTTTTCTCCGGGAATTAAACGATTAAATATGTGTAGTTGGTTGTTGGTGGAAATTTAATCTCATCTCTGAGGAGCGTGTTGACCTATTCGTATATCATAAGTGTCGCAACTTAATGTTTGCAATTTTAAGTCCAGATTTCTCTCCTACAAAATTTTCTCTGCTCCTCACTGTGGCTTAGGTGTGAAAAGAGATATCACTGGACTTGAAAATATAGCCATCTGTTGGATGGAACGTTTGCCCGTAGCTTCATGTGCAAAATACTGTCATGCCTCATTGTCCGGATGCTAGTGTAGGGCGGGGATGGCTGAGTCAGTAGCGCGCCAGGCTCGTAATCTGTAGTTCCCAGGTTCGAGTCCCAAATGGGTCAGCGTTGAGATTTATCTCCGCAAAACTCCCAGCCCTGCCTACGGTCATTAGGGGACACCGATGGGCTTGGAAATGCCGCCGTCCGTCGGATGGGACGTTAAGCAGTGGCCCTGTGTGCGGGAGAGCCATACCTTGTACACGTTAAAGAACACGCTAGATGGCCTTGACGGAAGGCTAGAATCTGTCACCCAACAGCTGTTCCAGTGGTCCTTTCCCCCAACCTTCGGGGTCCTTATTACCTGGCTATTTAGCCCATGGTGTGCAAAAAAGTGCCGTTAAGAGGTAAAACAACCCAACCGGAATGCTAGTGTGCCATGCTGATATGCTCCAGAATCAACGCATTTCCGTCTTTCTATCACCTTCTTTACTCCTTTCTTTCGATGAAGATTTACCGAGCCAGAAAGACTCGTCATTTCCTTTTCTTGGAAATCCACTCATTTCTCGGAGACAAAGGCTTCGCAGAAGGGCACCGATTTCATTCCTCATCCACGAATGTCTCACGTAAGCAGCACAACGAGAGCACCCAATGGCATACGCACATGCACTCTACCCTACCTGGTGTCGGGCGCTTTACTCTCTGCGAGCTAACAAAGGTCCGGCAGCATGAGAGTTTCTGCTACCGGAACTTTGTCGACTTAACTGCCGAGAAGAGTAGTCGCGTGCGAGCTCAGTCACATGAAACAAAGAAACTTGATGGAAATAGGCTAAGTACTTTTTGCCTTCTGCATGTCTGACCTTAAGGAAATTAAGTTATGAAACTTGTTTAGCAATGCGAAATGTATATTGATTTGTTTTACTATATAACAAAATAGCTTTTTCTGTAATAATCAATTACGTCATGGCCGAGTGATTAGCACGTTTGGCTACTTGATCTAAGGGACCTGGGTTCGAGCCCCGAGTATTGATAACATCATTTTAAACTTTCTTGTTCTTATTTTTTATTTTCTGTTAAAAGAAGTTGATTATTTAAGTTCGAAAAGATGGAAGACAAGGCGAAAAAAATTATTTGTTGTTTTCTATACAAGAGCCAAAAATGTGCATTTAAAATGCAAATTTAACTTTTGTTGTACTCAATAAATTAAGTATGTGATTTAAACATGTGAAAGAGATATTTTAAATTTCAATCTCTGAGAAGATGAAACGAAACAATTGGATGTCAACAATGAATCGGATGGAAGTAGCAAAAGAAACAATGAACATATGAATAAATGAATTTTGACGCAACAAGAGTTGGTGAGCATGCATTTCCTGTGCAGGCCTTTCAGTTGGCGACATCATCTGATCGAGGGAGTATTTACGTGGATTCTTCAACTAAAGTCTGCTTCCTTAGTCTACTAAGGAAAGTAAGATCACTTTCTCTCTTGAATTAAAAATTCCTTTCACTTTTGGTGGTCGTTTAGTATCTAATTAGTGTCACTTCTTTTTATCTCATTTCTTAGTGTATATGGGGTACAGTTTGACTCAGTTCCCAGGTTCGAGTCCCGATGGGCAATCATTGAGATTTATCTCTACCACTCCCCTCCCCCCACGGCCAGATAGGGGACACTGGTGATGGTCTTGGAATGGCCCTTGTCCATCGGATGGGACGTTAAACCACACCTGTGCATATTAAAATACACGCTGGATTGGACATCCATCTGTCTCCTAACAGCTGTTTACTGGATCTCTTTGTCCAAATCTTCTCTAAGCACTTGCGGTCATGTTGACCTTGCCATTTAGTAGTTGTGACTTTGCCATTAGTGAGCTGCAAAACGTGCCTCTGAGGGGCACGTTCTGCAGTTTGTGCCTCTGAGGGGCACGTTTTGCACAACATTGCTAAATGGCAAGGTCATAATGACCCCAAATGTTTAAAGAAGAATGGGAGAAAGAGACCCACTGGACAGCTGTTAGTAGACAGATGGATGTCCAATCCATCACGTTCTTTAACATGCACAGGATATGACTTAACATCGTCGGTGTCCCCTATTTGACCGAGGGTGGGAGGGAGGGGATTTCGGAGATAAATCTCAAGACTCAGAGGTTGTTTAACCTGAGTTAACTGTTAACTCAGAGGTTAAACAACCTCTGAGTGGCCCTTTCTTTCACACAATGGGATAATGACAAGACCACAGGAACCCTTAAGGCTCAAGGCATATTTCGGGAGGGACCCACTGGAACAGCTGTTCAATGACAGATGGTAGTCTTCCATCAAGGGCATCCAGCGTGTTCTTTAAATTGCATAGGGTATGGATCTCCCACAGAGAGCGCCACGGCTTAACATTCCATTCGACGTAAGGCGGCCTTTCCTAGTCGTCCGTCGGTGTCTACAATTGACCTAGGTCAGGGCGGGACGTAAAGCGGAGATAAATCTCACCCCTGGCTCAGCTGGGATTCGAACTTGTGAACTGCAGATTGCGAGCATGGCGTGCTACCAAGTGAACCACCCCTACCGCAACCAACTCAGAGGAAAAACAACCAACTCCAAACGGAGTGCATGGCACGGTTTCGAAAAATCCCTCACTGTGCATTTATTTGAAGTACAACGCGGCATTGCCGATAACAGAGATAGGTTTTCAGAGATCATATCCCAGCAACACCACTTACAATCGATACGTCATAATTCAATTTTATATAGTTTCTCATATTTAAAGATTGCTGTTAATTCTATATTTTTCGCTTCATTTATACAGTATATTTCTCCAAAATTTATTTAGTTAAATGTTTTAGTCATAGTACTTTCTTTAATCTGTAATAATGAAAGAAGGTGTTTTTGTGTGGATCTATGGCAGACATATCTCTTAGGGAAATCATTGTAGACGCTTCAAATTTTCGAAGAATGTTTATGTTTGTGGTTTGGGTTTAAATGCATATTTCAAGTCGAAATTCCAAAAACGGGCTTACTGAAAGCAAAAGTATTTATCATGCTATTCTTACAAGGAAACTGCAATTGCTATCAAATATTGTTGCCATTTACAACTCCCTGACTATGCACGCAAAAGTCATAATAACATTTAAATCTGATGCCTTTGCCAGATTCCCCACATTTCCAAAGGCATTATTATTTTTAGGGGATCCATTGCATTTAGGGATTTGATTTTTTTAGGGGACGGGTGTGGCTCAGTCGACAGCATGCCAGGCTCGTAACCTGCAGGTCCCAGGTTCGAATCCCAGTTAGATTTATCTCCCCATGACCTCTCGCCCTACCCTCATTAGGGGGACACCGATGAGCTTGGAAAGGCTGCCATCCGTCGGATGGTACATTAAGACGTGGTCCCATATACGGGAGAGCCATACACTGTGCACATTAAAGAATGCGCTGGATGGCCTTGACGGGAGGCTATCATCTGTCTCCTAACAGTTGTATAGTGGATCCTCTCCCCCCAACCTTCTCCAACCCCTCGGATCCTTGTGACCTGGACATTTAGCCCAGTGCGTGCAAACAAAGTGTCGCTCCCAGATAAGACAACCCAACTCAGACTTATGTGGCAAGCATTTGCTTGAGGGTTAATTTATCTTTTATGAAATAATGAATGAATGGCAGAAAAATAAATTGAAACAAAATTTTACCGAAAAAAAATAAGCTGATAGTAAGATCAGATATAATCAATTCAGCATAGCTTTCAACAAGAATTTCCCTTTGTGACGTCATGAAACTAGAGTTTGATTCATTAGATGCACGATCATAATAATTTCAATACACGAGACTTGCACGTTTCAGCTATGTTCTATCGCGGCAGACATTCCGGATATGGTAGTTTGCTTTGTATCATGTTATGAATGATTCAACAAAAAACTCCCTACCCCCCCCCCCCCCCCAAATCCGTGGTTTCCTACAAAAACAAAATCAACTCTTCCTTATTCTGCGTAATGCGGGCGGAGGAGGTCACGGATGTCACAAAATCACGATTGAAATAAAATTGCTGGAAACGCGGTACAAAATGGATGGTTTGGGTCCAAAGATGAAGTTTTCTGCATTTTTTGAATTAAGCGTTTGTGTTGAATGGGGTGAGAGGAAAACAAATCATTTTGTCTTTGTGCATTCAGACTTCGTTCATGCAGCCTCCTGTATACAACATATTTACAAACGCTAGTTCACGTGGCCGCAGAAACTCACAATGCAGTTGCCTAGCTGTAATTTCGATCTCTTGTTTGGCTTGTTAAAGACATAAACCTATTCTGGGTTGGCTAATTTTCCTTTGACCGGCACCTTTTTGCACGTAATGGGCGAAATGGGCAGTTCAAAAAGTATCCGAAGGCTCAGAGAAGGTTGGGGTAGGGGACCCACTGGAACAGCTCTTGGGAGACAAATGGTAACCTCTCGTCAATGCCATTCACCGTGTTTTGTAACAGCACACGAAATGTCTCTCCCGCATATGGGGCCAGGGCTTAACGTCCCATCCTATGGATGGTTTCCTTTGCAAGCCCATCGGTGTCCCCTACTGACCGAGGGCAAAATGGGGAATTTATGGAGATAAATCTCAGCAACGCAGGCCCAGGCGGGACTCGAACCTGGGAACTGCAGATTACGAGCCTGGCGCGGTATTGATCCCCCCAAAAAAATAAAAATAAAATTATATATATATAATATATATATCTTACAGAATTTCAATATTATGTCAACAGGAATCTACTTTGAAAGCTCTATATACTAAAATATGCCTTTAATGGGGAAATGTGGCTTTAGATAATTTATCTTCAGTCACATATCCCATTAAACGCATATTTTAGAAATTATAGTGTTTCAAAGTAAGATTCCCATGGACATAACATGCACATTCTATATTTTGCTGAGGCAGTTACTATATTGTAATTTTGTGCAATATAAATATACTGGCATAAATATTATTACTGGAAATAAAACTCTATCGAAGGCGTGTCGGTAACGTGACCAAGCGGGTTAAGGCATTGCTTTACAATACCAGTCTCTTTGGGGAGTGGCTTCAAAGCCACATAGCTTCTAACCTATTCCTCCACAAGATGAGCAAATTGAGTATGCTATGTTTTCTGTTTTTGAATATTACAAGCTGTTCGACATAATCGAGTTGGCATTGTGTTGGTGGAGAACAAATGATTTTAGCTTCATTGAAATTACGCGAAAGGCAATTAAGCGGCATAACGAATTACCGAAATTTAATAAAACTAAAATCATTTGCGCTCCACCAACACAATACCAACTCGATTACGCCGAACAGTTTGCAATATGCAAGAATAGAAAACATAGCATCAACAAAGAAATTTACACCATCCCATCAGCCTGGAAATTTTTCGAAAATCACACGGAGAAACCCATATTACCCCATACTACAGCCATAATGAAGCAGTCTAGGGACCCACCTCCGAAACATCTGAGTCAGAAACACGCTAGTGCGCGTGCAACGCCTTCGAACCGTTAACCACTTCCACGTGCCCCAAACTTTGACCTTACACTTGAAAGAGCTGCTGCCGAAGAAGAAACGAAACTGGTCGTGTGCCTCCCGTGCATACGACAGTCGTCAAAGGAAGAGGAGAACCGGAAGCTGACTTCACCGCAATGCATTGAAGTCAACTCTAAGTAACTGCTTCTTACATCCCTCTGCAAAAAATCCTTTGGACACTTTAACAACATCAATAGCTGCCGTATTTACGTACTTTTACCTAAATCGCTATAGTAAATCTCTACGAACTCTTGAACCTCATGCTGTGTTTCTAACTTTATTTTGTCAGCAAGATTTGCCTTTTAGAGATGATTGTAATTGCAGTAGAACTCTAGGAGAGTGATTAGAAAGTATATGTTTATTGGCATCAAAAGTAATGTTAAATAATTACTCAAATATCAGAAATGATCAAATGCATACAAAATATGCTCGAAAAGAAAAATTAAGAAACTGTGTTGGGTTGTTTTACCTCTGAGCGGCACTTTTTTGCACACCATGGGCTAAATGGCCAGGTCACATGGACCCCGAAGGCTCAGAGAAGGTTGGGGGAGGGGACCCACTGGAACAGCTGTTGGGAGACAGATGGTAGCCTCCCATCTAGGCCATCCATCGTGTTATTTAACGTGCACAGGGTATTTCTCTCCCGCACACGGGGCCACGGCTTAACGTCCCATCCGACGGACGGCGGCCTTTCTAAGCCCATCGGTGTCCCCTACTGACCGTGGGCAGGGCGGGGAATTTTTGCGTAGATAAATCTCAATGCTGACCCACCTGGGACTCGAACCTGGGAACTACAGATTACGAGCCTGGGGCGCTACCGACTGAGCCACCCCCGCCCCAAAGAAACTGTGTCCTTAAGTGAAAAGTATACAGGGTGATTCAAAAATCTTGGGCCAAACTTTAAGTGGTGACAGAACACACCTAAACAAGCACTTTTCGTCATACAATGCATGATCGGAACTCAAGCGGTGAAGCTCTAGAGGGCGCTTTCCAGTGAACATTTATAAGCGCTGGTTTTCGCACTCGTTGTCATTTCTACCGTGGATTGCAGAACGGATGGATTATTTCACGAATCAGGAGAAGGCGGACATGCATTTTACGTACGGAACTGCAGACGGGAATGCGAGGGAAGCCCAAAGACTGTACCGAGAGTGCTTTCTGACCAATCACGTGCCTGATCGTAAAACCTTTTAGCGATTGCTCCGGTATCTGTGCGAAACACACTCCTTTGTCAGCGGCTTGCAGGATATAGGGCGTGCAAAGAGTGTGAGGACGCCACGTGTTACAGAGGAAATTCTATGTAGGGTTGGAGATCGTCCCGAATGTAGCACACGAGCAATTTCCCATGCCGTAAGTGTGCTCCAATCGACGGTGTGACGAGTTGTATGAGACAAACAATTACACCCCTACCATGCCAGACGGTGCACGCCTTAACACCTACAGATTATCGGCCTCGTGTGGATTTTGCACAGTGGTTCCTGCAGCAGACTGCAGCGCAACAGGACTTGATGCACATGTCTTATTCACTGACGAATGCACCTTTACACATAAAGGGCATTTTTAATACAGGCAATGTGAGGGCATTTTTAATACCCACAATTCACATCTGTGGATTCACAGTAATCACAATAATCCGCATGCCATACGTCCACATTCGTATCAGTGGCATTTCTCCATAAATGTTTGGGCTGGAATCCTCCATGACCATTTGATTGACCCCTACCTTCTGCCAGCCCAACTGAAAGGGAGAACTGACGTCGTATTTGTACAAGAAGTCTTGCCAGAATTACTGAACCCTGTTCCAGCAAACACTCAAACACGTATGTGCTTCAAACACGACGGAGCGCCACCCCATTTCAACGTGGATGTGCTAAACACCTTGGATGCAACATTTCCAGGACAATGGATTGGTCGGGGTTGTCCCATCGCTTGTCCACCACGATCGCCCGATCTCTCATGTCTGGGCTTTTTCCTATGGGGCCATATGAAAAGCCTCATCTACGATAGCCCCATTGATTCCAATGAGGACCTTGTTGCCAGAATTTCTATTGCCGCTGCCACTATATGAGAAATGCCTGGTGTTTTCGCCCATGTACGCCAATCACTAGTCGAAGGTGTGAAGCCTGCATTAATGCTGGCGGTCGCTCTTTTGAGCAGTTTCTGTAATTTGTTCGATACAATTCTGTACTTTCTGTTCTGTAATTTCTGCAATTGTTTCAAACTTCTTCTGTCATTCTCATTGTTCTTCATTTCCTGACACAGTAACTGCTAACCCTTAGCACTTCACCGCTTGAGTTCCGACCATGCATTGAATGACGAAAAGTGCTTGTTTAGGTGTGTTCTATCACCCCTTAATATTTGGCCCAAGAGTTTTAAATCACCCTGTGTATTATAGTTGTCAGATTGTTAATGAAATGGAAAAATATTTTTTTTACCACATAAGTGAACGTTTCTTGTTTAAATGATGATATTGTTTTGTTTTTTTTTCATTTTTAGAAGATAAAAACAGGTATGATTTTACTGGTTGAGCTTTTTACGTATCTATTTCATGTTTTGATTTAATATATGTCTGGGATGGATCATTTGGTAGCACAAAATAGCAATATCAATTTCAGTCTGATATTCCAGGTTGAATATTTACTCTGCTTCTATTCTGATTTCTTTCACTTAACTCTGAGAAAGGAGATAGCGATTGGTTTGGAAAAGCTGCTCTGTATTCTATGTGATATAAAGCCATGGCGCTGTGTGAGAGAGAACAGGGTAAAATCATATCCTTGCATGTTATGAAATATGCTGAATCACTGGATTCCATCATATTTTGTAACAGCTATGCAATGGAACCACTTTAATTAGGGAAGGAGTCTTTGTGACTTGATTTTTAGGCCATTATGTGCAAAAATGGTTGCTCTGACCTAAAATAGCCCAGCACCTAATGTGTGTAATAGTCTTGGTTACAATAATATATTTTGCTGTAATTTATTCAACTTTATTAATATTAGCAGATTACCTATCACTGCTTGGTCTTTTGAAGGTCCTAATTTGCCACAAAGAAGCTTCTGTCCCACTTGTGCAATTTACTCATTTCTGAAACAGGCTTCATCAGAAGAAAACTAATTAATTGAACTTTTATTTTTTTTCTTTTGACTTTATTGATGCAAATATTTTACACATGAAAGACAATCATCAGTACTTTTACAGTACCATTGTGCTCTGAGTGATTGTATACAAAATTTCCTAAAAATGTGAGGCTATATTTCTTCCATTATGATAACAATATAAATATCTCCTGAAGCATCACCTTGCCACAGAAGTCTGACAGGAGCCTGCCATTGCAAAATGCAATAGAGAAGGTCTGTGAGGAAGGCGAGACCGCAACAGAAGGACAATACCAACATCCATGCCTTACCTGGGGCTCCAACCCAGGTTCCTTTGATCACTATCCATGCACACTAACTACTCGGCTAAAAGAGGCAGTTGGCATACAATCACGATACAAGTCTTTTGCCCTAGTTTGAAGTTGAGAGCATGAATTTTTTGATATTTGAACTACATATATTCAATACGTTTGTAAATTGCTGTAATTGTGTAGATGATCAGGTTTAATTCTTAGTGCTAACATTTTTCGTTTCATAATGAGCACACAAGGTATTTATCATAACCAACAAAATTGTCGAGTCCATGTGTGTTATTCTTTGCACAACATTCCTTTTGAGACTCGTTTTGCATTTGAGCTAATAAATTTTATACTTGAAGGGAAAAGTAGATTAAACATGACTATGCAGTCGTTACTTGTTTGAACTGCAAAATTTATACTTGTATGCTTATTCATATCATACATGTTTCATATATTCTAGATACAGCAAGTCAATACCCATGGAAAAAGGTCTTATCGGTCTTTAGAGTATATAGTGCAGATCATAATTTTTGAAATTGAGAATGTTAATAAAAGGATGATTATTTATTATTTTATATAGAGTAGGCAATGAATGTTCAACCCAAAATCGTTTTTTTTCCTTCGTAATGAATAATTTAATTAATTTTTTATAAATTTAAAAACCTTCAATTTTTGGTTATTATTTTTATAAAGAAATGTATTTTTTATGCTTTTCTGTTCGTGAAATGCCACACAAATTCATTGAAGTTGAAATTCAAAAAGAGTATATTAACATATAAATTTAATTAATCAGATATTAATTTATATTGCTGCATACTTGTAATGAAAATGTGCTTTCAGTTTATGACCATTTCCTAATGAAAATCACGTTTAATTTTCAAATTCATTCTAAGGGGTGTAAGGCAAATCTACAATGCAACAAATACACCATATTTGAATTTTCAGCGCATTAACATACTATGTATACAGTATATCAAAATATTGCAGTTTTTCTTCTGCTATGTGTCAGCAAGCTTGCTTGTTTTACCTCTGAATGGCACTTTTCTCACGAATGGGCTAAATTGCCAGGTCACAAGGATCCCGTGGCCTCGGAGAACGTTAGAGAATGAGACCCACTGGATATCTGTTAGCCTGCCATCAAAGTAACACAGTGTGTTCTTTAACATGCACAGGGTATGAGTCTCCAGCAAAGGTTTAAATAGGAAACCCAATCGTTAATGACATAGAAATTCAAAGTGCTAAATCTTCCCTCTCTTCTGCATTTAAGTTCAGGCAAAGAAATTATAATGACTTGGTTGGGTTGTTTTTCCTCTGAGCGGCACTCTTTTGCAAACCAGGGGCTAAATGGCCAGGTCATATGGACCCCGAAGGCTCAGAGATGTTTGGGGGAGGGGACCCACTGGGACAGCTGTTGGGAGACAGATGGTATAGCCTCCCGTCAAGGCCATCCAGTGTTTTCTTTAGCGTAGGTTTGTTTCATCTCTGAGCGGCACTTTTTTACACACAGTGGGCTAAATGGCCAGGTCACATGGACCCCGAAGGCTCAGAGGTTGGGGGAGGGGACCCAATGGAACAGCTGTTGGGAGACAGATGGTAGCCTCCCGTCAAAGCCATCCAGCGTGTTTTTTAACGTGCACGGGGTATGGCTCTCCCACATACGAAGATACGGCTTAACGTCCCATCCGATGGACGGCGGCATTTCCAAGCCCATCGTTGTCCCCTACTGACCGTGGGCAGGGCGGGGAGTTTTGCGGAGATAACTCTCAACGTTGACTCATGTGGGAGTCGAACCTGGGAACTGCAGATTACGAGCCTGGTGCGCTAACGACAGAGTCATCCTCGCCCCAATTATAATAAGGAAGAGTGAGAATAGCAGTTCTAGTGTGTCTTGTATTAGAACTTACTGACAAAAATTCCTTAGTGCTCAAAAGTTAAGAATGAAACAGAATTGTGTGCAGAAAAATGTCGCTCAGAGTAAAGCAACCGAACACTCTCGCACACAGAATCATGGCTTAACGTCCATCCAATAGACCACAGTCTTTCCAGGTTCATCGGTGAACGCTACTGATCGAGTGCAGGTCGAGAATGTGGAGAAAAATATCAACGCTATCCCAAGTGAGACTCGAACCTTGGAACAACAGATTACGAGCTTAGGGCGCTACCGACTGAGCCATCCCCGCCCAAGCGATATGTGAATCCCAGTGTTATTAACAGACTAAAACCAATTTTATCAGTCATATGGGGCGGGGGTGGCGTAATCTGCAGTTCCCAGGTTCCAGTCCCAGCTGGGTCAGTGTTGAGATTAATCTCCGCAAAACTCCCCGCCCTGCCCACGGTGAGCAGGGGACACCGATGGCCTTGGAAAAGCCATCGTCCATTGGATGGACGTTAAGCCGTTTGCGTGAGAGCCACACCCTTTGCACGTTAAAGAACACGCTGAATGGCCTTGACAGAAGGCTACCATCTGTCTCCCAATAGCTCTTCCAGTGGGTCCCCTCCCCCAACCATCTCTGAGACTTCGGGGTCCTTGTGACCTGGTCATTTATCCCATGGTGTGCAAAAAAGTGCCGCTCAGAGGTAAAACAACCCAACGTTAAAGAACACGCTGGATGGCCTTGACGGGAGGCTATCATCTGTCTCCCAACAGCTGTTCCAGTGGGTCCTCTCCCTCAACCTTCTCTGAGCCTTCGGGGTCCTTGTGACCTGGCCATTTAGCCCGTTGTGTGCAAAAAAAGTACCGCTCAGAGGTAAAACAACCCAACCCTGCTAACGCGAGATTTTCAGTGCTTGGTTTGCTTTGTTTCTTTTTAAGTACATATAACATGGGAAAACATGGTTTACATAAATTCTGCATTGTTCCGTATACTGTATAACCATATAATTCCTATAGTTCTACTTTAATAGAAATTATATGTTTCGGAATCATTTCTGCACTAGAGGTGCAGCCAACAACTCTTGACCGAATCCTTTGATGTGTCATTTTGCCTTGCACCCACGGGGCGGGGGTGGCTCAGTCGATAGCGCGCCAGGCTCGTAATCTGTAGTTCCCAGGTTCGAGTCCCAGCTGGGTCAGCGTTGAGATTTATCTCCGCAAAATTCCCCGCCCTGCCCACGGTCGTTAGGGGACACCGATGGGCTTGGAAAGGCCGCCGTCCGTCGGATGGGAGGTTAACCCGTGGCCCCGTGTGCGGGAGAGACATACCCTGTGAACGTTAAAGAACACGCTGGATGGCCTTGACGGGAGGATACCATCTGTCTCCCAACAGCTGTTCCAGTGGGTCCCCTCCCCCAAACTTCTCCGAGCCTTCGGGGTCCATGTAACCTGGCCATTTAGCACATGGTGTGTAAAAAAGTGCCGCTCAGAGGAAAAACAACCCAACCCAAAGCCTTGCACCCACAGTGTACAGCTGTCGGAAAAAAACTTGGGGTGGTGACTGATATTGAACTGAACCCAATGGGGCTGAAAATGTTTCCATAATGGGCATATTCTTTTTTAACCTTCTCAAAAAGCATTATTTAAAAAAAACATCCCCCAAAAGAAAACAAATTGTGAAAGGCGTTATTGTCCACATGCAGCTCACCTAAATTTTACCAGGGAGTTTTGCGGAGATAAGTCTCAACGCTGACCCAGTTGGAACTCGAACCTGGGAACTGCAGATTACGAGCCTGGCGCGCTATCGACTGAGCGACTCCCGCCCCACATACCAGTGTAAATAAAATCATATTTTTATATTTTTTAAGTTAGTGGTCTTTCATTTGTGACTGAAAAGTAAAATTTTTCCTTCATTTGAGACTAAAAAATGAAATTTTTCCTTCATAATAGAAAATAGCATCGATTATTAATTTCCGTTAGTAAACACTCAACTATTCTGTACATTTTTTCTTCTTGTTTATGTATTATAATTCAAATGGATATTTCTTATTTTCTGCAATCCTTTACAATTTATGTTTTATATTACCTTTAATGCTTTATAATAGAATTTTAAGTGCGTTTAACAGATCAATTATTTGGTCTAGTGGATAGCACGTTAGCTCTGTAAATCTTAAGTTCTGGTTGAAATCCCATTGGGGAAATAACAAAAGTCCAGTTTTCATTTGTAAGCAATATCCTCTCCCACTGTTAGTATGACTATTACCTGGGCCATTTTAGGCTAAGGTGCTAAGTCATCTCATTTGGGGGGTCTGCGGGATTGGTTGGTTTCCCCTGCCAACCAATCCACTTGAATTGCCATGGTTGCCGAGTTAATTTGCGGCAATTCAGGGGTAGTCGCACTCCCCCGTATTGCGGAGCGTGGCAGTGGTTTGGAATTGTTAACTTCGGTAACCAAGTAGGTAATTCTGTTCTTAACTCAGGGGACTTTTTTTTTTGGTGTTCGTCCAAATTCAGTAAGTTTTTTTAGAAGACTTAAGGAATGAATCATTAATAAATTTTGGATTTAATGTTAATAATGCGGAAACTTCACACACGCTAGACCATCCAGCATGTTTTTTAACGTGTACAGGGTATGGCTCTCTTGCACATGGGTCACGGCTTTACGTCCCATCCGACAGCCGGACGCCTTTACCAAGCCCATCGGTGTCCCCTATTGACTGTGGACAGAGCTGAGAGTTTTGCGGAAATAAATCTAAATGCTGGCCCAACTGGGACTCGAACTTGGGAACTGCAGATTATGAGCCTGGCACGCTACCGACTGAGCCACCCCGCCCCCATTGGATTGAGATCTTTAATTTATCTTCAGTCCCATTCTGTCACAAAACTCTTTTTAAGTTATAGGGCTTTGAACTTAGCTTATACAGGCATAACATGGAGAGAGGTGGTCATAATTCAGTGAACACTGAGTGTACAGTAGTCAAAACACGTGTTTTACTTTTATATGTATTCCAATTTGTTTATGTAGAAGAAATTTGATATTGATTAATAATTTCATCCCGTAATGATTAGAGTCTTGTTTCGTGTTTATTCTTTCTTGGTTGCAGATGAAAGCTAAGGATGAAAGCTAAGGGAAAGGCCATGCCCCATTTTCTATACTATGACCGGTGCTTACGTAATGGGAATGCCTGCCGATTTCAAGACGTGATGTGACAGCAGTGCTAGTTACATTTTCTTCCCTTTGGCGCTGGCGATCCGCTGTTTTGCTTGCTACTTGCTTCGTAGCAGTATAGGTTACTACGCTGTTTACCGCTTGCTTCAAAATTGAATTCTGATGCGGATTTGTTCGTATATTATTTACTAATCTGTCTACTTTCTGCGATCTTTAACTGGAAGTCTGAACGATGATGCAGTATTGTGTGATGTTTTGCAGAAGCGAAACTCAGTTTCTATCGAATCTCTTCCAAACTGGAACTGCAAGTCAGGTGGCTGCATCAATATGTCGGCAACGTAACGATGACATGAATAATTAGGAAAACATTTCTGAGATCACTTTTGAATAAATAATATTTTGGAATCGCAGAAACCTTTACAATACACGGAACTGAGTTACACTGCCCAAACAAAATATTAGAGAATTTCTGTGTTATATGAATCTTATTTGGAAACTCTGTAACTTCTAACACATTCATTTAATGAGAAAATGTTACTAAAAAAAATTCAAGATCATAATCTTATCTATTTAAATCTTTATTTTCAACAGCATTCGTCTAGTATTTAAGGAATTATAGAAGGTAGAATATTTCACAACAGTAATGGGTCATAAGAATTTATTAAAGATATCAATTAAAACTTAATAAACATTTTTTCAAATCTTTTAATAAAACATAAATTTTAAAAGTTGCATAACAATTATTTCGATGTTAGATAATTGTGAATTATTTTCATAAAACAGGATAATTTATTATTAAAATTTTCAGCTTTCATAACTCTTTAAATACTGAACTAATATTGACGATAAATCCAGAATTTAAATAAATTCGATTATCTTTAACTGCAATCACATTTTTTCATTAAATGCATCAAATACGAATACGTAAAATCTGAGTTTGTGTTTATCGGCCACCTAGATAGCAGCAGCATCCTGACAAGTACCCTTCTGCACACACGAGCGACTCGAAAAGAATCTAGCCCTGACGGGTCTACAATTTTTATCTGCATCACATTTCTCTATTAAATGCATATTTTAGATGTTACAGAGCAGAGATAACCAAACAGTCGAACGCGTAGCTGCCAGTTTTAGGTGGAAAAGATTGTAATTAATGTAACAAACAAATTCATTTGTGTGATGCTAAATTTTATTTTATGCTTAGCTGGTCAAGCAGTGTTAAATCATTGTAATGTATGCAACTGACAGGTTCCTGTCAGATCTCTGTGGCAAGCAGCTACTTGAGGGGGTATTTTTTATTTATTTACTGTAGTCGATCCCGAAAGATTTTCTGTCTTAATAGTCAATCGCAGAGTCAAAACGTTTGGCCCTCCATGTTATAGAGCTTCATAATTAGATTCCCATTGAAATAACATGGAAAGATATTGCTATAGCTTTCTTTGAGCATAATATTGTTACTATCAATTAAAATTTTCACTAATTCAAATATTTTTAATTGAAAAAAATTGTGTTAGGTATAGCAGTAAAAATGTCGCTGGTTTTCTTCGGACCCGGACAGTCTGTCCCCCTCCCCCCCACTCTTCTGAAACCAGTTCTGTACATATGTGACTAATGGAATGCTGAAGTTTATAACACTTTGCGAGCTTTCTGAACTGCACAAATATGTGTATGAACCAGGGCGCATTAAGCAATTGGGAGACCTGGAGCCAAGTTCCAAATTGGTGCCATGGAACCAAGTTCTAAATAAGAGCCTTAGAGCTCTATTCGAAATGGAGCCCCATTTATCCTTCTAAACTGAAAAATGATGAAAATTGAAGTAGTTAAGTAAAATAGTCGATTGATGTAATAAAAAACAATAACTTTACTTTAAAAAAAGCCAAAAAACAGAAGGGGGTCCTGTAGGTAGGGAGAAGTAATGAAATAAAAAGACTAACATGTAAAGAATCAATTCTGTACTGCAACATAAACTTTGTGTCTATTGCATTTAAAAAATTTTTTAATCTTTAATTTTTTAGCCAATTTTCCATTCTATGCTTAATTAAAAAAATCGAGTATTAATATCAAAACAATCTTGCCTAAATCTATTGCTTATGAATTTCCCTTAATAAATAAGCTCTATTGCAATAGTAATTAAAATTATTAAATTAGATAAAGAATTGCTTTGGAAAAAAATTTAAATTTTGTTCTTTAAAGAATTACCATAAAATAATATTATTGGGTAAACACTTGAAAATTTCGGATTATAATGGATAATAAATTTGAATTGCAACATGATTATTTTAAACATATTTTTCGTTATGGAGAGTTTAAATCATTATTCCCGTTGTATCTCTGAGATTCTAATTTATTGTATTTGATTAGCCATCTCTCTGATTCTTTACCATATGACTTCCACCAGATCGCTATATACTCTACGTTAGCTGACCGCGGAACGGTGCTGCCCTCATGTGGCAAGTTCTGAAGCCTCCTATGCGCGCTTGTTAACATGGAGAATCGCGGAAATCGACGGGCATTCCCATTACGCAGGCACCGCTATTACTTAATTAAAATATGATTTTCCTCAGGTAAGATAATAAAAAAACTTGCATTTTCCACAAACATTACTAGAATTATTTTTATGTATATTCTCTTTGTTTCAAAATCGTAACCATTTTGAAATCACATTTCTCTGTTTATTAGCAGAGTAAATTTCACATTCTTACAATGTTTATTCAATATCGACCTTTAAAACATCGTAGATTACTGCACTGGATGTTAATAATTGATGGCTTTTGAAACAGATAAATATTTTGGTCATTATTGATAAGAATATTAAAAACTATCAGAATAAGCTTTTTCTTTAATGGACTCTTTAATGGACTTTCTTTAATGCTGTTTCTCAGCTCGTGGAAAGTGAAGATCGTCCATGTTGGATGTGATCTCTTCAAAATAAATTTGACGGATTGAAAGGTAATCATTATACATTTTTTGAAATTCTAAATAAAATCATTACGTTTCTCAATGTACCTTTATGTTGTTTGCAAAGTCATGGTATAGACTCATATATCAAGGAATAGTTACGTTAACTATTCTTTTGCCCTTTCGTAATTAAAACATATTCTTAATAAAATGATTGCATTACTTATAGCCAAAAATTATAAATGATTAATATAAAACCAAAATGCAAACGTTACGTAAAAATATTATATTTTATCACATAGTAGTAATATTCTGTGATAAATGGTCAGTGGGACACAGCTTTCCAAAGGTTGAGAACCACTATCTATGACATTTTTGTATTGGATGCAATAATGATATCAATGGTATATTCAGCAGACTGCCTTAAGAAAGCATCATTGAAGTGCTTAGGGAGATTGTAGACTTTTAGTAATATCCACAAACTAAACTTTTGTGTACGTCACTGCACATTATTATTTTGCACTCTAGGCGTTTTTGTAGCTGGACGTTCCTTTTATCGAAATATGCTTTGCACATTTCATTATGTTTTCTCATACTTTATTTGACTAGGCATTTTACCTTAAAGCTATAAAAAGAAATCGACCTTTAAAGGTATAATGATGGTCAGTACCAATTTCACTTCTTTTAATCGTATACAAAAATATCGGTATTCAACGAGATACGATTTTTGACATTAGTTGTGATGGAGTTTATCTATAGCAGAGTTTCTAAAACTGTGGGGCACAAGGATGTGACGGTTTTATTTTTAATTCTGAACTTGTTAACAAGAGGGCTAATGATAAATTATAGGTGGGGAAGCAAGAATGTTTTTCAAAATCTAAAAGGAGGATGTGATGCCGATAGGTGTAGTAACCCCTGATTTATTATAGCGTTTGAGAGCAAAACATCTAAGGCATAATGCTTGAGAAAAGCTTTAATTACAAATGTTATACAGAAAACATTAACATTCCAGTAGAATGTCTATAAAGATTACTTTTAGTAATTAAACTATCTGTACTAATTTTAAGAAAAACATTGTTATATTTTAAATTGTAAAATTATTACTTTTCAAATGCACATCAAAACCATGAGGTGTTCCTTTTCCACTATGTTAAAACATAAATTTCAATCCTACATTTATCATCAAAGGTTTCATGAGAAGAATAGCAGAAATGAAGCATTTACTCGATTATGTCAAAAGAAGTGTTTTCAGATGTGATGACAGAAAATAGTTTATTACAAACAGGCATGATGCCTCTTATACATCTGTGCTAAAAGATTGTTTCTTAGATTTGATGTGTATGAAAGCCTTTATTGCAAATATCACATTTATGAGGCTTCTCTTATGTATATGTTAAATGATGGCTTTTCAGAGTCAATGTCTGAGAATGGCCTTTTTGGCACACACAAAAAACTGGCTTATGGGGAAGACAGTTTTGAGTTTGTATTTGAGGCTTTTCTTCTGTTTGCATTAAAAGATGATTTTTGAGAGTTCTGATTTTTTTATTCAAAACATCATATGCATGAGGCTTTTCTTTTTTGTATGTTAAAAGATGTCATTACAGATGTAATAACTCATAAAATTTTTTAATGAAAACACCACAGTAATATTTTCCTTTGTATCAGTAAAAAGATGGCTTCTCAGAGTTGATATCTGAGAAGTAGCTTTATGACAGACACCACACACGAGGCTCCTCTTTTGTATGTGTTAAAAGATGCCTTTCACAGTCGATTTCTGAGAAAGAACCTTATAAGCAAACATCAGATACATGAGACCTCTTTTGAATATCGAAAAAAAAAAAAAACGCATGTGAGAAAAAGCTTTCAGGCAGATATCACATACATGAGGCTTCTTTTATGTGTTTTAAAATATGGTTTTTCAGAGACGTCTGAGAAAGAGGCTTCATGGCAGACATCACATGCATGAGACCTCTTTTGTGCTTTAAAAGATGCATTTAAGAGTCGATGTTTGAGAATAGGCTTTATGGCAGTTATGAAGCTTCTCTTTTGCGTGCGCTAAAAATGACTTTTTAGAGACGTAAGAGAAAAGACTTTATGGCAGACATCAGATACGAGGCTTCTCTTTTTGTGTGTTAAAAGATGACTTTTCAAAGTCGATGACTGTGAAATGCTTTATGGCAGCCGTCACATGCATGAGGCTTCTATTTTGTGTGTTAAAAGATGGCTTTTCAGATTCAATGTACGTGAAAAGGCTTTATGGCAGATGTCACATATCCGATGCTTCTCCTTTGTGCGTTAAAAGATGACTTTTCAAAGTTGATGACTGCGAAAAGGCTTTATGACAGACATCACACACATGAGGCTTCTCTTTTGTGTGTGTTATAAGATGGCTTTTCAGATTCGATGTCAGAAAAAAGGCTCTATGGCAGACATCACATACATGAGGCTTCTCCTTTGTATGTGTTAAAAGATGCCTTTTCAGAGACGATGTCTGAGAAAAGGCTCTATGGCAGACATCACATACACGAGGTTTCTCCTTTGTGTGTGTTAAATAATGGCATTTCAGAATCGATGTCTGAGAAAAGGCTTTATGGCAGACATCACATACATGAGGCTTCTCTTTTGTGTGTGTTAAAAGATGGCTTTTCAGAGTTGATGTACGAGAAAAAGCTTTATGGCAGACATCAAACGCATGGGGCTTCTCCTTTGTGTGTGTTAAAAGATGTCTTTTCAGATTCGATGCATCAGAAAAGGCTTTATGACAGACGTCACATGCATGGGGCTTCTCTTTTGTGTGCATTAAAAGATGTCTTTTCAGATTTGATGTGTCAGAAAAGGCTTTATGACAGATGTCACACGCATGGGGCTTCTCCTTTGTGTGTGTTAAAAGATGACTTTTCAGATTCGATGCGACAGAAAAGACTTTATGACAGATATCACATATGTGATGCTTCTCCTTTGTGTGTGTTAAAAGATGGCTTTTCAGAGTCGATGACTGTGAAAAGGCTTTATGGCAGACATCACACACATGAGGCTTCTCTTTTGTGTGCGTTAAAAGATGTCTTTTGAGAGTCGAAGACCGTGAAAAGGTTCTATGACAGACACAACATGTATGAGGTTTCTCCTTTGTGTGCGTTAAAAGATGGCTTTTCAGAGTCGATGACTGTGAAAAGGCTTTATGGCAGACATCACACACATGAGACTTCTCTTTTGTGTCCGTTAAAAGATGTCTTTTCAGAGTCGATGACTGTGAAAAGGCTTTGTGACAGACACAACATGTATGAGGTTTCTCTTTTGTGTGCGTTAAAAGATGCGTTTTCAGATTTGAAGCGCGAGAAAAGGCTCTAAGACAGACACCACATACATGAGGCTTCTCTTTTGTGTGCGTTAAAAGATGTCTTTTCAGAGTCGATGACCGTGAAAAGGCTTTATGACAGACACAACATGTATGAGGTTTCTCTTTTGTGTGCATTAAAAGATGGCTTTTCAGAGTCGATGACTGTGAAAAGGCTTTATGGCAGACATCACACACATGAGGCTTCTCTTTTGTGTGCGTTAAAAGATGTCTTTTCAGAGTCGATGACCGTGAAAAGGCTTTATGACAGACACAACATGTATGAGGTTTCTCTTTTGTGTGCATTAAAAGATGGCTTTTCAGAGTCGATGACTGTGAAAAGGCTTTATGGCAGACATCACACACATGAGGCTTCTCTTTTGTGTGCGTTAAAAGATGTCTTTTCAGAGTCGATGACTGTGAAAAGGCTTTTTGACAGACACAACATGTATGAGGTTTCTCTTTTGTGTGTGTTAAAAGATGCGTTTTCAGATTTGAAGCGCGAGAAAAGGCTCTAAGACAGACACCACATACATGAGGCTTCTCTTTTGTGTGCGTTAAAAGGTGTCTCTTCAGATTCAATGTGTCAGAAAATGCTTTATGACAGACGTTACACATATGGGGCATCTCTTTCGTGTGCGTTAAAATATTGGTTTCCAGATTCAATGTGCGACAGGCTTTATGGCAGACATCACATTCATGAGGCTTCTCTTTTGCGTATGGTACAAGATGTCTTTTCGAATGGAATGTTGGGAAAAAGATTTCATTAGAAGCATAAGGCTTCCACTTTCTATATGTTAAAATGTTACTTTTGAGAGGCAATGACTTGGAAACATTTTTATTATGCACGTCATTGGTATGAGATTCCTCTTTTGTATGCATTAAGCAATACGTTTTCAGATTTGGCATTTGAGCAAGACCTTTATTGTTAATTTCACCACAACAAAATTTCTCCCTTACATTTGTGAAATGGTGGCTTTTCGAATGCAACTGATTTTCAGCATACGAATAAAGGTTTATTTTATTCTGAGTATAATTATGGTTCTCACATACTGCTTTTGTGGCTAGAGAATGAACATAAATATGACATCCATCTGCTTTTTCTCTAGTATGTTTCAGATGCCTTTTTCCAATAAGCATGTTATAAGGAATATCAAAAACATTAATTGACTCTGTTATATCTGTCTTAGATTTCGTATCTCTTCCCCTATCACTCTTTTTTTTACCGATATCATTGCCATAATACTGTATTTTATTAACATTGAATGGGCGTTTCATCAGATTTCTTCGCCTAAGAAATATTTTCCGATAAGAATAACAAACATAGGAATACTTATTTCTTCTTTTCACCATTTCGTTTATAAAACTAAAATTCTTATCAGAAATTTTTTATTTTTGGATGCACACTAAGTAAATATTAATTATAGTACATTACAAAATGCTTCTGCAGGAATACTAAAGCTCTCTTCTGTGTATCTTGTGTGCAGCATTTTAATGTTTATCACATGCAGAGTTGTTACAAAATATATCTACGAATGATATATTCATCTTGTGCATTATAGCCTACTTTACAAAGAAATTGATTTTACTACAAATATAACATATTTATCTCATAGGAATAAAACTCTTTGTATGATATTATGGATTATGAGTTTCTGTGAAATAATACACTTCTTATGCCATTACATATTTTGAATTTCTTCGCTAATCATTCCATCGCAACATATTATTTGCAACAGCAATGTGAAAGTGCAAGAATATATATCGTAAAATGAAGAACGAATCTTCACAATGAAGACAGCATACTTCGTGGCACACCTTCTACCTAAGGAAATAAAACATAATAACAAAAAGGAAAAGTTATCATTTCGAATATATTTAACAAAGCGCTGCAATTATTACTTTAGAGAAATCTTTAGTCACGTGTCATTCCAATGAATGAGTGCTTTCTTTTAATATTTAAAAATAACACACTTTAAATATAAAGTAAACAGAATAACGTATGTCACCTCTAACGCATATGGGAATCGGATTTTCAAAGAGAATAAAGTTTTTCGTTTACCTACATTTGCAGTACTCAGAAGTTTTAATTCGAGTAAACCGATCAATGGATAGATGATGGGGAATATGAAATTATTTATTTGCATTTTCCGCATCATCCCTTATGCATTGCGAAATATTTATTTAGTAACTATAAAACATAAAAAGTATTTGTCTTTTATTTCTTAAATTTAAAAAGTTGATTTTTCTCATACCCCCTGAGAAAAGGGGACAGATTATTGCTGTCAGTGGAACTGACACTCTACCGCCAAAAATTTCAAATTTCTACCAAAACAGATCGCTTGCAACATTCGTTCAAAGTTTTGCCGTTTCCACATATAGTGATGTTTAACCATATACAACGAAACCACCTAAATATTTGAAAAATGCAAATTATCGTATTTTGTTAGTACCAATCCAAAGAAAAAAAAAGAGTTTTACAATTATCTATTAAAATAAAACAGTTGCGTTTTCCACTCACCCTGGACGTAAAGGATCAATTCATTGCTGCCAATGGAAACTTCGTGGCCTTCACCAACATTTCAATGTTTCAAGCCTAAATGCATCATTCGTAATATTCGTTAAAAAATTTCTAATTTTTTACTTTCACCGTTAGAAGGAGAAAAAAGTTAGAATCCCTAAAAACACACAATCATCTATTGAATGAAAGCAGATGCATTGCATTTCCCTCTCCCCCGAGTAACAGGTGTTAACCCATGCTTGCCGACGGAAATATTGACTTTCATATTCCACCACTAAAATTTCAAATTTCTAGCATAACTAAATCGTTTGCAAAATTCTTTTTAAAATTGCAATTTTTTCCACCATTAGAGGGTGGTAGAGATGGTCATGTAGACGACAAACACACTAAAAAGTTAATTAACTTTTTAAAAGTAGCAATCTTCTTGGCTTTAAGCAAAAACTAAAACATACCGATGATGAAATGACTTGCTGTATTGGTATTCGTCTGAAAGGAAGATAGGGAACCAGCAATTTGTTTTTGATTTCGTTAATCGTTGTCTTATAATTGTCTCATTGTAGGAAATAATACGTAAAGGATATCCCACGCCTAAAAAGGCAGTATAATAAAATGGTGATTTGGATATCCCATTGGAATATTATCACCAAAAGCTTCAATTTGAGATATATCTTTTTGTCGTCGACCACCTGAAATTTCCGTTCCCTTTTTTTCAGTGAGGAAGAAAGGTAGAGCCGAAACTCGAGGGCCACACGACAGTCCACACATCACATGCTTTCATTTTCGGAGGTAGAAAGCACAGGGGGGTGAGAAGGAGTTGGATCCTATGATACTAAGAGCATGACAAGCTTTCATCTGGCACATGAGCGTACAGATCGATTAAGTGGTGGGGAAGATTCTGCGGAACCATGGATAAATGCAGTGGAACAATCGTTTCCAGAAACACTAACCGAGAAAGGTGAAATGAAAAGCAATATGAAGATAGGTAGAAAGATGTACTATATTCAAATGTTTGCATCTTTCGCATTCTTGCGATCAGCAGAAAAATATAGCTAAAGACTATTATCATTATTGAAGTAAACACATGCTTTATGATGTTTCAAGTTCTTTGATGAATGTAGTCCAAATTCAATACAATAATAAAAGAAATCAATAAATATCTATTAATAGTTGCTTAAACAAAACAAATCTTTTATACAGAATAATTTCACAGATTTTTATTTAGTAGTTAGTTAAGTTTTGCGATAATGTACTATTGAAGCCATAGGGCAGTTTAAAGGTATACACTTGCATTGGTTAGATACAAGATTATAAATACCTTTAGACACTATTTAGGAATATCGACAAAATCCAGTTCTTCAGAGCAGAGTTGTTTCGAAATATGGAGTTAATAAATTAATATAATAATAAACCTTCAAATCCACATTTGGTAACAACTCTGCTCTGAACACCCGGATTTTGGCAATATTCCAAAACAATGTCTAAAGTATTTATAACTTTATAATTATTATTCAATAAGATAATAGGCTTTTAGTAATCGTTTGGCATAAAAAATTATTAATTATAACTTTGTATCTAACCAATGCAGGGGTAGACCTTTAAACTGCCTTTCATCTTTAATTAACAGCGCATAATCGCAAAACTTGTCTTGAATTTAAAGAAGGATTGCTTTTTTCTGTCGAATTTGCATGGCTAAAGAACTATTTCTATACGAGAATCTTACACTATGGATGTTGAACCTTCTTATCACCGCAGAAATCTTTCAATCATAAAAGCAACATGTAAGCCCAAATCACGTGAAAATAATTATGTATTTTTACATTGACTTAGTAGGCCAGAAGAAAGTTATTTAGGTCGTGTCACTGTCTGAAAATCATATTTTATATTTGCAAAGACATCTCCCTTCACCATATAACGCCCCACAGATCAGCCAGCATTATGACGACTGCTTGTCACAAAATTCTAACAGTAGCCTGTAAGCCTAAGACCTCATACAGAAGATCTGTAAGGAAGATGGGACTCGACAGAATATGCAGTTAACAATCGATCATGTCCCTTTCCGAAGTGCCCTAATTGACACAGGCAATACTTTATTACGCATCAATTCCGTAGACAAATAATGCAATCTGTTCTCTTCATTATTCCCACAACCAGAAGAATAAATTATTTTTGTATAATTACATAGTCGTCATATTTTAGTATTATTCTGATTTAAAACAGTCCCATGGCCAAGTGGTTAGCGTGCTTGGCTACTGATCTAAGGGACCTGGGTTCGAACCCGGGTAAGGCATGGATCCATGTGTCATTTTTCTGCTGGGGTATTGTCATCCTCTCAAATCTACCCCCCCCCCCCCCATAGGGGACCACCTTATCGTGGTGGGTGGGGGGGGCTGTGGCCCCGCACCCGGTCGAAGACTCTGCTGACCGATATGGGCCCCGGTTGGACAGAGCCAAGACCAACCGAGGTCGAAGGCATCGCTGACCGGTTTAGTAGCTCGGTTGAACGGTGCCTAGTTCTCAAAATCAGGCACTCTGTGGAGCATTCAAGGGACCTGCCGAACAGATTGGTCCCATAATAGGCAAGTGCCCTTTTCAAAGTCTGGGTCCCACTAAGAGTCTCCACCCCGGGTGCTGAGCGAGCTTGGATCTACATATCCTTGTTCATGGCTAACTGGGGAATAGAGTAAATTCCAGCAGGTTTTGACTGATGGATGAGCTTTCATTCTATAGGACTGCTCACCATAGGATGTCGAGGATGAGATGCATCTATATGGTGTAGCCTTGCCCTGACGGTAGATAGTTGCGGCTTTCCATTCAACTTGGTAATGTCGTGAGATGGAACTGGGGATTGCCATGGTTGCTGTGGTGTGCAGCAACAAATAGTACATTCTCTCAGATCTTCTACTATGGCACATAAACTGACAGGTTCCTGTCAGACCTCTGTGGCAAGCAACTGCTTGAGGGGATATTTATTAATTTTTATAAATTGCAACTAAAAATCAAGTATACCTTCCAGAATCACAAAGCTCGCTTCAGCATCAATATTGCATTTTGTTATAAGAAAATGCAATATTACTATGATGCAACTATGACATAACAAAAAGCAATATTTATACCGCTTAAATTCAATGTCCTCTTTCTCAGTTTGCATTCACTTTGTAACAAGACAAATCTATTTCCTTTAAAGCTCAGGCAGCCAACCTACGAAAATGTGCTCTGTGTATCCCGTGTTATAATTCAGCAATTTTTGAATACACTGCAGGAAAAAAAATTGCAACACTTGGAAGGATTAATGGCATTTTATTGAAACACAGGCAGCTGTTAGTATACACTGAAATGCGCTATTGATGATATCATCAAAAAATTGTATTTGAATTTGTACAATGTTGAACCGCCCCATGCAGCAATGCATTCATGAAGATGGCGCTGAGGGTTATCATACAGCACTATAATGTCCTCCTGAGGGATAGAATGTCAAATAGTATGAAGTCGCTTTTCCATTTCAGCGACAGAGGTTGTCGCACCTGTTGAGTGTTGGTGGAGCTGCCACCCCATCATGTCCCAGACGTGCTCAATAGGTGAAAGGTCCGGTAGCTTATTGGCCATGGTAGTACCTGAACGTTTTGCTCGTGTAGATACTGCAGACTAATGCAGGCTGTGTGGAGATGGCTATTATCTTGCTGATAAAAGGTTCTGTACTGCTGAACAAATGGGATAGTCACTGGCTGCAAAATGTTTGTAACATATCATTGGGCAGTTAGTGATCCTCCTATGATGACCAGTTCTGACCGAGATATCCAACTAATGTACCCAGCAGGTTCTGGAGTTTTGTAAAAATGTCACAGAGCCTGGGTGGCGTTCATTTCCTCTGGAATGGATGAAGGCGAACACGATGTCTACTGTCGCGCTGACCAAGACGAAAACAAGATTCTTTACTAAATACCACAGTACTCCAGAACTGTCTGAGGCAAAACCACTGAAGACATTGCTTGCAGGTTGGCAGATGCGAGGATCAAACGCAGTGCTGGACGATAGGCTCGCAATGAAAACTGTAAGAGCTCTTAACGTTTACCATCCTCTTGGTTGGTTTTCGATGTTTACCTGTTACCAGTCCCTTTGTAGTTGCGTTATGGTCGCGAATCTGTCACGCAATGAGTCACAAATGGCGGCCCTGTCCCTCCGTGGTCATACGTTGTTTTCCTGATACTTGTTGGCGTGTGCTGAATCCTTCTTGAACCCACTGGCGCCATATGTGTACGATGGTGCTGGGATTGCGGCCAACAAGTTTAGCCTCGTCTCTATATTACGAATTAGCTTCTCGAAGGCTGATGATTCTTCCACACTCAAAGTCTGTTAACTGTTGGAACGGCTGTCGACTTCTGTGTAAGGGCATCTTTAGCGGCTTAGAACAATTTCCACAACGTTTTGTCAACCAGGGAGATTTGGTTGCCTTTATCGGTGTTTGACTGCTCTGCACCTGTGACGTCAACTCGCGCCTGTCGAATTGTTCGAATCGTCCTACAAACCCAATCATTTCCATGCATTTCCATATACTACCGCCTTCCTAAATATCGCTACATTTGCATAACTTATTCCAAGTTTTGCATTTTTCTTCCTGTAATGTATTTATTTTGCTCTATACATATACATCCATCACTCGATTTACGCGGTAGATAGGTTCCACGAAATTACAGTGAAAATCGAAACCAACATCTTATGGAAAAATGGGCGATAGGTTTAAAAAATATCGTTCTTATGAATAAAACTGTTGAAAGTATTATTTATAGATTTTTATTTCAAATCTCACTTCAGCAGTAAAAATATTGTATTTCTTCGATTCTAAGACGCCAGCGATTGTAAGACGCACCTTTAATTTCAGTAGCACCAATAGAAAAAAAGGAGATTCTAAGAAAAAAAATAATAAATAAAACGTTAAAATATATCTAACAAATATTTTATTATATAGAATTCAATTTACTAACAACAATAGTATCTATTTATCAGTAGGTATGTTATTCATCACTTCCTTCTGAATCAATATCAGTCTGACTCTACCGAGCCCTCGTATCTGCATCTGAATCAATAGCAGAGTCTACTTCCATTCAGAGTCTGATTCTTCTGAACCGTCTTTATTTACATTATCACACATTATATCGTCTTCTTAGCCATCGAGAGCGTTGGTGATGCCACATTTTTTAAATGAGTGCTGCAGTATTCTTTCTGGGATTAGCTTCCAAGCTGTTGATAACCATTCCACCAAATTTTGATGCCGGAGCTTTCTTAATTTTCCCGGAAGGTGTCAGCGGAAGGTTGTCAGTCAACAGCCAGGTTCCAAGCTCACTATAATTCAGTCACAGAGCTTCACTATAATGAAATAACGGTGGCATCAAGTTTGGAAAGCGGGGGAAAATACCCACGCCACTTTATTCTCCAATGGCATTGGAGAATGCGATAACAGTCAAACTGGAAGGCGGGTTTACCGCATAAAAACAAAACGTGTGGTGCCGTGTGCATAGCGCAGGAAATTTTTTGGGGAAAAAAACTGCGTTTTTTAAGACGTATCACGTTTTTAGAGACGTTTATACGGGAAAAAACGTGCGTCTTAGAATCGAAGAAATACGGTAATTAATATATTCTCATATATTTCTTTCTGATTACGAAAAATACTCACCATTAATGTATACGTACACTACTGAAATTTAAAAGAATAATGTTAATGAAATAAATATAAATTAGAAATAAAGTACTTAGGAATCATCTGTATTTAATCGGTATAATGGTCTGCCAAATTAAAAGTTGCCAGAAATGAGATAAATCACGGTTTTACTACTCCGAAATTTCAGTCTAAAAAGTCAGATCTCTCTGCCGGTTAAAAGCAGACCATTTCATTTGAAAGTGGCGAGACAGATTGCAATAAAATGGCAAGAATATAATTTTAGCGAAAGAATATTATTATAGCTTGCCACATACGAATTTATTGATATAGAAATTTATTCTTAAAAATAAATGGTAACAATTGAAATCATTTAGTTGATTTTTACTTTGGGATGACAGTCTAATAATTTCCCTTGACGCTATGTTATTGTTACTTTACAATATGTATATTATATCTGCACATATCTAAGAAATGATATCAATCCGTACCGTGTAAAACTGAATCTATCACATATAAATCGGAACTGGTTGGATATTTTGACAGTATAAATCAAGTCCCGTGTAAATCAAGGGACAGGTGTATATGGATCGTTCAAATGGAAAGTGGATAACTCCTGTATCCGGGAAATATGGGTAACGGACTGGGTGACCTTTGTACCCTCACACAGGGAAATGGGCAAACATAGAAGAAACTTATCAATATTAGACTGAGTGAAAGTATCGACCTGAATGTGATCGACGACGACTGCAGATAAACAATCATGGGAACATCCAAAGTTAAACAATATTCAGTATGCTGACGTTTTAATCTGACCATAAAAGTTAGTCAGCTTAGTTTCAGTTTAGTTCAAACCGTTTAGTAGTCAGTTTTCGTACCGTGATGGTACGGTGAAGTCGATATTGCGAAACTTTGGGCATTAGAAGACAGACAAATAATGGCGAAACGCCCTCCACTCCCATATTGTCAAATGACAATAATAACGTTGAAGAGATATGGTCTGTTTAATTGTGTTCCTAATGTACTGCATTGATTATAAAATATGGTCATGTACTCTGTGCACATAAACCCGAATATTTAAAATAAAAAATATTCGGGTGTAAAAACCTTTATGGCCATCCGTAAAGTTTGTTAAAGCCTAACGTAAATGCATATCCATAAATATATACATTCGGATTATCAGATTAACTAACATCCCCTTCCCTGCTCTTCCTATATAAAAGACTGTGATAAATGGAATTAAATCACTGAAGGATGCTAGTGAAGCTGCTTCTATTATATTCACAATAAAGTAGGGATATTTACTCTGAACATTTAGGCTTTGCATATTTTTTCGGTGTTTTTGAATGCTGAATCCGTCTTTGGCATTATAAAAATGCCGCCATAACTAAATAAACCCTTTAACTAAATTTGTAATCAATGATGCGCCATAAATGTCGAAATGGGGGGAGGGGAGATTTGTTATGATCGAATCTCTGATTCTCGAGCATTATATTAGAACATATCTGATATTTAAGCACTCATCTTTCCTGGATACGCCACTGTTTTTAATGTTCACGATTTATCGGAGCTTTACTAATCAGTTACAACTATAATCTAGTTTGTTTAGTGTTTTTTGTAATGCGGATCTCCAATTCACAGCAACCACAGATATTATTTATGTGGCCAAAATCGGCCATTACTGTGTGACAAGGTTCCCAAAGACTTACAGTTTGACATTCAGATCTAACTGAACAGTCCAGGATTGATCCGGTTTATCGTACTGATTTGTGGAAGCCACTTTCACTGTTCAGACCAAGAACTTTTGGAATGGCAGAGGATAATGTCCTCCTGAACTGAAGTGTCATCTGATGTTTGTGGCGCTATCTAAAGACCGATCATCAGTCCGTCCAAGATTTCGTAGCATAAACATCGGTGTGGCCGTTTTGTGGCCGAGTGGTTAGCGTGCTTGGCTACTGATCAGAGGGACCTAGGTTCTAGGGCCCTGTAATGGCACGGTGTTGCTTCTGTCTTTCTGCTGAGGTCAGGCCATCCTGAGACACATACTATTATGGCATATAATCTGACAAGCTCCTGTCAGAGGTAAGCAGATGCTTGAGGAGGTATTTATTCATTTTAAAACATTACATGTAGCCTAGAATGTTGCCTACATTCATTGATTTGTGTTTTTGTGAAGATGATCCCATTGTGCGAAAGATTTCATGTTGTAATTCATTGAACTGTGTCGTGAGAATGAGTCTTGGTTGCAAATAATATTGAAAGATTATCATAACAGAAAACTAGAATAACGCATATTGCCTCTACCACATATGAGAATCTCGTTTTCAAAGAGAATAAAGTTTTTCCATTACCTACTCTTTCATTCCTTAAAAGTTTCAATTTTCGCTGGTGGATGATGAGAAAAATGCAAATAATATTTTATTACTAATTATACAACTAAAAAAAAAAATTGTCTTTTAATTTTTAAATTTAAAAAGTGGCATTTCCCAACCTCTCTCATAAAAGTGGGTAGATTAATTGCTGACAGTGGAATATTTTTTAAATTTACAACTAAGTTTTCAAATTTTTACTCTATACATATTATTTGGCAAACTCGATAACAACGTTGCAACTTCATATTTAGTGATCTGTAAAGATATATATTAAAACTAATAAGTATTTGAAAAAATTCTTATTATAATATTTTTTTAATACCAATCAAACTAAAAAATTTTCTAATTATCATTTCCAATCTTTCCAATGGAAACTTCGTGTCGTTCACATTACAGCATCAAAATTACATATTTGTATCATTAATGCATCGTTCCAATATTCGTTTGAAATTTTTGGAATTTTCGGTATATCCGGTCACATTTTTTTTGGCGACGAAAAATAAACACCAAAGTAGCAGAGAAAACTTACATTTTGCCACAAAAACTTCGAAGAAATTGCATGTTGTAAAGAAAAAGAGAAAATATTAAAAAGAGCGGGTAAATAAAAAAAACGTTTCATAAAACACTTATTTCCGGTGGGAAACAATCCTATTGCATCGAAAGATTTTCTTCTTGCAAGTTTTTTTGCCAGATAAACTCCGCTAAATATGTATCTAGCAATACCACATTGTTTTTTGTTACGCCCCTTGGCGGAGCCCCATAACCGTTCAATGGTTTGGGGTGGTGTCTTCGTAGCAGGATTAACAAAATTGTATTTCTGATTAACTGTCTGATGAGTGTATCCAGCTTCTTCTAACTGTTGTGTTGAATAACCTCTCTAGCAATCGGTAAATATTATCGAGCTCTCTGCCACGTAGTCTGTAATCACTTGTAGCAAAGCTTCTGCATTCCGGTTTTTAACCATCTTTAAGAAGCACTCGTTTGTTTCGCGACAAATACCGCCGAAAATCCATTGTTCTGGTAACAATCTCCCAATGGTTCTTTCGCTTAGTAAATAAGCTTTCATCGACTTCCACAATTTTATTTTCTCCATCTACCTTGCGATTTTCTTTCTTATCCAGTAGAATGCAAACAATTTCAGAGGGAAAATTAGACCAATCAACTGTCGTTTCTGGTGACATATCGAGTTCTTTCGCATATTTAATAGACGTCATTTCAAAACACCAACTGTAAATGAACCATAATGCGGTCACAAAGGGTTTTCTACTACCCTCAAACCATTTTTTAACACGAAGACCGGATTTCTGTCGGCAGTCCCTTATGCACACTGCCAAACAAAAATAATTGTCCCCCCCCCCTGGGTCTAAGAGGTCAATTCATTGTTCCCAATGCAAACATCATAGCTTTCATAACAAGTATACTTTCTGTTTCTATGAACTGTGACTGAGGTATTGGTGAGCAGTGATTTCTGTTTTATGCAATAGTAATATTTCAAGTAATGCAGGTTATGATCAGAGTACAGGCTGAAAACTTAATCTCCCACTTATGAGTTTTATATGCAGCTATTTGTAGCTTGTGCGGAAATAAACATTTCATTAACTGTTTACCTGTACAATATACGAGTGATTTTAATGTATAAAACTTCAATTTCTGAGAAGTTTAAATTAAGAATTACATTCCTTTTCAATAGCCATTTCTTACCCACATGGATTTTGACTTCCTATTTTGACCGATTGGACAAACTATGACAGTTTATTATAATTCATCTAGCCTCGCCATCCCTAAAACCATCCACACCAAAGACCCAAGGGAACTGAGCAAATGTGTTTATGTGGGCAACGTTTCCGTTAGATCTCAAGGTAAGAAAGTGACGTCTTTTTTTTGAAAAATTTGCTTTGATAGAAATGGAGGACAAAGGAGGACATGCTCTCAATTTGTACAAAAAAATTCCTACTATATTTTATTTCAATACCGATTAATAGTTGAGTCAGAAAAAGCATAATACTTATTAAAACCAGTTGAAAAATATGTGATTCACGATTTTTATTCCTACTTGATAAGCAATCAAGAGTTATGTTGCAAGTGGTACAAAGTTAGTAAACTATCTGCTGTTGCACAAGGTAAACTTTCTGTTTCTATGAACTGTGACTGGGGTATTGGTGAGCAGTGATTTCTGTCTTGGTAGGGCGTGGTCTTGTATGGGAAGGTTCCTATAAATTAAGAATCTTTTATGTTGTAAAAAAATGGCTTCAACTTTCATAGCTCCATCTATCTGTGGGCGGAAGCAAATTTTTTGTAGTTTTCTAAAGCTCATACTTTTCCAATCTGGCATGTAAATTGCGCATATTGAGATTACAGGCAATAGTAGCTTTTACAGAATTAACAGGGTTAATTTAACATTCATGATTTCCATTTACAGTATATTAGTTCATGGTTAACAGTAAATGCCATTATAACTATAGGTTCCAGAAATTTAAAAAATGAAATTCCAAAAAAAGAGTGCTTTAATTTTAGTTTGAAGCGTGTTATGAGTTTATACAAAAAGAGCACCGCATTTTTTTTCAAAAATCTGGGAGAACAGGAGATGAAAAAGGACATGTTCTCTTTTTGGAGGACATACCCTACGTTTGCGGAACCCTTAAGACGTGAATTAAAATGATGGAACCTCTGATGATATATATGATCTTTCGTGTATATTTGCCGTTTTCCCTTGTGGCAAATAGGGCTTGTTTTTCTGGGAGTACGATGGTATACGCCGTATCCCATTTCATTTATTTCAGGGTTAATTACAGAATTTGGAAAGAGTGCAGTGTAAGGTTCTCAGCCGCCATCTTATTTAATTTCGCCGCGGTGGAAGAAAATGTCTGAATGGTTAAAATAGTCCGTTCAGTATCTAACTTGAGACGCATATTGAGGATGTATGTATATAATTTAAAGTATACATATAAAAGAAATATGCAACGCTACATAAAAGGAAATCACGTTTCTGCACTTAAAAATTACTGAGACTTAGCTCTATTTATCTTACTATTACTTATCTCTCTCTCTCTGAATATTAATAGCATTTATATATTTGGTGACATATTTTTCACCACTGTTCTTTACTGGAAAACTATTATTTTGTAGGAGTCGCTGGTGGTTGAGAAAATGCCCAAGTGAATGGAAATACGTTAAATTGTAACCTGTTAAACATAATAAATCACCGATTTATCATGAAAAAAAGATTTTTTTAACAACTCTTATCGCTACGAAATGAATCCTCTTTTCGCACTTAAAAAAACACCCGAAAATTAAAAAGTTTCAGCAAAATTAGATTTTATTAACAACTGTTATTGCTAAAGAATAACTCCTTGTTCCTTACTGAAAAAAAAGCCACAAAAATAAATAATCCCTTGGAAAGATTTCATTAACAATGCTTGTCACTAAGCAATGAAACCTCGTTTCGCACTTATTAAAAGCCACTAAAATAAATATCAAATGATAATTCCCGTAATAACATTCGTCACTAAAGAATCACCTTGAGCGCCCCAAAAATAATCACATTAGAGAGAACTACTCTAAATATCATATATCAGTTATAAACATTTGAACATGCGGATGGATATCATATTGCAACTCGACTTTACAGGTTTTCCTGGGAAAAAGTACAACATGGCGGCTGAGGACCCTACAATGCACCGCAGCCAAGATTTTAAATATACAGTTGGTGATATTTTTGTTTACCCATTTTCTACTGGACAATTCAACAGTAACAAAAGCACAGAACGAAATCGTGATATTGAACATATATTAAATTAAAAAACCCCTCAGATTTACGGTCTCTTCTAAAACTTGTTTTAGAGCGATTTTATTGGCTTTTTATGTTTATTAGTATTTTTGTGTTACTTTCTTAGTAAACTACATACATGTAAATATATGTTTAACCTGCTACAATTTAACGTATTTCCATTCACTTGGGCCATTTCTCAATCACCAGTGACTCCTACAACATAATTGTTTTCTAGTAAAGAAACACTGGTGAAAAACATGTCACCAAATATAAATCTTACTAATATGCAGAGAAAGAGATAAATACAGACGTTACTTTCCATACTTTAGGCTTATTAAGATTCCTAAGATTAAACTTCACACTAAACATAGATGTTTTGAAAATCGATTACTCGTAACACTATAAATATTACAAGATTATGAAGAGATATCTCGCAAGTTTATACAATTCCTTCATGAGAATTAAAAGTTTCTAATAAAACATCTAATTACACGTGATCACTTCAATATTAATAATATTGCCTTGTAACAAGATGAAACATGGACTGCAAAATCTGCGTCTCTCATTCTAATTCGTAAAACAGAAAATTGCTAATTTTCAAAACGTTAAATGCAGTTGCCAGTTTTCAAACTTGAATATCACAATTTGCAATAAATCAGACTCCGTATCTGTTTTGATTGGCAATTTGGGAATGTCAATGGGTAAAACGGTTTAAATGAGATATACAATTATCTGAATAATTGAAGTTTGAAAGTTATTCCCACATTTTAGGTGAACTATGTTGTACTGTCCCTTCTGCTCTCCTCAAATAAATGTTATACTGACCTTAGAAAACAAGTATTTGAATTTTTTTATCTTCAATATACTGTATCGATTCATTCATCCATGATATGAAAGTTTGACGTCTCTAATCTTAAAAAACAGTTTTATACATAGTATATAAAATATATAGCGTTCCATATCTATATTTATATATATGAGAGTTCTATATATGGAACTCTGAGCTTTAAGCAAACCGTTTTAAGTTACTGAATATAATTTGATGGATTTATACTAAATTAAAAGCATTTGGGACCTTGTGTCGTCATGCTACCTTCCGACGTGAAATTTACGATTACTAAAATTTATTGTTTTATTTGTATCTGCATTATTTTGGCGAATGTTGACGCCAGTTATTTTCAGATGGTAAATAGCATGTTATGAAATCAATCATAGCAATATATTGATTGTTTCTTCATATCTCCTGAATTTTATAGCTGTTGGGGATTAATGGCGATCGTGAGCTTTTGAACTGATGGGGCGATTAAATATTTATCAAAATTAACTCATTGCTAAAGACATGGGATGAGTTGAAATTAAGTAGAAAATATGATTAAAATTGATCAAAGAAAAATATATTTAATGCCGCTTAAGTTTCAAACATGCACGAAATAGCATTATAAATATTTTATAGGAAAATAAACACACACAGACTAAAAGTGGTTGCTTATATTTTTGTCTTTTTTTTTCTTCCAACTACGTGCTGAGTGTCTTCTGTATGAGAATGAAAACCTGTCTTAAACGGAATGGATAGATTTAGTGTTCCCCCCCCCCTCCATACACACAACTTCCCAAACCCATTATTTCAAACTTTACATATTAGTATATTACAAAAGCCTTCTCTGCATTTTATTAAATTATTAAGATCATACATACATAATATAAAGCGAGATAAAATATTTTATTTTAGAAAACTGAATTTCAGCAAGAGGTAAAACTTAAAATATTCCACTTACAGACGTAAAAATATTTTGTCCCGTGTAATTCATTTGAAACACAAAATAATTATTTATATACAAGTATCTGTAAAAGTTACCTGTTTTTAGTTTCTTTCAAAAAATTTCATTTTCTATTGTTGCATGGATTTAATCACCATCTCCAGCTACTATTTTCAGAGTAATATTTTACCCTTTAGAATATCAGTTAGGTAGATTATTTACTATATCAGATATAAGTAAAGTCATATTCGCATCAGTATATGTGCGACAAGGCACTTCGTTCACGGTACAATCAGCTACTAATCCATTGTTTACAACATACAGTGATGAAACGTGGACGCCTTCCCCTGGGGCCAATCAATCATCAGCAAGCTTTTGCCCCTGAAGACTGACTAATTTCCATTTCCTGTTCCTGTCGTCTAGTAGATGGACTAGGACTCCTCATTCGTTTCTTATTACAGTTGGCTCGAATATATCCAGTTTCGCCACAGTTCCACACCGAAGTTCTATAGAAGTCTCGGGTGGAATTTTAACCAATTTTTAAACGGATATTATTCCTTTGGTTAATTCTTGTATTTCGTTATTCTTTTCTGAAGTTTCTTCAAGATTTTCGAATCTCACTGTGCGTTTGTTGGCTCGGGAGGAGAGCCTGGCGCACTCATATTTCATTGCATGTGCCAGAACTGACTTCACAGCCCAACATCCTCAGGCATTTTTGAGTTTCAGGGTCGGTAATAACATTATTAAATTGTTGTTGGGCTAAGCTATCCTGGATATCTGGTGGACAGTTACTATAAGCTAGTAAATGCTTGCCAGGTAATCCATGCCAGGCGTTCAATATCATTGGCTAGTTCTCGCAGAGTCTCACCGCTCTTTTGTAATCGATGTTTGAACTGAATTATTTGAAACATTATGCAACAATCATCAAATCTTAATTCTAAGGCAGATACTAAACTCTGATTATCAAGTCGTTTAACATCTAAATATACACTATAAAACCACTGCAACAGCATTTTGTAAAGTAGCTGCAAGGAAACTGTCTTGTCACGTTCATTGCATCCATTGGCTGTAGAGATTACTTCGAATTGGGTCTCAAATACTGCCCACGACAATTGGCCATCATAGGTGGAAGAAGATAAAAATTCAGTTCTTAGAACTTGAAACTGATGTTCACAATCTGTTTTAACGCTATCATTTTGTTGTCCATAGTCTAATTTAACACTGTTAAATCTGGTGTTAAAATCATAAGTGATTACATTAACATTACAATTTATATCAACATTGCAGTGAAGTGGTCAACTTCACAGGGTCTTGGTGCTTACCATTTATACCTACTATACTGGACTGGGTTATGGATTTGAGCTTGATCATGCATCATTGACTGGTTGCACTGATGGGCCTCTGTTGAGGTAGAACATGCTGCTGTGCTTTCTGTTTGCTTGTGAGTTAACAGTCCTAGGTGAACTGAGACACGGGATACCTTATATTAGCTGGTGGATAATCCTGATTAGAGACCATCGCAAGTACCTGAACCTCACTTAGCAAGTTGGGCAACGTCAATCCTAAACTGGAGTAATGTGTCTCAGGTAGGTCTATGTCTCTTGAAAAGGTGGTGTCTGAAGTTCCTACCAGCATCGGTGACTTTAGCATTTAGCGGAGGAACAGGTGTTTGCCCAATGCCTGTGATCAGGTTGTTTGATATTTGTTGGCCCTACCTCTCTCAATAAATGCAGTTTCTTTAAAAATTCTACTAATCATTTTCTCTCTGCAGAAATGTGGAACGTGAGGACGTCATATAGAGATTATTCTCTTGATGTCCTAACGCACGAATTCCAGCGTTATAACCTAGATATTCTAGGCTTGCAAGAGATCGGATGAACAATAGAGTTGAGATATTTAAAAATTACTTCAAATTTTTCTTTTCAGAGATGGATCATGGAAAGCATCTCCAAGGTGTAGGGTTGCATCTCAGCAAACACGCCAGTGATGTTCTTCTAGTATATGAGTGCATTAATGAAAGATTTTTTACAGCAAAATTTAAAACAAAAATTAAAAACTTGAATATCATTTGTTGTTATGCCCCCACAGAGGACTCTGATGAGAACGAGAATGATACATTTTACAGCCAGCTTCAGGATATTTTGAATTCTGTGAAGAAAGCAGATATTTCTCTTTTGCTAGGTGGCTATAATTATAAAGTTGGCACTGAGCTTTGGGCAGGAGTTTTAGTTCCTTTTGGAATTGGTAGTTCCAACGGCAATTTAGAACATCTTCTGCAGGTAATTAAATTTAATGGTTTGCAAATTACTAGCACATACTACAAACACCGAGATATTTATAAATATACGTGGGTTTCACCTGATGAGTTGTAGAGGAATATGATAGATTTTATTTTAATTAAGAGCAAATGGGCTAGTTCAGTTAGGAATACCAGGTTATACAAGGGAGCCGAAATTGGAGCTGACCATTACCTGGTCAAAAGTGTCTGGCAGCTGAAGCTTAAGAAATATTTTGCTAAGTTTAAGAAAATTACCTTCAACACTGAAGGTCTGAAAGATCCATATATAGCCGAAGCATACCGTGGTAGGCTATTTAGTCAATATGACAGTCGTGGTTTGCTTACTGCTGAAGTTGAGAAAGAATGGGATCAGATTAAACCGCCTTTTCTTGAACCAACTTTTTTTTCCTTTGGGTAAAAGGAAACAGAGGAAACAAAATTATGTGTGTGATAAGGCTATGGAACATATTTCCGAAAGAAGGAAGTGTAGGATTAATATGAATCAACACCCTACTAGTCATAACAAACGGCATTCCAAAGAGCTTAATAAACGTGTAAAGGATTACTTAATAGCTGATAAGAATCTTTGGCTAGATAGCTTGGCCGACAAAGCAGAGTAAGCAATGAGACAGTACAACAGAATGGGGTTGTACCAGATTATTAATGTTTTATGTGGGAAGAAACAGACAAGTACACAGGGATTGAGGAATAAACGTGATGTCTCATTGCTTACTCTGCGAATATGAATCAACACCCTACTAGTCATAACAGACGGCATTCCAAAGAGCTTAATAAACGTGTAAAGGATTACTTAATAGCTGATAAGGATTGAGGAATAAACGTGATGTCTCATTGCTTACTCTGCGAATATGAATCAACACCCTACTAGTCATAACAGACGGCACTCCAAAGAGCTTAATAAACGTGTAAAGGATTACTTAATAGCTGATAAGGATTCACAGGGATTGAGGAATAAACGTGATGTCTCATTGCTTACTCTGCGAATATGAATCAACACCCTACTAGTCATAACAGACGGCATTCCAAAGAGCTTAATAAACGTGTAAAGGATTACTTAATAGCTGATAAGAATTTTTGGCTAGATAGCTTGGCCGACAACGCAGAGTAAGCAATGAGACAGCACAACAGAATGGGGTTGTACCAGATTATTAATGTTTTATGTGGGAAGAAACAGACAAGTACACAGGGATTGAGGAATAAACGTGATAAGGCGGTTGAAGGTGAGGATTCTGTGATGGCTAGGTGGGTTGAGAATTTCGGAGAAGTTCTAAATAATAGATTATTTCTACCCCCATTGTTTGTAATGAAGATAGCTGCATTACTGACTTTAATGATAGCCCTATATCACATTCCGAAGTTGTTTTGACTATCTCTAAATTAAAGCTGCATGAACCCCATGGCTTGATGAAATCACCAATGAAATGCTTAGAGCTGGGAACATTTGCGTTGTCACATGGTGACCGAAGTTTTGAATATTTTTTATAATAAACTTGTTGTTCCTAAGGATTTTACTAAAGCTATCATTGTCTCGATTTTTAAAAAAGGTGATCGCAGTCCTGGTATGACTTATAGGGGAATTAGTTTACATTTTGTTACAGGGACAGTTCTTTGCTTGATTACACTTAATAGAATTAAGAATTTAGTTCGTTTACAAATGCGTGATGAACAGTGTGGATTCAGAAGTGGTAAGGGATGTACTGATCAAATATTTTCACAGGCAGATTCTTGAGTAATGTTTGGAGTTGCAGAAACCTGTGGTTACTAGCTTTATAGATTTCCAAAAGGATTTTCAGTCTGTTGATCGACATATTTTGTGGTTGATTGTTAGGTCATATGGAATACCTGATACGTTAGTTAGTATAATGAAGCTCTCTGTAATAATATTACGACAGATGAACGAGGAACAATCAAATTGTGATGTCATATATCATTTTGATGGTCGTATGTGCTTCGCGTGAGAATTATGTCGCCAGCCATTTCGAAAGAAGTTAACTTAGAAAAAAAGAATGCGTTGTTGTAATTAAGAGGAATTGGAGTGTGAAGAAAAACATAGTTTGACTTAGTCTGTACGCTATGGTCTAAAAAACAAATATTTTTATTTGGTGTGTGCGCGAGAGGTTAAATAAGTTTATTAGTGATGATTCTGTTAGTGAAGTGGTATAAGGAAAAGAAGGATGCTTAGGACACTTAAAGATTTGGCTGATAGTGTTGAAAAAAATGTTTGCTAAAAAAGAAGTTTGCTAGTGGAGTTAGATTTTTCTCCTTTTCTGTTTTGTTTGGCTATTGATTATGTAATGCGAAATTCACTGCAAGGGAAAGGTTTTGGCCTTAAATGCTCTGAAGATACGAAAATTTCTCGTTTAGATTATGCTGATGATTTGGCCTTGTTTGCTAATGATGTTGATGAGACTGGTAATAGGGTAGATTTGGTGAGGAAAAAAACTAATGATGAAAATTGGTCTCGTAGAATTGAATGAGTGAACTTTTGAGCAAGTGTCTCAATTTAATTATCTTGGAAGCTATGCAACAGATACTGGTGATTTGCGGCATGAGATAAATAGAATGATAGGGATTGCTGCTGGGAGTATTAAGAACCTTTGGAGAGTGTGGAAAAAAAGACGCATACCCCTAAAGACTAAAATTAGGCTGTATAATAGTTTGGTTCTTTCTAAGTTTAGTTATGGTAGCGAAATATGGAACTTTGTAAGCAGGATACAAGAACTTGATGCCTTTTATTCTAAATGCTTATGCAGCATCTTGGCCATTAGGTGGTATGACTTTGTAAGTAATGATGAAGTTAGAAGAAATCATCAGTCACTTTTGATCAGCGTATTGTGCAGAAAGAGACTGCGTTGGTTTGGCCACGTTGCCCGTATGCATAGCTGCAGATTGGCAAACAGATTATGAACAGTGTGCATAAGGGTTGCAGAAAAAGGGGAAAACCTGTTATTCGATGTGCAGACAATGTCAAACAGGACCTTGATTGAATTGGCATAGAGTGGGCAAATGCAGCACCTGTAGCTCAGAAGAGACACGTCTGGAGAGGAAAATTACAGTCTAGTTGAATCTCCGTAGTCCATGGCTGCCTGAGGATTCTGTATGTGTGTATGTATAATTTTTTCATAATCAATTTCAACGTTTAAATATTACACTATCTGCTGAGTTCGTTTTTTTTTTAACATTCACGTTGATCACTTATTTCACTGATTTTACTGCTTTGAGTACTGATTTAAGCTTTTAAATCATCATTTTGAGCCGCTAGTTTGGCTTTCAAGTCATTATATTGAGTCGTTATTTCAGCTCTCATACCAGTTGTTAGTTTCACCAATTCATCCATACTTCTAGTGAAAGGCATTCAAAATAATCCCATTTCCGACACCAAATGTTGCACATTTTTTGTGGTTTACCGAACGTGAATTGAAAAATACACAAATACACTATAAATGAACAATGCAATGAAAAATCTAACTCTAAATGAACTTATTTAATATCTAAGGCAAAAAAACTACATCAATCACAAACAATTTTTCACTATATACTTAAAACACCAATATGCTATCTATCAGTGCAAAATGATCTGATAATCACAATTACCAGATTATTTTCTTATAGGACTGCTTAACTAAGTACAACAAAAAGTATCAGCGAGAACAACAACAGGAATTCTCTATCTTTTTTAAAGTTTACTCCTCATTCGAAAGGGTAAATTACGTTCTCCGTGTTATATTTCGGGTTCCTCGTAATACCATAGTCCGGGCTTCATTGTTGTACTTTCTGCTTTTCGTTACAATCTATATTCTCTCTAATCTGGATCTCAATAATGATCAGCGTTGTAATTTCCTTTCTTCCTAACGAATTAGATGGAAATGAGACGAATACTCACGAGAACGAAGAAACCAGGAATTGCATTTAGTTACTATAATAGGAATTTCAGTAATGTGATTTTCTTTTTTTAATTTTATTTCTCCGAAATAAATCAATCGTAAATTAAAAGAATTCACTGGAGAAAGATGAAACGAAAGTTAATTTTTTTGATACATTTCTTTTTAATCATCAATGAGAAATCGCATAAATTCACTACATGAAAATGAAAACCACACACATATATGCAGGTACTTTTAGTAACTAATTCAGTTATTGATTTTTCATTTGATTATCCATATGCACTGAGTGGACACTTTATCAGGTAAGCCCCACTTTTCATGAAATAGACTGCTCCTTCATTAACAGCATCAGATGTTTCTACCATGCTATTTAAAGTAGATACGCAAGTATAAGAGATTCTCTGTGTGTGATGGACGCAGGAGAATTGGGAAGACGAAATAATGAAGTGAGTTTACGTGGCATGACGATTGCGAAGAATGTGGAAGGAGAAGAGGTAAAGCTTCAGCTAAGCATAAATGGCGCCTCCTGTCTATTTTTGGCGAAACCATTGTTTGTGAATTCAAGCTGTGCAAACGAAGTCACTATTTAGGATATCAGAGTTATTTGCATTAGAATGTTTTCAATGCCAGATGTTTTTAGTGAACAAAAATATTAAAAAAAATATTAGTACTGTATTTAAACTGACAACTCTTATTGAAATATAAAGATCATGTAACAATTACATTCGAAAGTATTCTAGCGTTTTTATTACCTAATTTTTTGTGTCTTCCTAGTATTAAAATTGATTTTGCTAAAATGTACTTATTTCAAAATATAACATATCTAGCCTCAAGAGCATGTGTACGTTTCAATGCCTGTTGAGAAGAGCGGCTGCTGCTTTTTGTGTTGCTGAAGTTGCTTTGCGACTTCAAAAGGTAATGGAGGTTCTCACCTCAGAATTATTCGACATACAGATAGAGCAATATATGGATTTTTCAGAGAATTTTAAAAACTGCATCAACTATCATGGAAAATGGTACAGAATTTATACTACAGTGGATATCGGCACACAGGGGATCTAGGATAATCAGTACGCCGACCCTTTGGTAAAGTCAGCGTTCTCGGATAAAAAATCTCTCTGTTTCTACATGGGAAATGTACACCTCAATAAGCTAATAAAGAAAAAATGGATGAAGCATTTCAACATCACTTTGAAGAATTAACATCTGGGAAATACGATCATCGAAATATCATTCAGAATGGCATTTTTCCCTTCCGAAATTTCGGTATGACAAAAACGAACCTAATTTGCATCGCAGTCTCTGAACGGACTGAACGTTTAAACGATTCTTTATTTAAAATGAAAAAGGATAATTCTCCCAACTACCTTCATTGCAACGTGAGAGCGAAAAATATCCCGGGCAGGTCTTCGGCATTCACAACACAATATATAATGTTATTCTCTATGTTTCTGTTTTGACGAAATCGTATTAACCTTTGGTTTATAAATCACCTTAATCTTTGGTTGACCACTTTCCCTATAATTTTTAAAATGCAAGATAATAGATAAGTCTATAGACATTAAATCTTGAGGATTTTTATTTTTCTTTAATTACAATACTATGTACACTTTTTCAGTTTTTTGGGTAATGATAGGAATCCATATTTTGTTTAGTACTTGTGCACCTTGTGTGGGAAATCCATATTTTGGTTATCTCTGAGCGGCACTTTTTTTTTGGTCCAAAATGGCCAGGTCACAAAGGCTCTAACGGCTCAGAGAAGGTTGGGAGGAAGGGGCCCACCAACAGCTCTTAGGAGGCAGATAGTAGCCTCACGTGATTACTATCCAGCGTGTCCTTTAACATGCACAGGTTATGAATCGCCCACCCAACGGTTTAACGTTACATCCAACAGACGGCTTTTTTAAGCCCATCAGTCCCCTGCTGACTAGGGCAGGGAGTTTTGCAGAGATAAATCTGAACCTTGGCACAGGCAGGTCTCGAATTTGAGAACTGCAGATTACGTACTTGCAGCGCTACTGATTGAACCATCTCCCCCCGCCCTGGATTTGTTTTTATATATTCTCCTAATCTTTTTTTTTTGTATATTCTCCGAAGAAAGGTTTTCTATTAATTCGAACACGACAGACAAACATAATGATTTATGTGTCAAATGAAATCTTGTGAACCGAGGAGTTTCATAAGCTGTAAAGATTTTACCTCGGTGCATTTTTCCCTTCTAAAAAAGTGGAAATGTGGAAACAATTGTTCCGCTGTATCTTCGGAACGCAAGGGCCAAAAGTAGCTAGCTATGCATCAAATGAAAGTCTGTGACATAGGGAGCGTCATAGGTTATAAGAATTTCTCCCTTTGCGTTCTTCTGTCCCCCGACCCTCCGTTCAGAAAAAAAGAGACGGAAATTATGAGAAGGATTGCTTAATTATGTCTTTGAAAAGCAAATATCCAACGTAACAAGTTTTATGTCAAATTTAATACCTGCAATTTGTCTTATTTTGGTCAAAATATCGATGGATTCGTCAAAAATATTTTGTTGGTTGCGATGTTTCAGAATAACGGGAAATATTTTTAGTCAAAAATATTGATTAAAAGTTAAAGTAAGATTGGTATTAAAATTTTTTTTGATAAAATTGATTTTATATTTAATCAAAAAAACCTACTAGTTTAAAAATTCTACTGGTTTATTCTCTGAGATTCAGAATAATACATAAATAATAATACATAATACACAAAAACAAATAAGCAAAATTGAAAAACAAATAAGAACATAAAAGAAAGGAAATAATAATTGGTTTCCTATCTTGAAACCAAAGGGCAGACTATCTGCTCGTCCAGGAATCAAAAGATTCTACTAATGAACACTTTCTAGTGGCTACACTGTGGTATGGCTTAAAAAACTAGGGAGAAACAGATAAACGCTAGCTAGCATTTATTAATTAATTTATTATTAAAAGAATTTTCTTTTAGGTATTTTTTTAAAAATGAAATATTTTTTTCCATCCTGAAATTATAATAAAGTAAATTATATTTTTTGTTGCGACGTAAAGGAAATGATGCCTCATAATGCTTTTATGAGGGAAAGGTACAACATTAATCCAATCTTCTTGAATTATAAGGTAAAATTCAAACATTCGTCCTCCAATAAAAAATAAATCAGCTCCTTTAAACAGCAGCAGAGACATGAAATTCAGTTCACAGATTACACTTATCGTAGCTTTTGGAAACTTTTCTTTCCTAAGGAACTTCTGGTACCAATAAAAGGGAAGGACGCCTGTTAAATGGGACATTAAATTCGACACAATTCCCTTTTAGTAGGAGCATGAAGAAACATTTTGTTTCTCAAGCAAAAAAAGTAAATAAATAAATATTGTCTCCAGCAGCTGCTTATCACAGAGGTTTGAAGGGAGCGTTTTAGATTATATGCCATAGCAGGTCAGTGAGGATGGACGGATTTAGCAGAAAGACAACATAAACATCCGTGTCTTATCCGGGGTGCCTTTGATCATTAGCCATGCACGCTAACCATTCTGCCACAGGAAGGCTACAAAAAATTTTAATTGTAATGATTTTTCGTCTCTATACTTTTTGAAAATTCTAGTCTTATCGCCATGGATACGTACTTGACACTCTTGATAAATGATCACCATCCCTATTTGAAATTGGAAGAACTAATATTTTAATAAATATCTTGAGCTTAAACAAGAGCGGTGATTTCTAAGTTCATTATATACATTACCCACACATTTTGAAGCACATTTATTATGTCGTTGAACCAAATAAACTAATCTGATATTGGATTTATTCTTTGAGTTTTAATTAGTAGTCACAAGGAATGCAATGATTAGGTATGGATTGTGGAGAACTTATTACACACCCCTTAGGAGGCAGATTGGAGTCTTTCTTCAATGACATCATCCAGTGGGATTTTTAATGCTCACGTTCCATGCCTTTCTTGCACACAGAGCTACAACTCAACATCCCATTCAATGGACATTGGCTTTTCAATAACAATAGGAATCATTTCCTCATAGAAAGCAAAGTATTGACTTGAGGAGAAAAATCTCAAAAATGGCACTGAGTTATGATTCTGGGGAGTTATTTATCCTAAGACTTATCATAAAAACCTGCTATTCAAATTATAGCATGTTCTTTAACATGCATAGGGTATGGTTTAGTCTCCCCTCTGATGAATGCTGTCTTTTCAAGCCCATCGATGTCGCCTATTGACCGAAGAGTTTCATGAAGATAAATCAAAACACTGGCCCAGGTGGGACTCGAACCTAGGAACTACATATTACAAGCGTAACGCACTAGTTGCAAAGTCACCTTCGCCCCACTTTGAGGAGCTTATTGTAAATAGAATGCCATCCTGTGGCCAAATGGTTGTGGCCTTGACAAAGGGACCTGGGTTTGAGCCCTAGGTAAGGCATGGATGTTTGTTTTCTGTTGAGGTCCTACCATCCTCAGAGACTTTCTACTATGGGATACTAAACTGATGGGCTCCTGTCAGACTTTTGTGCCAAGAAGCTGCTTGAGGGGATATTTATTTTTTTAATTGTAAATAGTGAGAAATAGAGAATTTTGCATTTGAGACATTTTAACAAATATTTTCTTGCTTGCCAAAGCAGGTTTTTATTCTGGAAAGAAAAGTAGAAACACACATGCAAATTATCTATTTTGATTTTTCTTATCTTCTCCCTATTTCCAGGTAAAACCATTACTGAAGTGAATCAAGAATTTAATGATTCTTAAATCTCTCTTTTAACAACATTCTATTAAGAATTAAAAGATGTCGTTACAGATATAATAACTTAGAAAAATTTTTATTGAAAACACCACAGTAATGATTTTCCTTGGTATGCGTAAAAAGAAGGGCTTCAGAGCTGACGTCGGAGAATAGGCTTCATGACATACACACAAGGCTTCTCTTTTGAATGTGTTGAAAGAAGCCTTTCAAATTCGATTTGTGAGAAAGAGCTATATAGCAAACATCAGATACATGAGGATTCTCTTTGGAATGTGTAAACAAATGCATGTCAGAGTGGATGTCATAGAAAAAGCTTGCTGGCAGATATCACATACATGAGGCTTCTATTTTACGTATGTTAAAATATTGCTTTTCAGAGTTGATGACCGACAAAAAGCTTCATGGCAGACAACACATACATTTTCTCTTTTGTATGTGTTAAAAGAAGTTTTTTCAGAGACACCTGAGAAAAGGCTTTACAGTAAACATCACATACGAGGCTCCTCTCTTGTGTGCTTTAAAAGATGGCTTTTCAGAGTCGGTCTGAGAAAACGATTTATGGGAGAAATCATATACATGAAGCTTCTTTTTTGCATGCGTTAAAAGATGGCTTTTCAGAAACAATGCCTAAGAAGACTTTATGGCAGACATCCCATACAAGAGGATTCTGTTTCCTGTGTGTTAAAAATGGCTTTTCAGAGATGTAAGAGAAAAGGGTTTATGGTAGACATCACATACATGGTTTTTCAAAGTCCATTTCCAAGAAAAGGCTATATGGCACACAGTACATACATTAAACATTTCTTTTTTATGCATTAAAAGATGTTTTTTCAGAGATAATATTCAAGCAAAGACTTTACAGCAGTTATCATATATATGAGGCCTCTCCTTTGTAAGTGATAAAAGGTGGCTTTTCAGAGTCAATAACTGACAAAAGTATTTACGGCAGACATCAGATACACAAGGCTTCTCTTTTCTGTGTGTCAAAAGATATTTTCCTATATGATGTGTGAGAAAAGGCTTTGTAGTACACAACACATAAGGTTTCCCTTTTTTTGCGCTTTAAAAAATGACTTTTCAAATGCGAGTTGATGTCTGAGAAAAGGCTTTATAACACACATCACATACATGAGGTTTCTCCTTTGTGTGTTAAAAGATGGCTCTTCACCTGCGATCTGCGAGCAAAGGTTCTACTGCAGATATCACATACATGAGACTTCTCCTTTGTGTGTGTTAAAAGATGGCTTTTCAGAGTCGATGTCTGAGAAAAGGTTTTATGGCAGACATCACATACATGAGATTTCTCCTTTGTGTGTGTTAAAAGATGGCTTTTCAGAGTTGATGTCTGACAAAAGGCTTTATAGCAAACATCACATACATGAGACTTCTCCTTTGAGTGTGTTAAAAGATGCCTTTTCAGAGTCGATGTCCAAGAAAAGGCTCTATGGCAGACAACACATACATGAGACTTCTCTTTTGTGTGTGTTAAAAGATGTCTTTTGAGATGCGATGTCCGAGAAAAGGCTCTATGGCAGACATCACATATATGAGGTTTCTCCTTTGTGTGTGTTAAATAATGGCGTTTCAGAATCGATGTCTGAGAAAAGGCTCTATGGCAGACATCGCATACATGAGGCTTCTCCTTTGTGTGTGTTAAAAAATGGCTTTTCAGAGTCGAAGTCTGAGAAAAGGCTTTATGGCAGACATCACACACATGAGGCTTCTCCTTTGTGTGTGTTAAAAGATGGCGTTTCAGAGTCAATGTCTGAGAAAAGGCTTTATGGCAGATATCACATACATGAGGTTTCTCCTTTGTGTGTGTTAAATAATGGCGTTTCAGAATCGATGTCTGAGAAAAGGCTCTATGGCAGACAACACATACATGAGACTTTTCTTTTGTGTGTGTTAAAAGATGTCTCTTCAGATGCGATGTCCGAGAAAAGGCTCTATGGCAGACATCACATATATGAGGTTTCTCCTTTGTGTGTGTTAAATAATGGCGTTTCAGAATCGATGTCTGAGAAAAGGCTCTATGGCAGACATCGCATACATGAGACTTCTCCTTTGTGTGTGTTAAAAAATGGCTTTTCAGAGTCGAAGTCCGAGAAAAGGCTTTATGGCAGACATCACACACATGAGGCTTCTCCTTTGTGTGTGTTAAAAGATGGCGTTTCAGAGTCGATGTGTGAGAAAAGGCTTTATGGCAGACATCACATACATGAGGCTTCTCCTTTGTGTGTGTTAAAAGATGGCTTTTCAGAGTCCATAGCTGAGAAAATGCTTTGTGGCAGACATCACATACATGAGGCTTTTCTTTTGTGTGTGTTAAAAGATGGTTTTTCAGAGTCGATGTCTGAGAAAATGCTTTGTGGCAGACATCACATACATGAGGCTTCTCTTTTGTGTGTGTTAAAAAATGTCTTTTCAGACTCAATGCATGAGAAAAAGCTTTATGGCAGACATCACATACATGAGGTTTCTCCTTTGTGTGTGTTAAATAATGACGTTTCAGAATCGATGTCTGAGAAAAGGCTCTATGGCAGACATCACATACATGAGGCTTCTCTTTTGTGTGTATTAAAAAATGGGTTTTCAGGTGTGATGATTGAGAAAATGTTTTATGGCAGATATCACATACATGAGACTTCGCATTAGTGTGAATTGAAAGATGCTTTTTCAGATTCGATATCAAAGAAAATGTTTTATGGCACACATCACATACATGAGGCCTCTCTTTTGTGTGACTTAAGAAGTGGCTATTCAGATCCAATTTGCAGGAAAAGGTTCTATGGCAGACATCACACACATGAGGCTTCTCTTTCCTATGCATTAAAAAATGGCTTTTCAGATGCGATGTTTGACAAAATTTTCTATTGCAAACATAACATACATGAGTCTTATCTTTTTTATGTGGTACAAGATGTCTTTTGGAATGGAATGTCTGGATAATGGTTTCATTGGAAGCATGAAATTTCCGCTTTCTGTATTTTAAAATATGACTTTTAAGAGGCAATGACTTAGAAGCATTTTTATTATGCACGTCATGGGTATGAGATTCAGCTTTTGTATGCAATAAGCAATAAGTTTTCACATTTGGCGTTTCAGCAAGACCTTTATTGTAAACTTCACCAGAACGAAACTTCTCCCTTATATTTCTGAAATGACGGCTTTTCGAATGTGACTGGTTATCAGCATACGAATAAAGGTTTAGTTTATTGTGGGTATAAATACGTTTCTCACTTACTTCTTTTGTGGCTAAAGAATTAACACAATTATGACATCCACGGACTTTTCCTCTAGTATGTTTCAGATGACGTTTTTCAATAAACGTTTTATAAGGAATATCAAAACGATTAATTGACTCTATTATATCTGTCTTAGATTTTGTGTCTCTTCCTCTATCAGTCTTTGTTTTACTGATATCATTGTCATAATACTGTATTTTATTAACAGTAAATGGGCGTTTCATCAGATTTCTTCGCCTAAGAAATATTTTCTGATAAGAGTAACAAATATAGGAATATCTATTTCTTCTTTTGACCATTTTTGCTATAAAACTAAAATCCGTATTAGAAATCTTTTTTTTTGTGCACACACTAAGTAAATATTAATTATAGTACATTACGAACTGCTTCTACAAGAATGCTAAAGCTCTCTTCTGTGTATCTTGTATGCAGCATTTTAATATTTATCACATGCAGCGTTGTTGCAAAATATCTGTACAAATGAAATATTCGTCTTTTGTATTGTAGAACTTCATTTTACTATAAGAATGATTATATTTATGTATAGGAATAAAAACCTTTCTATGATATTATGGATTATGAGTTTCTGTGAAATAATATACTTCTCGTACCATTAAATATTTTGAAGTTCTTGGTTAGTCATTCCATTCCAATTCAGTATTTGCAACAGCAATGTGAAAGTGCAAAAGTACATATCGTAAAATGAAAAATGAATCTTTAAAATGAAGACAGCATACTTCGTGGCACACCTTCTACCTAAGGAAATAAAACATAACTAAAAGGAAAAGTTATCATTTAGAATATATTTAACAAAGCACTGCAATTATTAATATATAGAAATCTTTAATCATCTGCCATTCCAATGAATGAGTACTTTCTTTTAATATTCAAAAAGAACACAATGTACGTAATGTAAAATGAATAAGTATAAACAGAAAAACGTTTATCGCCCCTGATGCATATGGGAATCGGATTTTCGTAGAGAATTAAGCTTTTTGTTTACCTACTTTTGCACTACTTAGAAGTTTTAATTCGTGTAAACTGATGAATGAATAGATGATGGGGGAAAACGCAAATAAATATTTGCGTTTTCCCCGTCATACATTATGCAATTTTCGCATATTATTCGCATTATATTTATATAGTAAACTGCATTGCAAGGTATTCATTTAGTAACTATAAAGCATAAAAAATTGTAGGGACTTGGCACCTAGGGCGGAAGGAGTTAAGGCTGGAATCGCCGTTTTGGTGGCAGCGACTTCTCACCTAGCGACAGAGCACCAGCAGCGGAGCCAGACAACAAAAGTAGATGTGGCACTGGGAAAAATGTGCATACCCTATTGGACGAGACACCCTGTTCCCTGAAGGACATGTGACCTCATCCAGTGGGGTTGTTCAAACTGGGACTTGCGCGCAGACCATGAGACCTTCCGAATGTCAGACGGATTGTCTGTGCCTCACTTAAGCTTTGTTCACTATCTAGCGGTGGGACAGTTGAGGCTCATTACAGCCTGTGTTGCTTTTGGCCAGTGACTATACCGGGTGGGTAGTCACTGTATGTATATAATTTAAATTGTAAATAAACATATGTATGTATGAAATACCTGACTTGTATTCGGCCACATGAGTAAATCATCCTGATGAGATAGGGGCAGATACCCTTCTACAAATGCTGTCACACACATAGAAAGAAAAATAACCCAGTCCAGACAGGCACAGAAGGAGCCTGTCTACATTGGCATCAGAAAGTGGAATCTCTGTTGTGACAGTTTGATACAAGGCGGTGTCCCATTAAGGGGCAGTTTAGCAAAGATTGAGTGCTGGCAGGAGAGTAAATCATCGCTGCAAGATCTTCACATCAGGTACAGTAAGATCAAGTTTGTAAAGCCAGTTTTTGTCTTGTTGTTATTCTGTGCTATGCCATATAATACACGAGGGACAACACGAAATATGGTTCTAAATCGCACAACACAGACACTACTCCAGACAGATGAACACAAAACATGGAGGCTATTGGGTCTGATTTGTCAGTAGGTGTGACAGTGACAGTTAGTGATTATTCTCCGACTCAGGAAATAGCAGAGCTGTCCGATGATGCTAGAAAGCATGAATTAGAATTGAGGAAAATTGAATTGACGCGACTTGAGCTAGTTGATAGACAAGCCCAACATGAGGCCGATGAGCGAAGAGAGCGCATGCGACTGGAGATGGAGGCCAAAGAAAGGCAAGTGCAACGTGAACATGAACTGCAAATGAGGTGTCTTGAGCTTGAGACAGCAAAAGGAAGCGACGTCGGATCTCACGGTGCATCGTGTGATCGTTACGATTCGCCTGGGTCTGATTCCCATAGCAGTGCAAAAAGGAAGAAGTATAAGGAGCTGAAATATTGGATTTTGGTTCTGCGTACTATGCTGGGATCGCCCCCAGAAACTCTCCTCAACATTCCTTTGTATTTCAAGAGGATCGAGAGCGTTTTCGTTAATCAGGGCGTGCCTGAAGAGATTATGGTCCGGGTAATCCTCCATATTTTTTGGGAGAAGCTGAACAATATATTTTCTTCATTTCCTGATGAGAATCCTTTGCGATTACAGTAAGCTCAAAGCATACGTTTTGGCATGGTGTAAAGTCTCTGCAGTTGAATACAAAAGGCAATTGGATGGGGAAAAGAAACTTGCGCATGAAACGTGGAACGTTTTCGGAAAAAATTAGCGAAATGTGGAAAAGGTATATTGAGAGCAGAAAAGTGTCCACATTTGAGGAATTGGTCGTCCTGCTGGTGGCAGATCGAATTAAATCAGAGGTACCGAATAGCACTGGCGAATATGTTGCATTGCAGGAGCACTCGGACTGGTTGATCCAAGAGACCTCATAGATTGCATAATACATCATTTAACGAGCAGTCGAATTAATGTGCGTCCAAGGGACTCTGATTGACAGGTGGCCAGGTTCATTCCTCGTCCTACGCACGAGGAAGTAGAACGAAATGCGCCCATTCAATATCTGAAGCGATCAGCATAATTCAATCCATTTGCTAGCACTAGCAATGCACGTGGCTGTTTCGAGTGCAGCTCGAACCAGCATCTTCGCAAATATTGCCTAAATTGTGGGCAAAGAGGAAATTGCCCAGTGCTGGGATTAATACAGCACAGACTGTATGAGATGAGACAGAAGAGGTGTTATGTATGCGTGTTTTAACACATATGTTTGAAGCTCAGGATGAAGGGCAATTAGCAACAGCTAGACTTGCCCAGGTTCAGACAGCAGACGTGCAATGCAGCCAGAATGCTTTCACAGCTTTCATTGATTCTGGTGCTGAAATCTCTGTGTTTAGAAGAGATGTTGTTCCAGATAAGTTTTTCACACCGAAGTGGATGATTAAGCTGAAGTCAACATTTGGAGATAGCTGAAATGATCCACATTCCTGTGCTTTTAGAGGGGAATGCAGTCCCCCATGACTCGGCCAGAAATTAATTTAGCGATTGCAGTTTCATCGGGCCTAGCACATCCTGCACTTCTGATGATGGATGATTTTAAAAAGCTTTCTGCCATTAATTTAGATGAAGAGCACATTTCATATTCGAATAGAGCAAGCGATTTGGTGGAGAAGGCTCTCAGAAGCAGCATGTACTATGTGACGTCACCTTCTGAAACATGCAAGAGGCTGCCTTCTTCAGCTCCTGATGTTACTATGGCAACACCCAGCCCAAAGTGCACACGCAAAGAACTTATTGCTACTGCGACTAGAGATGATGATGATTCATTGCCTGCTAGTGTCAGCCAACTACCGGAAGTCCTAGGTCTTCAGCAGAAGAAAGCATCTGCATCACGAGGCGAAGAGGAAGCACATATTGGCAGTGTTAGTGAATTAGCATGGATTGAGCTAACTGCAAATGAGAATGAGAACAAACAGCTTAGGCAAAATAATTCACCAGTTTTAAGACCAGGTATTTTGGGAAATTTTTAAGAAGCAAGAGAGAACTGACCCCAGTTTAGTCGAGTCATGGAGCGATGCGAAGTTGAATTGGCAGAAATATGTTGTATCAGATGTAGTCGAGTAGGAGATAGGATTTTTCATACATATGTGGTCCCGAAGGATGATAGGGTTGATGCAATGAGAAGGGAGCATTCGCCGATCCCAGGAAATCATTTTACTGCTTCGGACACATTAAGCATTCTGCTGTCTTTCCATTGGTGGCTCACGATTGAGAACGATGTAATATAATTGTTCGATTCTTGTGCGAAATGTGAGTAATGGAAGAGGGGCGGAGCTGACCATAACACGACAGGGAGGCTGCTGCCTTTGATCTCAGCCATTGTGTGTGGAAGCTCTGAACTTTATCATCTACCAGTACTGAGGGGGGAAGAAGCAGGACTGTATGGAGGGGCCATGTCAGTAAGCTAAAGGGATCTCCAGTGAGGTTCTCCCAAACACAGACGATTCTTGGGAATACTCATGATGTGAAGAAATTTATTGGCTCTGTTCTCAGGAGAGATGGCATTTCATGGCAGATGGAAATGGGTTGCGCCCCACCTGGTAGATTAGCGGCACTGAGTTCTGCAGTGGGAGTGGCAGCTAAGCAAAAGAGTCCCGAATTGGTGCCAGCTGTATAGCATGTAACTGAAAAAGGGTTTAGCCAAGAAGCAGGTTTTGTCACCAATGTTAAGAAGCAACATTACAAGCAACAGAAAGTGAGGGAGAGCGATGCGATGCAATAGTGCATGAACCACATGATCCGAAGCAGTCCTTTGAATGGCGCAGACATGTGGCCGCAAGTGGTGCGCAGTGGGCCAAAGTCAGCAAGGTGCGCGCTTGTCGGCAGCTCGCAGAAGAGTCCTCGACCTGCTTGGATGGTTTCTGGATCTTGAATCTCGGCGGTGACAACAATCAGCTGCGCGCATCTACAAGAACTTGGAAACACTACCAGCACAAGGGAATGCTGCTACTCTTTCCAGGTTGACGATAATCTCGGAGACAGAGTAATGGGGTAGACTCAGGTTAGGGGAGGGAAATGGTGCAGGATGACGATGGGGCATTAACGACTTGATGGACTTCGGTAGAGCTGCAGTCTTCCAAGGCAACGAACTCCTCCTAGCGTACAGCGAAGATCATATGTCTGAATATTTTCCTTCAGTGATAGGTGTGACATTCAATTATGGACTTCATCATAAACTTTGTGCCATAACTGTATCAATAATTTGGTGTGAACAATTTGGTAAACATATTGACTTGGCAACGTGTGTGTTGTGTGTGAATATTTTACCAACTGTGTGGCAACCAGATTGATGCAAATCATGATTCTTCTTGACCCTCATTAAAAAAAAGGACTTCCGTGGTCATCGCTGACTTTGTGACATATGTGTTTTCAATTATTTGTGCACTGCAAACTTTCTTTGTTCAAACATTTCTATGAACTCTACAGTTCGACGAACAGTGACTGTCGTTCACAAGGGACGGTTTCGAGTTCTTGGGTGACTCAATAAGAAATCAAGGCAGAGGACTTCTGCCTCGAATTTGTTAAATAAGGAGGGGCGTGTAGCGGCTCGGCAGCTAGGGTGGAAAGACTGAAAGCTGGAATCGCCATTTTGGTGGCAGCGACTTCCCACGAGCGACAGAAAACCAGCAGCAGAGCCAGTTTTGGGAGCTAGGCAACAAAAGTCGACGTGACACTGGGAATCCTGTGCATACACTATTGGTCAAGACACCCTGTCCCCCGAAGGACAGGTGACCTCATCCGACCGGGTTCAAACTGAGACTTGCGTGCTGACCACAAGATCTTTCGGATGTCAAACGGAGTGTCTGTGGCTCGCTTAAACTTTGTTCACTATCTAGCGGTACGACCGCTGAGGCTGATTACAGCCTGTTGCTTTTGGCCAGTTACTGTACTGGGTGGGCAGTTTAAATTGTAAATAAACATGTGCATATATGAAATACCTGAGTTCTGTATTCGGCCACCTCAGTAAATCATCCTGACTAGATAGGGACAGGTACCCTTCTGCAAATGCTCTCACACACATCGACAGAAAAATAGCCCAGCCCAGACAGGCAGAGGAGGAGCATATCTACGAAAATATTTGTCTTTTATTTCTTAAATTTAAAAAGTTGATTTTTCTCACATCCCTCTGAGAAAAGGGAACAGAATATTACTATCAGTGGAACTGACACTCTATCAATGTCAAATTTCTATCATACACAGATCGCTTGCAACATTTGTTGAAAGTTTTGCCGTTTCCACATATAATGATGTTTAACGATATAAATTGAAACCGCCTAAACATTTTTAAAATGCGAATTATCATATTTTGTTAGTAACAATCCAAAGAAAAAAAAGTTTTCCAATTATCTATTAAAATAAAACAGTTGCGTTTGCCACCTGCCCTGGACGTAAGGGATCAATTCATTGCTGCCAATGAAAACTTCGTGACCTTCACCAACATTTCATGTTTCAAACCTAAATACATCATTCGTAATATTCGCAAAAGAATTTGGAATTTTTGACTTTTCCACTGTTAGAAGGCGCATTTATAGCTTTTTGGAAAATTCAGAAAGTTCGAATCGTAATATTTGAGCCAAACCTATCCAACCTAAAAAGAATTTTTAATATATCCCTAAAAACACACAATTATCTTTTGAATCAAACAAGTTGCATTGCATTTCCCTCTCCCCCCGAGTAACACGGGTTTACCCATTCTTGCCTATGGAAAATTCGTGACTTTCACATTTCACAATTAAAATTTCAAATTTCTCGCATAACTAAATCGTTTGCAATATTCGTTTCAAAATTTCAAATTTTTCCACCATTAGGGGGTGGAAGAGACGGTCATGCAAACGACAAATGTAATAAAAAGTTAATTAACTTTTTAAAATTGGCAATCTTCCTGGCTTTAAGCAAAAACTAAAACTAAAACACACTGATGTTGAAATGACTTGCTCTATTGGTATTCGGGTAAAAGGCAGAAAGGAAGCCAGCAAATTTTTTCACCTGGTTAATCGGTGCCTTATAATTGTCTCATTATAGGAAATAATATGTGAAAGATATCCCATGCGTAAAAGGGCATTATAATAAAATGGTGATTTGGATATGCCACAGCAATATAATCGCCACAAGTTTCAATTTGAGATATAACTTATTGTCGTCGACCACCTGATATTTGCATCCCCTTCTGTTCAGTAAGGAAGAAGGGTATAGCAGAAACTCGAGGTTCACACGACAGTCCACACATCACATACTTTCATTTTTGGAGGTAAGAAAGCACAGGAGGGGAGAAGGGTTTACATCCTATGATACTCTGAGCATAACAAGCTTTCATCTGGCACATGAGCGTCCAGATCGATTAACTGGTGGGAAAGATACAGCGGAACCATGGAGAAAAGAAGTGGAACAATCGTTTACTGAAACACTAACGGAGAAAGGTGAAATGAAAAGCAATATGAAGATAGGTAGAAAGATGTACTATATTCAAATGTTTGCATCTTTCGTATTATTGTGATCAGCAGGAAAATATTACTAAAGACTATTATCACTATTGAAATAAACACATGCTTTACGATGTTTCAAGTTTTTTATTCTTTGATGAATGTAGTCCAAAGTCAGTACAATAATAAAAGAAATCAATGAACATCCATTAATAATGGTTTAAACAAAACAATTTGTTTAAACAGAATAATTTAACAGATTTTTATTTAATATTTAGGCACGTTTTGTGATAATGCCCTATTAAAGCTATAGGGCAGTTTATAGGCATACACTTGCATTGGTTAAATAAAAGATTATAAATACCTTTAGACACTGTTTTGTAATATCGACAAAATTCAGTTCTTCAAGGCAGAGTTGTTCCGAAATGTGGATTTTATAAATTAATATAATAATAAACCTCCTAGTCGTCCCGTGGCCGAGTGGTTAACACGCTTGGCTACTGATCTAAGGGACCTGGGTTCGAAGCCTGGGTTAAGGCATGGATGTCTGTGTTGTTTTTCTGCTGAAGTCCTGCCATCTTCACAGACCTTCTACTATGGCATATTAAACTGCCAGACCTCTGTGGCATGCAGCTGCTTGAGGGGCTATTTATTTTTTATTATTTTTTAAATATCCTACTCCACATTTGGGAACAACTCTGCTCTAAAGACCGGAATTTGGCAATATTCAAAAACAATGTCTAAAGGTATTTATAACCTGGTATCTAACCACTACAGGAGTGTATACTTTTAAACTACCCTACAGCTTTAATTAACAGTGTATTATCGCAAAACTTGTCTGAAAATCTATTAATACATTATTGTCTTAATGCGTAAAGCATATAGGTTAAGAAAATAATTGAATTTGAATGTCGATTGTTTTTTTTTTCTCTCGAATTTGCATGGCTAAAGAAGTATTTCGATACGAGGGTCTTACAACAGGGATGTTGAACCTTTTTTCACTGCGGAAATCTTTCAATAATGAAGGCAACATGTTAGCTCAATCACGCAAAAATTATGATGTACTTTTACATTTACTTAGTGGACCAGAATAAATTTATTTAGGTGTCGTGTCGCAGTCTCAATGTCACATTTTATATTTGTAAAGACTTCTCCCTTCACCACATAACGTATCCATTTTCACGATCGTCATGCGAAATGCCCTACATATCAACCAGCATTATGACGATTGCCATTTAAAAGGGAAGCATAATTTATCTTTGAAGGTATTCACAAAGAATAAATAAAGAAAACACCCCTTAAGCAACTGCTTGACACAAAAGTCTGACAGGAGCCTGTCAGCATAAGACCTCATAGAGAAGATCTGGAAGGAAGACGAGACCTCGACAAAACATGCAGTTCACAATCGATCATGTCCCTTTTCTAAATGCCCTAATTGTCACCGTCAATCCTCTATTACGCATCAATTCCATAGATAAATAATGCAATCTGTTATCTTCAATATTCTAACAGCCAGAAGAATAAATTATTTTTTTTGTATTGGGGCATTATTTTGATTTATAAAAGTTAAAGTGCAACTAAAAATAAAGTATACATTCCAAAATCGCAAAGCTCGTTTTCACATAAATATTGCATTTGGAGAATTCAATGAATAAGAAAATGCACTATTACTACATGCAAGTACGACATAAAGTATTTGTTGTTGCTGCACAACACATCAAACCACGGCAAACCCCGGTTTCGTCACTCCCAAGTTAAAAGGAAAGCCACGACTATCTACTGTCGGGGGCAAGGCTACACCACATAGATGCATCTCATCCCCGACATCCTATGGCGACAGTCCTATAGCAGGAAAGCTCATCCATCGGTCAAAACATGGAATTTACTCTGTTCCCTGGTTAGCCATGAACAAGGATTTGTAGATCCAAGTTCGCTCGGCACCCGGGGTGGAGACTCTTAGTGGTACCCAAACTTTGAAAAGGGCCCTTGCCTATTAGGGGCCCAATCCGTTCGGCAGGGCCCTTGAACTGCTCCACTGAGCGTCTGATTTTGAGGTCTTGGCACCGTCCAACTGGGCCACTAAACAAGTCAGCGATGCCTTCGACCTCAGTTGGTCTTGGCTCTGTCCAACCGGGGCCTATACTGGTCAGCATAGTCTTCAACCGGTTGCTGGGCCACAAGCCTCCACTACCACGACAAGGCGCGACATGCGCGATTGATGACATTATCAAAAAAGAAGTATGGAAAATTACCACTTTACCTACCCAGTAAAGTGGTATAATTAGTACGATGTTGAATCATCCCACACAGCAATGCATTTATGAAGATGGTGGGGAAGGCTATCGTACAGTACTATAATGTCCTCCTGAGGGATAGAGTGCCAAAGAGCGTGAAGTCGCAGTTCCATTTCAGCAACAGTGGTTGGCGCACCTCTTGACTGTTGTTGGAGCTGTCGCCCCATCATGTACCAGACGTGTTCAATAGGTGAAAGGTCCGGTGAGCGTGTTGTGGCCATGGTAGTACCTGAACGTTTTCCTCCTGTGATACTGCAGACTAATGCGGGCTGTGTGGGGACAGGTATTATCTTGCTGATAAAAGGTTCCGTGCTGCTGAACAAATGGAACAGCCACTGGCACCAAAATGTTGGTAACATATCATTGAGCAGTTAGAGAACCCTTTATGATGACCAGTTCTGACCGAGGTGTTCAATAGCAACCCACACATGGTGTTGCCGCTGTATAACAATGTCGCAGGCACTAGGTGGCATTCCTTTCTTCCGGATGAAGGCGAACACGTTGTCTACCGTCGTGCTGACCAAGACAAAAACGAGATTCGTTACTAAACACTACAGTACATCACTCTTGTTCGTTCCAGTTCTGTCTGAGGCGAAACCACTGAAGACGTGCTTGCACGTGGGCAGATGTGAGGGGCAAATGCAGTGCCGGACGATAGGCTCGCAATGAAAACTGTAAAAGCCTAATGTTTACCAACCGCCTGGTAGGTGTTCTTTGTGTTTACCTGTTGCCAGTTCCTGTGCAGTTGCGCTGTAGTCGCCAATCTGTCACGCAATGCCATGCAATCATAAATGGCTGTCCTGTCGCTCCGTGGTCATACGTTGTCTTCTTGATCTTGTTGGCTTCTGCTGAATTTTTCTTGAACAAACTGGCGCCATATGTGTTACGATGGTGCTGGTATTGCGGACAACAAGATCGGTAACATCTCTATACGACAAACCAGCTTCTCTAAGGCGGATGATTCTTCAATGCTGAACTTCTATTAACTGTTGGAATGGCTGTCTACGTCTGGGAAAGGACATTTTTAGCGGTTTAGAACAATTTCAACGTTTTGTCAACCAGTTAGATTTGGTGGCCTTTATCTGTGGTTTGACTGCTCTGCACCTGTGACGCCAGCTCGCGCCCGTCAAATTGTTCGGATTGTCCTGCAAATCTAATCATTTCCATGCATTTCCATATATTACCGCCTAAATAAATTTCGTCACATTAGCATAACTTCTTGCAAGTGTTGCATTTTCTTTCCTGTAGTGTATCGATTTATGCTCTATACATATACATCGATCACTCGATCGATAGGTTCCACGAAATTACAGTGTAAATCGAAACCAACTTAAGGAAAAATGGGCGATAGGTTTCAAAAATATCGTTCTTATGAATAAAACTATTGAAAGTATTATTTATACATTTTTATTTCAAATTTCACTTCAGCAATAATAATCGATATATATTTCTTTCTGATTACGAAAAATACTCATCATTAATCTATACGTACACTAATGAAATTTAAAACGAAATTTGACAGAATAATAATAATAAATTGAATATAAATTAGAAATAAAGTACTTACGAATCATCTATATTTAACCTGTATAATAATCTATAAAGTCAAAAGTTGCTAAAAATGAGATTAATCGCTTTTTTTACTACTCCGAAAAATTCAGTCTAAAAAGTCAGATATCTCTGCCGGTTAAAAACAGATCAGTTCATTTAGATGTCGCGAGACAGATTGCATTAAAATGACAAGAATATAATTTTAGTGAAAGAATATAAATATAGCTTGTCACAAATGAAGTTATTAATATAGAAATTTATTCTTAAAAATAAATGACATCAATTGATGTCATTTAGTTGATTTTTACTTTGGGATGATAGTCTAATAATCTCCCTTGAAGCTATATCATTGTCACTTCACAATATGTATTATATCTGCGCATATATTAAAAAAATTTCAATCCATACCGTGTGAAACTGAAATCTATCACATATAAATTGAAGCTGGTTGGAATTTTTGACGGTGTAAATCAAGTACAGTGTAAATCGAGGGAGAGTTGTATGTGGATCGTTCAAATGAAACGTGGATAACTCCTGATCCGGGGAATATGGATAACGTACTGGGTGATCTTTGTACCCTCATACAGGGAAATGGGAAAATATAGAAGAAACTTATTAATACTAGAATGAGGGGAAAGTATCGACCTGAACGTGATCGACGACGATTGCAGATGAATATTCATGGGAACATACAAAGTTCAAGAATGTTCAGTATGCTGACGTTTTAATTTGACTGTAAAAGCCAGGTGTTAAGTTTTCGTACCGTGATGGTACGGTGAAGTCGATATTGCGAAACTTTGGGCATTAGCAGACAGACAAATAATGGCGAAACGCCCTCCGCTCGCATATTGTCAAATGACAATAAGAACTTTGAATAGATATGGTGTCTTTTTATTGCGTTCCTAATATACTGCATTAATTGTAAAATATGGTCATGTACTCTGTGCACATAAACCCGAACATCTATAACAAAAAACATTCGGGTGTAAAAACTTTTATGGTCATCCGTAAAGTGTGTTAAAGCCGAATGTAAATGTATATACATAAATATATACATTGGGATTATCATATTACGTAACATCCCCTTCCATGCTCTTCCTATATAAAAGACTGTGATAAATGGAATTAAATCATAATGACATTAAGGTCTAACCGAACAGTCCAGGTTTGATCTGGTTTACCGTACTCGTGTGTGGAAGCCACTTTCACTGTTCAGGCCAAGAACTTTTGGAATGTCAGAAGATAATGACCTCCTGAACTGAAGTGTCATCTGATGTTTGTGGCGCTATCTGAAAGCCGATCCACAGTCCGTCCAAGATTTCGTAGCATAAACATCGGTCTGGCTGTTACGTGGCCTAGTGGTTAGCGTGCTTGGCTACTGATCACAGGGACCTGGGTTGGAGCCCCCGGTAATGGCATGGATGTTGCTCTTGTCTTTCTGATGAGGTTAGGCCATCCTCAGAGATATACTACTATGGCATATAAACTGACAGGCTCCTGTCAGACCTCTGTGGTAAGCAGCTGCTTGGGGAGGTATTTATTCATTTTAAAACATCGGTCTTGTGTGCTGTTGCCTACATTCATTGGCTTGTTTTTTTTTGAAGATGATCCCATTATACGAAATATTTCATGTTGTAATTCAGTGAACTGTTTCTTGAGAATGAGTCTTGGTTGCAAATAATATTGAAATATTATCGTAACAGAAGGAAACTAGAATAACGCATATTGCCTCTAACGCACATGAGAATCGTTTTCGAAGAGAATGAAGTTTTTCCTTTCCCTATTGTTTCATTCCCCAAAAGTTTTAATTTCAGCTACTGGATGATGGGAAAAATGCAAATAATATTTCATTACTAATTATACAACATAAAAATATTCGTATTTTAATTCTTAAATTTAAAAAGTTGCATTTCCCAACCTCTCTCGGTAAAGTGGGCAGATTATTATTATTGCTGACTCTTAAAAACTACAAGTTTTTCATATTTCTATTCTATTTTCTAATATTTGGAAATCTCAAAAACAACGTTGCCATTTCATATTTAATAACTGTAAAGATATGTATATTAAAATTAATCAGAATTTGAAAAAATGCGAGTAATATTTCTTAATACCAATCAAACTAAAAAAAGAGTTTTCTAATTATCATTTTCATTCTTTCCAATGGAAACTTCATGACGTTTACATTCCACCATCAAAATTACATATTTCTATCATTAATACATCGTTGCAATATTCATTTGAATTTTTGGAATTTTTCAATCTTTTTCACCGTTACAGTGCACAATTATAGTACTCCAAAGATTCCGAAGGTGCGAATCATAATATTTTATCAATTCCTATCTAACCATAATTTTTTTTTATCTGTAAATACAAAGTTTTCTGCTAAAACAATAAAGATTGTGTTCCTCTCTGGGTGTCTAAGAGGTCAATTCATTGTTCCCAAAGGAAACATCGTGGCTTTCATATGTCAGCCAATAGTAATATTTCAAGTACTGCAGGTTATGATCAGAGTATAGGCTGAAAAGTTAATCTCCCACTTGTGAGTTTTATATGCAGCTATTTATCGTGCAGTTTATTCTCTTGTGTCGTAATACACATTTCATTAACTGTTTAACTGCGTACTACAAATATACGAGTGATTTTAATGTATAAAACTTCAATTTCTGAGAAGTTTAAATTAAGAATTGCATTCCTTTCCATTAGCTATTTCTTACTCGCATGGATTTTTGATTTCCTATTTTGGTCGATAGGACAAACTATGGCAGCTTATTATAATTCATCAAGCCTCGCCATCCCTAGAACCATCCACACCAAAGACACAAGGGAACTGAGCAAATGCCTGAGCAACGTTTCCGTTAGATCTCCAGGCAAAAGTCTTTGTAGGTCTCCAGGTTTTTTTGTAGGGTGGTCTCCAGGTTTTTTGTAGGGTGATCTCAACAATTTTTGTAGGTCTCCAGATCTTTGTAGCGTGATTTTGTAGGACTCCAGGGTTGGGTTCGGTTGTTTTACCTCTGAGCGGCACTTTTTTGCACACCATGGGCTAAATGGCCAGGTCACATGGACCCTGAAGGCTCAGAGAAGGTTGGGGGTGGGGACCCACTGGAACAGCTGTTGGGAGACAGATGGTAGCCTCCCGTCAAGGCCATCCAGCGTGTTCTTTAACGTGCACAGGGTATGTCTCTCCCGCACACGGGGCCACGGCTTAACGTCCCATCCGACGGACGGCGGCCTTTCCAAGCCCATCGGTGTCCCCTACTGACCGTGGGCAGGGCGGGGAATTTTGCGGAGAGTAGGACTCCAGGTCTTTGTAGGGTGATCAAATGACAGTGTTCTAAAAGATGGCAAAAATGTTAGAAATGGAGGACAAGGGAGCACAATGAAACAAAAATGGAGGACAAAGGAGGACAATGAAACAAAAATGGAGGACAAAAGGGGGCAAAGGAGGACATGCTCTCAATTTGTGAAAAACTTTCTTTTCCTACTATATTTTATTTCATGTATTAACTAACAGTTGAGTCAGAAAATGTATAATACTTATTAAATATATTTTATATATATATGATTGATGATTTTTATTCCTAGTTGATAAGCAATCAAGTTATGTTACAAGTGGTACAAAGTTAGTAAATTATCTGCTATTGCACAAAGTCAAATTTGTTTCTATGAGCTTTGGTCAGCAGTGATTTCTGTCTTGGTAGGGCATGGTCTTGTGTGAGAAGGTTCCTATAAACTAAATGTCTTTTACCTTGTAAAAAAATGCTTTCAACTTTCATAGCTCCATCTATCTGTGGGCGAAAGCAAAATTTTTGGCAATTTTCTAAAGCTCATACTTTTCCAATCTGACATGTATATTGCACATATTGAGATTACAGGCAATAGTAACTTTTACACCATTAACAGGGTCAATTTAGCATTCATGGTTTGGATTCACAGTAAATTAGTTCACGGTTAACTGTAAATGTTATTATAAATATTGGTTCAAAAATTAAAAAAATGAAATTCCTCAAACTAGTGTTTTAATTTTAGTTTTAAACATGTTATGCATTTATAGAAAAAAATGCCAATGTCAGGTTGATTCATAAACCAGGTAAGGAGCTTTCTATCCCTATCAGCTATCGCCCCATCAGTCTGCTTTCCTGTTTGGGAAAACTGTTTGAGCGAATTATAGTCAACAGATTGGATGAATTCCTTTCATCTCATCCTGTATTACCAGATTCGCAATTTGATTTCAGACGCAAGAGATCGACACATCAGGTCCACAGAGTGGTCCAAACTATTGCTTCAGCGCAAAACAGGAAAGAGACAGTTGCTGCCGGTTTTCTGGACGTGGCCACGGCTTTTGACCGCGTCTGGATGATGCCTGATTTACAAACTAACCAAGATAGGGATTCCTACGGGCCTTACTCATATTATCCAATCGTACCTCTCAAGTCGAACTTTTCAAGTTCATATCAAATTCTCCATCTGTATTAAAAGAGTAATTGCCACTGGAGTTCCGCAAGGTTCTCTCTTGGCCCTACTCTCTTCGTATTATATCTTTATGATATTCCAACATTTGATCGAATTGTCATAGCTCAATATGCAGACGATATTGCTCTCATTTCCCTTTCTCTGGGAGTTGAGTTTGCAATTAGGAGACTCCAGAATTGCCTGGATGTAATGGAATCCTGGTATGATAAATGGAAAGTGAAACTAAACACTGAAAAAAGTAACCCATCCTTTTCAGTGGCAAGAGAATTAATAACTCTCAAACTTTACTACTTTTGAATGAACCTATTACATGGCCAGATGCTGTTAAATATTTAGGAGTTACCTTGCACTAAAAGCTCAAGTGGCCTCCTCATATTCATGGGATCATCACCAAGGTGAATACTGTCAGATGTCATCTGGGACCTCTTCTCCGACGAAATTCTGTTCTATCTATTGACTACAAGCCTTTGCTTTATGACATGGTCATCAGACCCGCCATTTCATATGCTTCGCCAATTTGGGTGAACACAACTCCTACTAACATCCACAAGATCCAGGTCTTGCAAATAAGATCTTGCGATGTGCGGTCGATGCCCCATGGTTCGTAACTAATAGACAGCTACACAAAGATCTGGGCATCGATCACATCTATTCATATATTAAGTTTATCTTGTGTGGTTTCTTCGAATCAGTTCGATCCAACCCGCATGAGATTATATCTTGATTTTTTGACTACAATCATGAAGTCTTGAATAGATACAAGAGGCCTAAAATGATGACTTTCAGCACAGAAAGTTTTCCATTTTAGGTCTCTTGTGCATCCTTATACTTTGTTGTTTTTTGATTTCTTGCCCTTAGCGGCCCACCATATTTAAGGTGGTTTACTTTACTTATGTTTTACACTGATGCGAATTAGGCACATGCTCAGATGGAGGAGGTTATGGGTACTTTTGTACCTGGTACTACATAGACGAATTACCGATCTACGATCTGCGCCTGCCGATTCCCGCGTATGGGGAGCTTCAGAACCTGCCAGATGAGGGCAGCACCGTTTCGCGGTAGGCTAACGTTCTCTAATGTTAAGTATATAACGATATGGTCGCCCAATATTTATTCAATGGTAATTATTTGCAAGAAAATTCAGTAAAAAGCGTCAATTAAAATGATGGAGCATCTGATGATATATATGATTTCTCGTCTATTTTTGCCATCTGTTTTCCTTTGTGACAAACAGGGCTTGTTTTTGTGGGAGTACGAGGGTATATGCCGTATCCCATTTCATTTATTTCACGGTTTATTAGTTACAGATTGAAATATACAGTTGGTGATAATTTTGTTTACCCCTTTTCGACTGGACGACAATTCTACACTAATAAAAGGAAAGAAAGAAATCATAATATTGAACCTATTAAAAACACTCAAATTTACTGTCTCTTATAAAACTTGTCTTAGAGCGATTGTATTAACTTTGGCAGAACTGCAGTATTGGGTCCTCAGATCCCATCTTGTTTAAATTCGCCGCGGTGAAAAAAAAAAGTGTGAATAGTAAAAGTAGTCCGTTCCGCATCTACCTTGAGATACGTATTGAGGATACATATATATATAATTTAAAGGATATATATATATATAAAAGAAATATGCAATGAGACATAGAAGAAAATCTTGTTTCTGCACTTAAAAAAATACTGAGAATAATCTCACCAAAACTAGATATCATTAACGGCTCTTATCGATAACAATAACTCCTTGTTCCTTACTGAAAAAACAGCCCCAAAAATAAATATCATCAAAAGATTTCATTAACAACGCTTATTGCTAAACAATGAAACCTCGTTTGGTACTTAAAAAAGCCCCTAAAATAAATATGAATATTAAATTTACTTATTAACACTCAGCGCTAAAGAATCAATGTAGGAAAAGTCCCGAAAACAAATAATCTCATTACAGAGAACTATTCTAAACAGCATATATGTCATAAACATTGGAACATGCGGATGGATAGTATTGCAACTCAACGTTACAGGTTTTCCTGGGGAAATGTACAACATAGCTGAGGACCCTGTACTGTAGCGTAGCCTTAACTTTCTATGTTAATTAGTAATTTTTGTTACTTTCCCATTAAGCTACAAACATTAAAATATATCCGGCTACAATTTAACGTATTTCCATTCATTTGGGCATTTTCTGAACCACCAGTGACTCCTACAACGTAATTGTTTTCTAGTAAAGAAACACTGATGAAATAAATGTTACCAAATATAAATATTATTAACATGCAGAGAGAGAGATAAATACAGACATTACTTTCCATATTTTAGGCTTATTAAAATTCCTAAGATTAAACTTCACACTAAACATAGATGTTTTGAAAATCGATTACTCGTAACACTATAAATATTACAATATCATGAAGAGATATCTCGCAAGTTTATACAATTCCTTCATGAGGATTAAGAGTTTCTTATAAAACATCTAACTAATTACACGTGATCATTTCAATATTAATATATTTACCTTGCAACAAGATGAAACATCGACTGCAAAATCTGCGTTTCTCATTCTAATTCGAAAAACAGAAATTGCTAATTTTCAAAACGTTAAATGCAGTTGCCAGTTTTCAAACTTGAATATCACAATTTGCAATAAAACAGACTCTGTATCTGTTTTGATTGACCATTTGGGAATGTCAATGTAGAAATCGGCTTAAATAAAGTATGCAATTTTCTGTTTAATTGAAATTTTAAAGTTATCCACACATTTTAGGTCAACTATGTTATATTGTCCTTTCTGCTCTCCTCAAGTAAATGTTATACTGACGCCAGAAAAGAAGTACCTGATTTAGTTTTACCTTCAATAAAGTATATCGATGCACTCCTCCAGAATAAGAAAGTTTGACTTATCTATTCTTTACACCATAGAGCTCTATATGTAGTATATAAAATATATAGTGTTCGATATATATATTTACATATATGAGAGTATCAGTATAATAATATTAACTGACAATTAATCAATGTCATATGGACACAATAAAAAAAGTCGTATAATCGTTTTCAAATGAAAAGTCGAAAATCAAGAGCACATATTATTTATATGTTCAAATTCGACATGTCTATTGAGGCATTTGTTCCAATACCCTCTTTCCTTGAGTTGTGTTTCTTCTGAGCTGCACTTTTCTGCACACAAATGGGCTAAATGGCCAGGTCACAAAGACCTCAAAAGAGCTCAGAGAAGATCGGGGGAAGAGAACCCACTGGATAGCTGTTTTGATACAGATGGTAGCTTGTCGTCATGGCCATTCAGCATGTTCTTTAACGTGCACAGGGTATGACCCTTCTCCACAAGGGGCAATGGCTTAGCATCAAATCCAACGGCAGATTTTCGAAGTCTATCGGTGTCCTTTTTCTGACCGACAACAGGGCGGGAGTTTTTCGGAAAAACATTTCAACGATGGCCCAGGTCGTATTCGAACAAGTGAACTGCAGATTAGGAGCCTGACTATTACCGACTGAGTCACCTCTGCACCAGGAGGGCACAAATATCAGTCACCAAGATATCGGTGTTCACTTTTCGTTTGAACGACTTTTTACATATGTGATATTGAAAATCGCTTTCAAATACGGTCTCCATTGGTTTAGATTTTTAGAGCTAAATTTCATGGAGACATATAATAGACGTATTAAAATTTGTCGGGAATGAACCGAAGTGTCGAAATAAAATCAAAGCCTTGTGGCTTATTAGCTTAGGGTTGTTTTAGTTCTGAGCGGTACTTTTTTGCACACCATGGGCTAAACGGCCAGGTCACATGGACCCCGAAGGCTCAGAGAAGTTTGGGGGAGAGGACCCACTGGAACAGCTGTTGGGAGACACATAGTAGCCTCCCGTGAAGGCCATCCAGTGTGTTCTTTAACGTTGGGTTGTTTTACTTCTGAGCGGCACTTTTTTGCACACCATGGGCTAAATGGCCAGGTCACATGGACCCCGAAAGCTCAGAGAAGGTTGGGGGAGAGGACCCACTGGAACAGCTGTTGGGAGACAGACGGTAGACTCCCGTCAAAACCATCCAGCGTGTTCTTTAACGTGCACAGGTTATGACTCTCCCGCACACGGGATCACGGCTTAACGTCCCATCCGACGGACGGCAGCCTTTCCAGGCCCATTGCTGTCCCCTACCGATCCCTTGATCGGTAGGGGACAGTAATGGGTAGGGGACAGCAGGGAGGGGGAAATTTGCGGAGATAAATCTCAACGCTGACCCAGCTGGGACTCGAACCTGGGAAGTACAGATTACGAGCCTGGCGCACTACCTACTGAGCCAACCCCGCCCCATTGGAGGAGGGGTTATAATCTTCCCCCTATTGGGTGCACCATTGGTTAGATTTAAAAATTACTGAGAAATAAATATCCAACAATCCCGTCATTGTTAAATTGCACAACTCTTTGTGCTAAATATCGGAGGAAAGTATTTCAAGGTTATTCTTAAGGTTACGTATTTCAGATATATAGAGTAAATATTCTGTATAAATTTACCAAGATTGAACGCTAATCTATCCAATAAAGCCTAATAGAATAATATTCCCATATTCTTATATGTGTTGCTGCAAATAGCCCTGTTCCTTAATCAGTTGTTTTTATCCACTAGACCTAGAAGTGGCGTACCCAAGGGGGGAGGAGCAATAATCGTCCAACGAGGGCTTCAATAACTTATATTACGTTAGATAATATAGACATAATCATTCCCACCCCATTGGAAGTGAAAAAATATGTCAGTAGAGAAATATGGTGGATAGAAATTTTAACAAAAAAAATATTGGCTTATATAAGAATTCATCCGAAACGTGAATTAAAGCCAAAATAATTGCTACAGTACTGTGCAAATTAGTTGGGACAATAGTTAAATGTAGTAACAAAGACACAACTAAAATATTTATTTGTTTAATAGTGTAGTTAAGAGTGAATATGACCCCCCTCAGCTTTAATTACTTCTTTCACTCTCTCAACCATTGATGCCACTAGCTTTCCACTCATCTCCTTCACTTCAGGGTCGTGGTACCACACTTTCATGACACTTTCTATCATTTTGGTTTTCGTCGTGCAATCCATCTTAGATATGCGCGCTTTAATAATGGCCCACAAATTTTCAATGGGATTTAGATCGGGTCATTTTCATGGCTACTCCATTACCTTCAAATGTTGCTTTGTAAAGAAGCTCTTAGCAAGCTTAGAATTGTGGCATGGAGCCAGATCCTGTTGAAATACCCCATCGCCGTTAGGAAACAGCTTCTGCAGTGTTGGGACCATTTTCGCCTCCAGAACGCCTATGTACTTTTTGTTGTCCATCATCCCTTCAACGGGGTGAAGAGTCTGTTGCCCAGAAGCTGTGAAACACCCCCAAAACATGACCTTTGGTGGATGTTTACGGAATTACTGGATGTGGCCGGATCGAAGAGGTTCTCCAGGCGAGCGGTCGACGAAATGTGACCTGCAGCCATGCACTTCAAAGTGGGTTTCGCTGGAAAATATCACTTTATCCCAATTCTCCACTGTCCAGTCTCAATGTCTCTTTGTCCAGGATAGCCTTTTTTTACTTTATAGCGGTTGTCAAAAGCTGCTTTTTGTAGGGGCGTAAAACTCGGTGGTCACACTCCAGAAGGCAACGACGTACGGTGGAAGCATCTAATTCACCCCATGAGACGCAATCTCCCTTTTGATGTCTCCACTTGTCTTCTTCGGGTCTATGATAGTAATTCTTTGAATTAGACTATCATCTCTAGGGGTGGTTTTTCTATTTCTTCCACAATGTCCTTTACGGGACGTGTCCACGAACCCTGTCTTCTTATGCATATTTCTTATGCATATTCATATCTTCATGATCTTGCCCCAACTAATTCGCACTGTACTGTAAGTTTCATAAATTCAGGTAATAGCATTATAAATATTTCATAGGGGAATCAACACACACTAAAAGTTGTTTCAAATATTTTAATATTTTTTTCTCTTTCAGTTACGTGCTGAGTGTCTTTTGTATGAAAATGATAACCTTCTTAAACGGAATGGACGGGTTTGGTGTCCTCCCCATACACACAACTTCCCAAACTCCTGTTTTTAAACTTCACATATTAGTATCTTACAAGAGTCTTTCCCGCATTTTATTAAATATTCAAGATCATACATATATAATATAAACCGCGATAAATATTATTTTAGAAAACTGAATTCCTGCAGGAGGTAAAACTGAAAATATTTCAGTTACAGGTTTAAAAATCTTTTGTCCCATGTAACTCATTTGAAGCCCAAAATAATTAGTTATATACAAGTTTATGTAAATGTTATCTTCCTTAATTTTTTTTATAAAATATTTCATTTTCTATTGTTACATGAACTTTAGGACGATCTACTGTTTTCAGAGTAATATTTTACTGTTTAGAACACTAGTTAGGTTGATTATTTACTATATCAGGTCTAAGTAAATTCATATTCGCATCAGTATATATGCGATATGACACTTCGCTCACAGTACTATCAGCTACTAATCCGTTGTTTACACGATTTCCTAATTGGTGTAATAGTGATATATAGTATAGGTACTAACTGGTGTAATCACCAGTAATTAGTTAATAGTAATTAGTTAATGTTACCAGTAATTAGTTAATTAGTTAATCAGTTAATAACCAGATGAAAAGTTGGCGCCATCCCCTTGGGCCTATCAATCATCAGCCAGCCTTTGCCCCTCAAGACTGACCAATTTCTATTTCATGTTCCTGTCGTCTAGTATAGGGGAGGGGTTCTCAACGTGGGGTACGCCGTGATAGCTCAAAAGTAGCTAGATCTAGTAATAATTTTTTTACTATAAGAATAGTTTTATCTATCTACACAAAGGATACGCCAGTTACATACACACTTCCAAGGGGTACGTGAAGCATAAAAGGTTCCGAACCACTGGTCTAGTAGATGGACTTGGACTCCTCATTCGTTTCTTATTACAGTTGGATTGAATATATCCAGTTTTGCCACAGTTCCACACTAGTTCGAATTCTGTAGAAGTCTGGGAAGGAATTTTAACCACTTCTAAAACATATGTTATTGCTTTGATTGGTTCCGAAAATACACCTTATGAGTAAAAACTCACATTAAAAGCTTTTTTTATGCATATTTATCTCAAACCTATCTCTTATTATCAATCTTACGTCTGATTTCGTTATCAATGGGAGAAATTGTTTAGTTATATATATATATATACCTATATCCTTGCTATCACATACATTATTAATGATGTAGGAAACAGAAATAGCATCGTAACCGATGCACCGTCAATTGAAGTCGCACATTCTTCATGCACTTCATGTTTCAGTTCTCTATGATTTTACACCGCAGCTAATACATCATCTACAGTTTTGCAAATTGCCATTCCTTCTGTTGTACCCCACACATATAAGGATTTACCGTTGTATCCTTCAATTTCTATTGTTGGGCACGCATAAAAAGCGATGGCAGAAGGGCAATCACCACTCCTTTAAACAAAGGAAGAGTTGTGCAGGCTGTGACTTTGAAGGAATTGAAGCTTGGCATCATTAGCGAGTAAAGAAATGCTCTCTGAGAATCTCTCTTTTCAACGTAGGGGACATTTCTGGGAGGGTTGTTGACGACTGTAATTTACCAATTCCGCCAATGCGCATGACTCACAACATGATTCCAAGGGAACAACCTTTACCAAGTCGCCTTTACCGACTCGGCGGGGGGGGGGGGGGGGAAGAGGATTTGGTCATATGAGAGATGGACAGGCTGTAGAGTTTCATGCTGCGCAGTGAGTGGAAGTTTGTTAGTTAAAAGTCGACACTTATTGTGATCCTACCTAGGCTGTAAAATAGCTATTTTGCCACCCAGAGCGAACTTGGATATCTGCCACCCTTTCTTTTAGATCTGCCATTAGCTCAGTCAGCTTTGCAGCAGGTGTGGTTAGCTTATTGGCAAATTTGCTGAAAGATGCGGTAGCGTTGGCCCTGGACCTTCCGGTTGTAACTTTTTCTGGTATGACTCAGATGTTTGTGCTAAAGGTACAGGTCAACCCAGTCCTACGACAAGAAGAAAACACATTCATTTATTTTTTAGTGTTTGAGGATTTGAAATTCTGCAACTGTTAAGATTCCCTGGTGTAATTTTGGAGTTGAGCTAAATTTTCGTATTTGTTATATTTTATTTTGTTATTTCAGGCGGTTTTTCTTAAACGGAAAATTTAAAGGAGGAGGAAAATTTTAAACATCTCCTTTACCATTTATAGTTCAGAGGATGAAGTCAACGAATACAGATTATCTGAAGAAGAGAACGAGGTTCCTATCACAATCAACAAATAATAATCAGCTGCACAGAATGACGAGCAAGGACGAATTTTTCAACCTTAAAAAGTGATGACAGAGGTCTTGATTTTAGTGGTATTTCATGGTCCAACCAAATAATTAATGAATCAGTGACCTGCAATGCTCATGAAAATAGAGATGGATCAGTGCATAATATTTTGGAAGATTCTGAACTCTTATAAATTTTAAAATTACTACTGAGTGACAATATCCGTGAATTGATTATGAACAATACGAACCGATACGTTGACCATCAAAAGAATGCACACTCAATATGAGGCACAAAAAATACTGAATCTGGCTCATTTCTTCCAATTATTCCACCAAATATATTTAGGTGCATAACTAAATTTTTTCACTGATTCCTAATCTAATTAAAAATGCATAATTTTTTCCAATCCAAACATTTTCTTGATTCCTTAAAAGTAATTTTTTTCTAATTCCTTTGAAATATTTGTTTTTGTTTTCAAGTTGATAATTTTTCCCTGCTACTCTCTCAGAATATTTTTTTACTGTCTCTTCAATAAGTTTGGGTTGGACGCTCCTCATCTAAAGGGAGCAAAATAAATATGAATCAAAAGTGGAACACTATAGATAATATTAATAAATGTGGGAATTCTTTTATTTTGATAACATCAAAACTACCTCGCTTAAAAATTATTATTCTGATAATCCAAAATTTGAGAAATCAAATGACCAACTATCTTTTCTTCGTTTTCTGATGATTCCAGGTATTTTAACCTCTCTGATCGAAGTTTTGTACACTCATGAGGGCATATATAACTCATTAAGTAGATTCGTAAATTTGCATCAAATTTTTCCCCATTCTTCATCGGGCTATAGGGAGAGCGATCGCCCCGATCTCCCCCCTTAGTAATATCCCCCATAGCCCTATCTCCCTCACCCTCTGGATCCGCCACTGGTCATACATAATAGACGGTCAGGTAGGATGATCAATTTATATTGTTACGACAGAAGAATCTGGCAACCGAAAGCAAAGTTTCAGCCAACGAATAAGAACGTTGGGAGAATTTGAGAACAGTGGAGCGGTAACGGTCGTTGTGTTGTAACGGTCGAGAGTTCGAAAATGGCCGGTGGGCTGTTCTGAGACAGTGCGCGTTAAGTATCAAGAAGTAACTTGATGTGTTGTGTATACGCGGAAGGATAAAAGTGGGATCTTTTATCGTTAAGTATCAAGAAGTAACTTGATGTGTTGTGTATACGCGGAAGTATAAAAGTGGGAACTTTTATGGCTAACTTCGAATGTCTACACGGACTGTCTTTTTGTTCGGCTAGTGTGTGAACAGTTATTAGCACAGGACGAGAATTGGTTTACGAGTGAAGATCTTCAGGTGACCTGGTAAATCAAGTAAAAGGTAGTATTTAGTAAAATACACAGAGCTGATATTGTGTGCTCTACGCAGGAAGATTGATGACTTGTGCATGTTAATAGTTGATTTGTTAATAAGATACTTCATCCATATTTCCTTTGTAACAATTTACCTTGTATTGAATTTGGTTTTGAAATATAGCTTTTAATACTCACGCTCAGTGGCTATCCATTTTTTGTAATCCGCAACATTTGGTGTCAGAAGTGGGATGATAATTATTTAATTGAATGCCTTTCACTAGAAGTATGGATGAGTTAATAAAGCTGATGACTGATATGAAAGCCGATATGGCTAATAAAATAGGTGAACTTTCTAGTGACCTAAATAATAAAATAGGTGAACTTTCTAGTGACCTAAATAATAAAATAGGTGACCTGGCCGCACAAAATACTGAGATTAAAGGTGATATAGCTGCCCAAAGCGATAAAATAGGTGACTTGAAAGCCGAAATGGCCGCACAAAATACTGAGATGAGAGCTGAAGTGGCTTCTCAAGTTGGTAAGTTTATTGATCACTTCAAGGATCATAAAACCGAACTCAATAGACAATGCAATAGTTTAAATGTTGAATTTGTCAGTGAAAAATATGATCTTGATAGTGTTAAGTTAGATTGTAAACATGGAAAAGAAAAAGAGAAAGGCAACGCATATAAAAATGTGGATCTGCTACTGGAAATCAAGAATCGTAGAGATAGCGCAGATAATGCCTTTGACCACGCAACTACTGGTGATGCATGGCAGAGTGTCTATGTCGCTGGTGACATGTCTAGGAACTGTGAAGAACAATCAGAGAGCTGTGAGACTATACAGTATGCTTTGCACTTCAAAATACCTAGGTATACAAGTCTGGCACGATCTGAAGAGAGATCCACACGGAAGGTATTCTATTCCTCGCTGTCAGCAAAATGCGTCATGGACAATTATCGCAAAGGCAGAGTAACGAGTGGTAATGAAGGGGAACGAAACAGAGTTTACGTTTCGCAGAGTGGTCCGAGTAAAGAAGAGGCGTCCATTCATCATAGATACAAAGTGCCATTCGACTTTACCGCGGAAGTCGGAGAGATTTTTCCGAAGCATATAGCCACACTCGAATCGTTTATAGAAAGTGGGGATTTAAGGAAGAGGAATTCCGAAGGAATGCTTAGAAGCATAACAGGTGATGCTAGTAAAAGAGCTTCAGGCAGAGACGGTACTTCAAAGACTAACTTTCTGGAAGAAAATAAGCCTCAGAGTTACGATCAGAGAGAAGTAAAGCTCTCAGACAATCTCAACGAAACCATGCTGAATTTCTTTTCTGAACAGTCAATGCGCAGATTTGGACATTATAACCATTTAGATTATAAGGATATAGAAAAGTTTTATCACGATTACAAGAACTCTAAAGTGGACAATATCATGTTACAGAACTCGTCGCTGATCTCCAGAATGAACAATTTGGCAATCATGACTGATATTTCCCTGGCTAATTACAATGAGAGCTCCAAGAAAGTGAATTCGGAAGAAACAGCAAATATGACCTCCTCGGGTCATGTGTTTTGCTGGAGACCCGAGTGGCGCCATCGGATGGTAGATGAAAACAGCACAGGAGGTGTCGGCAACAAAGTGAGTCTTGTCTTGGCTCCTGCACTTGCTGCTTTAGGTCTCAAGGTCCCTATGATCTCCGGTCGTGCTCTCCAATTGACAGGAGATACTCTGGACAAATTGGAATCCATCCGTGGCTTCACAGTCGACTGCACTAAAGATAAAATCGAGCAGATGATGGAAGACGTCGGATGCTGCATCGTAGGACAGACAGTGGAGCTGGTGCCAACAGATAAGGAGATTTACCGCTGCAAGGATATGACGGCTACCGTAGATAGCGTTCCTCTAATGAGATGCTCAATTGTGTCCAAAAAGCTGGCTGAAGGAGTGTGCGCTTTGGTTTATGATGTTGAATTCGGAAAAGGAGCTATTGATCTCATCAGTACAGAAGACGCTGTTGATTTAGTTAAGAAAATGGTTGCAGCATCACAAGCTCGTGGAATGAAGAGTTCAGCTGTTATCAGCAACATAGATTCACCTCTTGAAAACTCTGTTGACAACTCTCTGGAAGTGATGGAAGCTGTTCAGTGTTTCCTCGGTAACGGATCCTTGGAACTGCAAGAGCTCGTCGAAGAGTTAGGAGGAGAACTTCTACGTTTGGTAAACATTGTGTATAAAAGGGTAGATGAAGCATCACGTGTCTGCAAGGTTCTGCATAACGGCAATGCTTTGAACAAGTTTCGTAACATGTTAATAGAACAAGGAGTATCTGAAGATGTTGCAAGCTGGCTATGTGAAGGTAAAACAGAAAAAATATTGCTAGCAGCCCGACACATCACTGATTTCACTTATACAGGAGAAACAGGTAAGGTTGTCGGATTAGAAGCTGTAGTTCTTGCAGGAGTATGGAAGGAGGAGATGGACCGAAGCGCTAAAAAGAATTATGGAGCTGATATTATAATTGTGAAGCACCTTGGGGATCAAATTGATTCAGGTGAAGTATGGCTGAAGGTTCATCACGACAGTTCTGAATTAAGTGAAAGTCAACTGACAAAAGGGTCAGACTGGAGGATGAAACTCCTCCCTAGATTTTATGTCACTAATGACTTTCATTCCTTGTTACTGTTGATAGAAGTAAAAATCCAAAGAAGAAAACTTTCGACAAAGAAGAAAACTTTTTACAGGTTTTGCACGAAAACTCTTAGTCGATTCTTCTCCCTGCGGAGACATAAACGTGTTCACAAGGGCTATAGGCCTTACACGTATTATATTTGTGGACGAGGCTTCAGTCAGAAAAGAAATCTAAGTCATAATGAGATTCACTTTCATTTTGACACAGACGTGGAATATCGCATTCGTCGACGTCCAGCTACAAAGAGCAAGGTGGTTCACGTGGATCGTTTGGCCCCGTTTCATCGAAGAACTGAAGAAGCTTTGGAATCCAGAATTGTTCGGGACGAACAAGACCTAGGAAGGGGGCAGTGTTACGACAGAAGAATCTGGCAACCGAAAGCAAAGTTTCAGCCAACGAATAAGAACGTTGGGAGAATTTGAGAACAGTGGAGCGGTAACGGTCGTTGTGTTGTAACGGTCGAGAGTTCGAAAATGGCCGGTGGGCTGTTCTGAGACAGTGCGCGTTAAGTATCAAGAAGTAACTTGATGTGTTGTGTATACGCGGAAGGATAAAAGTGGGATCTTTTATCGTTAAGTATCAAGAAGTAACTTGATGTGTTGTGTATACGCGGCAGTATAAAAGTGGGAACTTTTATGGCTAACTTCGAATGTCTACACGGACTGTCTTTTTGTTCGGCTAGTGTGTGAACAGTTATTAGCACAGGACGAGAATTGGTTTACGAGTGAAGATCTTCAGGTGACCTGGTAAATCAAGTAAAAGGTAGTATTTAGTAAAATACACAGAGCTGATATTGTGTGCTCTACGCAGGAAGATTGATGACTTGTGCATGTTAATAGTTGATTTGTTAATAAGATACTTCATCCATATTTCCTTTGTAACAATTTACCTTGTATTGAATTTGGTTTTGAAATATAGCTTTTAATACTCACGCTCAGTGGCTATCCATTTTTGTGATCCGCAACAATATATTAATAGCTTTCTGTCTATAGAAAGTTTTCTTCTGTCTATAGAAAACCTCTACGGTGCTTCTAATGCTCCTACAAGATCAAATTGTCCTACAAAAGCTTCCATATACGATTTAAAATATATACCTGAATATGAGAAGAACAAGTTTTGTTTTTATGTTCATAAATGTAGTGAACACCCCTGGAACTCGAATTATATAATTCTGTAAATACATGTGAATGTGGGAAGCTCCCCAGGGGTTCTCACGTTCAAATGTGTATGTAAAGGTTGCTAAATCATGTGTGTTCTCTACATAATATTGTAATTTTGAGAAAAACGTTTATTATTGCTTTCACCTTTAAGGAAATTGACGCATCATTTGCTATATCCACGTTCAGAATCTAAGTCTTAATCGAAAAATCCACTCTTTTCCGTTTTTCGAACTATGCAAATAAATAAACTTTCTAAAGGGATCGTTCAGTTGGTAATAAGTAAGGCTTTGTGAACTTGGGTTTGAAGTTGGATTTAACGACATGCATATGTTTAGAGATAGATATTGATTAGATATATTAACCTCTACATTGTTTCTAATGTTCCTATAAGATCATATTGTCGTAAAAAAGCTTCGATACACGATTTGAAATATGCATCTGCATATGACAAAAAGCATATTTGTTTTCATGTTCATATATGAGGTGAACAATCGTAGACCTCGAATTATGTAATTTTATAAGCACATGCAAATGTCACATAATCCCCAGGAATTTTCATTTTCAAATCTATGGAAAGGTTACTAAAACGTGTGTGTTCTCTACAATAGTGTACCTCTGAGAAGTTTTTTTCAATTTTTTCCCCTAAATGGAAATTGTATTATTGCTTATATCCACGTTTATGATGAAAGTCTTAATCGATAAACCCACTTGTTTACCATTTTCTGATATGGGTAAAGACTCTAGAATTAACGAATATTTCAAAAGGAATCGTTCAGTTCGTAATAGGTAAGGATTGTAAAATTGTCTTTGAACGGACGATTGAACGTCATTTGTGTGTTGAGAGAGAATTATTGGTTAGATATATCAAAGACGTGTGTTTAAAATTTTTGTATATGATCGAATTGTCCTAAAAGAGGTTCAATAGCTGATTTGAAATATACACCTTTCATTTATGAGGTTTTCCTCATAAATGAATAGGTTTTCCTGTTCATTTATGAGGTGAACAATCCTAGGACTCGAATTATATAATTCTATAAAATACATGTGAATGTGAAAAGTTCCCCAGGTGTTCTCACTTTGAGATGTATAGAAATGTTACAAAATCATGTTTGTTCTCTACATAATAGTGTAGCTTTCAGAAAAACATTTATTATTTCTTCAGGTATATGGAAATTGTCGTATTTTGCCTTTATCCTTGTTTAGGATAGAAGACTTAATCAATAACCTCACTTGTTTCCCATTTTCCAATATGGGTAGAGGCTACAATTATCGAAATGTTTTAAAGAGATCGTTCAGTTCGTAATAAGTACGTCTTTGTGAAATTGGGTTTGAATGGATAATTCAACAACATTTGTATGTTGAGAGAGATATCGATTAGATTGATCAAACTGTATTCTGTTTTAAACGTTTCTGTATGATCAAATTTTCCTAAAATTGCTTCGATACACGATTTAAAATATACACCTGCATATCAGAAAAACACCATTTTTGTTTTCACGTTCATATACGTGGGAACACATCTGGCACACGAATTATATAATTTAAAAAATACATGAGAATGTGAGAAGGGTCCCAGGGGTTCTCACGTTCAGATGTATGCAAAGGTTACTAAATCATGTGTGTTCTCTACGTAATATTAATTCTTTCAGAAAAATGTTTATTTTTGCTTTCACCTCTAAGGAAATTGACGTGTTATTTGCTTTAACCACGTTTAAGATCAAAGTCTTAAGTAGTAAACCCACTTCATTCCCTTTTTCTCAATTTGGGTAAAGACTCTACAATTAACAAATTTTCTAAAGGAATTGTTCAGTTCGTAGTAAGTAAGGATTGTGATATTCGTTTAGAAATGAAGATTTAACGTCATTTGTACATTTACAGAGATATATTGATCAGATATATCAAACATTACTGTATTTCAAATCTTTCTATATGATCAAATTTTCCAAAAAGTGGTTCAATAAATGATTTGAAATATACACTTGAATATTAGAAACCTTTGTGATTTCCACGTTTATTTATGAGGTGAACAATCCTAGAACCAGTATTATATAATTTGAAAAATACATATGAATCTTAGCAGCTCCCCAGGGATTTTCACGTTGAAATGTATGGAATGGTTACTAAATGGTATGTGTGCTCTACATAATAATGTGTCTCTGAGAAAAACGTTTATTATTCCTCCCACCTCTAATATAATTGACGTAATATTTGCTTTATCCACGTTCAGTATCGAAGTCTTAATCGTTAATTCCAGTCTTTTCCCATTTCCCAATATGAGTAAAGAGTCTACGATTAACTAAACATTCTAAAGGGATCGTTAGGTAGGTAATAAGTAGCTTTGTGAAATTGGGTTCCTCTCTCAGCCTTCTCTGTACCAGAATTATAGCTATGGTTGTGTCTGCTACCACCTGCCAAGAGATCATGGGATTCACGCGTGATCTGGCCACTTAGTCCATTGTGTATGGAAAAAGAGTGCCTCTCTGAAGTAAAACAATGCAATCCATGCTGAGTTTCAGGAAAATCATCCTCTCCATCTGGTTGGTGCAATTTCAATGTCACAGAGTGTATGTAATGTATCACAGAGTGCATGCATTTTAGAAACGTATATAATTCAGAACTAGAAGAATAACTGATTGCTACTGTCGAATATCTAATAGTCTATTTGACAACAATGAAACCGTTACACTATGTGCAGAATCACATAATTAGATGCATGATGAAACTAAGAAAATTTGAAATCGTTGCAAATGTATACAACGAATTAGGTATTTTACAAATAAGGAAATTATATGTATTTCAGGTACTGAAATACATAAGGATGAATTTTAATGTTCAAACTTTACGGACATTTGAAAAGAATACTCGACTATCAAAAAACCTTTTCTTACTTGATTTAAAAGCGAACAAAATTATTGTTGAAAAACATTATGTTTATTTGGCGCCAAAGTTTTTAACTGCTTACCAGAGTACATCAAAAGAATAAGAAATGATAACTTTTTCCACAAGGAATTAAGAAAATGGATTTTGAATGTGGTAAATATTAAGACTATGTTTTAGAAATAAAAGAGATTTAAATGTAATAAAATTTCATTTGATGCTGAGTTGCCCTTAAGGTGCTCAACTGAATCACTTACTAACGCACAGTTCAATATAGATTTTTATATTTTTTTTTCTGTTTTTCCACCCAGTAAAGTCACTTTACTTTTTTATTTCATTTATTCTAAATGATAATTTTCAAACTTTTAAATTAGTTAAATATTTACTTAGATTTTTTGATCAAGCTAGAAAAGTGTGAGGAAATGTGAAACTGAAGCATGTTGCCTTTTCATTTTATTACAACATAACTGTTAAATTTCTCCCACAAGCGAGTTTTTACTGTCGTAGAAGACTCAACATTTTTTCTCAGACTTGTACTAAAAAATGTAGGTAAAATAATAAAACACTAATGAAATATAATATTAAAAATTTCCATATATATGGTATGAATAAATATATGATTTTTATTGGACAAACTATGTATAAACAAGAATATATATTAGAAAATGTAATACTTTAAAATTGTGTATCTGTGAAACACAACATTATATATATTTCATTATAACTTCAGTTCTAAGGTAAAAAACATGTAAATGTAAAGTACTGCATATTCCGAAAATAAATTATCTATCTATCTAATTATATGGGATGCTCGCTTTCGAAGAGAATCAAGTTTTTTTTCCGCTTTTAGCACCCTCTAAGAGAGGAAATTGCAACTAATAGATGATTGCGAAATTACAAATAGTTATATTTCATTACTCTCTGTAAAACACAAAAATGAGGGATTATATTAAATGTGTTTCAAATCAAATGTGTTCGCTCAGTCAGCAGAGTGCCAGACTCGTAAGATGCATTTTCCTGTATCCAGTTCTATCCGTCCCAGATTTGGAATTGATCTCCGTTAAATCTCGCCCTGCCCTTGATGAGAAAGGTGACACCGATGTGCTCGGAAAGACTGCCGTCCTTTGAATAGCACATTAGACCGTGGTGACGTGTGCTGGAGAGCTGTATCCTGTGCAAGTTAAACAACATAGTGGATGAGCTTGACGGGAGGCTATCATCTGTCTCCTAAGAGCTGTCCAGTGGGTCCCCTTTCTCCAACCTTATCTGAAGCTTCAGGGTCCTTTTGGCCTGACCATTTAGCCCTTTGTGTCCAAAAATAGGACCGCTAAGAGGTAAAACAAAAGTGTCAGTAGCGCGCCACCCTCATAATTTTCAGTTCCCAGGTTCGAGGCCCAGTTGGGCAAACGTTAAGATTTACCTCTTGAAAACTCGCCCCTCCCCCACCACCTCGGTCAGGACGGGACACCTATGTGCTGATAAAGAATAAGAAATGATAACTTTTTCCACAAGGAACTAACTTAAATATTTACTTAGATTCAAGTCTGATAACTTTTTCTCAAGATTTTAGATTCAAGTCTGATAACTTTTACCTCAAGTCTGATAACTTTTTCCACAACTTTTTCCGCCTGTCATCGGATGGAACGTTAAGCTGTGGTACCGTGTGCGGGAGAGCCATACCTTGTACGTATTAAAGATCATGCTGGATGGATTTTACCCGAGGCTACCATCTGTCTCTCACGAACTCTTCAGTGTGTCTCCTCCCCTAACATTCTATGAGCCTTTTTGGGTGATTGTGACCCGGCCATTTAGCACATTGTGTCCAAAAGGGTCGCTAAAGAGTAAAACAGTCCAACCCACATTGTACAAAAAGTCATAAAAAATATAAGGTCGCAGTTGGAAGCGAATCGGTAAAAAAAAATCGCCATTGTTCGAAAAAACAACGAGGTATAAAAATGGTAGCCAGTTACTACCCAGGCATTATTTGGCTACCGAATGTTTTCGGAAAATCGGAACCGTAGCTTTATCTTTGTACCTTTAGTCAAATTAATTTCATATCTATCCATGATATATCGAGAAACAGGACATAGATCCACGTTCTCATAAGATATGTAGGAAAATGTTGCAAAATTACTTTCTATTGACCAATATACATATGTATTTAGTTATTCATATCAATGTTAATTAACCTATAAATAATTATGAATTGAATGGAACTTGTATACTATTTATATATAAAAAAAACTAATTCAGTTAAAGCATCTTAAAATAGTGAAGAGTAATACCTGAAGTTTTTCCTTTAACTTACAGACCCAACTACAATTGCCTTAACCCTTTACGTAACAATAGTATTCAGCTCTACCATTTCTTTAGATTACTTTTGTATTCGTAACATTTGGACAGTATTTTCAAGACTCATTTATATGACTTATAAATTAAAAACATTTCGTAATCTCCACTCATAATACTAATACCACGAGAACAATAACGATCACTTTTCTATTCAGAGTATCTTTTTATAACCATGAATTTGATTGATAAAACACGTACAATAAAGAACTGTAAGTATTTTTTTAAGTTCGGATCATAAACGGTAAAATAAAGACTTTTAAATTGAAGGCATTAAATCGAAGTTTCGATTTCCAAATAATACACAATTAATGGTCTTTAAACACAATTCTTAACAATTCACTTTTCCATCTAATCCAGGGATTAATTACTGCAATTGTCTTTAGTTCTTTGGGAAGCCAAAATATAAGGTACTTAACCCACAACAATCCTGATCTTAACTAGCTATGCCTCGTGAAAACGAGAAAATTGCGTTGCCTTAGAAATCAGCCTTCCCGCATTCCTTTGTTCCATGGATTACATTCTCAAGAATTCAAAATCTTCTTTGCAGCTTATTTATTAATTTATTTCTGTTCATTGAATTTACAGCCTGTTTATAATTAATTTATATGTTTCTTTTAATTTTAGTTATTTATTCATTCCTTGTTTATTAACTGTGACAAAGATGTTCCCACAAACTGACTAATATTTATGACTTTGAAAACATCGTCCTCGTGCTTTCTCACAGAAATTAATCCCTACTTATAAATTTAGAAACCTTTGCACTTCAATTAGCAATAATATTACTCAAATTAAATAGTCCTGCCAATCCTCATTATTCTTGATATTCATTATACGATCACTTAATTAACATTTCTTCAATTATATGCATTTATTATTTGTTGGTAATGTGAAACCGCATTATAATTATTCAGTTAACTAACCGTTAACTATTTATTGCCTTTCACGCTTAATTTCTTTAACCGTATGGTCTTCTCACATAACCGGCAATAGCGACATTACGATTGATGCAGGCAATGATTGACGTAAGAGCTCAGATCTTGTCACGCGCCAGCAAAAAGATCATGCTGGATGGCAATAGAGCCAGCAATAGAGCATGCGAGAGTTAAGTTGTATTTCAACTTGGATTGTTGCAGTTGACATCGTCTTATTGTGAATTTAGAACTGCAATTATTAATCACTCTTTTGCTATAGATATTTATATAATTAAAAGTTAGATTAGTCGTTTTACATTTTACTTTTAATAGCTATTTTATCTTAAACTTGCTTTCGATTTACCTAGATTTTATTGCAACACCCAAGTTTCCGAGTAATATATTTAATTGCAACACCCAAGTTTCCCAGCATCTGGCGTCCATTGGGTACCTCAAAAGATTTCTTTTTCATGAATAAATATAATAAATAACACAATTTTACACTTTTTAAACTAGTAGCTTTCAAAGTGAACATCCTGATATTCATTCATGCATTTAATCTGTACAATAGTTGCAATAATCACAGTACAACACATAACACAAACTTTATTTATTCATTGCAACTCTTTGTACAGTAATTCACTATACACATGAAAATTATTTAGTGTTTGCAAACACTTAGCTATTGTGACTATACAATCTTAGGATCACATAAAAATACCTTTCATCTGAATGGACGTCCGAAAGATTTTTGTCGGTGGAGGTGTGACAACAATTGGAAAATATTGTTTTTATCACAGGGTTAAGCTCCAATTTAAAATTTTCAGTTTATGGTTTGCATTAATTTCTTTTTTTTTTCGGATTCCTGGTGGGAGGTCAGAAATTAGTGCTGTGTTCTCCCCCCTCCCCCATCCCCTTGAGAACGTCCATGATTTCTACTTCATTAAGACACGAATATATCCCCATCTCATTTCGTAACCATTCTCTAACAAAACTATCAGATCGTAATGCAGTAAATTATTTCCCTCTGTTAATCGTGCATTGTTCTTAAATAAAGATGAAATCAATTAACAAAATAACAATTTCAAAACAAGTTCTCTAAATCTGAAAAGTAAAAATTATTTTTTGTGACAAAATTTGGTTAAACTTATCTTCATCGCACTCGGACGTCATGTTGCGTTAGTAGCAATGTAATTATTACTCCAATTTAAAAAAAAATGAAATTTCTGGTTTGCTTTCTGCTACCAAAGGATCAACGAAAGTGTCAGGCTGTGGAGTTTGGAGGATTAAAAATAGTCGGTGGAGTTTGGAGGATTAAAAATAGTTGGTGGAGTTCAATTTCAAAAGGTGGGTTGGGTCCGATATTCAAATTAGGGTCCAACTCCAATAGAGTATTCTACTTTAAAGCAGGGAAAATAATATTAGGAAGCTTATTACTATATCTAAGCTGGAATTTTCCAATTATAAGGAGATGTTGTTACCCTTAAGGAGGTTGGGGTTGAATTCTCAACGAGTTTTTATAACTGTCAAACAAGAGATCCGGTTTTTAAATTACAATGTTCAAGTTCTGAGCAATCCCTAATGTTACTGAAATCTTAAACGTTAACAATCAACGAATTAACTAAAGTGATAATAAAAGTGATCGTGGTCCGCTCTGTTCCATCTCAATAAGTAAAATCCAATCACTCTCACATATCACCATTTAAAATTTTTTTTTTGCTCTAAATGTTTCTTTTCTTTCTGAAATACTTACTCAACTCAGAAACCATAACAATGTGATCAAACAGAAAGCAGTTTGAGCATTACTAGATATTAAGAAAATTCAATTCAATAATTAAACACTAAAGGGAAATTATAAATTATTACAGTGAGTGCAAAGATTTCTAAATGGATAAGATAAATTGATCTGACCTTTCCAAGGTCGTTGCACTGCAGACAGGCTACGGGAGAAGATCCTAGAGTCATGGTTGAAAGGGAAACATCTCGTGGGAGGGCGATGAGGATCAGGAACTCCGTGGAAAATGGTGGCCTTTCCGTGTCAGCATCAACGATCATTATCCTCGGGTTAAACCATCATGTGAAAAGGATTGAAGACTACGGGAAGGGGGGCGGGAAATACTCTCTACTGCCAGATCAGGCGCCCAACTGAAATATATTTCGTTTCTGGTTAACAATGCTTTCAAAGCAGCATCCTGTTGTATCAAAAACTGATTCATTCTTAATCTCATTGTTGTGTCCAATTTCATCTCTTCAACCGATTCATTGTTGCCATTGCATTGTTCCGTTTCATCGTATCAGAGATTCAAATTTAAAATCTCGTGTCACGCAACGGAAATTTATTCAGTACAAAAAAAAAATGTGAAATTTCCATTTTAAATGCCGTTTTCTTGCTAATGCTAATAAAGAATGCAACATTTATGTGTGTGTTTTTTCCCATCGTCGTTTATGTGACTGACAAATTCAATTTCTTTTAAATAAAAACAAAATTAATAAAATAGTTGTTTTTTTCGTTGGATCAGTTCGAACAAAAAGTCAATCTTCCCATGTTTCGAATCTTCCAGAAGTTTGAATTTCGGCAGTTACAAGGATGCTTGAATCGTACTATGACAAACCTTTAAATCAATATTGTTTTTTATTTTTAATAGGGATATTTTTTCTATAGAGTATGGCAAAGAGATGTTTAAATTGACAGGAGAGATTTCACCTTCTCTGTGGGGTGTCTAGGATGAAAGGCGAATTAATATCGGAAATTTAACATTTCATTTTAGACAGACGTAATTTCTACCTTTACATGTTTTAACACAATGGGATAAATGGCCAGGTCACAAAGACCCCAAGGTCTCAAAGAAGGTTGAGAGAAGGGGACCTACTGGAACAGCTGTTGGAAGACAGATGGCACCCTCCTGTCTGCTGGCAAGGTGTGATCGGCCCACACCTTGCTGGCAGTTCGTGGTTTTTTCCCTCCTCGGACCACTTTTTGAAGGTACTAACCACGGCTGACTGTGAGCACCCCATAGCCAAGCCATAGCTCCAAGCCTTGTCATCTCGGAAATGCTCTGACCCAGTCGTCTGACCATTATAATTTGACCTTTGTGAAACTCCCCGCTGCTTTTTCCATCTGAAGAACAAGAATAACACCGATTAACAGAGCTCAATATCAGGTGTTATTTATACCGTTTCATGACCTTCACACGCACTGTCGTTTAACTACAGTTGCTTCGATTTGCATAAAAACGCTCTGATCATAATGTTTGGCTCTTCCGTGAAAATGTTCTGCGTTAAAAGTAGAACAAGCACATAAACTATAAACGGTTAAAATGGTGTCGCAAAACTCGCAGATTGGTTGGTCGTTCACATGATTTGACAAAGAAAGAGGATCCAGAATAATTTGAAGGTAATCGCTTCTGACCAAGATTTCTGCAACTGTATCCAAAGTGATGTGCTGAAACAATGGTTGAAATCCGAGTCCCGAGACGGCAATAAACAGATGAACAGGGGCAATGCCATTGGTGTAGTCATACAATGGTGCAAACAGTGCTTTCCAGGACTGCTTCAAAGACATCCAGAAACACTGAAACCGATGTATTGCTATCTCGGAACTTTCCGGACATTGGTTTTATATAATCGACGACAGAGTGGAATGTTAGTGATTAAAAAATTCTAAAAGCAGGGATTGTGGGGGACTAGGAGCTGAGAGCTTCGGGATATAATACTGACGCGTTACAATCTGAGTCAAACTCTTCGCTCCTGCTTTGCGGGTTATATGATAGTGCTCTTTGAATCGTAATTTGTCCATTCTCCCCATTAGAGACATATGCAGAGGATGGGTACGGGGATCTGAAACCCCTCCTCCCTGAAAATCCCGTCGTCGTACACTAAATTTCAAACTTGTCTACCTCCTTTGTAATCCAAAACAGTTTTCTTTGTATAGCTGAATTTTAGCCCCATGTTTTGTTCAGAGACTAAAAAAAATAGATTGAAAATACTCTATAAAGTCTCATTTCATAAATAATGTCATTTTAACCTTTGCTTCTCGGTGGAATATTTTAATAATTGGAAAATTTTGCTCAAATCTTATTCTCAGATGCTAAAGTCTCGGAACTTCCCGAAACAGAATTCTCGGACCCTCCCCCGGAACTAAATTCTGGGTACGTGCCTGCATCTCACAGAGAGTTTAACTAATGATGAAACCAGTTGCCGGATGAATTCCCCTTATTCATTTTCGAGAAATATAAGAAAAATTGCAGAGTTCAAATCTTCGCCTTCTCTACAAATATCTCATTTACGGAGTGTAGTACAATATTCAATAAATATCACACAAAAATATGGCGATTTCTTTCAAAATTTTAAAGTATGCTCATAACTAGTATTGTGAAGAATAAACAAAAAATAATCATTAAGGTTTTGTGCCATTATTGCTTTTAGGTAATAAACTACCCCAAGATATTTAAGAAATATTTTCTATTTATTAGGAAATTTCATTCAAAACATTTACTTGGTTTAAAACATGCTTCAAGAACAGTGGGATTTTCTGAAATCCTAACGATACGAAAGAAGAGTAGTTAAATGTTTCCTACTGGCTATTGCTTATGCACTCTGTGAAAAGTTCATTAATCAGGCCAAAAAAGAATACTTACTTGACGTGGAAGTCTAATTGTGATCCATGCACGATCCCTTCTATATGATCCTACTGAAGAAAAACTATGTGGATTTTCTTGAAGGATCATAGAAATATTGGTTAAAAAGGCGGGGGGAGAGAGATAAAATACTCACACGTCCTGACATAGTGCAGGGCCAGCTGCATTACACTGGACCTGGTAGCCGTTGAACGAAAGGAAGATAGAAACGGACGAAATTAATTATGCACAAAGAATTAGTAAATTTGTCTAATATTTAACTAAGAACTGTGTATTTTAAAGTATTTTGCACTAAATTAATTTATTCACTATGACTTTATTTATTCATATTTCTGAATATTTTAAAATGATAATTTTTTTTAATGGGGATTACTAGATGGGTTCTATTATTTTACCTCTGAGCGCAATATAATGGGCTAAATGGCCAGGTCACAAGGACACCGAGGACTTAGAGAAGGTTAGAGGGAGGGGGACTATGGGGCAGGTATTAGGAGACAGATGGAAGCCTCCAGTGAAGCGTGTTTTGAATGTTCACAGTGTATGACTCTCGCGCACATGAGGCCACGGGACGTAACGTCCCATCCGATGTACGTCGGCATTTCTTAGCCCAGTGGTAGCCCTTCTGACCGAGGGCAGGTGGTGAGATTTCCGGAGATAAATTTCAAACCTGACCAGTCGGGAGTCGAAAATTACGAACCTTAACCCACGCTATTGAATGAGTCACTCTGATACGTTTATCAATTAGAAGAAAGACAACATGATACAAGAAACGATAAGCCTTAACGACTCCAAGGTTTGGTTTAGTTTTAGATATTTTTTTCTGGTTGCTCCTGTTTCAAACGAACACTCTTAATCACCTTCTAGGTAAATCAACACCTCCTACACAAACAGCCGGTGGACAAAATTATGACGTCTGCATTGGTAGTCCAATAATCCAGACATTTCTTATTATTTATTTCTATTATTATTAGTGGTGTACTTTTATACTAATCTTTAGACTAATGTTTATTGAAAAAATATCTTATTTTAAAGGAAAATTATTCATATTTATCAGCAATTATCATCATGTTAATAAATGCAAACTGCTTTCGTTCTAAATAAAGCATATTTATAAATCATTATTGCTCTCAACATTGGTATAAAAGTACACCAGTAGTAATAATAGAAATAATTATATAAGTCTGGATTGCAGACTACTTATGCTGACATCCTTTTTGGTACAATGGCCTTCTCTTATAGCAGGTGTTGGGTAGACAGGTTGATTCAAACTGACAGGTGCCTAAAATGCGAATAATATTTCAAACTCTGGGAAGACGGAATGATTGTTCAAATGTAGAATACTTTCAAAAATATGAGTAGCTAGGAAACCTTTAAATAATATTTAGAAATTCCAAGGTCTATATTCATGTATTTTCTGCCCCTGGTTATGAGTAATAGTAAGAATAAGATTCAGATATTGCGGAAGATGTAATTTTTTGCTACTATTAAACGCTATTGATTTATTTCACACTGCAAAGAATATTGAAGGAAAAGATTTGATGTCCAAGGGATGGTAATAGCCTAAAGAAAAAAGGGATGAAAATATTTAACCGAAAACGTACCTTAGGCTCACAGCATTCTGTCATATATACTTCTGACTATTGTCTGGGCTCTCTTTCGGCGTAATGAAATGCTAGGAGCCCGCGATTTTTGGGGCCCATTTTCATTATCACGCCCTTCATAATAATTTTAAAGCGGAGAGCACATTTTATTTTGCCTAAGGGTCCATGTAAACTTAAGATGGCCCTGATTATTGCCTCGGTATTTTAAAGTTCATTTATGACTTACATCAATTACTAATCAATAAGTGATAGCTACCTGTATGTTATTAGTTATTAATTATTAACGATTAAGTTAAATTTTTATTCATAGATAAAAGATGCAAGCCTAAAACTTTAATCTTGACTGCAGAATGCCACCGCTTCTCGTGCATCCATACCGAGGATACACTTCTTGCGGCGGTCTCTAAACTCCGATCATTTGTTTGGGGACGGGAAAGCCAATTTTGGATTCGTTCTCAAAGCAGCAACTGACAGCGGTAGTAGCGGGACTCGGAGGACGCTTGACCCGATCTCGGCGCATTGATACTTATGATATTATAGATATCTAACTTAATCGCTAATAACTACTAACGAATTGCTGTTAGGGTTAATAACTACTAACAGCATGCATCCATTGATTACTAAAACAATGAAGTGACAAAATAAATCCTTATCCCTATATTTTTATGAGAATGATTAAAAAATTAACACCAAAAACTTATTTTGTTACTCCTAAAAATATGAAAATTTAAACTTTGTTGGAAAGATTCATTTTGTAAAGAGTTGTCTTTAATAATCAGTAAATTATAGATTTCTAGAGTTACATTAATTTGCATAGACATTTTTCTGAAATCTTAGATTTTCCTATTACCACTTTCTATTACATATGAAGTTATCTTAATTATATAACTCTAAGTATAAATCAGATTTAAAATCGGCCATCCATCCCCCTAGCACCGAATGTCCAACCCCGCCTTCTCATGGTGCAGACTGTTAGTACTTTTCAAAGGGATACTCTCTTGTGGAAGTGAACGGAAGCGGAGAGCTGCCAGATTAGTGTGGCCTACTGATCTAGACAACTACGGCTACTTTCCTTTTTTTAACGCTGCTGTGGAGTGGTCAATTACACGGTGCCCTGGTGCTGACCTTAACAACTTACTGGACTGGATTAAGGCTCTGAGCTTGATTATGGATTCTGATTTTGCTGCAATGGTGGGCTTCTGTGGAGGGAAAATCTTTCATTGTGTTTTCTGTTTGTTTGTTGGTTGACAGCCCCAAGTGCATACACAGTCGTATCAGAATAATATGACCACACAAGAAATCACAGTATACCCGCCCAGGTGCATCACAGAGTGCACATGACAAGGTCGACCACATGGAGATATAAGCGGCCGGCAAGGAAAGTGGAGCCATAGTGCGTAACATGAGCACAATGGGCAGAGGTGTTGATTTGACGGACGTTCAAAAAGGAATGATCATTTGCTACAGTGCCAAGGGTGGAAGCAACTCGGAAACAGCAGATTTCGTGGGCTGTTAGCGAGCTGCTGTAGTAAGGGTGTACCAAGAATGGACCGCTGGCACACCAAGTACCTCCAGATGTCATAACTGTGAAGCCCCAAAGGACGTCGACCCCAGAGGAGAACGTCGCATCCGTCGACTAGTAAAGTGCAATCGACGGGCAACAATGCAACAATTGACCGCTCAAATGAACGTTGGGACACCCTGGAACGTGTCTCCAGTAACGGTAGAGCGATCCCTGCTATGCATGGGTCTCCGGAGCCGATGCTACGTAAAGGTGCCCATGTTGCAACAGAAACAGTTCCAGCTCTAAAGATTTCAGTATTCATTTCATCTGTTCCTTGGGATTTATGCAGTTTAAGTATAGAAATGGCCAAAACAACTTCAGACTGTGAAATAAGGCCAATATTAAAGCCAGAAATGCATCTATCATCATTACCAACAATGGGAATAGAAAAAATCGCATTGTTTTGAACATCACTGAAATGCTCAGTCCACCAAGCCATGACTGAATCCTCCCCTTCTATAACTTTACCTTGTTTAGACAGGTATACAGGGATTGAATTATCCTTCAATCCGTGTATTCCTGTCCGTTTTCTACCACACAAGACATTAACTATCTGGTGCAGCTCTCTGCTATTTTGCTGTCTAACTGCTTCCTCGGCATTGACATCCAAGCCATCAAGTCAAAGATTCTTATCAGCAGCTAACTGATGCGAATGAGCATGTCTCCAGTAACGGTAGAGTGAACCCTGCTATGCATGGGTCTCCGGAGCCGATGCTACGAAAAGTGCCCATGTTAACCAAGAGCTATTGGCAACGACTCCTGCTGTTCGTACGGGACTACTGTCATTAGACAGTGGAAGAGTGGAAAACGGTTGCCTTCTCCGACGAATCGAGGTTTCTACTCCACAGAAGTGACGGGCGTCAGACATACGAGAACCAACTGCCGGACATGCTTGTCGGTCAAGTACAGGCTGGTGGTGGCAGTCTGCATGTCTGGGGGATGTTTTCCTGATGTGATCATGGACCGCTGGTACCAATGGATGGGTCCCTGAACGCCAATGGCTACCTGTCTCTCCTCGCTGAAAACATGCATTCTTTCATGTTGGACGTTTACCCTGGTGGTGATGGTGTCTATCAACAGGACAATGCACCCCACTATGTCGCTACGGCGGTGTGTGACTGGTTCCAGGAACTCGACAGCGATGTCTCAGTTCTTGGCCGGCGAAATCACCCGACCTCAATCCAACAGAGCACATGTGAGACCATTTGGATCGACAGGGTCATCGTGCGGACCACAACCACGTCATCTCCGGAACCTTCGTGCTCTGTTGTAGTCTGAATGGGCATGTGTGCCAGTGTCAACTTTTCAGGGCCTCATTGCGTCCATGCCACGCCATCTCGCTGCTGTCATCCGTGCCAAGGATGGTTATTCTAATTATTAGGTAGGTGGTCATATTATTTTGATACGACTGTGTAGATTCACAGAATGTATTTTATCAGATGGTGGATAATCCTGAGCAGAGGTCATCGCAGGCACCTGAACTCTTGCTTCTACTGACATCGTCAAATTTTACATTGAAGGGAGTCTTTCAGTGTAGATGGCAATGGCCTTTAGTGGTGGAGGAACGGGTCTTTGCCCCATGCATGCGATTAGGGGCTATTTGATATTGTCGGCATTCCCTCTCTCAATAAACAATTTCTTTAAACATCACACTAATCATTTTCTCTCAATAGGTAGTTGGGGATGTGAGGACTCTGCACAGAACATTCCAGAAATGAAGAATTCCAGAATGATCTCGTTATCGCACAAAATGCTGATGACATTACTCTCATCTCCAATTCTGTGGAAGTTGATTTTCCAATCAGAAGACTTCAGAATTGCCTTGATAAAATGGATACGTGGTATGAAAAATGGAAAATAAAGATCAACACTAAGAAGAGTAACGCCATTCTCTTCAGTGGAAAGAGGATTAAAAATCCTCTAACTTTACACTTTTTGGATGAACAATTCAAGTGGCAGCAGACTGTCAAATATTTGGGAGTCACTCTGCATCAGAAGCTTAAGTGGGATCCTCATATACATGGGATCATCACAAAAGTTAACTCTGTCAGATGTCAACTGGGACTCTTCTAGGAAGAAACTCAGTATTATCTATTGATAATAAATTACTAATTTATCACATAGTCATTCGACTTATGATATCTTATGCTTCCCCAATTTGGGCGAACACAACTCCCACGGACATTCACATGATACAGGTCTTGCAGAAAATAATCCTGCGATGTGTGGTCAATGCCCCCTGGTTTGTAACCAATAGACAATTGCATAAAGATCTGGGCATTGATCGTATTTTCACATATCTTAAGTTTGTCTCGGGAGGATTATACGAGTCAGTGCAGAGAAACCTACACGAGATTATATCCTTCCTTCTGGACTACGATCATGAAGTCCTTAACAGATACAAGAGTCCTAAGATGATGGCTTTGGCTAAAGAATGTTATCCATTTTAGGTCTCTTGTGCATCATTGCTACTCTTTGTTTTATGTTCTTTTGCTCTTTGGGGCCCACCATTGTGTGGTTTACTTTTGTTTTTTTTTCACACTGATGCCAATTAGGCATATTTCCAGATGAAGAAGGTTATGGGTACTATTGTACCTGGCAGTTCATTTTATGGTGTAACAATCTACGGTCTACAATACGCGCAAACACCAAATAAAATAATTTTTCCTTGACTAACACACACTAAGCCAAATATAGTAACTTTGTGCTTGAGACTATTTCTTCTGGAAGTCTAATTAGCTAATAAAAGCCAGCTGAGAACAACAACAGGAATTCTCTCTCTTTTTAAAGTTTACTCCTCATTCGAAAGGGTAGGTGATGTAAATTACGTTCTCCGTTTTATATCTCGGGTTCCTCGTAATACCATAGTCTGGGCTTCATTGTTGCACTTTCTGCTTTTCAATATATATTCTCTCTAATCTGGATCTCAGTAAAGATCATTGTTGTAATATCCTTTTTTCTAATCTCTCAATAAAGATCAGCGTTGTAATTTCCTTTCTTCCTAACGAATTAGATGGAAATCACACGAATACTCACGAGAACGAAGAAACCAGTAATTGCATTTAGTTACTATAATAGGAATTTCAGTAATGTGATATTCTTTTTTTAATATTATTTCTCCCAAATCAATCAATCGAAAATTAAAAGAATTCACTGGAGAAAGATGAAACGAAGTTAATTTTTTGGATACATTTCTTTTTAATCATCAATGAGAAATCGAATAAATTCACTACATGAAAATGAAAACCACACACATATATGCAGGTACTTTTAGTAACTAATTCAGTTATTGATTTTTCATTTGATTATCCATATGCACTGAGTGGACACTTTATCAGGTAAGCCCCCCTTTTCATGAAATAGACTGCTCCTTCAATGACAGCATCAGATGTTCCTACCATGCTATTTAAAGTAGATACGCAAGTATAAGAGATTCTCTGTGTGTGATTGACGCAGGAGAATTGGGAAGACGAAATAATGAAATGAGTTTACGTGGCATGATGTTTGCAAATAATGTGGAAGGAGAACAGGTAAAGCTTCAGCTAGGCGTAAATGGCGCCTCTTGTCGTATTTTTGGCGAAACCACTGTTTGTGAATTCAAGCTGTGCAAATGAAGTCACTATTTGGGATATCAGATTTATTTGCATTAGAATGTTTTCAATGCCAGATGTTTTTAGTGACCAAAATATTTAAAAAAATATTAGTACTATATTTAAACTGACAACTCTTATTGAAATATAAAGATCATGTAACAATTACATTCGAATATACTCTAGCGTTTTTATTACCTAAATTTTGTGTCTTCCTAGTATTAAAATTGATTTTGCTGAAAAATACCTATATCAAAATATAACATATCAAGCCTCAAGAGCATGTGTACGTATGATCCCAGTGTCTTTTCCATGCCTGTTGGGAAGAGCGGCTGCTGCCTTTTGTGTTCCTGAAGTTATTCTGATGCTTTGCGACTTCAAAAGGTAATCGAGCTTGTCACTTCAGAATTATTCGACATGCAGATAGAGCAATATTTGGATTTTTCAGAGCATTTTAAAAACTACATCAACTCTCATGGATAATGGTATAGAAATTATACTACAGTGAACATCGGCACACAGGGGATCTAGGATAATCAGTTCGCTGACCCTTTGGTAAAGTCAGCGTTCTCAGATAAAAAAATCTCTCTGTTTCTACATGGGAAACGTACACCTCAAAAAGCTAATAAAGAAAAATGGATGAAGAATTTCAACATCACTTTGATGAATTAACATCTGGCAAAAGCGATCATAGAAAAATTATTCAGAACGGCATTTTTCCCTTCTGAAATTTCGGTATGAGAAAAAGGAACCTAATATGCATCGCATTCTCCGAACGGGCTGAACTTTTAAACGATTCTTTATTCAAAAAGAAAAGGAAAATTCACCCAACTATCTTTATTTGCAATGTGATAGCTGAAAATAGGCCAGGCAGGTCTTGGCATTCAGAACACGATATATAATGTTATCCTTAATGTTTCGGTTTTGACGAAATCGTACTAATTTTTCGTCACAAATATCATCATCATCATAATTAAGCAGCCATGGGCTATGGAGGTCCAACCAGACCGTGCAGTTTAATTCTTCAAGCATATCTGTCCTGAGCTACATCTGCTGCATCCGGCCACTGCACACCAATTCTAACAAGGTCCTGTTTGACATTGTCTGCCCACCGCATCCTAGATCTCTCCCTCCTTTTGAGGCCTCTGGGCACACTCTTCATAACCCTATTCGCCAATCTATAATTATCCATACGGGCAACATGGCCAAACCATCATGAGTTGAAAATTTGAACCACCTAATGCCCAAGATACTGCGTAAGCATCTAATTTCCTGGTATCTTGTTTACACAGTGTCGTTTCACTACCATAACTAACCGTAGAAAGAACCAAACTATTATACAGTCTAATTTTAGTCTTTAGGTGTATACGCCTATTTCTCTACACTCTCCATAGATTCTCAAAAGTACTGGCAGCAATCCCTATTCGTCTGTTAATCTCATGCCGCACATCACCAGAATCTGTTACATAGCTCTCAAGATAATGAAACTGTGACACCTGCTCAAGACTGCAACCATTCAGATTAACAGAATCACAGCCTGCCTGACCAATTTTCATCATTTTAATTTTCTCTCTGTTTATAACCAAACCTACTCTACTACCAGTTTCATCAACAGCTCGAATGAAAGAGTTCATCTCATCAACATCATTTGCCAAAAGGGCTAAATCATCAGCATAATCTAAATCTGAAATTTTCGTATCTCCAGTCCATTTAAGGCCAAAATCTTTCCCTTGCAGTGAATTTCGCATAACATAATCAGTAACCAAGCTAAAGAGAAAAGGAGACAAAATGCACCCTTGTCGAACACCAGAAGTAATGCTAAACCAATTGCTACAAGCCTTACCAACTCTCACACACGACTCAGTGTTATTATAGAGAGCTTTCATTATTTTAACTAACTTGTCTGGTATACCATATGATTTCACAATCGATCACAAATTATGTCGATAAATAGAGTCGAAAGCCTTTTTGAGATCAACAAAGCTAGGAACCAAAGGTTTCTGAATCTCTAAACATTTCTCAATAATCTGTCTAAGTGAAAATATCTGATCCACACATCCCCTAAAACTTCTGAATCCACAATCCTCATCAGCAATTGACTGTCAACCAGATTCTCAAATTTATTAAGCACAATCATGGAAAGAACTTTACCTGGAACAGAGAGCAGGCTGATACTCCTATAGTTATCACAAGAACTGCGATCACCTTTTTTGAAAATAGGGATAACAATAGCCCTGGTAAAATCCTAAGGAACCATGCCTTTATCATAAAAGATATTCAGAATTTGAGTCATCCAAGTACTAACGAAACAATTCCAGCTCTAAGCATTTCCGTAGTAATTTCATCTACCCCTGGAGATTTATGATGTTTAAGTTTAGAAATAGCCAAACAAACTCCAGATTGTATTATACAGCAAATATTAAAGCCCCCAATACATTTATCATCATTACAAACAATGGGAGTAGAACTAACCACATTGTTTAGAACATCACTGATATCTCAGCCCATCTAGCCATGAGAGAATCCTCCCCTTCTATAACCTTCCCTTGTTTATCCTTCAATCATTGTATGCCTATCCTTTTCTTAACACACAAAACATTAACTCTCCGGTACAGTTGTCTGCTGTTGTGCTGCCTGTTTCCTCAGCTTTGTCAGCCAAGCCATCAAGCCAAAGATTCTTATCAGCAGCTAACCGAACGTTTACACGTTTATTAAGCTCTCTGTAATCCTTTCTAGTATCACTAGTAGGATACAGATTAAGGACATTCCTGCAGTTCCTTCTTTCTGAAATAAGCTCAAGTGCCTTATCACTCAAATAATTCTGTCTTCGCTGCTTCTTTTTTCCTAAAAGAGTACTGTTAGTTTCCAAGAAAGCCTGTTTAAAACGGCCCCATTCTTCCTCAACTTCAGTAGTAAGCAAACCATGACTGTCATAATGACTAAGTAACCTATCATGGTAAACTTTAGCTATAACTGGGTCTTTCAAAGCTTCAGCATTAAAGGTAAATTTTTTAAGTTTAGCACAACACTTTTTAAGTTTATGTTGCAAGACACCTTTAACATGGTAATGGGCAGATCCAATTTCAGCTCCCCTATATGACCTGGTATTCCTAACAGAACTAGCCCATTTGCTGTTAATTAATATATAACCAATCATATTGTTATGCAGCCCATCAGGTGAAACCCATGTGTACTTATGCATGTTGCGGTATTTGTAATAAGTGTTGGTTATTCTGCTCAAATCCATAAACAAGTCCAGTTTAGTACGTATAAATGGTCAGCACCAGGACCCTGTGAATTTGACAACTCCTCAGCAGGGTTGAAAAAAAAAGAAAAAAGTGGCCATAGATGACCAGATGAGTAGGCCATACTGAACGGGCAGCCCTCCCCTTCCGTTTCCTTCCAAAACAGAATATCTTTTTTGAAAGGTACTAACGGCCTGCACCACGAGAAGGCGGGGTCGGACATTAGGTGCTAGACCTAGCCGGTTCTGTGGAAGGGAACGGACTTTATAAATCACATTAAATTTTGGTTGACCACTTTCCCCATATTTTTAAAATAGATCTGTCTATAGGCATTAAGTCTTAAGGATTTTATTTTTCTTTAATTAGAATACTATGTACATTGTTTCAGTTTTTTGGGTAATGATAGGAATCCATATTTTGTTTAGTACTTGTGCACCTTGTGTGGGAAATCCATATTTTGGTTATCTCTGAGCACTTTTTTTGTCCAAAATGGCCAGGTCACAAAAACACTAACGGCTCAGAGAAGATTGGGAGGAAAGGACCCACCAACAGCTCTTAGGAGGCAGATGGTAGCCTCACGTGATGACTATCCAGCATGTCCTTTAACGTGCACAGGTTATGAATCGCCCACTCAAGGGCCATGTTTTAACGTCATATCCAACAGATGAAGGCTTTCCTAAGCCCATCAGTCCCCTACTGACTAGGGCAGGGAGTTTTGCAGAGATATATCTGAACCTTGGCACATGCGGGTCTTGAATTTGAGAACTGCAGAGTATGTATTTGTAGCGCTACCGATTGAGCCACTCCACCCCCCGCCCTAGATTTTTTTTCGTATATTCTCCTAATCTTTTTTTTGTATATTCTCTAAAGAAAGGTTTTCTATTAATTTGAACACGACAGACAAACATAATGATTTATGTGTCAAATGAAAACTTGTGAACCGAGGAGTTTCATAAGCTGTAAAGATTTTACCTCGATGCTTTTTTCCCTTCTAAAAAAGGGGAACTATGGAAACAATTGTTCCGCCGTATCTTCGGAACGGAACGCAAGGGCCAAAAGGAACTAGCTATGCATCAAATGAAAGTTTGTGACATAGGAAACGTCATAGGTTATAAGGATTTCTCCCTTTACGTTCTTCTCTCCCCCCTCCTCCGTTCAGAAAAAAAGAGATGGAAATTATGAGGATTGCTTAACTATAGCTTTGAAAAGCGAAGATCCAACGTAACAAGTTTTCTGTCAAATTTAATATATGCAATTTCTTATTTTGGTCAAAATATCGATGGAGTCTTCAAAAATATTTTGCTGGTTGCGATATATCAGAATAACGGGAAATATTTTGAGTCAAAAATATTGATTAAAAGTTAAAGATTGGTATTAAAAATAATATTTTATAAAATTGATTTTATATTTAATCAAACAAACCTACTAGTTTAAAAATTCTACTAGTTTATTCTCTGAGATTCAGAATAATACATAAATAATAATACATAATACACAAAAACAAATAAGCAAAAATTAAAACCAAATAAAACATAAAAGAAAGGAAATAATAATAGGTTTCCAATCTTGAAACCAAAGGGCAGACTATCTGCTCGTCCAGGAATCAAAAGATTCTACTAGTGAACACTTTCTAGTGGCTACACTGTGGTATGGCTTAAAAAACTAGGGAGAAGCAGATAAACGCCAGCTAGCATTTATTAATTAATTTATTATTAAAAGAATTTTCCTTTAGATATTTTTTTAAAAATGAAATATTTTTTTCCATCCTGAAATTATAATAAAGTAAATTATATTTTTTGTTGTGACTAAAGGAAATGATGACTCATAATGCTTTTATGATTGAAAGGTACAACAAACATTAATCCAATCTTCTTGAATTATAAGGTAAAATTCAAACATTCGTCTTCCAATAAAAAATAAATCAGCTCTTTTAAACAGCAGCAGAGACATGATATTCAGTTCACAGATTGCCCTTATCGTAGCTTTTGGAAACATTTCTTTCCTAAGGAACTTCTGGTACCAATAAAAGACAAGGACGCCTGTTAAATGGGACATTAAATTCGACACAATTCCCTTTTAGTAGGAGCATGAAGAAGCATTTTATTTCTCAAGCAAAAAAAGTAAATAAATAAATATTGTCTCCAGCAGCTGTTTATCACAGAGGTTTTACGGGAGCGTTTTAGATTATACGCCATAGCAGAAGGTCAGTGAGGATGGACGGACCTCAGCAGAAAAACAACATAAACATCCGTGTCTTATCCGGGGTGCCTTTGACCATTAGCCATGCACGCTAACCATTCTGCCACAAGACGGCAACAAAAAATTTTAATTGCAATGATTTTTCGTCTCTATACTTTTTGAAAATGCTAGTCTTCTCGCCATGAATACGTACTTCACACTCTTGATAAATGATCACCATCCATATTTGAAATTGGAAGAACGAATATTTTGATAAATATCTTGAACTTAAACAAGAGCGGTGATTTCTAAGTTCATTATATACACTACCCACACATTTTGACGCACATTTATTATGTTGCTGAACCAAATAAACTAATTTGATATTGGTTTTATTTTTTGAATTCTTAATTAGTAGTCACAAGGAATGCAATGATTAGGAATGGATTGTGGAGTTTACTTATTATACACCTCTTAGGAGGCAGATTGGAGTCTTTCTTCAATGACATCATCCAATGAGATTTTTAACGCTCACATTGCCTGCCTTTCTTGCACACAGAGCTACAACTCAGCATCCCATTCAATGGACATTGGCTTTTCAATAACAATAGGAATCATTTCCTCATAGAAAGCAAAGTATTGACTTGAGGAGAAAAATCTCAAAAATGGCGCTGAGTTATGATTCTGGGGAGTTATTTATCCTAAGACTTATCCTAAAAACTTGCTATTTCAAATTATAGCATGTTCTTTAACATGCATAGGGTATGGTTTAGTCTCCCCTCTGATGAATGCTGTCTTTTCAAGCCCATCGATGTCCCCTATTGACCGAAGAGTTTCGTGAAGATAAAATCTAAACACTGGCCCAGGTGGGACTCGAACCTAGGAACTACATATTACAAATGTAACGCACTAGTTGCGAATACCCACTTTGAGTTTGTTTCACTCCACTTTGAGGAGCTTATTGTAAATAGAATGCCATCCTGTGGCCAAATGGTTGAGACCTTGACAAAGGGACCTGGGTTTGAGCCCTAGGTAAGGCATGGATGTTTGTTGTTTTTCTGCTGAGGTCCTACCATCCTCAGAGATCTTCTACTATGGGATACTAAACTGAAGGGCTCCTGTCAGACTTTTGTGCCAAGCAGCTGCTTCAGGGGGTATTTATTTTTTTAATTGTAAATGGTGAGAAATAGAGAATTTTGCCTTTGGGACATTTTAACAAATATTTTCTTGTTTGCCAAAGCAGGTTTTTATTCAGGAAAGAAAAGTAGAAACACACGTGCAAATTATCTATTTTGATTTTTCTTACCTTCTATTTTCTTACCTTCTCCCTATTTCCAGGTAAAACCATTACTGAAGAGAATCAAGAATTTAATGATTCTTTAAATCTCTCTTTTAGCAGCATTCTATTAAGAATTAAAAGATGTCGTTACAGATATAATAACTTAGAAAATTTTTTATTCAAAACACCACAGTACAGATTTTCCTTGGTATGCGTAAAAATGACTCTCAGAGCTGATGTCTGAGAATAGGCTTTTTGACATACACACAAGGCTTCTCTTTTGAATGTGTTGAAAGAAGCCTTTCAAAGTCGATTTGTGAGAAACAGCTATGTAGCAAACATCAGATACATGAGGATTCTCTTTTGAATGTGTAAACAAATGCATGTCAGAGTCGATGTCATAGAAAAAGCTTTCTGGCAGATATCACATACACGAGGCTTCTCTTTTATGTGCGTTAAAATATTGCTTTTCAGAGTTGATGACCGACAAAAGTCTTCATGGCAGACAACACATACATGAGACTTCTCTTTTGTATGTGTTAAAAGACGATTTTTCAGAGACACCTGAGAAAAGGCTTTATGGTATACATCACATACGAGGCTCCTCTCTTCTGTGCTTTAAAAGATATACTTTTCAGAGTCGGTCTGAGAAAACGATTATTGGGAGACATTATATATATGAGGCTTCTTTTTTGTGTGCGTTAAAAGATGGCTTTTCAGAAACAATGCCTAAGAAGACTTTATGGCAGACATCACATACAAGAGGTTTCTGTTTCCTGTGTGTTAAAAATGGCTTTTCAGAGATGTAACAGAAAACGGTTTATGGCAGACATCACATATATGGTTTTTCAAAGTCCATTTCCAAGAAAAAGCTATATGGCACACAGTACATACATTAAACTTTCCTTTTTATGCATTAAAAGATGTTTTTTCAGAGATAATATTCAAGCAAAGACTTTACAACAGTTATATTTATGAGACCTCTCCTTTGTATGCGATAAAAGGTGGCTTTTCAGTCGATATCTGACAAGTCTTTATGGCAGACATCACATACACGAGGCTTCTCTTTTCTGTGTGTCAAAAGATATTTTCCAATATGATGTGTGAGAAAAGGCTTTGTAGCACACAACATATGTTTCTCTTTTTTTGCGCTTTAAAAAATTACTTTTAAAATGCGAGTTGATGTCTGAGAAACGGCTTTTTGGCAAACATCACATACATGAGGTTTCTCTTTTGTGTGTTAAAAGATGGCTTTTCAAATTCGATGCCACAGAAAAGATTCTACAGCAGACATCACGTACATGAGGCTTCTGCTTTGTGTGTGTTAAAAGATGGCTTTTCGGAGTCGATGTCTGAGAAAAGGCTTTATGGCAGACATCACATGAGGTTTCTCCTTTGTGTGCATTAAAAGATGGCTTTTCAGAGACGATGCCACAGAAAATGTTCTATGGCAGACATCACATACATGAGGCTTCTCCTTTGTGTGTGTTAAAAGATGGCTTTTCAGATTCGATGCCTGAGAAAAGGCTTTATGGCAGACATCACATACATGAGGCTTCTCTTTTGTGTGTGTTAAAAATTGGCTTTTCAGATTCGACGTCCGAGAAAAGGCTCTATGGCACACATCACATACATGAGGCTTCTCTTTTGTGTGTGTTAAAAGATGGCTTTTCAGATTCGATGTCAGAGAAAAGGCTCTATGGCAGACACCACATACATGAGGCTTCTCCTTTGTGTGTGTTAAAAGATGCCTTTTCAGAGTTGATGTCCGAGAAAAGGCTCTATGGCAGACATCACATACATGAGGCTTCTCTTTTGTGTGTGTTAAAAGATGGCTTTTCAGATTCGATGTCAGAGAAAAGGCTCTATGGCAGACACCACACACACGAGGCTTCTCCTTTGTGTGTGTTAAAAGATGCGTTTTCAGAGACGATGCCACAGAAAAGGTTCTATGGCAGACATCACATACATGAGGCTTCTCCTTTGTGTGTGTTAAAAGATGGCTTTTCAGAGTCGCTGTCTGAGAAAATGCTTTGAGGCAGACATCACACACACGAGGCTTTTCTTTTGTGTGTGTTAAAAGATGGCTTTTCAGAGTCGATGCTTGAGAAAAGGCTTTATGGCAGACATCACATACATGAGGTTTCTCCTTTGTGTGTGTTAAATAATGGCATTTCAGGATCGATGTCTGAGAAAATGCTCTATGGCAGACATCACATACATGAGGCTTCTCTTGTGTTTGTATTAAAAGATGGGTTTTCAGGTGTGATAATTGAGAAAATGTTTTATGGCAGATATCACATACATGAAGTTTCTCCTTCGTGTGTGTTAAAAGATGGCTTTTCAGAGTCGATGTCTGAGAAAAGGCTTTATGGCAGACATCACATACATGAGGTTTCTTCTTTGTGTGCGTTAAATAATGGCGTTTCAAATTCCATGCCACAGAAAAGGTTCTATGGCAGACATCACATACATGAGACTTCTCCTTTGTGTGTGTTAAAAGATGGCTTTTCAGAGTCGATATCAAAGAAAATGTTTTATGGCCCACATCACATACACGAGGCCTCTCTTTTGTGTAAGTTAAAAGGTGGCTATTCAGATCCGATTTGCAGGAAAAGGTTCTATGGCAGACATCACACACATGAGGCTTCTCTTTCCCATTCACTAAAAAATGGCTTTTCAGATGCGATGTTTGACAAAATTTTCTATTGCAAACATGACATACATGAGTCTTATCTTTTTTATGTGGTACAAGATGTCTTTTGGAATGGAATGTCTGGAGAATGGTTTCATTGCAAGCATGAAACTTCCGCTTTCTGTATTTTAAAATGCGACTTTTAAGAGGCAATAACTTAGAAGCATTTTTATTATGCACGCCATGGGTATGAGATTCAGCTTTTGTATGCAATAAGCAACAAGTTTTCACATTTGGCGTTTCAGCAAGACCTTTATTGTAAACTTCACCAGAACAAAACTTCTCCCTTATATTTCTGAAATGACGGCTTTTCGAATGCAAGATGTTATCAGCATACGAATAAAGGTTTATTTTATTTTGAGTATAAATACGTTTCTCACTTACTTCTTTTGTGGCTAAAGAATTGACACAATTAAGACATCCACAGACTTTTCCTCTAGTATGTTTCAGATGACGTTTTTCAATAAACGTTTTATAAGGAATATCAAAACCATTAATTGACTCTATTATATCTGCCTTAGATTTTGTGTCTCTTACTCTATCAGTCTTTGTTTTACTGATATCATTGTCATAATACTGTACTTTATTAATAGTAAATGGGCGTTTCATCAGATTTCTTCGCCTAAGAAATATTTTCCGATAAGAGTAACAAATATAGGAATATTTTCTTCTTTTGACCATTTTTGCTATAAAATTAAAATCCGTATTAGAAATCTTTTATTTTTTGTGCACACACTAAGTAAATATTAATTATAGTACATTACGAAATGCTTCTACAAGAATGTTAAAGCTCTCTTCTGTGTATCTTGTATGCAGCATTTTAATATTTGTCACATGCAGCGTTGTTGCAAAATATCTGTACAAATGAAATATTCGTCTTTTGTGTTGTAGAACTTCATTTTACTATAGGAATGATTATATTTATCTATAGGAATAAAAACCTTTCTATGATATTATGGATTATGAGTTTCTGTGAAATAATATACTTCTTGTGCCATTAAATATTTTGAAGTTCTTGGTTAGTCATTCCATTCCAATTCAGTATTTGCAACAGCAATGTGAAAGTGCAAAAGTACATATCATAAAATGAAGAACGAATCTTTAAAATGAAGACAGCATACTTCGTGGCACACCTTCTACCTAAGGAAATAAAACATAACTAAAAGGAAAAGTTATCATTTAGAATATATTTAACAAAGCACTGCAATTATTAATATATAGAAATCTTTAATCATCTGTCATTCCAATGAATGAGTACTTTCTTTTAATATTCAAAAAGAACACAATATACTTAAAGTAAAAAAAAAAAGTATAAACAGAATAACGTATATCGCCTCTGATGCATATTGGAATCGGATTTTCGTAGAGAATTAAGCTTTTCGTTTACCTACTTTTGCACTACTTAGAAGTTTTAATCCGTGTAAACTGATGAATGAATAGATGATGTGAAAACGCAAATAAATATTTGCGTTTTCCCGTCATACATTATGCATTGCGAAGTATTTATATAGTAAACTGCATTGCAAGGTATTCATTTAGAAACTATAAAGAATAAAAAATTGTAGGGACTCGGCAGCTAGGGCGGAAGGAGTTAAGGCTGGGATCGCCGTTTTGGTGGCAGCGACTTCTCACCTAGCGACATCGCACCAGCAGCGGAGCCAGACAACAAAAGTAGATGTGGCACTGGGAAAAATGTGCATACCCCTATTGGTCGAGACACCCTGTTCCCCGAAGGACACGTGTCCTCATCCACCGGGGTTGTTCAAACTGGGATTTGCGCGCAGACCATGAGACCTTCCGGATGTCAGACGGATTGTCTGTGGCTCACTTAAGCTTTGTTCACTATCTAGCGGTGGGACAGTTGAGGCTCATTACAGCCTGTGTTTTTGGCCAGTGACTATACCGGGTGGGTAGTCACTGTATGTATATAGTTTAAATTGTAAATAAACATATGTATGCATGAAATACCTGACTTGTGTATTCTGCCACCTGAGTAAGTCATCCTGACGAGATAGGGGCAGATACCCTTCTACAAATGCTGTCATACACATAGAAAGAAAAATAACCCAGTCCAGACAGGCACAGAAGGAGCCTGTCTACATTGGCATCAGAAAGTGGAATCTCTGTTGTGAGAGTTTGATACGAGGTGGTGTCCCATTAAGGGGCAGTTTAGCGAATTCAGTGCTGGCAGGAGTGTAAATCATCGCTGCAAGATCTTCACATCAGGTACGGTAAGATCAAGTTTGTAAAGCCAGTTTTTGTCTTGTTGTTATTCTGTGCTGTGCCGTCTAATACACGAGGGACAACGCGAAATATGGTTCTAAATTGCACAACACAGACACTACTCCAGACAGATGAACACAAAACATGGAGGCTATTGGGTCTGATTTGTCAGGAGGTGCTGTTAGTGATTATTCTCCGACTCAGGAAATAGCAGAGCTGTCCGATGATGCTAGAAAGCATGAATTAGAATTGAGGAAAATTGAATTAAAGCGACATGGGCTGGTTGATAGACAAGCCCAACATGAGGGCGATGATTGAAGAGAGCGCATGCGACTGGAGATGGAGGCCAAAGAAAGGCAAGCACAACGTGAACATGAACTTCAAATAAGGTGTCTTGAGCTTGAGACAGCAAAAGCAAGCGATGTGGGATCTCACAGTGCATCGTGCAGTCTCTGCAGTTGAATACAAAAAGCAATTGGATGGGAAAAAGAAACTTGCGCACGAACCGTGGAACGTTTTCGGAAAAAATTAGGGAAATGTGGAAAAGGTATATTCAGAGCAGAAGTGTCCACATTTGAGGAATTGGTCGACCTGCTGGTGGCAGATTGAATTAAATCAGAGGTACCGAGTAGCACTGGTGAACATGTTGCATTGCAGGAGCACTCGGACTGGTTGATCCAAGAGACCTCATATATTGCATAATACATCATTTAGCGGCAGTCGAATTAATGTGCGTCCAAGGGACTCTGATTGACAGGTGGCCAGGTTCATTCCTCGTCCCACGCAGGAGCAAGTAGAACGAAAAGCGCCCATTCAATATCTGAAGCGATCAGCATAATTCAATCCATTTGCTAGCACTAGCAATGCACGTGGCTGTTTCGAGTGCAGCTCGAACCAGCATTTTCGCAGATATTGCCTAAATGGTGGGCAAAGAGGAAATCGCCCAGTGCTGGGATTAATACAGCACAGACTGTATGAGACGAGCCAGAAGAGGTGTTATGTATGCGCGTTTCAACACATACGTTTGAAACTCAGGCTGAAGGGCAATTAGCAACAGCTAGACTTGCCAGGTTCAGACAGCAGACTTGCAATGCAGCCAGAATGCTTTCACAGCTTTCATTGATTCTGGTGCTGAAATCTCTGTGTTTAGAAGAGATGTTGTCCCAGATAAGTTTTTCACACCGAAGTGGATGATTAAGCTGAAGTCAACATTTGGAGATAGTTGAAATGATCCACGTTCCTGTGCTTTTAGAGGGGGAATGCAGTCCCCCATGATTTGGCCAGAAATTAATTTAGCGATTGCAGTTTCATTGGGCCTAGCACTTCCTTCACTTCTGATGATGGATGATTTTAAAAAGCTTTCTGCCACTAATTTAGACGAAGAGCACATTTCGTATTCGAATATAGCAAGCGATTTGGTGAAGGCTCTCAGAAGCAGCATGTACCATGTGACGTCACCTTCTGAAACATGCGAGAGGCTGCCTTCTTCAGCTCCTGATGTTACTATGGCAACACCCAGCCCAAAGTGCACACGCAAAGAACTTATTGCTACTGCGACTAGAGATAATGATTCATTGCCTGCTAGTGTCAGCCAACTACCGGAAGTCCTAGGTCTTCAGCAGAAGAAAGCATCTGCGTCACGAGGAGAAGAGGAAGTACATATTGGCAGTGTTAGTGAATTAGCACGAAGTGAGGTAACTGCAAATGAGAATGAGAGCAAACAGCTTACGCGAAATAATTCACCACAGTTTTAAGACCAGGTATTTTGGGAAAATTTTAAGAAGCAACAGAGAACTGATCCCAGTTTAGTCGAGTCATGGAGCGATGCGAAGTTGAATTGGCAGAAATATGTTGTATCAGATGGAGTTCTGCAACAATGAATCTCTTGTTGCGATGTTATGCAACCACGGCAATTCCCGGTTCCGCTTGTACAGCACTACCTGGTTATGAAAAGCCATGACCATCTAGTGCCGTGGGCAAGGAATATGCCCTATAGGCGCACCTCAACCCCAACCTCACATGGCAGCAGTCCTATAGAAGGAAAGCTGACCACCAGAAGAAACCTTACTGTAATCTATTCCCCGGTTTGCAAATGTGCATGGATATAAAGATCCAAGCTCGATCGGCACCCGGGGTGGAGACTCTTAGTAAGACCCAGACTTTTTGGACAGCTCGTGCCTACAAGGCGGGGCTCAGACCTTTCGGCAGAGCCGTCGAACAGACCACACAGGTCTCCTGAGAGGTGAGGTCTCCGACGCCGTCACCATCCGACCGGCAATCAAGCCGGCCAGCAGCATCATCAACCTCAGTTGGCCTTAGCCATGTCCAACCGGGACACCAATCCGGTGGGCACAGCCTTCAGTCGGGTTGCTTGGCCCTAGGCCCCCCCACCACGACAAGGTGGTCCCCTATCGGGGAGGGGGGAGTTCTGCAACAGGTGGGTCGAGTAGGAGATAGGATTTTTCATACATATGTGGTCCTGAAGGATGATACGGTTGATGCAACGAGAAGGGAGCATTCGCCGATCCCAGGAAATCATCTTACTGCTTCGGACACATTAAGCAATATGCTGTCTTTCCATTGGTGGCTCACGATTGAGAACGATGTAAAATAATTTTTTGATTCTTGTGCGAAATGTGAGTAATGGAAGAGGGGCGGAGCTGATCATAACACGACAGGGAGGTCTGGTAAGAGGCTGCTGCCTTTGATCTGAGCCATTGTGTGCAGAAGCTTTGAACTTTATCATCTACCAGTACTGAGGGGGGAAGAAGCAAGACTGGAGGGAGGGGCCATGTCAGTAAGCTAAAGGGATCTCCAGTGAGGTTCTCCCAAACAGAGACGATTCTTGGGAATACTCATGACGTGGAGAAGAAATTTATTGGCTCTGTTCTCAGGAGAGATGGCATTTCATGGCAGATGGAAATGGGTTGTGCCCCACCTGGTAGATTAGCGGCACTGAGTTCTGCAGTGGGAGTGGCAGCTAAGCAAAAGAGTCCCGAATTGGTGCCAGCTGTATAGCATGTAACCGAAAAAGGGTTTAGCCAAGAAGCAGGTTTTGTCACCAATGTTAAGAAGCAACATTACAAGCAACAGAAAGTGAGGGAGAGTGATGCGATGCAATAGTGCATGAACCACATGATCCGAAGCAGTGCTTTGAATGGCGCAGACATGTGGCCGCGAGTGATGCGCAGTAGGCCAAGGTCAGCAGGTTGTCCGCTTGTCGGCAGCTCGCAGAAAAGTCCTCGACCTGCTTGGATGGTTTCTGGATCTTGAATCTCGGCGGTGACAACAATCAGCTGCGCGCATCTACAAGAACTTGGAAACACTACCAGCACAAGGGAATGCTGCTACTCTTTCCAGGTTGACGATAATCTCGGAGACAGAGTAATGGGGTAGACACAGGTTAGGGGGGGGAAATGGTGCAGGATGACGATGGGGCATTAACGACTTGATGGACTTCGGTAGAGCTGCAGTCTTCCAAGGCAACGAACTCCTCCTAGCGTACAGCGAAGATCATATGTCTGAATATTTTCCTTCAGTGATGGGTGTGACATTCAATTATGGACTTCATCATAAACTTTGTGCCATAACTGTATCAATAATTTGGTGAACAATTTGGTAAACATATTGACTTGGCAACGTCTGTGTTGTGTGTGAATATTTTACCAACTGTGTGGCAACCAGATTGATGCAAATCATGATTCTTCTTGACCCTCATTAAAAAAAAGGACTTCCGTGGTCATCGCTGACTTTGTGACATATGTGTTTTCAATTATTGGTGCACTGCAAACTTTCTTTGTGCAAACATTTCTATGAACTCTACAGTTCGATGAACAGTGACTGTCGTTCACAAGGAACGGGTTCGAGTTCTTGGGTGACTCAATAAGAAATCAAGGCAGAGGACGTAATAAATTATTTTTTTTGTGCTGGGGTATTATTTTGATTTATAAAAGTTAAAGTGCAACTAAGAATAAAGTACACGTTCCAAAATCACAAAGCTCGTTTTGACATAAATATTGCATTTTGAGAATTCAATGAATAAGAAAATGCAATATTACTACATGCTACTACGACATAAAGTACTTTTTGTTGCTGCACAATACAGCAACCACGGCAATCACCGGTTTCGTCTTTCGACACTCCCAAGTTGAAAGGAAAGCCATGACTATCTACTGTCGGGGGCAAGGCTACACCAAATAGATGCATCTCATCCCCGACATCCTATGGCGACAGTCCTATAGCAGGAAAGCTCATCCATCGGGCAAAACCTGGAATTTACTCTGTTCCCTGGTTAGCCATGAACAAGGATTTGTAGATCCAAGTTCCCTCGGCATCCGGGGTGGAGACTCTTCGTGGCACCCAGACTTCGAAAAGGGCCCTTGCCTATTAGGGGACCAATCCGTTCGGCAGGGCCCTTGAACTGATCCACTTAGCACCTGATTTTGGGGTCTTGGGACCGTCCAACCGGGCCACTAAACAAGTCAGCGATGCCTACGACCTCGGTTGGTCTTGGGTCTACCAACCGGGGCCCGTACCAGTCAGCATAGTCTTCGACCAGTTGCTGTGCCACAAGCCCCCACCAACACGACAAGGTGGTCCCCTATCGGGGAGAACTTCGACATAACAAAAAACAATATTATGCCCTTAAATTCATTGTTCTCTTTCTCAGTTTGTAACAAGACAATTCTATTTCCTGTAATGCTGGGCCGCCAATGTACGAAAATATGTTCTGTGCGTTCCGTGTTATAATTCAGTAGTTTTTGAATACACTACAGGAAAAAAAATTGCGACACTTGGAATTACTAATGCCATTTTATTGAAACGCAGGCAGCTCTTAGCATACACTGAAATGCGTGATTGATGACATTATCAAAAAAGAAGTATGGAAAATTACCACTTTACCTACCCAGTAAAGTGGTATAATTAGTACGATGTTGAACCATCCCACACAGCAATGCATTCATGAAGATGGTGGGGAAGGCTATAGTACAGTACTGCTGTACTGTAATGTCCTCCTGAGGGATAGAATGCCAAATAGCGTGAAGTCGCTGTTCCATTTCAGCGACAGTGGTTGGCGCACCTCTTGAGTTTTGTTGGAGCTGTCGCCCCATCATGTCCCAAACGTGTTCAATAGGTGAAAGTTCTGGCGAGCGTGTTGTGGCCATGGTAGTACCTGAACGTTTTCCTCCTGTGATACTGCAGACTAATGTGGGCTGTGTGGGGAAAGGTATTATCTTGGTGATAAATGGTTCCGTGCTGCTGAACAAATGGGACAGCCACTGGCACCAAAATGTTGGTAACATATCATTGAGCAGTTAGAGAACCCCTTATGATGACCACTTCTGACCGAGGTGTCCAATATCAACCCACACCAGGTTTTGCAGCTGTGTAATAATGTCGCAGGCACTAGGTGGCGTTCCTTTCTCCTGTATGAAAGCGAACACGTTGTCTACCATCGTGCTGACCAAGACAAAAACGAGATTCGTTACTAAACACCACAGTAGACCACTCTTGTTCGTTCCAGTTCTGTCTGAGGCGAAACCACTGAAGACGTGCTTGCAGGTGGACAGATGTGAGGGGCAAATGCAGTGCCGGACGATAGGCTCACAATGAAAACTGTAAAAGCCTAATGTTTACCATCCGCCTGGTAGGTATTCTTTGTGTTTACCTGTTGCCAGTTCCTGTGCATTTGCGTTGTAGTCGCGAATCTGTCACGCAATGCCATGCATCGTAAATGGCTGTCCTGTCGCTCCATGGTCATACGTTGTCTTCTTGATCTTGTTGGCGTGTGCTGAATTTTTCTTGAATCCACTGGCGCCATATGTATAGGATGGTGCTGGTATTGCGGCCAACAAGATAGGTCACATCTCTATACGACAAACCAGCTCCTCTAAGGCTGATGATTATTTAATGCTGAACTTCTATTAACTGTTGGAATGACTGTCGACGTATGGGTAAGGGCATTTTTAGCGGTTTAGAACAATTTCAACGTTTTTTCAACCAGGGAGATTTCGTTGCCTTTATCTGTGGTTTGACGACAGCTCGCGCCCGTCAAATTGTTCGGATTGTCCTGCAAATCTGATCATTTCCATGCATTTCCATACATTACCGCCTCAATAAATTTCGTCACATTAGCATAACTTCTTACAAGTGTTGCATTTTCTTTCCTGTAGTGTATCTATTTATGCTCTATACATATACATCGACCACTCGATTCACACGATCGATAGGTTCCACGAAATTACAGTATAAATCGAAACCAACTTAAGGAAAAATGAGCGATAGGTTTCAAAAATATCGTTCTTATGAATAAAACTATTGAAAGTATTATTTATATATTTTTATTTCAAATTTCACTTCAGCAATAATAATTGATATATTCTCATATATTACTTTCTGATTACGAAAAATACTCATCATTAATCTATACGTACACTACTGAAATTTAAAACGAAATTTTATTTCAAATTTCACTTCAGCAATAATAATTGATATATTCTCCTATATTTCTTTCCGATTACGAAAAATACTCATCATCATTAACCTATACGTACACTACTGAAATTTAAAACGAAATTTGAAAGAATAATACTAATAAACTGAATATAAATTAGAAATAAAGTACTTACGAATCATCTGTATTTAACCTGTATAATAATCTGCAAAGTCAAAAGTTGCTAAAAATGAGATTAATCGCGGGTTTTTACTACTTCGAAAAATTCAGTCTAATAAGTTAGATCTCTCTGCCGGTTAAAAACAGATCATTTCATTTAGATGTCGCGAGACAGATTGCATTAAAATGACAAGAATATAATTTTAGCAAAAGAATATAAACATAGCTTGTCACAAATGAAGTTATTAATATAGAAATTTATTCTTAAAAATAAATGACATCAATTGATATCATTTAGTTGATTTTTACTTTTGGGATGATAGTCTAATAAACTCCCTCGAAGCTATATCATTGTCACTTCACAATATGTATTATATCTGCACATATATTTAAAAAAATATTTCAATCCATACCGTGTAAAACTGAAATCTATCACATATAAATTGAATCTGGTTGGAATTTTTGACGGTGTAAATCAAGTACAGTCGCTCAAAAAAGTATCCGAACGCTATGGTTGATTACAGAATTCAGAAAAAATGTCTGGCAACGATTTTTTTCCAAATTAGTGATCTGGCAACCTTTGTGTTCGTAGCACGAAGATTGACAGATCAGTAATTTCTGAAACAATCGTTGTCAGACATTTTTTTACGTGGCCGAGTGGTTAGCGTGCTTGGCTACTGATCAGAGAGGGACCTAGGTTGGAGCCCCCAGTAATGGCATGGATGTTGCTCTTGTCTTTCTGCTGAGGTTAGGTCATCCTCAGAGACATACTGCTATGGCATATAAACTGACAGGCTCCTGTCAGACCTCTATGGTAAGCAGCTGCTTGAGTAGGTATTTATTCATTTTAAAACATCGGTCTTGTGTTCTGTTGCCTACATTCATTGGCTTGTGTTTTTGTGAAGATGAACCCATTATACGAAATATTTCATGTAGTAATTCAGTGAACTGTTTCGTGCGAATGAGTCTTGATTGCAAATAATATTGAAATATTATCATAACAGAAGGAAACTAGAATAACGCATATTTCCTCTAACGCACATGAGAATCTCGTTTTCGAAGAGAATGAAGTTTCCCTTTCCCTACTGTTTCATTCCTCAAACGTTTTAATTTGAGCTATTGGATGATGGGAAAAATGCAAATAATATTTCATTACTAATTATACAACATAAAAATATTCGTATTTTAATTCTTAAATTTAAAAAGTTGCATTTCCCAACCTCTCTCAGAAAAGTGGGCGGATTATTATTATTATTGCTGACTCTTAAAAACTACAAGTTTTTCATATTTCTATTCTATACATAATATTTGGAAACCTCAAAAACAACGCTGCCATTTCATATTTAATAATTGTAAAGATATGTGTATTAAAATTAATAAGTATTTGAAAAAATGCTAATTATAATATTTCTTAATACCAATCAAACTAAAAAAGAGTTTTCTAATTATCATTTTCATTCTTTCCAATGGAAATTTCATGACGTTCACATTCCACCATCAAAATTACATATTTCTATCATTAATACATGGTTGCAATATTCATTTGAAAGTTTTGGAATTTTTCAATCTTTTTCACCGTTAGAGGGAACAATTATAGTACTCCAAAGATTCCGAAGGTGCATATCATAATATTTTTTCAATTCCTATCTAAGCGTAAAAAGTTTTTTTATCTGTAAATACAAAGTTTTCTGCTAAAACAAAAAAGATTGTGTTCCTCCCTGGGTCTAAGAGGTCAATTCATTGTTCCCAGAGGAAACATCATGGCTTTCATATGTCAGGCAATAGTAATATTTCAGGTAATGCAGGTTATGATCAGGGTACAGGCTGAAAAATCAATCTCTCACTTGTGCGTTTTATATGCAGCTATTTATCGTGCAGATTATTCTCTTGTGTCGTAACACACATTTCATTAACTGTTTAACTGCGCACTATAAATATACGAGTGATTTTAATGTATAAAACTTCAATTTCTGAGAAGTTTAAATTAAGAATTACATTCCTTTTCAATAGCCATTTCTTAAATGCATTGATTTTTGACTTCCTATTTTGGTCGATCGGACAAACTATGGCAGCTTATTATAATTCATGAAGCCTCTCCATCCGTAGAACCATCCACACCAAAGACACAAGGGAACTGAGCAAATGCCTTCATGTGACCAACGTTTCCGTTAGATTTCCAATCAAAACAGTGACGTCTTTGTAGGGTGATCAAATGACAGTGTTCTAAAAGGTGGCAAAAAAGTTAGAAATGGACGACAAGGGAGCACAATGAAACAAAAATGGAGGATAAAGGACGACAATGAAACAAAAATGGAGGACAAAGGAGGACATGATCTCAATTTGTGAAAAATTTTCTTTTCCTACTATATTTTATTACATGTATTAACTAACAGTTGAGTCAGAAAAAGTATAATACTTATTAAATATATTTTAAATATATATGACTGACGATTTTTATTCCTACTTGATAAGCAATCAAGTTATGTTACCAGTGGTACAAAGTTAGTAAATTATCTGCTATTGCACAAAGTAAAATTTGTTTCTATGAGCTTTGGTCAGCAGTGATTTCTGTCTTGGTAGGGCATGGTTTTGTGTGAGAAGGTTCCTATAAACTAAGAGTCTTTTATATTCTAAAAAAATGCTTTCAAATTTCATAGCTCCATCTATCTGTGGGAGGAAGCAAAATTTTTGGGAATTTTCTAAAGCTCATACTTTTTCAATCTGACATGTATTTGATGTATTGATCTGACACATATTGAGATTACAGGCAATAGTAACTTTTACACCATTAACAGGGTCAATTTAGCATTCATGGTTTGGATTCACAGTAAATTAGTTCACGGTTAACTGTAAATGTTATTATAAATATTGGTTCAAAAATTAAAAAAATGAAATTCCTCAAACTAGTGTTTTAATTTTAGTTTTAAACATGTTATGCATTTATAGAAAAAAATGCCAATGTCAGGTTGATTCATAAACCGGGTAAGGAGCTTTCTATCCCTATCAGCTATCGCCCCATCAGTCTGCTTTCCTGTTTGGGAAAACTGTTTCAGCGAATTATAGTCAACAGATTGGATGAATTCCTTTCATCTCATCCTGTATTACCAGATTCGCAATTTGATTTCAGACGCAAGAGATCGACACATCAGGTCCACAGAGTGGTCCAAACTATTGCTTCAGCGCAAAACTGGAAAGAGACAGTTGCTGCCGGTTTTCTGGACGTGGCCACGGCTTTTGACCGCGTCTGGATGATGCCTGATTTACAAACTAACCAAGATAGGGATTCCTACGGGCCTTACTCATATTATCCAATCGTACCTCTCAAATCGAACTTTTCAAGTTCATATCAAATTCTCCATCTGTATTAAAAGAGTAATTGCCACTGGAGTTCCGCAAGGTTCTCTCTTGGCCCTACTCTCTTCGTATTATATCTTTATGATATTCCAACATTTGATCGAATTGTCATAGCTCAATATGCAGACGATATTGCTCTCATTTCCCTTTCTCTGGGAGTTGAGTTTGCAATTAGGAGACTCCAGAATTGCCTGGATGTAATGGAATCCTGGTATGATAAATGGAAAGTGAAACTAAACACTGAAAAAAGTAACGCCATCCTTTTAAGTGGCAAGAGAATTAATTTTACTACATTTGAATACTTTACTACTTTTGAATGAACCTATTACATGGCAAGGTGCTGTTAAATATTTAGGAGTTACCTTGCACAAAAAGCTCAAGTGGGATCCCCATATTCATGGGATCATCACCAAGGTGAATACTGTCAGATGTCATCTGGGACTTCTTCTCAGACGAAATTCTGCTCTATCTATTGACCACAAGCTTTTGCTATATGACATGGTCATCAGACTCACCATTTCATATGCTTCGCCAATTTGGGTGAACACAACTCCTACCAACATCCACAAGATCCAGGTCTTGCAAAATAAGATCTTGCGATGTGTGGTCGATGCCCCATGGTTCGTAACTGATAGACAGCTACAATAAGACCTGGGCATCGATCACATCTATTCATATATTACGTTTATCTTGCGTGGTTTCTTCGAATCAGTTCGATCCAACCCGCATGAGATTATATCTTGCCTTTTTGACTACAATCATGAAGTCTTGAATAAATACAAGAAGCCTAAAATAATGGCTTTCAGCACAGAAAGTTTTCCATTTTAGGTCTCTTCTGCATCCTTATAATTTGTTGTTTTTTGATTTCTTGCATTTAGGGGCCCACCATATTTAAGGTGGTTTACTTTACTTATGTTTTACACTGATGCCAATTAGGCACATGCTCAGATGGAGGAGGTTATGGGTACTTTTGTACCTGATACTCCATAGACGAATTACCGACTACAATCTGCGCGTGCCGATTCCCGCGAATCTACGTGTTAGTAAGCGCGTATGGGAAGCTTCAGAACCTGCCAGATGAGGGCAGCACCGTTTCGCAGTAAGTTAACTTACTCTAAACTTAATCTAATGTTAAGTATATAACGATCTGGTCGACCAATATTTATTCAACTGTAATTATTTGCAAGAAAATTCAGTAAAAAGCGTCAATTAAAATGATGGAGCATCTGATGATATATATGATTTCTCGTCTATTTTTGCCATCTGTTTTCCTTTGTGACAAACAGGGCTTTTTTGTGGGAGTACGAGGGTATATACGTATCCCATTTCATTTATTTCATGGTTTATTAGTTACAGATTTAAATATACAGTTGGTGATAATTTTGTTTAGCCCTTTTCGACTGGACGACAATTCTACACTAATAAAAGCATAGAAAGAAATCATAATATTGAACATATTAAAAAACACTCAAATTTACTGTCTCTTATAAATCTTGTCTTAGAGCGATTTTATTAACTTTGGCAGGCTGCAGTATTGGGTCCTCAGCCGCCATCTTGTTTAATTTCGCTTTAATAAAAAAGCGTGATTAGTAAAAGTAGTCCGTTCCGCATCTACCTTGAGATGAGTATTGAGGATATATACATATAATTTAAAGGATATATATATATATAAAAGAAATATGCAATGCGACATAGAAGAAAATCTTGTTTCTGCACTTGAAACATTACTGAGAATAATCTCACCAAAACTAGATTTCATTAACGGCTCTTATCGATAACAATAAGTCCTTGTTCCTTACTGAAAAAACAGCCCCAAAAATAAATATCATCAAAAGATTTCATTAACAACGCTTATTGCTAAACAATGGAACCTCGTTTCGTACTTAAAAAAAGTCCCTAAAATAAATATCAATATTAAATTTACTTATTAACACTCAGCGCTAAAGAATCAATGTAGGAAAAGTCCCGAACATATTGCAACTCAACGTTACAGGTTTTCCTGAAGAAATGTACAACATGGCTGAGGACCCTGTACTGTAGCGTAGCCTTAACTTTCTATGTTAATTAGTAAATTTTGTTACTTTCCCATTACGCTACAAATATTAAAATATATCCGGCTACAATTTAATGTATTTCCATTCATTTGGGCATTTTTGAACCACCAGTGACTCCTACAACGCAATTGTTTTCTAGTAAAGAAACACTGATGAAACAAATGTCACCAAATATAATTAACATGCAGAGAGAGAGATAAGTACAGACATTTCTTTCCATATTTTAGGCTTATTAAAATTCCTAAGATTAAACTTCACACTAAACGTAGATGTTTTGAAAATCGATTACTCGTAACACTATAAATATTAAAAGATCATGAAGAGATATCTCGCAAGTTTATACAATTCCTTCATGAGGATTAAAAGTTTCTTATAAAACATCTAACTAATTACACGTGATCATTTCAATATTAATATATTACCTTGTAACAAGATGAAACATGGACTGCAAAATCTGCGTCTCTCACTCTAATTTGTGAAACAGAAATTGCTAATTTTCAAAAACGTTAAATGCAGTTGCCAGTTTTCAAACTTGAATATCACAATTTGCAATAAATCATACTATGTATCTATTTTGATTGACCATTTGGGAATGTCAATGTAGATATCGGCTTATATAAAGTATGCAATTTTCTGTTTAATTGAAATTTTAAAGTTATCCACACATTTTAGGTCAACTATGTTATATTGTCCTTTCTGCTCTCCTCAAGTAAATGTTATACTGACGCCAGAAAAGACAGACCTGATTTATTTTTACCTTCAATAAAGTATATCGATGCACTCCAGAATAAGAAAGTTTGACAACACAGAGTTCTATATGTAGTATATAAAATATACAGTGTTCGATATATATATATATTTACATATATGAGAGTTTTATATATAGAACTCTGAGCTTTAAACGTTTCTTTTTAATTACTGAATATAATTCGATGCAGAGCCGCATTTACCATAAGGTGCATTAGGTTCAAGCTGGGACCCCACTCTCTATGGGCCACATTTTAAAACCCTACTCCTCACAAACAACAATATAAAAAACAGCCTAGTTATAGTTGCAAAATAAAATGCTTATTTTTAAATGTGAAATTCACTAGCGCAAACTAAGATGTGGAATTTGTCTTTAACCTATATTGCATGTGAAATGACAGATTCTTGAAATTGTGATAGTTTAATTGATGGTTTCACCAAAGACGAAGCGCGCAATAAAACACATTGATGATTTTTGAAAGAAAAGTTTTTAGTTAAATACTTATCAAGAATTCTTCAATGCTTCAATGCTAAATTTGGTAGTAAACTGCAATTCATGTCAAAAATATTTTAATGAATCTTAGTAAAGTCTATACTTTTGTTTACTGGGATTGAGTTATATTTTTGTGATTATTTTTTTACAATTCTTTAAATGAAATTTTTTAAATATTTTTCTTGAACCAAAAACCAAATATTGCAAAAAACCTAAGTAAGGGGCCTCGAATCTAACGTGTGCCTAGGACCTCAAAAAGTTTAGTAAGGAGGCTTCGAACTAATGTGCGCCTAGGGCTTCAAAATATTTAGCATGGAGACCTCGATTTGAATGTGCGCCTAAAGTCTCAAAATGTTTAGCAAGGGGGCCTCGAATTTAATGTGCGCCTAGGGCCTCATAGAGTTTAAATTCGGCTATGATTCGATGGATTTATAGTAAATTAAAAGAACTTGGGAACTTGTGTCGTCAGGCTACTTTCCAATGTGAAATTTACGTTTACTAAAATGTATTCTTGTTTTATTTACATTTGCATTATTTTGGCGAAAGTTGACGCCAATTATTTTCAGATGGTAAATAGCATGTAATGAATTCAGTCAGAGCAATATATTGATTGTTTATTCTCATCTCTTGAATTTTATAGCTGTTGGGGTTTAGTGGCGATCGTGAGCTTCTGAAATGATGGGGCGATTAAATATTTATAAGTATTAACTCATTGCTAAAAACAGGAGATTGGTTGAAATTAAGTGGAAAATATGATTAAAATTGAAGAAAGAAAAATATATTTATTGCAATTAGTTGGGACAATAGAAAACTGCAGTAACAAAGATACAATTAAAATATGTATTTGTTTAATAGTGTAGTTAATAGTGAATATGTCACCCCTTAGATTTAATTACTTCTTTCACCCTCTCAACCATTGATGCCACTAGCTTTCCACACATCTTCACTTCAGAGTCGTGGTACCACACTTTCATGACACTTTCTATCATATTGGTTTTCGTCGTGCATTCCATCTTAGATATGTGCGCTTTAATAATGGCCCACAAATTTTAAATGAGGTTTAGATCGGGTGAAATTCGTGGCCACTCCAATACCTTCAAACGCCGCTGGGTAAAAAAACTCTTAGCAAGCTTAGAATTGTGGCATGGAGACAGATCCTGTTGAAATACCCCATCGCCGTTAGGAAACAGCTTCTGCAGTGTAGGAACCATTTTCGCCTCCAGAACGTCTATGTACTTTTTGCTATCCATCATTCCTTCAATGGGGTGAAGCGTCTGTGGCCCGGAAGCTGTGAAACATCCCCAAAACATGACCTTGGGTGGGTGTTTGGGGGATTGCTGGATGTGGCCGGAACGAAGAAGTTCTTCAGGCTTCGCTTGTACCAACTAATTTGCACAGTACTCTAAATGTGATCTTTGATTAAAAAACATTTTTTAGAGTTAATCTAATAATTCTTTTAATTTCAAAACTTTTCATCAATTTATAAAATGTATTGAAACTCGTATTAAGTATCCCAGTTTCGATAAATCCAAAAAAAATTAAACTGTTGAAATTCAAGATTTAGAGAGATTCTATTTAGATCTTTATCTTTAGAACGTACCAAAAAGGAAAGCTTATTTTGGAAGTTACAAAAAAGTTCACTTAATCACTGGAGTACCTAAGGCGGAGGTGGCTCAGTCGGTAGCGCGCCAGTCTCGTAATCTGCAGTTCCCAGGTTAGACTACCACTTTGGCCAGAGTTGAATTTATCCCTGCTAAATCTCCACCCTGCAACTCAGTGAGAAATGGAATGCCGATGGGCTCGGATAGGCAGCCGTCCATAGGATGGTAGGTTAAGCCGTGGCCCCGTGTGCGGGAGAGCCAAACCCCGTGCACGTTAAAGAACACACTGGATGGCCTTGAGCGGAGGCTACTATGTGTCTCCCAACAGCTGTTCCAGTGGGTCCCCTCCCCAAACTTTCTCTGAGCCGTCGGAGTCCTTGTTACCTGGCCATTTAGCCCATGATGTGCAAAAAAGTGCCGCTCAGAGGTAAAACAACCCAATGTCAAAGAGCACGCTGGATGGCCTTGACGGGAGGTTAGTATGTGTCTCCCAACAGCTGTTCCAGTGGGTCCCCTTCCCCAACTTTCTCTGAGCCTTCGGAATCCTTGTGAGCTAGCCATTTATCGCATGGTGTGCGAAAAAGGGCCGCTCAAAGGTAAAACATCCCAATGTTAAAAAGCAAGCTGGATGGCCTTGACGGGAGGCTACTATGTGTCTCCCAACAGCTGTTCCAGTGGGTCCCCTCCCCAAACCTTCTCTGAGCCTTCGGAGTCCTTGTTACCTGGTCATTTAGCCCATGGTATGCAAAAAAGTGCAGTTCAGAGGTAAAACAACCGAATGTTAAAGAGAACGCTGGATGGCCTTGACGGGAAGCTACCATCTGTCTCCCAACAGCCGTTCCAGTGGGTCCCCTCCCCCAACCTTCTTTGAGCCTTCGGAGTCCTTGTGAGCTGGCCATTTAGCCCATGGTGTGCGAAAAAGTGCCGCTTAAAGGTAAAACAACCCAATGTCAAAGCGCACTCTGGATGGCTTTGATGGGAGGCTACTATGTGTCTCCCAACAGCTGTTCCAGTGGGTCCCCTCCCCCACCCTTCTCTGAGCCTTCGGAGTCCTTGTGAGCTGGCCATTTAGCCCATGATGTGCAAAAAAGTGCCGCTCAGAGGTAAAACAACAGAATGTTAAGGAGCACGCTGGATGGCCTTGACGGGAAGCTACCATCTGTCTCCCAAAAGCTGTTCCAGTGGGTCCCCTCCCCTAACCTTCTCTGAGCCTTCGGAGTCCTTGTGAGCTGGCCATTTAGCCCATGGTTTGCAAAAAAGTGCCGCTCAGAGGTAAAAGATCCTAATGTTAAAGACCATGCTGGATGGCTTGACGGGAGGCTACCCTGTGTCTCCCAACAGCTGTTCCAGTGGGTCCCCTCCCCTAACCTTCTCTGAGCCTTCGGAGTTCTTGTGAGCTGGCCTTTTAGCCCATGGTTTGCAAAAAAGTGCCGGTCAGAGGTAAAAGAACCAAATCTTAAAGAGCATGCTGGATGGCCTTGACGAGAGGCTACCCTGTGTCTTCCAACAGCTGTTCCAGTGGGTCTCCTCCCCTAACCTTCTCTGAGCCTTCGGAGTCCTTGTGAGCTGGCCATTTAGCCCATGGCTTCCACAAAAAGTGCCGCTCAGAGGTAAAAGAACCGAATGTTAAAGAGCATGCTGGAGGCCTTGACGGGAGGCTACCCTGTGTCTCCCAACAGCTGTTCCAGTGGGTCCCCTCCCCCAACCTTCTCTGAACCTTCGGAGTCCTTGTGACCTGGACATTGAGCCCATGGTGTGCAAAAAAGTGCCGCTCAGTTGTAAAAACCCAACAACCCTCCTTGAGGTGTGGTCACCGACCATTAGGCTAATTCGGTACTCTGTTTAATGTGATGTAATTTAATAACTATATATGTATATATAGAATTTTTATATATAATTAAAATTATGCATAATAAAAATTTATATATATCCATCAATATATTATATACATATATTTTTGTTGAAATATTTTATATACTCCAATATTTGTTTTTTATCCCTATATTTTGTATTACCCAGTATAATAATGTTAATTTACTATTAATCAATGTCATATGGAAACGATAAAAAAAGTCGTATAATCTTTTTCAAATGAAAAGTCGAAAATCAAGATCGCATATTATTTATATGTTCAAATTCGACATGTCTATTGAGACATTTGTTCCAATACCCTCTCTTTCCTTGAGTTGTGTTTCTTCTGAGCTGCACTTTTCTGCACACAAATGGGCTAAATGGCCAGGTCAAAAGGACCTCACAAGGGCTCAGAGAAGATCGGGGGAAGAGAACCCTCTGGATAGCTGTTCCGATACAGATGGTAGCTTGCCGTCATGGCCATTCAGCATGTTCTTTAACGTGCACAGGGTATGACCCTTCTCCACAAGCGGCCATGGCTTAGCATCAAATCCAACGGCAGATTTTCGAAGTCGATCGGTGTCCTATTTCTGACCGACAACAGGGGGGAGTTTTTCGGAGAAACATCTCAACGATGGCCCAGGTCGTATTCGAACAAATGAACTGCAGATTAGGAGCCTGACTATTACCGACTGAGTCACCTCTGCACCAGGAGGTCACAAATATCAGTCACCAAGATATAAGTGTTCACTTTTCGTTTGAACGACTTTTTACATATGTGATATTGAAAATCGCTTTCAAATTCGGTCTCCATAGGTTTAGATTATTAGAGCTAAATTTCATGGAGACATATAATAAACGTATTAAAATTTGTCGGGAATGAACCGAAGTGTCGAAATAAAATCAAAGACTTGTGGCTTATTAGTTTTGGGTTGTTTTACCTCTGAGCGGTACTTTTTTGCACACCATGGGCTGAATGGCCAGATCACATGGACCCCGAAGGCTCAGAGAAGGTTGGGGGAACACTGGAACAGCTGTTGGGAGACAGACGGTAGTCTCCCGTGGAGGCCATCCAGTGTGTTCTTTAACGTTGGGTTGTTTTACCTCTGAGCGGCACTTTTTTGCGCACCATGGGCTAAATGGCCAGGTCACATGGACCCCGAAGGCTCAGAGAAGGTTGGGGGCTCCAGTCAAGACCATCCAGCGTGTTGTTTAACGTGCACAGGGTATGACTCTCCCGCACACGGATCACGGCTTAACGTCCCATACGACGGACGGCAGCCTTTCCAAGCCCATTGCTGTCCCCTATTGATCGTGGGCAGGGCGGGGAAATTTGCGGAGATATATCTCAACCCTGACCCAGCTAGGACTCGAACCTGGGAAGTACAGATTACGAGCCTGGCGCGCTACCTACTGAGCCACCCCCGCCCCATTTGAGGAGGGGTTATAATCTTCCCCCTATTGGGTGCACCACTGGTTAGATTTAAAAATTACTGAGAAATAAGTATCCAACAATCCCGTCATTGTTAAATTGCACAACTCTTTATGCTAAATATCTGAGGAAAGTATTTCAAGGTTATTCTTAAGGTTACATATTTCAGATATATAGAGTAAACATTCTCTAGAAATTTACCAAGATTGAACGCTAATCTATCCAATAAAGCCCAATAGAATAATATTCCCATATTCTTATATGTGTTGCTGCAAATTGCCCTGTTCCTTAATCAGTTGTTTCTATCCACTAGACCTAGAAGTGGCGTACCCAGGGTGGGAGGAGCAATAATCATGCCACGAGGGCTTCAATAACTTATAAATAAAAATAAATCAATAAATACCCCCTCAAGCAGCTGCTTGCCACAGAGGTCTGAGAGGATGGCAGGACCTCAGCAGAAAAACTACACATACATCCATGCCTTATCCGGGGTTCGAACCCAGGTCCCGTATATTACGTTAGAAATCATAGACAGAATCATTCCCACCCCATTGGAAGTGTTTCTGTGTACGACACTGGACTAAAGTTCTTGTGATTTAAAATGTCGTTTCTAAAGTGTAGGTTTACTAGGAAAATTATTGTTATATTGATAATGAAATGTAATTTCACTATTTTAAACATACAGCACATCTGATCTGGATCTAGGGGGAGGTCAAGGGGGCCAATGGGTTGGATTGTTTTATCTCTGAGCGGTAATTTTTTGCACACCATGGGCTAAATGGCCAGGTCACAAGGACCCCGACGGGGATCTACTGGAACAGCTGTTGGGAGACAGACGGAGACTCCCGTCAAGTCCATCCAGCGTGTTCTTTAACGTGCCCAGGGTATGGCTCTCTCCCACATTCGGAGCCGCGGATTAACGTCCCATCCGACGGACGGCGGTCTTTCCAAGCACATCGGTGTCCCCTACTGTCCGTGGGCAGCGCGGGGAGTTTTGCGGAGATAAATCTCACCTAGCTGTGCCCAGCTGGGACTCGAACCTGGGAACTACAGATTACGAAGTCTAGCGAGTTACCAACTGAACCACCTCCGCCCCAGGGGCCAATGGGAAGGCAAGGTCTCCCCACCCCTCTATTCAGAATGCTAAGAATATGACGCAGGCAGAAAATTATTAAACCGACAGTATATCTATTATACGTATTTTTCAGAAAAATTTTAAAGACCATTAAAATGGAGCAAAAAATTTAATACAGGAACGGCGTTCCGACAATATATTGCTTCCCCCTTCACACGACTCCCCCCACTTTTATTTTATCTAGATATGAGCCTGCGACTTCCATAACAATGTTTCCGTAGGTACACTCCATAGGCAACAAATTAGATAACTTCTATGTTTATGCCAACAGAAAGCCCAGTTCGATTTTCAATGACTTTTTAAACAAAGTTTTTTGTGCTAATATAATAAGATAAACGAATAAAATATTTCTAAAATCTTGACGTTCAATAATATTAATTTATATTCAGTAAAGAAATATGGTGGATAGAATTTTTAACAAAAAAAATATTGGCCAAGCATAAGAATTCATCCGAGACGTGAATTAAAGCCAAAATAATTGTTACAGTACTGTGCAAATTAGTTGGGACAATAGTTAAAGGCAGTAACAAAGACATAACTAAAATATTTATTTGTTTAATAGTGTAGGTAATAGTGAATATGACCCCCCCTCAGCTTTAATTACTTCTTTCACCCTCTCAACCATTGATGCCACTAGCTTTCCACACATCTCCTTCACTTCAGGGTCGTGGTACCAAACTTTCATGACACTTTCTATCATTTTGGTTTTCGTCGTGCAATCCATCTTAGATATGCGCGCTTTAATAATGCCCACAAATTTTCAATGGGATTTAGATCGGGTCAATTTCATGGCCACTCCAATACCTTCAAATATTGCTGGGTAAAGAAGCTCTTAGCAAGCTTAGAATTGTGGCATGGAGCCAGATCCTGTTGAAATACCCCATCGCCATTAGGAAACAGCTTCTGCAGTGTTGGGACCATTTTCGCCTCCAGAACAATTATGTACTTTTTGTTGTCCATCATCCCTTCAATGGGGTGAAGAGTCTGTTGCCCAGAAGCTGTGAAACACCCCCAAAACATGACCTTTGGTGGATGTTTACGGAATTACTGGATGTGGCCGGATCGAAGAGGTTCTCCAGGCGAGCGGTCGACGAAATTTGACCTGTAGCCATATATCTGAAAGTGGGTTTCGTTGGAAAATATCACTTTTTCCCAATTTTCCACAGTCCTGTCTCGATGTTTCTTTGCCCAGGATAGCCTTTTTTACTTTATAGCGGTTGTCAAAAGCTGCTTTTTGAAGGGGCGTAAAGCTCGGCGCCCACACTCCAGAAGACGACGACGTACGGTGGTAGCATCTAATTAACCGCATGAGACGCAATCTCCCTTTTGATGTCTCCACTGATCTTATTCGGGTCTATGATAGTAATTCTTTGAATTAGACTATCATCTCTAGGGGTGGTTTTTCTATTTCTTCTACAATGGCCTTTACGGGACGTGTCCACGAACCCTGTCTTCTTATGCAGCTTCATGATCTTGTCCCAACTAATTCGCACTGTACTGTAAGTTTCATAAATTCAGGTAATAGCATTATAAATATTTTATAGGGGAATCAACACACACTAAAAGTTGTTTCAGATATTTTAATATTTTTTTCTCTTTCAGTTACGTGCTGAGTGTCTTTTGTATTAAAATGAAAACCTTCTTAAACGGAATGGACGGGTTTGGTGTCCTCCCCATACACACAACTTCCCAAACTCCTGATTTTGACCTTCACATATTAGTATCTTACAAAAGTCTTCCCCGCATTTTATTAAATATTCAAGATCATACATATGTAATATAAACCGCGATAAAAATTATTTTAGAAAACTGAATTCCTGCAGGAGGTAAAACTGAAAATATTTCAGTTACTGGTTTAAAAATCTTTTGTCACATGTAACTCATTTGAAGTCCAAAATAATTTGTTATATACAAGTTTATGTAAAAGTTATCTTCTTTAGTTTTTTTTATAAAATATTTCATTTTGAATTGTTACATGAACTTTAGGACGATCTACTGTTTTCAGAGTAATATTTTACTCTTTATAATACTAGTTAGGTTGATTATTTACTATATCAGGTCTAAGTAAATTCATATTCGCATCAGTATATATGCGACATGACACTTCGCTCACAGTACTATCAGCTACTAATACGTTGTTTACACGATTTCCTAATTGGTGTAATAGTGATATATAGTGTAGGTACTAACTGGTGTAATAACCAGTAATTAGTTAATAGTAATTAGTTAATTAGTTACCAGTAATTAGTTAATTAGTTAATCAGTTAATAACCAGATGAAAAGTTGGCGCCATCCCCTTTTGCCTACCAATCATCAGCCAGCCTTTGCCCCTCAAGACTGACCAATTTCTATTTCATGTTCCTGTCGTCTAGTATAGGGGTTCTCAACGTGGGTTACGCCGTGATAGCTCAAAAGTAGCTAGATCTAGTAATAATTTTTTTACTATAAGAATAGTTTTATCTATCTACACAAAGGATACGCCAGTTACATACACACTTCCAAGGAATACGTGAAGCATAAAAGGTTCAGAACCACTGGTCTAGTAGATGGACTTGGACTCCTCATTCGTTTCTTATTACAGTTGGCTCGAAAATATCTAGTTTTGTCACAGTTCCCCATTAGAGTTCTGTAGAAGTCTGGGGAGGAATTTTTAACCACTTTTAAAACATATATTATTGCTTTGATTGGTTCCGAAAATACACCTTATGAGTAAAAACTCACATTGAAAGTTTTATTTACACATATTTATCTCAAACCTATCTCTTATTATCAATCTTACATCTGATTTCATTATCAATGGGAGAAATTGTTTAGTTATATATATATATACCTATATCATTACTATCACATACATTATTAAAGATGTAGGAAATAGAAATAGCATCGTAACCGATGCACCGTCAATGAAGTCGCACATTCTTCATGTACTTCATGTTTCAGTTCTCTATGATTTTACACCGCAGCTAATACATCATTTACAGTTTTACATATTGCCATTCCTTCTGTTGTACCCCACACATATCAAGATTTACCGTTGTATCCTTCAATTTCTATTGTTGGGCACGCATAAAAAACGATGGCAGAAGGTCAATCACCACTCCTTTAAACAAAGGAAGAGTTGTGCAGGCTGTGACTTTGAAGGAATTGAAGCTTGGCATCATTAGCAAGTAAAGAAATGCTGTCTGAGAATCTCTCTTTTGAACGTAGGGAACATTTCTGGGAGGGTTGTTGACGACTGTAATTTACCATTTCCGAAAATGCGCATGACTCACATGATTCCAAGGGAACAACCTGTACCAAGTCGCCTTTGTCGACTCGGCGGGGGGGGGGGGGGGAGAGAGAATTTGGTCATATGAGAGATGGACAGGCTGTACAGTTTCATGCTGCGCAGTGAGTGGAAGTTCGTTAGTTAAAAGCCGACACTTATTGTGAGCCTACCTAGGCTGTAAAATAGCTATTTTGCCACCCAGAGTAAACTTGGATATCTGTCACCCTTTCTTTTAGATCAGCCATTAACTCTGTCAGCTTTGCAGCAGCTGTGGTTAGCTTATTGGCAAATTTGCTGAAAGGTGCGGTAGCGTTGGCCCTGGACCTTCCGGTTGTAACTTTTTCTGGTATGACTCCGATGTTTGTGCTAAAGGTACAGGTCAACCCAGTCCTACGACAAGAAGAGAACACATACATTTATTTTTTGGTGTTTGAGGATTGGAAATTCTGACACTGTTAAGATTCCCTAGTGTAATTTTGGAGTTGAGCTAAATTTTCATATTTGTTATATTTTATTTTGTTATTTGGGACGGTTTTTCGTAAACGGAAAATTTGAAGGAGTAAGCAATTTTAAACGTCTTTTTTACCATTTATAGTTCAGAGAATGTAGTCAACGAATTCTGATTATCTGAAGAAGAGAACGAGGTTCCTATCACAATCAACAAATAATAATCAGCTGCATTGAATGACGAGCAAGGACGGATTTTTCAACCTTAAAAAGTGATGATAGAGGTCTTGATTTTAGTGGCATTCAAATCATTAATAAATCAATGAACAGGAATTCTCATGAAAATAGAGGTGGATCAGTGCATAATATTTTGGAAGATTCGGAACTCTTCGGAATTTTAAAATTCCTGATGAGTGACAATATCCGTGAATTGATTATGAACAATACGAACCGATACATTGATCATCAAAAGAAGGCACACTCAATCTGAGGCACAAAAAATACTGATTCTGGCTCTTTCCTTCCAATTATTCGAACAAATATATTTAGGTGCGTAACTAAATGATTTTACTAATTTCTAATCCAATTGAAAACGTATAGTTTTTTTCTAATCAAAATATTTTCATAATTTATTAAAAGTAAATTTTTTTCTAATTCCTTTGAAATATGTTTTTGCTTTTAAGTTGATAATTTTTCCCTGCTACTCTTTCAGAATGTAGTTTTTTTTAATGCCTCCTTAATAAGTATGGGTTGGTCGGTCCTCGTCTAAAGGGAACAAAATGAATATGATTCAAAATTGGAACCTTATCGATAATATTAATGAAATGTGGGAATTCTTTTGTTTTAAGATTATATCAAAACTCCTTCGCTTTAAAGATTATTGCTCTGATAATCCCAATTTGAGAAATCAAATGACCAACTACCTCTTCTTCGTTTTCTGCTGATCCCGAGGTATTTTAACCTCTCTCATCGAAGTTTTGTGCACTCATGAGAGCATACATATAACTTTCAGTAGATTCCTAAATTTGTATCAAATTTTTCACTGTTCTTCATCGGGCTGTAGGGAGAGAGATCGCCCCCCCCATAGCCCTATTTCCCTCTCGTTCTGGATCCGCTGCTGGTCATACATCACGAAGGCCAGAGGTGGCTAAACAGTCGGTCGCGAATCCAGTTCATGAAGAAAAGTACCCATGCTTGAGATCATTGGCTCTTCGATTGACAGCATTTTTCTGATCAACATATTTATGTGAAGCAGCCTTCTCCCAAAATGAAGATAATTAAATCAAGGTGCCAAAGTCGCCTCAACGACGAACACTTAAATTACTACCTCCTTTGTGCCTCAGCAGTTAGGCACAAAGTAAGCTAGCAGAAGATATGCAGTGTCATGCTTCTGCTTCTCAATAGAAAAGTTAGCGAAAACAATTGGCTTTTATGGATATTTGTAATAAAGAGTTTTAGGTGGAAAAGATTGTATTTTAATTAATGTAACAATACCACGTTAATGTGTTTGATGTTAAATTGTTATTTTATGCTTAGTTGGTCAAGCAGTCAATAAATCGTTATGATGACTTGTACTATGACCGATCACACAAGATTTTCTGTCTTAAAATTCGATCGCAGAGTCCAAAGGTTTGGCTCCCCGTGACGTAGGCCAACGCGATACCACTGCGTCACTAAAGTAGAAAGTACAATTTCTAATTCCCTACCTGTTAATAAAAGGTTTTTTTCAAATATCATATCACTATAATACAACGGCAAAAGATAGCTTTTGAAACCTCATGAGGGGAATATTTGCACTATTTAGATTTTGTCCCCAGTTTTCTCTATTTCAGTGGAAACTTTCCTCTAACGCTGTGGAATACAAATATAGCTCAGATTCTTTATCCTGCATTTCTAAAATGTGAATCACTGAATGATTTTAGACAGAAACGCTATTTTTAGTAACGATTCATCATTCTAAAATTTTGTCCGGCACAAGACATTCGATGCGAAATTGTTTGCAGAATGAACTTCTTTCCCGGACAATTCAAGATAGTTTCTCTAGTCAAAAATTATTTTATTTTTTTCCCTCTCTCCTTTTGGGCTGAGACTCCCTCCTTTCCTATACCCCCCCCCCCCCACTCCAAAATTTCTCTCTCATTTTGATCTTGTCTCTCACTTGCTCTGTCATGTGCTTCCCTTGGGAATTGAGGGATGCCTTGGCCCTCTTGGATTTGCTTCCGGCCGTTTCGCTTTTCAGCCATTGGTGGGGGGGGGGGGGGCGAAGCCTCCATCACTGCCGCCCCTCAACAAGGTTGATTTTTCCCCCTTGGCCCTTAGGTTGCCTGCCTGGTACGGGTGCTGCCTGAACTTGGCTGGGCCGCCTGAGGGCCATTCCTTCAGGCTGACTAGGTCCATATCTGATTGGAGTGTTGCTCTAATCCACGCTGGAACTCCGCTGGCCGCCATTTTTATTCCTCTCTTCCATCTCCCTCATTCTTTTCATTAAGTAATTATTATTTATGAACGTATTTCAAGATTGGCATTGTAAATTCAAAATTCACCATCAAATGTTCTGTTTCTATTTATGTTTGGAAAATTCTATTTGAGTGAAATTTCTCAGATATGTTTGGCTATTTTGTTTAGGCATCGCTTAAAATTCAAAAAGACTTCCCACTCTCACTTCGATGCTTAAACACCCAGACTTATCCTGATTGATCAGTACGGTCTTGCTCGTCATGACAGGTCCTTTCTCTGCTGGCCACGTTTTACAACTTATTGATGGATCCTCTGGATACATGGCATCACCCATAAAGATGCAGTGCTGTCTCTGTGTAGAAGAACATCGGGTTTTGCTCTTCAGTTAATACAATTGTTCAGATATGTTGGATTGTTTTACCTATCAGCTGCACTATTTTGCACACAACGGACTAAATGGCCAGATCACAAGAACCCTGAGGAATCAAAAAATGTTGAGAGGAGAGGACCGACTGGTCAGCGGTTAGGAGACATATTTTATATTCTCATCAAGAATATCCAGAGTGTTTTTTAACGTGGTCAGTGTATGACACTTCCGTACACAGAGCCACGGCTTAATGTCCATTCCGACAGACAGCAGCCCATTGGTATACCCTAATGACCGAGGGCAGGACAAAGAGATTTGAGGATATAAATCTCACTGCTGGGCCAGCTGGGACTCGAACCTGGGAACTGCAGTTACGAGCCTGGAAAACTGAATCGCCCCTCTCCCCCGTTGTTCAGACTAAATCTAATAAGAAAGAAAAGTTTGTTATAAATGGGCGATTCAGAAAAAAATTGGCAGAATGTCGTTGTTTTAAACACATTTTAGAGAATGGTTTGTTGATGATTTCCTAAGAATTTGAGACATGTAATGGGGGTGGCTCAGTCGGTAGCGCGCCAGGCTCGTAATATGTAATTCCCAGGTTCGAGTCCCAGCTGGGTAAGCGTTGAGTTTATCTCCGCAAAATTCCCCGCCCTGCCTACGGTCAGTAGGCGACACAGATGGGCTTGGAATAGGCCGCCGTCCGTCGGGTGGGACGTGTGTGTGGAACTTCGTGTCACGTGACACGAAGGTTGCCAGATCACTAATTTGTAAAAAAAATCGTTGCCAGATATTTTTTCTGAATTCTGTAATCAACCATAGTGTTCGGATACTTTTTTGAGCGACTGTAGGCTGTCATATTATTTTGATACTAGATCGTGTGGGCTCACTCACGGAAATATTGAGCGTGTGCAGTTACCGTTCACAACAAACTGGAGCGTGTGCAGTAACTGCACACGCTCGTTTGCTGTGAATGGTAACTGGAGCGTGTACAGTTGCTATACAGGCTCCAGATATTTTTCCTGAATTCTGTAATCATGTGACACGAAGTTTGCCAGATTACTAATTTCTAAAAAAAGAATCGTTGCCAGATATTTTTCTGATTTCTGTAATCAACCATAGTGTTCGGATACTTTTTTGAGCGACTGTACAATTAAAGTCAAATCAATGTTTCAGATGACCTCAATCGGTTTTTGAAGGTTCCTCACAGATCTTCTCTACTTCATTATCTTCTCACTATATTAGAGCGAAATATTTCTAATGACATACTTTAAGTGCATCAAACAATTAAACGTTGAAACTTATCCACTGAATTAATTTAATTTAATAAAGTTAACAGCAATACATTGAAGGTAAATATTATTTGAACTGACTCCATTTGTGATAATTTAGAAAAAAAATACATGTATATAGCATTACAAATATAAGATTAACTCAATGGTTGTGTACAACATCATATATAGAAGAAAATGGACTGCAGATAAATGAATCCTTTGGCAATCTTGAGATGAAGGCAACAAGATCTAAAACTTATAGTATTTCAGATATTTACATAAATAAATGCTTTTTAAAAATGACTATGGTAGGAGAGTCTTTTTTAAAATTGAAATCTCCTGAGCGTAGAATGTGACATCATCAGTGTAGACAAAACTGAGAACAGGTCTTAAAACAGAGGGAACTTCACTGGTAAAAATAATGAAAAACAATTCACCTAAAACAGAGCCTTGTACGATACAGCAAGACGTTTAACTGGTGATAATGTGTTGCCATTTTAATCTGTTGAGTGCGAGTTGAAAATGAGGCGTGTAAATAACTGACGCATTTTGCTGGGAATACCGTGTTGCTAATTTTTGAAAATTTAATTGATCTTTTAAGCTTGTGGAAGGCTTTTTCGAAGTCAAGGAATATGATGGCAATTGATTTGCTTTCTTCTAGTGCTGATACCCATGTACTTAGGCAGTGTAATATCTGTATTGTTTGTTGATTGACCAGGTACAAATTCAAAATGCTCATCGAAATTATGTTGTTGCATAATAGAAAGAAAAGAAGCTTAGATAAAATACAACCTTTCATAATTTTGTCTATAATTATTTCGATCAGTATGATCACCCTTTCCTTTGAAGATAAGAGAAGCAATGGTATGACTCCAGTCTTAGGTATTCTGCTAGTTATTATATATAAACATATCATATTATATACACCCAATTCTGTTCTTACACGGTAGATAAGTCCCTGAAAAAAACCATACGGAAAAAAAAACGCGTAAAAAAATACAGTGCATATGAAAAACTAGAAGGTTGGTTCCAGACGTAAAAACCAGTACAAATAATGTTTTCAAACAAATCATAGCAAAAACTTAATGAAATATTTATTTGATTTTTATTCATTTAAACACATTTTTATTAATTTATAAACTTATAAAGATAATTATATGTACTTATGTAAAGTAAATTATTCTTCATAAAGAAAATAATATGTCACTAATTCAAGAATACAAAAGTGAAAAAAAATATGACTTACATATGCTTATTAACTAGATTTTATTCGTTGTCAGTTTTTGACAATAGACGCATTCGTTTGCGTAAGACTGAAATTAAATCATTTTTGTCGCTTGAAACATTTTGGCTGTCGTGTTCATACTCCAATAGTGAAATGCTCTCTGTGGCATGGGGAACCAAATTATCTCTTGTTTCCAGTGATTCTGAAGTTTCATTAGTTTTGACAACGAACTCTGTAATCAATCGTTGAGATCCTGCTCCAGGAATATTTTCTGAATAGGAATATTTTTTCAGAATTAAATTCAAATGGAGATTTTTAAAAACGCACCGTTTGAAACATGTTAGATCAAAAAAATCGCATAAAAAGAAAATTGGAATTTTTTTGTAAACCATGTTAAATCAATATCATGTAAAAAAATCCGTGTAAAAACAGAATTGGGTGTATATATATATATATTACAGCTATCACAGCTATCAATAGCGTCATTCTATTGACGACAGTATTCATCTATTTTGCCAACGTCATAACAAGCATTAAAAAGAAAAGAGAGTTTGGAAGAGATGCTAACATGAAGATACTTGAGAAGTAAGAGAGAAATTTTATCAGGTCCTGGAGGAGATCTTGGAGGCGTATTTGCAATCGCTGCATTAACAAATGCAGGATCAAATACATCGAAGAAGAAACCATCAGATGCGTAATGACTATTCGGATCACACTGGTATCTAACATAGGCAGAGTTAAATGTATTAAAGAGAGTGGCTTTTTCAACATCAGAGATTGCATATGATCCGACGAGAGTTCTTTTAATTGGGGGGAATATCTGGATTATACCTCGTAACCTGGTATCTTGCATTTTAATAAAAGGAATTTCTATTCCACTCATCGCATAAGGTGTTAAGTCTTCTTGATTCAACGCTTTAGAGGCTATGCTCTAGCATGTTTTAATAGCACTTCTAGGATCACCGTGACATTTCCTCCATGCATTAATTCTTGTTTATGATTTTATAAAAGTGGTGCATCTTGCTCTTTTCTTTTGAAGTGGAATAGATGAGATGCAAGATTGCACGGTTGAGTTGTATTCACTAAAAATATCATCATAGTTGGAGGATGAACAATTGGTGAAAATGTTGTGGAATGAGAGTTGAAAGAGTTTCATAGTCCATTGCATGAAAAATGCGTCTCGCAGGTGGAATCTGCTTTGTAGTTTGATGTTCCTGTTGAAATGCATCGGAATATGCGCTGGAGAGTCACTTGTAGAGGAGATGACATAGGGCTCAATGTTGTAGACAAACAGGTCGTGGGTGCAAATGACTAAATCAAGTAGATTTTTGCTTAGAGTGGGAAACTGACCACTTGTTGATGACCATATAACTGTTACTGAGTGATATCATGTCACTGTGCTTTATTCGTTCCGCGATGGGTTTCCCACTAGAGACCATTAAAATTGAAATCTCCTTCTAGAACAACAGGTAGATCAATATTCAAAGCATGCTTGATATCATTGAAAACGGTCTCTATGTACAATCGCTCAAAAAAGTAACCGAACACTATGGTTGATTACAGAATTCAGAAAAAATATCTGGCAACGAATTTTTTAGAAATTAGTGATTTGGCAACCTTCGTGTCACGTGTTCGGATACTTTTTTGAGCGACTGTACGTGAGACGGATTGCAAAATATGAAGGTACATGAGACTGAAACGAAATATCTGAACAAATGATATCATTAGATGATAGTTTCATTGTCATTGGTGGTCTAACACAGAGAAATATGTTTTTAACAAGCACGCAAACACCTTCGCCAAACAGACGATCCTTTCTATGAACAGAAAAATTATCTGAACAAATAACAGAGTCGATGAGTTTGTTGTCTAGCCAAGTTTCAGCTACACATAAAATATCTAACGTAATCTAGTAGATATCTACGCAAGTCTGGTAATTAGTTGCATATGATTCGCGGATTCATAAATACAATACTGCATTTGTTAAAGTTCTGCAATAAAAGAGTGTGTATCAAGTACGCATACATGCCTAATCATTATATTGCCGAGAAAAATATGAAATATCAGATTGGTTCAGTTTTAATTCAAATATCAATATTGATTTATTCACTACCAACCGCTCTGTTTTTCGCTCACGATATTTATTAAAATTCATTTCATTTAATTCGTACCACTTTAGTGATTCTCCTAGAAAGCGTATCAAGTACGTATCCGTGGTGATACGACAAGTATTTTCAAAAATTATAAGACAGGGATATCTATTATATTAGTAAACTTTTCCATTTTTTTGTTTGAGAAAGAAAATGATTTTTCATACTCCGATTGAAAGGACACTTGTTTCGAATTTAGTAGCCCGTTTAACAGCCGTTCTACCCCTTTTATTTATACGACAAGTTCCTTTACTTAGGGGGTAAAAATGATAAGTCAGTCTTAATTTGGGGAAGGGTTCTTTTAGTCTGTAGCGGGTCAGGATCGCAATCTTCGTTCCCAGGTTCGAGTCCCACCTGTTCTAGATTTAATGATTTTCTCCGTTAACCCCCGTTCTTCCTTTTGAAATAATAGCGACACCATCTAAATAGGGGCCCGGGTTGCTCAGTCGGTAGCGCATCAGGCTTCTAATCTGCCAGTTCCCGGGTTCGAGTCCTAGCTGGGTCGGTGTTTTTCTTTTTGAAAGAAAAAAATGGAGAATTTACTAATATAATAGTTTTTCCTCTCGTATAATTTTTGAAAATATTTGTCCTATCACCACGGATGCGTACTTGATACGCTTTCTATGGAAGTTGGTGTGGAGTGGTCATCAAACGAAAGGAAATTTTAATAAGTATCCTGATCTAAAACTAGAGCGGTCGGTAATGAGTAAGTTATTATCGATTTTTGTATTAATACTGAACCAATCTGATATTTGATGTTTTTCTCAGCAATACAATGATCAGGGATGTATACCTACATGATAAAAAAATAAATACTTAAAAAATAAAGAAAATTATAACAGTAACTTTAGCAAGTTTGGAAAATTTATTTTACCAATTTTGTTGGGAAGGGCAAGAGTTCTGCGAATGTGGCGAAATTAATTTTCGTTTCATCCCAAAGAAGACAAATCTGAACTCTCACCCAGCTTGATTTTTTTTTTTTTAGAATATAATTTTTATTCATAACAGTAAAGAATACAAATACATTTACAATTTGACCCGCAAAGCTAAGTAGCTTATCTGCAGGAAAATGAATAAATTATATTAAACATAGATCATTCAGCCACAAAAATGGTGTCTTGATATTTGGAGGTATGTTTCCCGTAATTATTTCGAAAATTTGGCAATTTGTAATAACCTTGGTTTTGAAGTCTTGTATTTTTATTATGTTGAATTTTTCGTTTGTAAGTTTCGTCAAAAAATTTTTAATTATTACATTATATTTATGTAAATTGCTGTAGGATAGAAGATTTAAAAATTTTAATCTATCGGTAGAAGTTTTATAAATTTTTTGCAAATGAGATGGAATAATATTTTTAGCAATTATAGACTGCACTTTTTCTATTTTATTTATGTTAGTTAAGTTAGTTGTTCCATGCACAATTATTCCGTAATTTAAAATAGATTCGCATATTGCTTTATAAACTAGTACACATGTTTCCATATTTAATACGTGTTTCAATTTTTGAATTTTTATCGCCGATATTCTCAAGCTATCACATATGTGGGATATATGGGCATTCCACCTAAAATATCCATCAAAAATGATTCCTAAGTAATTTATTTTATTTACTTCCTCAACAAGTGGGCAACTGCATAATGATTCATAATTTGAAGCATTCTTTTTTCTGCAATTTATTTTATGAGTTTTGATAAAGAGGTTTTGATGAATATGAAATCCTGATGAATGAATAATCATGAGTTTTGTTTTTTTCTCATTTAAATTGATTTTATTATGATTTAACCATCTAAATCGAACCTGGGAACTGCAGAATACGATTCTGGTGAGCTAACCGACTGAGCCCCCCCCCCCCCCCCCCCGCGGAAGGGGGTGGACATCGACTGTAATGCTTTGAAGCCGAATGAAAGCTTGTGACATGGGGAGTGCCATCTCCCTCTGTATTTTAGAAAGTTTCAGACCCGAACAACACCGGGTAATTCTACTAGTTATCAATAAAGATTAATACATGACTTCTGAAGATGATTATGATTTCTGTTCATTTTTGCATGTTGTATTTCTGGTGGTTGAAGCTTTAAATCTAAAATGTTCATTGGAATAGATCTTCTACAATGATGATTCTACATATTAAGTGCGAACGTGAAAATAAATAAGAAACGTAGAAAAAATGAAAGTATTCTGCAAGATAAGTTTTGTGTTCCTATTTTAATTCCGGTCAATAGCTGATTTAAAACTCTCTTCCGCATTTCCTGCATTTGAAATATTATCGTTTTCTTTTTCCTGTTCTGTCGATAATCAAATCTACTTATAAATTTTCTTCTAAACAATATCACTAGTGATATGATACAGGAATCAAATTGGCTAAACACTGAAATTGTTTCATTATGAGGGAATAGTTGAAAAATTGATTTGAGAGGCAAAACAGGTGACATTTGGATCATGATTGCTCTTCAAATTGCATTGCAGTTTCAGATTGCTACAACCTGCTTTCTCCCTTAATAGTACTCTACACATATCATCTTCATATTTTTCCAAAGTAAATAATCATTGCCACACATTTAAGATTTCTCATTTAATTCCAAATCCTAATTTTATTTTATTTCACTTTTTCGTTCAAGAACTGTATATGCTCAGTCCTACTAGGTGACCAGGAATGATTGGATTTTGAAAGATTCACGAATCTTCCAAATATTAAATAAAAAACCTTTCATGCATTAGACTATCTTGATATGTGTTTAATACATTGGATGTCTTGATATATCTACTTCTGGGGATGTCATAAAATTACTAAGTTATTTTGAGAATAAGAAAAGTGTGATTTGTGTTCTATGATTTTTTGTGGTTATGGTGTTGGATATCAAGCAGTAAAAAATTTCTTACCTACGAAATGGAAAGTTTTTTGTTTTTATTTTGCAGTTCTGGTGTCTATGACTATACAGGGTGATTAAAAACTTATCGTTCAAATTTCGTGGGTAGGTAGGGAATACGTCATGAAACCGATTTCACATAGGAAAGAATGTCCGCAAACGTCATCTACATGAACAAAATGGACAAGTAAAGTGAACACAAGGAAATAGTACAGTTAAGTGGTAACGAATGTGACTTTTATTCCAACAAGGTAAAGTACAGGTTCACAGTAGGTGCTCCAAATTGCGACCATTTACACGGACACAGGATTCACAGCGCCGTTGCATTGACTGCCGAACATTTTCAAAAACGCCTGGCATATCACGGACAATGCCTGCGGCGGCCACTATTCGTGCAACAAGGTCCATTTCACTGTCGACGGGGGTCTCGTACACATGGTATCTCATGGCCCCCCACAAAAAGAAATCCATGGGCGATAAATCAGGTGACCTGGGTGGCCAAGCGATCGCTGATGACAGCGGGAGTGGTCGGGCGAGCTGTACACTGGTTGGGTACACACATCGCCCTCTACATACGCATGCGTACATTTGAGGACATACTTTCCTATGTGAAATCGGTTTCCTGACGTATTCCCTACCTCCCCACGAAATTTGAACGATAAGTTTTGAATCACCCTGTATACAGAATAAAGGTTTTCGACAAAGATCGATCATGATACAATCTGGTCAACGCATTAAAATTACCACGTCTATGAAATTTGGCTAGGAAATAAGTTTCTTAAGCCCATCGGTGTTCCCTGCTGATATTATGTGATTCCGCTCGTCAAACCTAAAAAAAAGAGGAAGATATAAAATCCTACTGTCCTATCACACTTAGTAATATAACACTAAAAATCACAGAAAAAATGCTTAAAAATAGATTAGAATGGCACCACCAAAAATGACATAGTCGACCTCATAATTGATATGCAAAATAGCATCTTTTACAATAGAGCCACAATAGCAGTTTTCTCAGACCTAGGAAAAGCCTTCGATTCCATCTCTCATCAGTAATTAATGATCAAATAAAAAAAACTTGTACTTTAAAAAAGTTATAAATTTCATGAAAAAATTAATCACAAACAGAAGAATAAATATAAAATTAAACAATACCCTATCTCAAGAAAGGAAGGTGGACTCAGGTATAACTGAAGGTTCCACAGGGTTGGGTTGTTTTACCTCTGAGCGGCACTTTTTTGCACACAATGGGCTAAATGGCCAGGTCACATGAACCCCGAAGGCTCAGAGAAGGTTGGGGGAGGGACCCACTGGAACAGCTGTTGGAAGACAGATGGTAGCCTCCCGTGTAGGCCATCCAGCGTGTTCTTTAACGTTGGGTTGTTTTACCTCGGAGCGGCACTTTTTTGTAAACTATGGGCTAAATGGCCAGGTCACATGGACCCCGAAGGCTCAGAGAAGGTTGGGGAGGAGACCCACTGGAACAGATGTTGGGAGACAGATGGTAGCCTCCCGTCAAGGCCATCCAGTATGTTCTTTAACGAGCACAGGATATGGCTCTCCCGCACAAGGGGCCCCATTTTAAAGTCCCATCCGATGGACGGTGGCATTTCCAAGCCCATCGGTGTCCCCAACTGACCATGGGCAGGGCGGGGAATTTCACGTAGATAAATCTCAATGCTGACCCAGCTCGAACTCGAACCTGGGAACTACAGATTACGAGCCTGGCGCACTACCGACTGATCCACCCCCGCCCCAGGTGGACTCAGGTATATCTCAAGGTTCCACAATTTCGCCGCTGATATTTAATAATTATCTCTGTGAACTAACTAAATCATTCCCCAGAAATGTAAATGCCTCTGTTTTTGCAGATGATATCGAAGTCTGGGATGCAAGCGCCCACTTCCACATTACAGAAGGAAAACTGTAAACAGTGCTATATATTTGTGATCACATCCTACTCTAACCAATGGTCCGCAAAATTCCCCGCCCTGCCCACGGTCATTAGGGGACACCGATGGGCTTGGAAAGGCCGCCGTCCATCGGATGGGACGTTAAGCCGTGACACCGTGTGTGGGAGAGCCATAACCTGCGCTCGTTAAAGAACACGCTGGATGGCCTTGATGGGAGGCTACCATATGTCTCCCAACAGCTGTTCCAGTGGGTCCCCTCCCCCAACCTTCTCTGAGCCTTCGGGGTCCATGTGACCTGGCCATTTAGCCCATGGTGTGCAAAAAATTGCCGCTCAGAGGTAAAACAACTCAACGTTAAATTACATGCTGGATGGCCTTGACGGGAGGCTACCATCTGTCTCCCAACAGCTGTTCCACACATATGGATGGTTGGGTCACATCCCCCAACCTTCTCTGAGCCTTCGGGGTACTTGTGACCTGGCCATTTAGCCCATGGTGTGCAAAAAAGTGCCGCTCAGAGGTGAAACACCCCAACCAAACAACTATAACCAATGGGGACTGACCACTCTCCGGAACAAACCTATAACTATGGCTCTGCATAAAAAAATATTACCTAACGTTTAGACTATATAAAGGATAAAAAAAAATCAAACAGAGAACCGAACACATATTTTTAGAAATTTCTGGATTTAAAATTTGATCGCAAAAAAATGATAAAAAATATGATTGATCGTAGCAATAAAACAATAAAACTGTTAAGATGTAGAACAGGCGGCGAAAGTTACGAATTTTTAAGCCAAATTCTTTTGTTTAACAATAGATGGCAGCACTTGTTTATAGTCACAGAATGAAAAGAAACTTTTACCTAGCTCTTTGCTTGCGCTAGTTAGGGACTAGTTAAGGACCAATATTATTTATTTCATTGTGAAAATAAAAGAAATTAACCAAAATAATTAAAAGAGTTTTCGGATGTTATCTTAAATTAATCTAATATATAAACAAGAAAGTTTCTGCGTTTGCCTCTCCTCTTACGCACGCGGCTCACAGAAGAGCCAGAGACGCCAAACTTTGCATGAACATTTCCTTCACCCAGGGAAAGAATATAGGTTATGTGCCAACCCGCTGGGGTCACCAAATTTGGAGTGAGCGGGTTTGAATTTCTCGAAATCCCCATAGACATAACATTAACTGTTGAAAGCTTTCTAAAATAACTGTTGCCACCAATAAATCTGAAAGAATGAATTCATCACACTAACTTCTTTCTGATTTAGGGTGATAATGTCATTGTTTAGTTTGTTGGGTCAAGAGAACGAGCGTCCGTGGATATTTTTTTTAATCATAGGTTAAAAACGTTAGGCCTTTATGTGGCCTTCTACTTTTGTTTTGCATTTTAGCTTATTTTGAAGCTGTTGATCTTTTAGCTGGATAGCAAGTTGTTTGTCTTCTTTCACTTCGTATTTGAATATTTCCGTTTTCGCCTTATAGTTCGAATGGAAGAAAAGGTACAAGAGGAAAGCAAAACTGTTTTAGAGAGTATATGATTCTTTGTGAATATTCTTCCGAGTTTTACTACTATGCAGTTATCAGATCGAGGATTGATTAAGGCTCTATCACCATTGATACTGCAGCAGATAAGTAAAAGCTTCAGATACAACAGAAGAAGGCACTTCGGATTTGCATGCGCCTTCTGCCAATTGCACCCATCATCTCCCTATGGGCTGAGGCGAATATCACGCCTCTTTACTTAACAGGAAATTATATAATCATGAGCAGTTTCATCAGAATAGCTACAAAATATAAAGAAAGACCTCTTTTTCAAAAAAAAAATCGAAAACGGATAAAAAAAATAAAAATCATTAATACTATAAAAAAAAATAGCAAAATATACGAAGAAGTTATCAATTTCAGAAACCAACAAGAAAACTTCACCGATATCCCATCAATTTGGGCGTGGGAGTCCCCATAATAAATGAAAATGATATAAAACTCAAAAATAAATATCAACAATAAAGCAACAAGGCCAAAACCATTATAAAAGGGGAAATTCCCAAAATAAATAATAACCATATGATCATATTTACAGACGGATCACAAAGAAACCTATATCAAACACAGCTGGCATATTATTAGAAGTTTATAATATCAAAAAAGATTTCACACTGCCAATAAACTTAACAATAATGGAAAACGAAATTGCAGCTATCCTGCTAGCCTTCATAAATATCAATCAATTAACAACCATTGAGAAAAACAACAACTATATATATCCAGATAGCAAAAGAGCAATCTAATGCCTCAATAAAAATTTTACCAAATTAATAATAAAAAGTGAATAACGAAGACCTTAGAGAAAATTAATGAAATCATGCTGGAAAAGAAATTAGAATCAATCAGCATCGAATGGATACCAAGTCACAACCAAATACTTGGAAATGAAGTAGCGGATATTACAGCAAATAACGCCTGTGAGATTAACGAAATAACTTATACCCCAACAGGAAGTAACTACTTAAAAATCGAATGCATTCCAACAGGAAGTAACTACTTAAAAATTAAATGTTCTCCAACAGGAAGTAACTACTTAAAAATCAAATGCTCTCCAACGGGAAGTAACTACTTAAAAATCAAATGCACCCCAACAGGTAGTAACTACTTAAAAATCAAATGCACTCAACAGGAAGTAACTACTTAAAAATCAAATGCACCCCAACAGGACGTAGCTACTTAAAAATCAAATGCACCCCAAAAGGAAGTAACTACTTAAATATAAAATGCACCCCAACAGGAAGTAACTACTTAAATATCTAAAGCACTCCAACAGGAAGTAAGTAATTAAATATCTAAAGCAACCCAACAGGAAGTAACTACTTAAAAAATCAAATGCACCCCAACAAGAAGTAACTAGGTAAAAATCAAATGCACCCCAACAGGAAGTAACTACTTAATAATTAAATGCACCCCAACAGGAAGTAACTATTTAAAAATCAAATGCACCCCAACAGGAAGTAACTACTTAAAAATCAAATACACTCAACAGGAAGTGACTACGTAAAAATCAAATGCACTCAACAGGAAGTAACTACTTAAAAATCAAAAACTTAAATCTAAAACTTAAATTTAAAAAACTTTAAAATTAAAAAACTTAAATCGAATGCATTCCAACGGGAAGTAACTACTTAAAAATCAAATGTATTCCAACAGGAAGTAAGTACTTAAAAATCAAATGCACCTCAACAGGAGTTAGTAACTACTAAACTACTAACTAGTAACTAAACAGGAGTAAGTAACTACTTAAAAATCAAATGCACCCCAATAGGACGTAACTACTTAAAAATCAAATGCACCCCAACAGGAAGTAACTACTTAAATATAAAGTGCACTCCAACAGAAAGTAACTACTTAAATATCTAAACCACTCCAACAGGAAGTAACTACTTAAAAATCAAATGCACCCCAGCAGGTAGTAACTACTTAAAAATCAAATGCACCCCAACAGGAGTTAGTAACTACTAAACTACTAACTAGTAACTAAACAGGAGTAAGTAACTACTTAAAAATCAAATGCACCCCAACAGGAAGTAACTACTTAAATATAAAATGCACCCCAACAGGAAGTAACTATTTAAAAATTAAATGGACCCCGACAGGAAGTAGCTACTTAAATATCAAATGCACCCCAACAGGAAGTAACTACTTAAAATCAAATGCACCCCAACAGGAAGTAACTGTTTAAAAATTAAATGCACCCCGACAGGAAGTAGCTACTTAAATATCACATGCACCCCAACAGGAAGTAACTACTTAAAATCAAATGCACCCCAACAGGAAGTAACTACTTAAAAATCAAATGCACCCCAACAGGAAGTAACTACTTAAAAATCAAATGCACTCCAACGGGAAGTAACTACTTAAAAATCAAATGCACCCCAACAGGAAGTAACTACTTAAAAATCAAATACACTCAACAGGAAGTAACTACTTAAAAATCAAATGCACTCAACAGGAAGTAACTACTTAAAAATCAAATGCACTCAACAGGAAGTAACTACTTAAAAATCAAATGCACTCAACAGGAAGTAACTACTTAAAAATCAAATGCACCCCAACAGGACGTAACTACTTAAAAATCAAATGCACCCCAACAGGAAGTAACTGTTTAAAAATTAAATGCACCCCGACAGGAAGTAGCTACTTAAATATCAAATGCACCCCAACAGGAAGTAACTACTTAAAAATCAAATGCACCCCAACAGGAAGTAACTACTTAAAAATCAAATGCACACCAACGGGAAGTAACTACTTAAAAATCAAATGCACCCCAACAGGAAGTAACTACTTAAAAATCAAATACACTCAACAGGAAGTAACTACTTAAAAATCAAATGCACTCAACAGGAAGTAACTACTTAAAAATCAAATGCACCCCAACAGGACGTAACTACTTAAAAATCAAATGCACCCCAACAGGAAGTAACTACTTAAATATAAAATGCACCCCAACAGGAAGTAACTACTTATATATCTAAAGCACTCCAACAGGAAGTAAATACTTAAATATCTAAAGCACTCCAACAGGAAGTAAGTAATTAAATATCTAAAGCACCCCAACAGGAAGTAACTACTTAAAAAATCAAATGCACCCCAACAAGAAGTAACTACTTAAAAATCAACTGCACCTCAACAGGACGTAACTACTTAAAAATCAAACGCACTCCAACGGGAAGTAACTAGGTGAAAATCAAATGCACCCCAACAGGAAGTAACTACTTAAAAATTAAATGCACCCCAACAGGAAGTAAGTATTTAAAAATCAACAGGATTTAGTAACTACTAAACCAACAGTTTTTAACCCAACAGGAGTTAGTAACTACTGAACTACTAACTAGTAACTAAACAGGAGTAAGTAACTACTTAAAAATCAAATGCACCCCAATAGGACGTAACTACTTAAAAATCAAATGCACCCCAATAGGACCTAACTACTTAAAAATCAAATGCACCCCAACAGGAAGTAACTACTTAAATATAAAATGCACTCCAACAGAAAGTAACTACTTAAATATCTAAAGCACTCCAACAGGAAGTAACTACTTAAAAATCAAATGCACCCCAGCAGGTAGTAACTACTTAAAAATCAAATGCACCCCAACAGGACGTAACTACTTAAAAATCAATTGCACTCCAAAGGGAAGTAACTACTTAAAAATCAAATGCACTCTAACAGGAAGCAACTACTTAAAAATCAAATGCATTCAACAGGAAGTAACTACTTAAAAATCAAATGCACCCCAACAGAAGTAACTAATGAAAAATCAAATGCACTCCAACAGGAAGTAACTACTCAAAAATCAAATGCACCCCAACAGGACGTAACTGCTTAAAATCAAATGCATTCCAACAGGAAGTAACTACTTAAAAATCAAATGCACCCCAACAGGACGTAACTACTTAAAATCAAATGCACTCCAATTGCAAGTAACTATTAAAAAATCAAATGCACCCCAACAGGAAGTAACTACTTGAAAATCAAATGCACTCCAACAGGAAGTAACTACTTAAAAATCAATGGCACCCCAACAGGAAGTAAATATTTAAAAATCAAAAGCACCCAACAGGAAGTAACTACTTAAAAATCAAATGCACTCAACAGGAAGTAACTACTTAAAAATCAAATGCACCCCAACAGGAAATAACTACTTAAATATCAAATGCACCCCAACAGGACGTAACTACTTAAATATCAAATGCAAACTACAGGTTATAGAAGAATTCCAACAAAAATAGAACAAGAAAGTCAAAAAGAAATAACAACCAACGACGAAAAATAACAAAACGATCATCTTCAATGACACAATACCAAAATATTACCCAAGATCGCTACAAACTAAACTAGTAAGGATGAGAAGAGGTCATGCCAAACTGAAAACATTTCATTTCAAAATAACGAAAGGAAAATCCCAACTGCCAACATTGCGCACTGCTGGAAACTATGGAACATATCTTTCTACATTGCAAAAAAAATGTATCAAAGGAATATACTACAAAAACAGAATACATGGAAATCACACAACATATTTTCTCCCGAACAACGTATTGCACAACATGCATGAAAATAAAAGAAAAAAAAATGGGACATTATCTTCGAATTTCTTCTATCTGCAAAACTGCTACACAGAATATAACTCTCCAAGTGTAAAAGTGAAGAAGTCTAGATATTACTAACTAATATATATCCAAAATCGATTAGTACAGATTTGTTTCGAAGAAAATATATGAAATCTCGAAGAAGTTCCAAGCAAAAGACGAAGCAGAAATATGACGTCACTATGAAACGCAATAACATCGTAAAAATAATTTCAAAACGCAAGTAATAAATGAAAACAACAAAAATAAGATGCACTCTACGTAAACAACGACAGAACAAACAGAACAAAGCCTAAAAAAGAAGTAAAACTCGAAGCTTCAAATTACAAATCTTAAACTATTAATTCTACGTTTTTGCAAATCATTATTATTTTTTAACTACATAGTTTAGTAGGGGAATTTATCTTCTATAGATTTACAATCTACCGTATATTCACAACAAGAATATTCACAAAGAATCACATACTCTCTAAAAGAGCGTCCTTTTCCTCTTGTATCTTAACCTTTTCTTTGATTCGAACTATAAGGCGGAAACGGAAATATTCAAATACGAAGCGAAAGAAGACAAACAACTTGCTATCCAGCTAAAAGATCAACAGCATCAAATTAAGGTAAAATGCGAAACAAAAATAGAAGGCCACATAAAGACCTAACGTTTGTTCTACCTATGATGATTAAAAAAAAATATCCACGAACGCTCGTTCTCTTGACCCAACAAACTGAACAAAGACTTTATCACCCTAAATCAGAAATAAATTAGTGCGATGCATTCGTTCTTTCAGATTTATTGGTGGCAACAGTTATTTTAGAAAGCTTTCACCATTAATGTTATGTCTATGGGGATTTCGAGAAATTCAAACCCGCTCACTTCATATTTTGGTTGACCCCAGAGGGTTCGCACGTAACCTATATTCTTTCCCTGGGTGAAGGAAATGTTCATGCAAAGTTTGGCGACACTGGCTCTTCTGTGAGCCGCGTGCATAAGCGGACAGACAAAACTTTCTTCTTTATGTATTAGATTAATTTAAGTAACTGCAAAGTTTAGGCGCCAAAAATTATATTTAGAACTTATTACTAATGAAACATTTTCCTTGATTAAATGTCCTTTCATTTCATCATTGGGAAATGGCACATTTAGTAAGACACATTTTTCACACGATTTCACAAGGATAATGTTTAATGTATTTCACAAAAATCATACTCTTGATTTGGGAATTTAAGGTTTAATTCCGAAATAAAGGTAACGAATTTCTTTTGGCAAATTCTATTATCTGGCAATAGATGGTAGCACTTGGTTAAAATTTATAAGGTTTAATTCCGAACTAAAATAACGAATTTCTCTGAGTAAAATTCTCTTGTCTGACAATAGATGGCAGCACTTGGTTAAAATTCCTAGGGTTTAAATCCGAACTAATATAACGAATTTGTCTGATTTAAATTCTCTTGTCTGACAATAGATGGCAGCACTTGGTTAAAATTGACAGAATAAAAAAATGAACACTGTTACCTATTTGCTTGCGATAGTTAGGGAAGTGATCAAAAATACCACGGAAAGGAAGGAAAATTTTTTTAATATGCTTGAAAATTGAAATTTTTATGTACAATTAAAAACACTTGTTTCCAAAATTATTTAATTCATTGTGAAAATAAAAGAAATTCACCAAAAAAATTAAAACCATTTTGAGAAATGTTTCTAAAAACTTTCTCGACACTGTTTACAGATTGATCCTGGAAATGCGATGGTATTTTTGGTAATCTGGTTAAGCCAAATGTTTTCGCGAATATTGACAAATTAGACATATTCACTGCTCAACCAATGCGATTCACTTTTAATGAAAGGAAGTAATTTAAACTACTATAATAATAATAATAATTCTTTATTTCCTTTGCATTTACGTACACAGAGTTGAACATAGAAGCTCTAAGAGCTCGACTCTAAGAACAAATGCTAAATGATACAAACATACTCCTTAGAAATAGCACATACAGTTAATAGAGAAAAAAGAAATATTTAAATAGAGTAGCAATGTTAATAAAATTCCCGCAAAGCTTGGTATAGCTTATTCGTGGGAAGCATTAAATATATGGTTAAAATATGGGCAATATATGGCATAAGAAGTCCTGATATATATATATATGCTAATTAATATTAAAATAAGACAGAGGTACTTTTATACTCTTAATTTTTTAAAAGCCAATTTTGATCTCAGATTTAAGTTTTGATAGCCTAAGAATGGATAACAGTTCTCTAGGTAAATAGTTAAAAATAAGAGGATTTTTATTCCTCTCTTCCATCTCCCTCATTCTTTTCATTAAGTAATTATTATTTATGAACGTATTTCAAGATTGGCATTGTAAATTCAAAATTCACCATCAAATGTTCTGTTTCTATTTATGTTTGGAAAATTCTATTTGAGTGAAATTTCTCAGATATGTTTGGCTATTTTGTTTAGGCATCACTTAAAATTCAAAAAGACTTCCCACTCTCACTTCGATGCTTAAACACCCAGACTTATCCTGATTGATCAGTACGGTCTTGCTCGTCATGACAGGTCCTTTCTCTGCTGGCCACGTTTTACAACTTATTGATGGATCCTCTGGATACATGGCATCACCCATAAGATGCAGTGCTGTCTCTGTGTAGAAGAACATCGGGTTTTGCTCTTCAATTAATACAATTGTTCAGATATGTTGGATTGTTTTACCTATCAGCTGCACTATTTTGCACACAACGGACTAAATGGCCAGATCACAAGAACCCTGAGGAATCAAAAAATGTTGAGAGGAGAGGACCGACTGGTCAGCGGTTAGGAGACATATTTTATATTCTCATCAAGAATATCCAGTGTTTTTTAACGTGGTCAGTGTATGACACTTCCGTACACAGAGCCACGGCTTAATGTCCATTCCGACAGACAGCAGCCCATTGGTATACCCTAATGACCGAGGGCAGGACAAAGAGATTTGAGGATATAAATCTCACTGCTGGGCCAGCTGGGACTCGAACCTGGGAACTGCAGTTACGAGCCTGGAAAACTGAATCGCCCCTCTCCCCCGTTGTTCAGACTAAATCTAATAAGAAAGAAAAGTTTGTTATAAATGGGCGATTCAGAAAAAAATTGGCAGAATGTCGTTGTTTTAAACACATTTTAGAGAATGGTTTGTTGATGATTTCCTAAGAATTTGAGACATGTAATGGGGGGTGGCTCAGTCGGTAGCGCGCCAGGCTCGTAATATGTAATTCCCAGGTTCGAGTCCCAGCTGGGTCAGCGTTGAGTTTATCTCCGCAAAATTCCCCACCCTGCCTACGGTCAGTAGGCGACACAGATGGGCTTGGAATAGGCCGCCGTCCGTCGGGTGGGACGTGTGTCTGGAACTTCGTGTCACGTTACACGAAGGTTGCCACATCACTAATTTGTAAAAAAAATCGTTGCCAGATATTTTTTCTGAATTCTGTAATCAACCATAGTGTTCGGATACTTTTTTGAGCGACTGTAGGCAGTCATATTATTTTGATACTAGATCGTGTGGGCTCACTCACGGAAATATTGAGCGTGTGCAGTTACCGTTCACAACAAACTGGAGCGTGTGCAGTAACTGCACACGCTCGTTTGCTGTGAATGGTAACTGGAGCGTGTACAGTTGCTATACAGGCTCCAGATATTTTTTCTGAATTCTGTAATCACGTGACACGAAGTTTGCCAGATTACTAATTTCTAAAAAAAGAATCGTTGCCAGATATTTTTCTGATTTCTGTAATCAACCATAGTGTTCGGATACTTTTTTGAGCGACTGTACAATTAAAGTCAAATCAATGTTTCAGATGACCTCAATCGGTTTTTGAAGGTTCCTCACAGATCTTCTCTACTTCATTATCTTCTCACTATATTAGAGCGAAATATTTCTAATGACATACTTTAAGTGCATCAAACAATTAAACGTTGAAACTTATCCACTGAATTAATTTAATTTAATAAAGTTAACAGCAATACATTGAAGGTAAATATTATTTGAACTGACTCCATTTGTGATAATTTAGAAAAAAAATGCATGTATATAGCATTACAAATATAAGATTAACTCAATGGTTGTGTACAACATCATATATAGAAGAAAATGGACTGCAGATAAATGAATCCTTTGGCAATCTTGAGATGAAGGCAACAAGATCTAAAACTTATAGTATTTCAGATATTTACATAAATAAATGCTTTTTAAAAATGACTATGGTAGGAGAGTCTTTTTTAAAATTGAAATCTCCTGAGCGTAGAATGTGACATCATCAGTGTAGACAAAACTGAGAACAGGTCTTAAAATAGAGGGAACTTCACTGGTAAAAATAATGAAAAACAATTCAGCTAAAACAGAGCCTTGTACGATACAGCAAGACGTTTAACTGGTGATAATGTGTTGCCATTTTAATCTGTTGAGTGCGAGTTGAAAATGAGGCGTGTAAATAACTGACGCATTTTGCTGGGAATACCGTGTTGCTAATTTTTGAAAATTTAATTGATCTTTTAAGCTTGTGGAAGGCTTTTTCGAAGTCAAGGAATATGATGGCAATTGATTTGCTTTCTTCTAGTGCTGATACCCATGTACTTAGGCAGTGTAATATCTGTATTGTTTGTTGATTGACCAGGTACAAATTCAAAATGCTCATCGAAATTATGTTGTTGCATAATAGAAAGAAAAGAAGCTTAGATAAAATACAAACTTTCATAATTTTGTCTATAATTATTTCGATCAGTATGATCACCCTTTCCTTTGAAGATAAGAGAAGCAATGGTATGACTCCAGTCTTAGGTATTCTGCTAGTTATTATATATAAACATATCATATTATATACACCCAATTCTGTTCTTACACGGTAGATAAGTCCCTGAAAAAAACCATACGGAAAAAAAAACGCGTAAAAAAATACAGTGCATATGAAAAACTAGAAGGTTGGTTCCAGACGTAAAAACCAGTACAAATAATGTTTTCAAACAAATCATAGCAAAAACTTAATGAAATATTTATTTGATTTTTATTCATTTAAACACATTTTTATTAATTTATAAACTTATAAAGATAATTATATGTACTTATGTAAAGTAAATTATTCTTCATAAAGAAAATAATATGTCACTAATTCAAGAATACAAAAGTGAAAAAAAATATGACTTACATATGCTTATTAACTAGATTTTATTCGTTGTCAGTTTTTGACAATAGACGCATTCGTTTGCGTAAGACTGAAATTAAATCATTTTTGTCGCTTGAAACATTTTGGCTGTCGTGTTCATACTCCAATAGTGAAATGCTCTCTGTGGCATGGGGAACCAAATTATCTCTTGTTTCCAGTGATTCTGAAGTTTCATTAGTTTTGACAACGAACTCTGTAATCAATCGTTGAGATCCTGCTCCAGGAATATTTTCTGAATAGGAATATTTTTTCAGAATTAAATTCAAATGGAGATTTTTAAAAACGCACCGTTTGAAACATGTTAGATCAAAAAAATCGCATAAAAAGAAAATTGGAATTTTTTTGTAAACCATGTTAAATCAATATCATGTAAAAAAATCCGTGTAAAAACAGAATTGGGTGTATATATATATATTACAGCTATCACAGCTATCAATAGCGTCATTCTATTGACGACAGTATTCATCTATTTTGCCAACGTCATAACAAGCATTAAAAAGAAAAGAGAGTTTGGAAGAGATGCTAACATGAAGATACTTGAGAAGTAAGAGAGAAATTTTATCAGGTCCTGGAGGAGATCTTGGAGGCGTATTTGCAATCGCTGCATTAACAAATGCAGGATCAAATACATCGAAGAAGAAACCATCAGATGCGTAATGACTATTCGGATCACACTGGTATCTAACATAGGCAGAGTTAAATGTATTAAAGAGAGTGGCTTTTTCAACATCAGAGATTGCATATGATCCGACGAGAGTTCTTTTAATTGGGGGGAATATCTGGATTATACCTCGTAACCTGGTATCTTGCATTTTAATAAAAGGAATTTCTATTCCACTCATCGCATAAGGTGTTAAGTCTTCTTGATTCAACGCTTTAGAGGCTATGCTCTAGCATGTTTTAATAGCACTTCTAGGATCACCGTGACATTTCCTCCATGCATTAATTCTTGTTTATGATTTTATAAAAGTGGTGCATCTTGCTCTTTTCTTTTGAAGTGGAATAGATGAGATGCAAGATTGCACGGTTGAGTTGTATTCACTAAAAATATCATCATAGTTGGAGGATGAACAATTGGTGAAAATGTTGTGGAATGAGAGTTGAAAGAGTTTCATAGTCCATTGCATGAAAAATGCGTCTCGCAGGTGGAATCTGCTTTGTAGTTTGATGTTCCTGTTGAAATGCATCGGAATATGCGCTGGAGAGTCACTTGTAGAGGAGATGACATAGGGCTCAATGTTGTAGACAAACAGGTCGTGGGTGCAAATGACTAAATCAAGTAGATTTTTGCTTAGAGTGGGAAACTGACCACTTGTTGATGACCATATAACTGTATCTGAGTGATATCATGTCACTGTGCTTTATTCGTTCCGCGAGGGGTTTCCCACTAGAGACCATTAAAATTGAAATGTCCTTCTAGAACAACAGGTAGATCAGTATTCAAAGCATGCTTGATATCATTGAAAACGGTCTCTATGTACAATCGCTCAAAAAAGTAACCGAACACTATGGTTGATTACAGAATTCGGAAAAAATATCTGGCAACGAATTTTTTAGAAATTAGTGATTTGGCAACCTTCGTGTCACGTGTTCGGATACTTTTTTGAGCGACTGTACGTGAGACGGATTGCAAAATATGAACGTACATGAGACTGAAACGAAATATCTGAACAAATGATATCATTAGATGATAGTTTCATTGTCATTGGTGGTCTAACACAGAGAAATATGTTTTTAACAAGCACGCAAACACCTTCGCCAAACAGACGATCCTTTCTATGAACAGAAAAATTATCTGAACAAATAACAGAGTCGATGAGTTTGTTGTCTAGCCAAGTTTCAGCTACACATAAAATATCTAACGTAATCTAGTAGATATCTACGCAAGTCTGGTAATTAGTTGCATATGATTCGCGGATTCATAAATACAATACTGCATTTGTTAAAGTTCTGCAATAAAAGAGTGTGTATCAAGTACGCATACATGCCTAATCATTATATTGCCGAGAAAAATATGAAATATCAGATTGGTTCAGTTTTAATTCAAATATCAATATTGATTTATTCACTACCAACCGCTCTGTTTTTCGCTCACGATATTTATTAAAATTCATTTCATTTAATTCGTACCACTTTAGTGATTCTCCTAGAAAGCGTATCAAGTACGTATCCGTGGTGATACGACAAGTATTTTCAAAAATTATAAGACAGGGATATCTATTATATTAGTAAACTTTTCCATTTTTTTGTTTGAGAAAGAAAATGATTTTTCATACTCCGATTGAAAGGACACTTGTTTCGAATTTAGTAGCCCGTTTAACAGCCGTTCTACCCCTTTTATTTATACGACAAGTTCCTTTACTTAGGGGGTAAAAATGATAATTCAGTCTTAATTTGGGGAAGGGGTTCTTTTAGTCTGTAGCGGGTCAGGATCGCAATCTTCGTTCCCAGGTTCGAGTCCCACCTGTTCTAGATTTAATGATTTTCTCCGTTAACCCCCGTTCTTCCTTTTGAAATAATAGCGACACCATCTAAATAGGGGCCCGGGTTGCTCAGTCGGTAGCGCGTCAGGCTTCTAATCTGCCAGTTCCTGGGTTCGAGTCCTAGCTGGGTCGGTGTTTTTCTTTTTGAAAGAAAAAAATGGAAAATTTACTAATATAATAGTTTTTCCTCTCGTATAATTTTTGAAAATATTTGTCCTATCACCACGGATGCGTACTTGATACGCTTTCTATGGAAGTTGGTGTGGAGTGGTCATCAAACGAAAGGAAATTTTAATAAGTATCCTGATCTAAAACAAGAGCGGTCGGTAATGAGTAAGTTATTATCGATTTTTGTATTAATACTGAACCAATCTGATATTTGATGTTTTTCTCAGCAATACAATGATCAGGGATGTATACCTACATGATAAAAAAATAAATACTTAAAAAATAAAGAAAATTATAACAGTAACTTTAGCAAGTTTGGAAAATTTATTTTACCAATTTTGTTGGGAAGGGCAAGAGTTCTGCGAATGTGGCGAAATTAATTTTCGTTTCATCCCAAAGAAGACAAATCTGAACTCTCACCCAGCTTGATTTTTTTTTTTTTTTTAGAATATAATTTTTATTCATAACAGTAAAGAATACAAATACATTTACAATTTGACCCGCAAAGCTAAGTAGCTTATCTGCAGGAAAATGAATAAATTATATTAAACATAGATCATTCAGCCACAAAAATGGGGTCTTGATATTCGGAGGTATGTTTCCCGTAATTATTTCGAAAATTTGGCAATTTGTAATAACCTTGGTTTTGAAGTCTTGTATTTTTATTATGTTGAATTTTTCGTTTGTAAGTTTCGTCAAAAAATTTTTAATTATTACATTATATTTATGTAAATTGCTGTAGGATAGAAGATTTAAAAATTTTAATCTATCGGTAGAAGTTTTATAAATTTTTTGCAAATGAGATGGAATAATATTTTTAGCAATTATAGACTGCACTTTTTCTATTTTATTTATGTTAGTTAAGTTAGTTGTTCCATGCACAATTATTCCGTAATTTAAAATAGATTCGCATATTGCTTTATAAAATAGTACACATGTTTCCATATTTAATACGTGTTTCAATTTTTGAATTTTTATCGCCGATATTCTCAAGCTATCACATATGTGGGATATATGGGCATTCCACCTAAAATATCCATCAAAAATGATTCCTAAGTAATTTATTTTATTTACTTCCTCAACAAGTGGGCAACTGCATAATGATTCATAATTTGAAGCATGCTTTTTTCTGCAATTTATTTTATGAGTTTTGATAAAGAGGTTTTGATGAATATGAAATCCTGATGAATGAATAATCATGAGTTTTGTTTTTTTCTCATTTAAATTGATTTTATTATGATTTAACCATCTAAATCGAACCTGGGAACTGCAGAATACGATTCTGGTGAGCTAACCGACTGAGCCCTCCCCCCCCCCCCCCGCGGAAGGGGGTGGACATCGATTGTAATGCTTTGAAGCCGAATGAAAGCTTGTGACATGGGGAGTGCCATCTCCCTCTGTATTTTAGAAAGTTTCAGACCCGAACAACACCGGGTAATTCTACTAGTTATCAATAAAGATTAATACATGACTTCTGAAGATGATTATGATTTCTGTTCATTTTTGCATGTTGTATTTCTGGTGGTTGAAGCTTTAAATCTAAAATGTTCATTGGAATAGATCTTCTACAATGATGATTCTACATATTAAGTGCGAACGTGAAAATAAATAAGAAACGTAGAAAAAATGAAAGTATTCTGCAAGATAAGTTTTGTGTTCCTATTTTAATTCCGGTCAATAGCTGATTTAAAACTCTCTTCCGCATTTCCTGCATTTGAAATATTATCGTTTTCTTTTTCCTGTTCTGTCGATAATCAAATCTACTTATAAATTTTCTTCTAAACAATATCACTAGTGATATAATACAGGAATCAAATTGGCTAAACACTGAAATTGTTTCATTATGAGGGAATAGTTGAAAAATTGATTTGAGAGGCAAAACAGGTGACATTTGGATCATGATTGCTCTTCAAATTGCATTGCAGTTTCAGATTGCTACAACCTGCTTTCTCCCTTAATAGTACTCTACACATATCATCTTCATATTTTTCCAAAGTAAATAATCATTGCCACACATTTAAGATTTCTCATTTAATTCCAAATCCTAATTTTATTTTATTTCACTTTTTCGTTCAAGAACTGTATATGCTCAGTCCTACTAGGTGACCAGGAATGATTGGATTTTGAAAGATTCACGAATCTTCCAAATATTAAATAAAAAACCTTTCATGCATTAGACTATCTTGATATGTGTTTAATACATTGGATGTCTTGATATATCTACTTCTGGGGATGTCATAAAATTACTAAGTTATTTTGAGAATAAGAAAAGTGTGATTTGTGTTCTATGATTTTTTGGGGTTATGGTGTTGGATATCAAGCAGTAAAACATTTCTTACCTACGAAATGGAAAGTTTTTTGTTTTTATTTTGCAGTTCTGGTGTCTATGACTATACAGGGTGATTAAAAACTTATCGTTCAAATTTCGTGGGTAGGTAGGGAATACGTCATGAAACCGATTTCACATAGGAAAGAATGTCCGCAAACGTCATCTACATGAACAAAATGGACAAGTAAAGTGAACACAAGGAAATAGTACAGTTAAGTGGTAACGAATGTGACTTTTATTCCAACAAGGTAAAGTACAGGTTCACAGTAGGTGCTCCAAATTGCGACCATTTACACGGACACAGGATTCACAGCGCCGTTGCATTGACTGCCGAACATTTTCGAAAACGCCTGGCATATCACGGACAATGCCTGCGGCGGCCACTATTCGTGCAACAAGGTCCATTTCACTGTCGACGGGGGTCTCGTACACATGGTATCTCATGGCCCCCCACAAAAAGAAATCCATGGGCGATAAATCAGGTGACCTGGGTGGCCAAGCGATCGCTGATGACAGCGGGAGTGGTCGGGCGAGCTGTACACTGGTTGGGTACACACATCGCCCTCTACATACGCATGCGTACATTTGAGGACATACTTTCCTATGTGAAATCGGTTTCCTGACGTATTCCCTACCTCCCCACGAAATTTGAACGATAAGTTTTGAATCACCCTGTATACAGAATAAAGGTTTTCGACAAAGATCGATCATGATACAATCTGGTAAACGCATTAAAATTACCATGTCTATGAAATTTGGCTAGGAAATAAGTTTCGTAAGCCCATCGGTGTTCCCTGCTGATATTATGTGATTCCGCTCGTCAAACCTAAAAAAAAGAGGAAGATATAAAATCCTACTGTCCTATCACACTTAGTAATATAACACTAAAAATCACAGAAAAAATGCTTAAAAATAGATTAGAATGGCACCACCAAAAATGACATAGTCGACCTCATAATTGATATGCAAAATATCATCTTCTACAATAGAGCCACAATAGCAGTTTTCTCAGACCTAGGAAAAGCCTTCGATTCCATCTCTCATCAGTAATTAATGATCAAATAAAAAAACTTGTTCTTTAAAAAAAGTTATAAATTTCATGAAAAAATTAATCACAAACAGAAGAATAAATATAAAATTAAACAATACCCTATCTCAAGAAAGGAAGGTGGACTCAGGTATAACTGAAGGTTCCACAGGGTTGGGTTGTTTTACCTCTGAGCGGCACTTTTTTGCACACAATGGGCTAAATGGCCAGGTCATATGAACCCCCGAAGGCTCAGAGAAGGTTGGGGGAGGGGACCCACTGGAACAGCTGTTGGGAGACAGATGGTAGCCTCCCGTCTAGGTCATCCAGCGTGTTCTTTAACGTTGGGTTGTTTTACCTCGGAGCGGCACTTTTTTGTAAACCATGGTCTAAATGGCCAGGTCACATGGACCCCGAAGACTCAGAGAAGGTTGGGGGAGGAGACCCACTGGAACAGATGTTGGGAGATAGATGGTAGCCTCCCGTCAAGGCCATCCAGCATGTTCTTTAACGAGCACAGGATATGGCTCTCCCGCACAAGGGGGCCCCGTTTTAAAGTCCCATCCGATGGACAATGACCTTTCCAAGCCCATCGGTGTCCCCTACTGACCATGGGCAGGGTGGGGAATTTCACGCAGATAAATCTCAATGCTGACCCAGCTGGAACTCGAACCTGGGAACTACAGATTACGAGCCTGGCGCACTACCGACTGATCCACCCCCGCCCCAGGTGGAGTCAGGTATAACTCAAGGTTCCACAATTTCGCCGCTAATATTTAATAATTATCTCTGTGAACTAACTAAATCATTCCCCAGAAATGCAAATGCCTCTGTTTTTGCAGATGATATCGAAGTCTGGGATGCAAGCACCCACTTCCACATTGCAGAAGGAAAACTGCAAAAAGTACTATACATTTGTGATCATTTCCTACTCTAACCAATGATCCGCAAAATTCCCCGCCCTGCCCACAGTCAGTAGAAGACACCGATGGGTTGGAAAGGCCACCATCCGTTGGATGGGACGTTAAGCCGTGACACCGTGTGCTGGAGAGCCGTACCTTGTGCACGTTAAAGAACACGCTGGATGGCCTTGACAGGAGGCTACCATCTGTCTCCCAACACCTGTTCCAGTGGGTCCCCTCCCCCAACCTTCTCTGAGACTTCGGGGTCCATGTGACCTGGCCATTTAGCCCATTTTATGCAAAAAAGTGCCGCTCAGAGGTAAAACAACTCAACGTTAAAGTACATGCTGGATGGCCTTGACGGGAGGCTACCATCTGTCTCCCAACAGCTGTTCCACACACATGGATGGTTGGGTCACATCCCCCAACCTTCTCTGAGCCTTCGGGGTCCTTGTGACCTGGCCATTTAGCTCATGGTGTGCAAAGAAGTGCCGCTCAGAGGTGAAACACCCCAACCGAACAACTATAACCAATGGGGACTGACCACTCTCCGGAACAAACTTATAACTATGGCTCTGCATAAAAAAATATTACCTAACGTTAGACTATATAAAGGATTTAAGAAAAATCAAACAGAGAACCGAACACATATTTTTAGAAATTTCTGGACTTAAAATTTGATCGCAAAAAATGGGTAAAAAATATGATTGATCGTAGCAATAAAACAATAAAACTAATAAGACGTAGAGCAGGCGGCGAAAGGTACGAATTTTTAAGCCAAATTCTTTTTTTTAATAATAGATGGCAGCACTTCTTTAAATTCACAGAATTAAAGAAACTTTTACCTAGCCCTTTGCTTGCGCTAGTTAGGGACTAGTTAGGGACCAATATTATTTTTTTCATTGTGAAAATAAAGGGAAATTAACCAAAATAGTTAAAACAGTTTTCGGAAGTTATCTTAAATTAATCTAATATATAAAGAAGAAAGTTTCTGCGTTTGTCTCTCCTCTTACGCACGCTGCTTACAGAAGAGCCAGAGTCGCCAAATTTTGCATGAACATTTCCTTCACCCAGGGAAAGAATATAGGTTATGTCCGAACACGCTGGGGTCAACAAAATTCGGAGTGAGCGGGTTTGAATTTCTCGAAATCCCCATAGACATAACATTAACGGTTGAAAGCTTTCTAAAATAACTGTTGCCACCAATAAATTTGAAAAAATGAATTCATCACACTAACTTCTTTCTGATTTAGGGTGATAAAGTCATTGTTCAGTTTGTTGGGTCAAGAGAACGAGCGTCCGTGGATATTTTTTTTAATCATAGGTTAAAAACGTTAGGCGTTTATGTGGCCTTCTACTTTTGTTTTGCATTTTAGCTTATTTTGAAGCTGTTGATCTTTTAGCTGGATAGCAAGTTGTTTGTCTTCTTTCACTTCGTATTTGAATATTTCCGTTTTCGCCTTATAGTTCGAATGGAAGAAAAGGTACAAGAGGAAAGCAAAACTGTTTTAGAGAGTATATGATTCTTTGTGAATATTCTTCCGAGTTTTACTACTATGCAGTTATCAGATCGAGGATTGATTAAGGCTCTATCACCATTGATACTGCAGCAGATAAGTAAAAGCTTCAGATACAACAGAAGAAGGCACTTCGGATTTGCATGCGCCTTCTGCCAATTGCACCCATCATCTCCCTATGGGCTGAGGCGAATATCACGCCTCTTTACTTAACAGGAAATTATATAATCATGAGCAATTTCATCAGAATAACTACAAAATATAAAGAAAGGCCTCTTTTTTTAAAAAAAATAAATAAAAAGTGAAAACGGATAAAAAAAAAATAAAAATCATTAATACTATTAAAAAAATAGCAAAATATACGAAGAAGTTACCAATTTTACAAACCAACAAGAAAACATCACCGATATCCCATCAATTTGGGCATGGGAGTCACCCATAATAAATGAAAATGATATAAAACTCAAAAATAAACATCAACCATAAAGCAACATGACCAAAAACATTATACAAGGAGAAATTACCAAGATAAATAATAACCTTATGATCATATTTACAGACGGATCACAAAGAAACCTATATAAAACACAGCTGGCATATTATTAGATTATAATATCAAAAAACTTAACAATAATGGAAAACGAAATTGCAGCTATCCTGCTAGCCTTCATAAATATCAATCAATTAACAACCATTGAGAAAAATAACAACTATATATATTTCTCACAAAAATTAGGGGGTATTTTTATCGCTTCATATTCATTTTGAAATATCCCTAAATTTTTGTGAGCAGTATGTATCCAGATAGCAAAAGTGCAATCTCATGCCTCAATAAAAACTTTACCAAATTAATAATAAAAAGTGAGTAACGAAGACCTTAGAGAAAATTAATGAAATCATACAGGAAAAGAAATTAGAATCAATCAGCATCGAATGGATACCAAGTCACAACCAAATACTTGGAAATGAAGTAGCGGATATTACAGCAAATAATGCCTGTGAGATTAACGAAATAACTTATACCCGAACAGGAAGTAAGTACTTAAAAATCAAAGGCACCCAACAGGAAGTAACTATTTAAAAATCAAAAGCACCCCAACAGGAAGTAACTACTTAAATATCAAATGCACCCCAACAGGACATAACTACTTAAATATCAAATGCAAACTACAGGTTATAGAAGAATTCCAACAAATATAGAACAAGAAAGTCAAAAAGAAATAACAACCAACGACGAAAAATAACAAAAACAATTATCTTCAATGACACCATACCAAAATATTACCCAAGATCGCTAGAAACTAAACTAGTAAGGATGAGAAGAGGCCTTTGTAAACTGAAAACATTTCATTTCAAAATAACAAAAGGAAAATCCCAACTGACAACATTGCGCACTGCCGGAAACTATGGAACATATCTTTCTACATTGCAAAAAAAAATGTATCAAAGGAATATACTACAAAAACAGAATACATGGAAATCACACAAGATAATTTCTCCCAAACAACGCATTGCACAACATGCATGAAAATAAAAGAAAAAAAAATGGGACATTATTTTTGAATTCCTTCTATCTGCAAAACTGCTACACAGAATATAACTCTCCAGCTGTAAAAGTGAAGAAGTCTAGATATTACTAACTAATATATATCCAAAATCGATTAGTACAGATTTCTTTCGAAGAAAATATATGAAATCTCGAAGAAGATCCAAGCAAAAAGACGAAGCAGAAAGGAAACGCCATCATCGCCACGACGAAAAATACAATTACCAAATATGACGTCACTATGAAAAGCAATAACGTCGTAAAAATAATTTTAAACGCAAGTAATAAATGAAAACAACAAAAATAAGATGCACTCTACGTAAACAACGACAGAACAAACAATACAAAACCTAAAAAAGAAGTAAAACTCGAAGCTTCAAATTACAAATCTTAAACTATTAATTCTACGTTTTTGTAAATCATTATTATTTTTTAACTACATAGTTTAGTAGGGGAATTTATCTTCTATAGATTTACAATCTACAGTATATTCACAAGAGGAATATTCACAAAGAATCACATACTCTCTAAAAGAGCGTTCTTTTACTCTTGTATCTTAACCTTTTCTTTGATCCGAACTATAAGGCGGAAACGGAAATATTCAAATACGAAGCGAAAGAAGACAAACAACTTGCTATCCAGCTAAAAGATCAACAGCATCAAATTAAGATAAAATGCAAAACAAAAATAGAAGGCCACATAAAGGCCTAACGTTTGTTCTACCTAAGATGATTAAAAAAAAATATCCACGGACGCTCGTTCTCTTGACCCAACAAATTATGAACAATGACTTTATCACACTAAATCTGAAATAAATTAGTGTGATGCATTCGTTCTTTCAGATGTATTGATGGCAACAGTTATTTTAGAAAGCTTTCAACCATTAATGTTATGTCTATGGGGATTTCGAGAAATTTAATCCCGCTCACTCCAAATTTGGTTGACCCCAGCGAGTTCGCACGTAACCTATATTCTTTCCCTGTGTGCAGGGAACGTTCATGCAAAGTTTGGCGACTCTGGCCCTTCTGTGAGTCGCGTGCATAAGCCGAAAGACAAACTTTCTTCTTTATATATTAGATTAATTTAAGTAACTGCAAAGTTTAGGCACCAAAAATCATATAAAGAACTTATTACTAATGATACATTTTCCTTGATTAAAAGTCCTTCCATTTTATCATTAGGAAATGGAACATTTAGTAAGACACTTTTTTCACACGATTTCACACGGATACTGTTTAAATTAATGTATTTGGTATAGCTTATTCGTGGGAAGCATTAAAAATATGGGCAATATATGGCATAAGAAGTCCTGACATATATATATATACAAATGCTAATTAATATTAAAATAAGAAAGAGGCACTTTTATACTCTTAATTTTTTAAAAGCCAATTTTGATCTCAGATTTAAGTTTTGAGAGCCTAAGAATGGATAACAGTTCTCTAGGCAAAGAGTTAAAAATAAGAGGAACAGTATAGTGTCTGATGCGTTTACCGTAGTTATAGCTAACATTTCGGATTTGATAGTAATAATTGCTACGTAGTGGGTGTTGATCGTGTGATATAAGTTTAATTTTGAAATCAATTTTAAAAATAGTATTTAAGAATTATAGCATATGTATTACATATCTTCACAGGTAAATACACTGTGGTGTGCAAATCTGTTTTTAATTATAAGATACAGTGGTTCTTTTAACTGTTATCGAAATTGATCTTAGTATTGAATTTTGCAAGCCGCTGACATAACAATTAAATTTTAATTAATTCATGTGGGACAAATTTTACACTAAGTTTGCCATTTGATAAACTTTAACTGTGAGAATGAATTGATGTACCTAAACAAATAACATTACACATCAGTAGTGGTCCCCCTCCCCGGCAGATTTGACCTTCAAAATCCACAATGATCACGTGCCTTGTGACATCACTTCCGGTTATAGAAAATCCCCGATTTTGTCGGTCGTCCGCCATTTTGAATTCTGACATCACCTTCGCAACATAAAGTCCACTGATTTTTCCGTTAGTCCGCTATTTTGAATTCTGACGTCATCCCCCGAAAGACCCCCCTGGTTCATCCACCCAAAGGCCCCAAATAATTCTAAGTAACAAGTTCGCCATTTTGAATCATGATATCATCAACTTCGCGCCACAATATCTTTCAATTGTGGCGTTCCCCCACCAATTTGATTTACGACAGCATCATCCATCTGAATGCCCCAAATAATTCCAATTCCCAAATCCGCCATTTTGAATCATGACGTCATCACCCACTGTGAAGTAAAAGTAGTCACAGTCCGCCATTTTGGATTCTGACGTCATCACCCAAGTAAAACCTTGAAATTACTCTAAGCCCACCATCTTGGAGTCTGACGTCTTTACCCTCATAATATTCTCACGATTGCATCATCACCCAAACACATTGGCAACTAATTCTGAAATTTACCAAATACAACTAAACTTTCGCTGGCAACATTCAGGGCATCCCCTCTCAGACTTATTACACAAACCTGTAAAGAGTGTAAGTAGTTTTTTTTTAAGTTGTTTTTTAAGTCTTTTCGTAAGTACTGCAGTGCAGCGCACCCTTTAAAAAAACTTACTTTCACAGATTAGGTCGATCCCACAACCTCACACTAATCAGGGCATGACGCTCTTATTAACTACGCCATGGGACTATAATGCTCTTATTAACTACGCCATGGGACTATAATGTTCTTATTAACTATGCCATGGGACTATAATGCTCTTATTAACTACGCCATGGGATTATATGCTCTTATTAACTACGCCATGGGACTATAATGTTCTTATTAACTATGCCATGGGACTATAATGCTCTTATTAACTACGCCATGGGACTATAATGCTCTTATTAACTACGCCATGGGACTATAATGCTCTTATTAACTACGCCATGGGACTATAATGTTCTTATTAACTACGCCATAGGTACTATATGGCTGAAGTGCTTAAAGATAGATGATCTCTTTAAAATTAAAGAAATGAACGAATTTTTTTCATTCCTTGTAATTCACATTTAACTTAAGAATAATTATTTTTATTCTTGTGAATCGTAATAAAAATAAATTTATAACCTCTTCGCATAGTTTAATTTTTAGCCATTATTGAAGTACATATCAAAAATAAAAAGTTTTTGAAACAACACATAGAGACAACAGTTCTGTCTCGGACAGAGGTCATTTTTTTATTCCTTGTAAATTAAGTTCGAAAAAATATATTTCAATGAAATTTCATGCCTTGTAAATCGCTACAGATATACAGATATTTATAGCCTCTTTGGGCCTTTTTATTTTCATCCTTTATTGAAGAACATCGCTAATTGTTTTGAAACATCACATAGGTAACTACATTTCTGGCTCAATAGAGGTTAATTTCTTTTATTGCCTTTAATTCGAATTTAGAAATTTATAATTTCTTCTCACATTTTATTCTCACACTTCCTTAATGTCGCGCAAGGGGACCATGATCGATGGTAAAAGAATTATTTTTACAATCTGACAACTAAAAATTCGATCTGAATAATATTTAAAAGGTATAAGTCTGAAATATTTTAAAACATGGAATTATATGCCTTGCTCTGAATAATAATTCCGAGAAATACTTTTAGGAATAAACTTTACCAATATGAAAAGTTCTACCAATTGATTTATGGCATTTAATAAAGTGTACAACATTCAGGAATCTGACCTTGAGTCATACGGCGCGGCGCCTTCAGGAATACATGCTAAGACAAGCTAATGATGGATACCAGAGAGCACTTTACACCTTATTGGTCAATGATTCCACTATGCATGGGAGGGGACCCTTCCCCCTGTTATTGTCGACTGAAGTGGACTCTTCCATGTAGGGGAGTCCGATTTTACGATAGAGGGAGCAAGCCTTTGTTCGCCTCCATATTGCCACGTTTTTCGACAAACGGTCTTTACGAGACTAACCAACCATCAGTGCTTCGTATCTCATCACGTTTCAACTGAAGGATTCGCGACTGAGCAGAACATTTCGTTTCCTTACGAAAGGAACAAATATCAAGGAGATATTATCTGAAATTCAGTCTCTTCTGCAAAGCAACGATGTCATCGAGGTTGCTCAAGAGATAAACACATCTGTGGCGATTATTACCCTCACCACAACGAAGCAACTGATATTTTAAATCAAAAAAATTCCATGCTTATCAACGATAATGAAATCTTCTACTATTTCCTTGGTTCTTCGATTAAGAGAGGGTTTTAGCACGCTTGGTTACTGATCTAAGGGACCTGGGTTCGAGCCCCGGATTAGGCATGGATGTGTGTGTCGTTTTTCTGCTGAGGTCCTGCCATCCTCTCAGATCTCCTACTGTGGCATATAAACTGACAGGCTCCTGTCAGACCTCTGTGGCAAGCAGCTGCTTGAGGGGGTATTTTTTTATTATTTATTTCTAAGCTTCCCTTCTTTATCACTGATAATGAAATGACGACAGAACTCGCCAACTATGGACAGATTCTGGACATCACAAGTGATTATTAGAAAAAAAAATTCAGCAAAATCAAAAATGGCAATAGAATTGCAAAAGTTGATTTAGAAAAGGAAATCCCCATCTTCTTACAAATTGCTGGATTTACTGCAACAAAATTTTGTATCCGGGTATTACCAGACTCTGTCGAAGGTGCAAGTTGCCTGGTCACCTTGAAAACATTTGGCGTTGTTGCTTCTAGTCCAACAGAGCCTACAGAAATTTCTCCTCCTAACGAAGACATCGAAGCCACATTGGTCTCAAATTCTTTGGATCTATCTTCCGTGCCATTAGTCATCGACATGGAAGCTGAGGAAAAGCAGGAAACACAAGAAGATTATGTTAAAGAAAATAACGTTACCACAGTTACTAACCCTTATAATTCCCAACATAGGAAAAAAGGAAGGAAACAAAAATTACTTCCCCTATCAATTTTTTACACCCCGGACCTCTAGTACCAAGAAATGAAATTTTCCAATGAAATAATCAGCGAAATAAGTTTAAACAAGGATATCACGACCTCTATCACACTGTTACTAACTTCTACGCAGACAGGCAACCGACATTTATTTTCGAAAAATGTGCCTCCTTTCTTTCCCTGTATGAGAAAGAAGGGCTTCAACTTTTTAAAGATGGTCTTTTTAAAGATCCTACAGGACTGTATGACGAAGAATAATTCCCTTTACCGTTATGCTGAGGATGAAGATAATGAAAACTAGGATCGATATCTGTATTTCTGATGTTTGTGGTGGTATCAATTCTTTCTTTTCCTCTTAGTTTCCTTGCTTTTCCTTTGTTCTCTCTTGGTAGCTCACAGGGACAGCAGGGTGGGCAGCCCTAGCAAAAGATAAAAATACCCTCCTGGTACTTACGTATGATGATATATTTTTGTAGCGATAGCTAAAGTGCAAAAGGGATTTACCCTAGAGGTGTTGTAAATTTGATTTTCCATAGTCTAATATGAAAAAAATTTGTGAGTTCAACTGAAATTAAAAAAAAAATAAACTTTTAAAGTTTTTATTTAGCATAGAAAAATGTGATATTAATTAATCATAATAGGGTGTGTAAGGCATAGTTTAAACTAACAATTTATTTTGTGATCAAATCTTAAAAATTAGACTTTCAAACAAGGTTTTCATTTAGTGTATAAAAATATGTGTGCGATAGAAGTATTAAATGATTAGTAAATAGGTGAAATTTGACTTGCCATAGCATAGGAAAAGGTCAATGTGTAAAAAAGGTACTTGGTAACCATCAACTGAATTTGTGATGAAACCCAAAACTAGGGGGCGGGGATTGGGATAACCAATGCTACCGACTGAGTAATAACTCAGTCGGTAGCGCGCCAGGCTCGAAATCTGTAGTTCCCAGGTTCGAGTCCCAGCTGGGTGAGCGTTGAGATTTATCTCCGCAAAATTTCCCGCCCTGCCCACGGTCAGTAGGGGACACCGATGGGCTTGGAAAGGCAGCCGTCCGTCGGATGGGACGTTAAGCCGTGGCCCCGTGTGCGGGAGAGCCCTGTGCACGTTAAATAACACTCTGGATGGCCTTGATGGGAAGCAAACATCTGTCCCCCAACAACTGTTCCAGTGGGTCCCCTCCCCCAACCTTCTCTGAGCCTTCGGGGTCCATGTGACCTGGCCATTTAGCCCATGGTGTGCAAAAAAGTGCCGCTCAGAGGTAAAACAACCCACCCGAAAACTAGACTTGTATACTTATGAAGGTTCAATTTAGTGTAAAAAATAAGACCAAAACACGTATGGGATAGAAATATTAAATGATCAAAAAATGGTGTAAGCCAGGGGTGGGCAAATAGCAGCCCGCGGGCCACATTCGGCCCGCTAAGAGTTTTTTGTGGCCCGCCAAGACAGTCAGAAAAATCCGCCTTGAACCGAGATTTCCTTCCCGTGCGCGACCGAAGATTCGTCTCGTATTTTCCACTATGACGGCCACGTCAATACGCATGCGCAGTGTAGATACGAAAACAATTGCCCACCCCTGGTGTAAGGTAAAATTTTCCTCCCCATAGGGAAAACATTGAATTTGTCTTTTAGTGCACAAATCTTGTGTCTTATACAAAAAAATTCGAAACATAAAACTGGTTTGATGTTTATTTTTGAAACACGAAAATGGAAATGTGTTCACATTTTAAACCAAATTTTGTTAAATTAAGAAATGAAAGGGTAAAAATATTAAGGTTGTGTAGATTCATAGGATAACACTAGAATGCTTTTAAAATTGGTTACTGAAATATTTTAAAACAGGTTTAGTAGTAGTAAAAGTTTGAAGAAACTAATTTAGTGTCAGAAATTAAAGTTAGTAATTGCAAAAAGTAAAATTGAGCAAAAGAGTTGAGGATCATGTCAATTATTGGCATGCCTCGATGGTTGAGATATGTTCAGAGTTGAATGGTGGACTATCTCTCCCACTGGGGTGGCTCAGTCGGTAGCGCGCCAGGCTCGTAATCTGTAGTTCCCAGGTTCGAGTCCCAGCTGGGTCAGCTTTGAGATTTATCTCCGCAAAATTCCCCGCCCTGCCCACGGTCAGTAGGGGACACCGATGGGCTTGGAAAGGCCGCCGTCCGTCGGGTGGTACGTTAAGCCGTGGCCCCGTGTGCGGGAGAGCCCTGTGCACGTTAAATAACACTCTGGATGGCCTTGATGGGAAGCAAACATCTGTCCCCCAACAACTGTTCCAGTGGGTCCCCTCCCCCAACCTTCTCTGAGCCTTCGGGGTCCATGTGACCTGGCCATTTAGCCCATGGTGTGCAAAAAAGTGCCGCTCAGAGGTAAAACAACCCACCCGAAAACTAGACTTGTATACTTATGAAGGTTCAATTTAGTGTAAAAAATAAGACCAAAACACGTATGGGATAGAAATATTAAATGATCAAAAAATGGTGTAAGCCAGGGGTGGGCAAATAGCAGCCCGCGGGCCACATTCGGCCCGCTAAGAGTTTTTTGTGGCCCGCCAAGACAGTCAGAAAAATCCGACTTGAACCGAGATTTCCTTCCCGTGCGCGACCGAAGATTCGTCTCGTATTTTCCACTATGACGGCCACGTCAATACGCATGCGCAGTGTAGATACGAAAACAATTGCCCACCCCTGGTGTAAGGTAAAATTTTCCTCCCCATAGGGAAAACATTGAATTTGTCTTTTAGTGCACAAATCTTGTGTCTTATACAAAAAAATTCGAAACATAAAACTGGTTTGATGTTTATTTTTGAAACACGAAAATGGAAATGTGTTCACATTTTAAACCAAATTTTGTTAAATTAAGAAATGAAAGGGTAAAAATATTAAGGTTGTGTAGATTCATAGGATAACACTAGAATGTTTTTAAAATTGGTTACTGAAATATTTTAAAACAGGTTTAGTAGTAGTAAAAGTTTGAAGAAACTAATTTAGTGTCAGAAATTAAAGTTAGTAATTGCAAAAAGTAAAATTGAGCAAAAGAGCTGAGGATCATGTCAATTATTGGCATGCCTCGATGGTTGAGATATGTTCATAGTTGAATGGTGGACTATCTCTGCCACTGGGGTGGCTCAGTCGGTAGCGCGCCAGGCTCGTAATCTGTAGTTCCCAGGTTCGAGTCCCAGCTGGGTCAGCTTTGAGATTTATCTCCGCAAAATTCCCCGCCCTGCCCACGGTCAGTAGGGGACACCGATGGGCTTGGAAAGGCCGCCGTCCGTCGGATGGGACGTTAAGCCGTGGCCCCGTGTGAGGGAGAGCCATACCCTGTGCACGTTAAAGAACATGCTGGATGGCCTTGACGGGAAGCTACCATCTGTCTCCCAACAGCTGTTCCAGTGGATCCCCTGCCCGAACCTTCTCTGAGCCTTCGGGGTCCATGTGACCTGGCCATTTAGCCCTTGGTGTGCAAAAAAGTGCCGCTCAGAGGTAAAAGAACCCAACCCTCCCACTGGGGATATATCACGCTTCATTGAACCTTATAATGCAGCCGTCCACTTTTACTGAGGAAAGCGAGACATTAACACAGCAGCTCAGTGAAGCATATGGCTTTGTGCGTTTCTTCATATACCCAATACACTGCTACCCTATACACTTTGAAAACATAAGGTAGCAGAATATCTTCAAAAAATCACTTTTTACGTAATATTTTAGATATTGAAAATCCAACAGCTTTGGTTATCGTTGCTCAATTCATTGTAATGACTCATTTTGAATTATTTCTTATTTTTAATTATTTATAGTTCAAATTACAGAGGCGGTTACGGTTTAATAACTCAAACACTGTTGACCAAAATCATTGATGAATATTTCGTATTCACTGCTTGAAAACTATATATAAATGATGCAAATAAAAATATTTTTTATTCACTCAACACCTAATGGTATATGTGCAATAACGACTGAACCACGTGGCAACTGATTCAACCACGTGGCAAATGATTTCCAAGAAAAATGCGTCAAATGCGCCAATTCCTACAGATAACATCATTATTTAGCCACGAATAATACATTGACAAAAGAATTTCATTAAATTATTGTTTACATAAAAATTTTCTTTCTTACAAGAAAATCTCTTTGTTTATCGTGTCTTTGAACAACGGCATTTTTTGCACACCATGGGCTAAATACCAGGTCACATGGACCCCGAAGGGTCAGAGAAGGGTTGGGGAGGGGACCCACTGGAACAGCTGTTGGGACAGATTTCAGTTGACAGATTGTAGCCTCCCGTCAAGGCCTTTCGCAGTGTTTTTCAACGTGCACAGGGTATGGCTCTCCCACACACGGGGTCACGGATTAGCGTCCCATCCGATGGAGGGCGGCCTTATCCAAGCCCATCGGTGTCCCCTACTGAAACGTGGAAAGGGCGGAGAATTTTGCGGAGATAAATCTGAAAGTTGTCCAAGCTGAGACTCGATCCTGGGAACCTCAGATTACGAGCCTTGCGCGCTACCGACTGAGCCACCCCCGCTCCAAAAACCTTTGGTCTCAAATTAAAAAATCGTTTTCAAAGATAAATAACGAAGTAAAGCGATCATTCCTAATGAAATATATATTTTTTTCATCAAAATTCGCTAAAATATCGTAAATTTGGACGGATGGTAACAGATTTTCGATTCTACGCGAAATTCACCTGCAGCATACCTAAAATGCATGGCGAACCAAAAAGTAAACTTTTCCTTATCTTTGTTGCTTGAAAAGAACGGATGAACTGTAGATATGTTAAAATGCCTAATTAGATAGGAAAGGTGTATTTGGAAATGATAAGAAACGAAGAGACCATAAAGAGAGCTTGCTATAGGAGCAAATTTGAAATAAAAGTGAAGTACAAGTTTTACAGGCGGTTAGTTCAAATTACAGAGGCGGTTACGGTTTAATAACTCAAACACACACAAAAATTCAGTTTAATTCATTTATTGATAAAAACAGAAATTACAATATTGTTTTTGGTACACATCTCTTGATATAAAGTGTGTATAATTTTCATGACACAAAAAATTCGATATCTTGAAGTACAGTCGCTCAAAGAAGTATCCGAACACTAATGGTTGATTACAGAATTCAGAAAAAATATCTGGCAACCTTCGTGTCACGTGACACGAAGGTTGCGAGATCACTAATTTCTAAAAAATCGTTGCCAGATTTTTTTTTTAATTCTATAATCAACCATAGTGTTCGGATATTTTTTTTTGAGCGTCTGTAAAAAAATTAATAGGTGAACCAATCAGAGAGTTCTCTTTTCACAGTTTTAGAAGATTTTAAAGTATAAAAAAAAAAATACCCCCTCAAGCAGCTGCTTGCCACAGAGGTCTGACAGGAGCCTGTCAGTTTATATGCCATAGTAGAAGGTCTGAGAGGATGGCAGGACCTCAGCAGAAAACAACACAAACGTCCATGCCTTATCCGGGGCTCGAACCCAGGTCCCGTAGATCAGTAGCCAAGCGCGCTAACCACTCGGCCAACAATGTCACTTTTAGAAAAGCGTTTACCATCAAGGGCCATACGTCCGACTCGGTCCCACGTTACTCTTTCTTCTGGTTAATGACATCAGCTTCTCTTTGACACTCTTCTTTTGTTTTTAGGGACTTCAGCGAGAATTTCTTGCCTTGAGAGGCGGATATCCAGCTTAATGACTTCAGGCTCTTCCAATTGCTTAGTAAACAGCAAGTAGTTTCTCAGAACAGCCAGGAATTTTTCAGTTTTGTCAGAATCGCTCGATTACAGTGTTTTTGTCATCTAATCTAAATAAGTAACTTCTTTCTGGAGATGACGACGTTATACGGGTCTTACACTCATCATTTTCGTAACAGGGAGGCAATTAGAGGTAGTGCAGCAGTTGGGTTGTGTTACCTCTGAGCGACACTTTTTCGCACACCATGAGCTAAATGGCCAGGTCACAAGGACCCCGAAGGCTCAGAGAAGGTTGGGGGAGGGGACCCACTGGAACAGCTAATGGGAGACAGATGGTAGCCTCCCTTCAAGGCCATCCAGCGTGTTCTTTAACGTGCAGAGGGTATGGCTCTCCCGCACACGGGGCCGCGGCTTAACGTCCCATCCGACGGACGGCGGCCTTTCCAAGCCCATCGGTGTCCCCTACTGACCGTGGGCAGGGCGGGGAATTTTTGCGGAGATAAATCTCAACGCTGACCAAGCTGGGACTCGAACCTAGGAACTACAGATTACGAGCCTGACGCGCTACCGACTGAGCCATACCCTGCGCCTCTTAAAACTGTGTTGTTATTAGTCTGTATGCATCAGTCAGAATCTTGGAACGATGAGGAAACACTTGTCTAGCCAGATGAGTGATCCATCCCTTGCGTTTTTGAACAAAAAATATGTAATGTCCGTTGAGTGATATAGTCCTCGAATGCCTTCCCTTTAAAAACAGATTTTGCAAAATAAGTACAATCATAATATTTTTATGATGATCTCTTGGGATAAAGAGCTGAGATATCCGTTCACTGGCTATAGATTGTTCCATCAAATCGTCCAACAACGAAAGCGTTGGTCTACGAGGGTCAAATCCCAGATCTTCGGGTATTCCTTCGTAGACTTGGTTGGGTTGTTTTACCTCTGAACGACAATTTTTCGCACACCATGGGCTAAATGGTGAGATCACATGGAACCCAAAGGCCAAGAGAAGGTTAGGGGAGAGACCTACTAGAACAGCTGTTGGGAGACAGATGGTAGCCTCCCGTCAAGGGCATCCAGCTTGCCCTTTAACGTTGGGTTGTTTTACCTCTGAGCGGCACTTTTTTGCACACCGTGGGCTAAATGGCCAGGTCACAAGGACACCGAAGGCTCAGAGAAGGTTGAGGGAGAGACCTACTAGAACAGCTGTTGGGAGACAGATGGTATCCTCCCGCCAAGGCCATCCAGCGTGTTCTGTAACGTTGGGTTGTTTTACCTCTGAGCGGCACTTTTTTGCACACCATGGGCTAAATGGCCAGGTCACATGGACTCCGAAGGCCCAGAGAAGGTTGGGGCAGGGGACCCACTGGAACAGCTGTTGGGAGACAGATGGTAGCCTCCCGTCAAGGCCATCCAGCGTGTTCTTTAACGTGCACAGGGTATGGCTCTCCCACACACGGGGCCACGGCTTAACGTCCCATCCGACGGACGGCGTCTTTTACAAGCCCATCGGTGGACCCTACTGACTGTGGGCAGGGCGAGGAATTTTGCGGAGATAAATCTCAACGCTGACCCAGCTGGGACTCGAAACTGTGAACTACATATTACGAGCCTGGCGCGCTACCAACTGAGCCCCCCCCCCCCCTCTGCTCCCTTTTAAACAAGAAATACAGACAGTGTGCTCCACAGATGGACTCATTAGGTCTTGTACTGGAAACGAAGGATGAAACACATGACATACAGCTATCTGTCTGTAACATGTTTGAATATCTTGATCAGGTTCTACTCCCAGAGGATCAAAGTGATCAATCATGATTCCTTTCTTGTAAACGGCGATCCAGTGAGTCCCAGGCTTGTTGGAAGGGTCAGTGATAAAGATGAACAAAGCTTCTGGTTGAATATTTCGGGACAGTCGATCACGAGCAAACGCTCCTAGACTTCTGGGGAGTGGGGACAATAGATTCTCTAATTGATGGGTGTTTATGATGAAAAATAAAAAAATATTTTTCGATCCAATGAAATTTCGAGGAAATTCTGATACTCAGCATACAAAATCACTGTGACCGAACTGGTTAGTGGTTTGGTAAATTTTAGCTCTAATCGCACACTGTCAGTCTTTATTAAGGAAAATATTCTATTACACTCTCGCTATTCGGGAGACAGCTGGAATCCAAATAGGGTGTAGCCATCTACATAAGCATCTCTCGAGAGGTTGATCCCTTTGTCTGAGTTCGAGTCCCAGCTGGGTCAGCATTGAGATTTTTCTCCGCAAAAATCCCCGCCCTGCCCACGGTCAGTAGGGGACACCGATGGGCTTGGAAAGGCCGCCGTCCGTCGGATGGGACGTTAAGCCGTGGCCCCGTGTGTGGGAGAACCATACCCTGTGCACGTTAAAGAACAAGCTGGATGTCCTTGACGGGAGGCTACCATCTATCTCCCAACAGCTGTTCCAGTGGGTCCCCTCCCCCAACCTTCTCTGAGCTTTCGCGGTCCATGTGACTTGGCCATTTAGCCCATGTTGTGCAAAAAAGGGCCGCTGAGAGGTAAAACAACCCAACAACCCCTTGTCTGATTTCCATACATCCAATGCTTCTAGCAGTCCCTGATAACAGCGCAGGTATCGTCGATTACAAAGTCTGGAGTAAATACGTATACATATATATGATGACAAGACCCACTAATTCTGCCTAAAGCACTACTAGTATTGGGATAATGCCATGTTTACCACTATCTACACTCAGGGGCAAAACGGTACCATATATATACAGCTCATCCCCGACTACTTAATGGCAAACAGTACTATAGGAGTAAAGCTCATCCATCGGTCAAAACCTAAATTTAATCTATGTCCCGGACCGCCACAAAAAAGGATATACAATCCAAGTTGCGTCGGCTCCCGTGACGGGAACTCTTAGTCTGGTCTTCTTCCATCCTCAGCCGGTCAGTCTCCGTCAGCATAGCTTCCGACTTCATTTAAGCCCTCGAAAACTGATGTAGTTGACACCAAAATGTTGAAAGTTGAAAGGATTATCTGCATAATCGGCACTCAGACTGGTGCTGTCTCCCATCCCTAGCATCAGGCATATCAGGTAACTGACCGAGAAATAAATTATCTCGGTTTATACTTGAGAGGTCTGTACAGTCGCTCGAAAAAGTATCCGAACATCATGGTTGATTACAGAATTCAGAAAAAATATCTGGCAACGATTTTTTTTTAGAAATTAGTGATTGGCAATCTTCGTGTCACGTGACACGAAGATTGCCAATCACTAATTTCTACAAACAAATCGTTGCCAGATATTTTTTCTGAATTCTGTAATCAACCATGATGTTCGGATACTTTTTAATATATATAATGCGTATGAATATATAATGCAATGAATATGGAGCGTGTGCAGTTACAGTTCACAGCAAACTGGAGCGGTTGCAGTTAATGTTCACAGCACATTGGATCGTGTGAGCTCACAAAGACCTAGATTGTGTGGGCTCACTCACGGAAATATTGAGCGTGTGCAGTTACCGTTCACAGCAAACTGGAGCGTGTGCAGTAACTGCACACGCTCCAGTTTGCTGTGAAAGGTAACTGGAGCGTGTACAGTTGCTGTACACGCTCCAGATATTTTTCCTGAATTCTGTAATCACGTGACACGAAGGTTGCCAGATCACTAGTTTCTAAAAAAATTCTTTGCCAGATATTTTTTCTGAATTCTCTAATCGACCTTAGTGTTCGGATACTTTTTTGAGCGACTGTACCAACAGAAAACAATCGGACATCTGTCCTCCGAAACGGATTCTTGGAACTTTCATTGCTCATCAGACTGGCATGAGCAAGAACGACACCTGTATTAAGGTTTCATCTTATGCACAAAAAATTTCTACTTCCTGAATTAGAACTCTACGAATTGGGATCTCTTCAGTGGTCACAAGACAGGATTCTGGTCTGGAACGTAGCAAACGCATTCGCAAGTCCACTTGATTTGGCAGGTATCGTTCTTGATTGAACAAGTCAGCATGAATCCAGGCGATGAGTTCAATACCTCATGTCGTCACTAAGGTTTTCTGTGATTCCATCCATCATTATGGGCTTTGTCTATTAGTGATTTTTGTTAGTTGCTTTGTTAAAAATAAATTGCTATTAAATGTGAAAAAAAGATATAAACAGGGTGTCCCTGAATTCATGGCCGAAACGTGAGTGGATTATAGTACACACCGATCCCAACAATATTCGTCATAGAATATGCGGCCGCAAACGCAATGAGGAGGGTTCCGCAACAGCCTGCTTCTCGACTGCCTGGAGGTCTACTGACCCTCTGGGGTCAAAGTCAGCCCTTGTGTCTCGACCGTTTCTCCCCCATATTGGGGAAGTACTAACTTGTTCTACTGAGTTACAGATATCCTGAGGCTTAGCGTGCTGCTCTCTGCAAAAGAAAGTTTGCCCCTAAAATGTTCAATGAAGTGAAATAGTCGGAAATGAAGGACAGACATAGAGGTTCCCAGAGTGACATTTTTTGGAGATCATTACAACAAATGCTCAAACGTCCGCCCACCAACGTTGATACAGGTGGCACAATGGCGGAGTAGTGATCGGCGTACCAGCTCGTAAACACCGCGCTTGTCTCGCATGTTGGCGGCTGAGAATGCTGGGGTTTGGCCGATCCAGCGCTTTTAAGCAATGCCACTTCGTCTGCGCCCCCTACCGGCACCGCTGCGTTTGCGGCCGCATATTCTACGACGAATATTGGTGGGTTTGTGGGGAACTACCATCCCCTCACGTTTGGGCCATGAATTCAGGGACACCCTGTATATATTAGACTAAGGGGTAATGAAGACTAATTTACAGGAAAATTAATATATCATAAAAGAGATTGTAATCTGATTACGTGTCACTGTGAGGCTCTTGAGGCTGTTGAATGATATAAAAATCTGGCAACTATTTTTATAGCATTCATCATCCTCAAGGGCCTCACAGTTACACAGTTACGAAAAACATAGTTTACAGTTACGAAAAAATATCTGGCAAAGTTTTTTTAGAAATTAGTGATGTGCAACCTTCGTGTCACGTAACACGAAGGTTGCCAGATCACTAATTTCTAAAAATATTGTTGTCATATATTTTTTCTGAATTCTTTAATGAACCATATTCGGATACTTTTTTGAGCGGCTGTACCAAGGAATCATGTTGGACAGGAAAATGACATGGAAAGATCATATACAAAGTATCTGTAAAAGAATTAATGTCATTATCACAGAAAATATATCATATCAGAAATTTTGTTGATATATATTTGCTTAAAATAATTTATACTTAATGAATTGTCATGTGAGCTATTATATTGGAGAGGTACGTTTAACAAATATATATAAAAATAATAAATTGTTCAAAATCATGTTTTAAGTAGTATTTTGAAGCAAAATGAAGGGAAAGTGTTAGTGATAGCTTTAGAGATCTTGGTGTTTTAGAATTACTGAAATTATATGAGTGAATTATTTGACATATTTAATTAAAATTTTGGATATTGGCAGAATTAGAAGATTTTCTCTCCGTACGAGATTATCTGAAGACATGTTATTAACTGAAGTACAGTTGCTCAAAAAATATCCGAACACTTTGGATTGGGTTGTTTTACTTCTGAGCGGAACTTTTTCGCACACAATGGGCTAAATGACCAGATCATAAGGGCCCCGAAGTCTCAGAGAAGGTTGGGGGAGGGGACCCACTGGAACAGCTGTTGGGAGACAGATAGTAGCCTTCCGTCAAGGCCATCCAGTGTGTTCTTCAACGTGCATAGGGTATGACTCTCCCGCACACGGGGCCAAGTCTTAACATCCCATCCGACCGACGGCGGCCTTTCCTAGCCCATCGGTGTCACCTACTGACCTTGGACAAAGCGGGGGAATTTTGCGGAGATAAATCTCAAAGCTGGCCCAGCTGGGACTCGAACCTGGAAACTACAGATTACGAGCCTGGTGCGCTGCCGACTGAGCAACCCCCGCCCTCTCTTAGAACAAAGAGTAGATGGCATAGCGAAGACATCAATTCGCTTTTGGTTTGAAAATATGATAAAAAGAAAACCATCTACCAGAAAACAAACTGACAAAGGCCACTCCCCCCACACCCCCTCCAAACGAGATATTAAATTTTTCCAATAGAATAAATTCCTGCAACCAATATAGATATCAATATGGAACATTATGCTGATACAAGAAATTACATCAATTAATTTCGCTGCATTATATTCACATACATACTTGTTAATTTCTTTGAGACAGCATGGGACCTGTTTCAAGAGTTATAAATTTGATGTGATTTATGAAAACATCGTTTCCACAATCAGTACTTTAGATATGATAAATGATAATAAATTACTCCTCAGGCAGCAACGTGCTACAGAGGTCTTACAGGAAGCTGTCGGCCTAATAAGACACAGAGGTCTTACAGGAAGCTGTCAGCCTAATAAGACACAGAGGTCCTACAGGAAGCTGTCGGCCTAATAAGACACAGAGGTCTTAGAGGAAGCTGTCGAACTAATAAGACACAGAGATCTTAGAGGAAGCTGTCGGCCTAATAAGACACAGAGGTCTTACAGGAAGCTGTCAGCTGAATACGACACAGAGGTCCTACAGGAAGCTGTCGGCCTAATAAGACACAGAGGTCTTAGAGGAAGCTGTCGGCCTAATAAGACACAGAGGTCTTAGAGGAAGCTGTCGGCCTAATAAGACACAGAGGTCCTACAGGAATCTGTCGGCCTAATAAGACACAGAGGTCTTAGAGGAAGCTGTCGGCCTAATAAGACACAGAGGTCCTACAGGAAGCTGTCGGCCTAATAAGACACAGAGGTCTTACAGGAAGCTGTCGGCCTAATAAGACACAGAGATCTGTGAGGAAGGAAGGCGAAACAATGAAACATCCATAACTTTCTTATCAGCTCTGTTGAGACGGCGCCAGGCTCATAATCTGCAGTCCCACCTGTGCCCGCGTTGATATTTATCTCCGAAAAACTCTCCGCCTTGCCCTCGGTCAGCAGACACACCGAAAGCTTAGAAAGGCCGCTTTCCATCGGATGGGACATTAAGCCGTGGACACATTTTGGGAGAGCTATATCCTGTGCACGTTAAAGAACACGTTGGATGGCCTTGACAGGAGGTTATCAACTATCTCCTAACAGCTGTTCAATGGGTTTCCTTCTCTCAACCGTTTCTAAGCCTTCATGGGTTCTTCTGACAAGGCAAATAGCCCATGGTGTGCAAAAAAACTGGAGATGAGGGGTAAAACACCTCAAGAATACTAACTCCATTACGCCAAAAAAAAAGATGAAACATTTTGCACAGCCAATGTTTTTTGTTCGTTAATTATTGAAATATAACACTTTAAAATGTGGTTGATAAAACACTCTGAAATATGATTGGGATATTATGATGATTAGCCAACCTGTACCATGATGAAAAAACCAGTTCTCCTCCGATTACTGAAGTAAAGCTGCTTTGGGCGTGGTCTACTACCCGGGAAGCTGACCAGCTGGGAACACCGCGTGCAGTTGGCAAAAAACATTTTTGCTGAGGACTCGTCTTCTTCACGTGCAGTTGGCAAAAAAATTTGCTGAGGACCCGCCATCTTCACGTGCAGTTGGCAAAAAATCTATTGAGGAGCCGCCATCCTCACATATCCCTCTACTAAGGCATATAAACTCACAGGCTCCTGTCAGACTTCTGTTGGTTGGTTTGTTGTTTTACCTCTGAGCGGCACTTTTTTGCACACCATGGGCTAAATGGTCAGTTCACAAGAACCCTGAAGGCTCAGAGAATGTTAGTGTAGGGGACCCACTGGAACAGCTGTTGGGAGACAGATGGTAGCTTCCTGTCAAGGCCATCCAGCGTGTTCTTTAACGTGCACAGGGTATGGCTCTCCCGCACACGGGGCCACGGCTTACTTCCCATCCGACGGATGGCGGCCTTTCGAAGCCCATCGGTGTTCCCTACTGACCGTGGGCAGGGCGGGGAGTTTTGCGGAGATAAATCTCAACGCTGACCCACCTGGGACTCGAACCTGGGAACTGCAGATTACGAGCCTGGCACTTCAGACCTCTGTGGCAAACAGCTGCTTTAGGAGGTATTTTTATTTTATTTTAATATGACCCTCTATGTAGAAGAACTAATTAGAGATGAACTTATCAAAGAGGCAAGTCATTCTTGAACAGAATTGTTATTCACATGTTGTTATTCTACAAAACTCAGGTCTGTTGTCAGGAACCTGGAAAAAGATGTTGTTCATCCGTTATGTTAAGTCCATGTTAGTTCATGTGTTAATGTAGATAGTTTTGCAGCATCTCGCAGATATCGTCACTGGTGATACAACTGAAAGTCTTCGATATTAGTTTCCAAGTGAACTGCGGAATATTTTCTTCCGAGAACTGTCTTCAGAGATATTTTTGAAGTAAGTAAAATTTTCTTTCGCTCAGTGTAATTGATATTTCCCAAAATAGGAATAACGTCTCATGAGTTCGTCAGATTAAAGTTATGGCGTTAATCTGACCAAAAATCTAACAAAAAGCGGTTTGAGCTGTTTAATGTCCAAAGTTTCTGAGATCTTAAAACGAAACCGTTAATAATAAACGGAAATCTCACAGAGGATTTCTCAATGCAGTTACTGCGCATGCTCGTCTGCTGTGAACAGGGTCGGCGAAAAGGCGGGAGTTGGGTTGTTTTATCTCTGAGCGGATGATGTGCAAAAATATTCCGGCACTTTTTTTCACACCATGAGCTAAATGGCGAGGTCACATGAACCCCGAAGGCTCAGAGAAGATTGGGGGAGGGGACCCACTGCAACAGCTGTTGGGACACAGATGGTAGCCTCCCGTCGAGGCCATCCAACGTGTTCTTCACTGTTGGGTTGTTTTACCTCTGAGCGGCACTTTTTTGTACACCATGGGTTAAATGGCCAGGACACAAGGACACTGAAGGCTCAGAGAAGGTTGGGGGAGGAAACCACTGGAACAGCGGTTAGGAGACAGGTGCTAACCTCCCGTCAAGGCCATCCAGCGTGTTCTTTAACGTGCACAGGGAATGACTATTCCGCACACGGGGCCACGGCTTAACCTCCCATCCGACGGACGGCGGCCTTTACAAGTCCATCGGTGTCCCCGACTGACCGTGGGCAGGGATGGGAGTTTTCCGGAGATAAATTTCAAGCTGACCCAGCTGGGAATTCGAACCTGGGAACTACAGATTACGAGCCTGATGCGCTACCGACTGAGCCACCCCCGCCCCTACGAAAATCAGACTTTTCCAATTTCCTACAATAGGTTTATTTTTGTGGTCTTTTGTCTCTGCAAAATCGGGACGAATTTTTCCCGCAAGACATCGGACTTCAATTAATTTTTAATAATGGGACTCGTTTATAAAGACTATAGGTCCTATATTTTGGAGTGCTGTCCTACATATTTACAAAGAATTCGGAAAGACGTTTGTGTCCCATCTTTCTTGTTTCCTCCTTTAAAAGGATTTACAATATTTCTGATACTAAATACATATCATTCAGTCTTACCACTAATTTTGATTCAATTTTCTTATTATTGTTAACAGTATTGAGAAGTTAATAACACATAACTAAAATGTTTATATTTCGGAAGTATTTAATACTGCTAAATTACTAAATAATTTTCGCAATAGTGTGAACCTTTGATAAATTGAAAGTTTTTTATTCTTCCATTTGCCCTTTTTTACCTTTTTGAATATTTTCACATTTTAAATAAATTTAATGAATGCATATCATTTGTTTTATTTTAGAGTATTTTAGGATATTTGTCGCATTTCGAGGATGATTTTGTAAAACACAATATAAAATTGAGAGCATCATGACAAAAACCGAGGGATAAACAATTTTAATTTTAAAAAAGCCAGAAAATATTTTTTGTAATAAGTGTCTTATTTTTTTCCAAAAAACAAATGGTCATCGTAACTGTGATTTATGGCTGTCCTTTTTTGTAACGATGCCCAAGCTGCAAAATTCAAATGAAGAATCACATATATTAGAGTTGCGTTATTTTGCATCTGAGCTGCACTTTTTTGCACACCATGGGCTAAATGGCCAGGTCACATGGACCCCGAAGGCTCAGAGAAGGTTGGGGGAAGGAACCCAGTGGAACAGGTGTTGGGAGACAGATGATAGCCTCTCGTCAAGGCCATCCAGCGTGTTCTTTAACATTGGGTTGTTTTATCTCTGAGCGGCACTTTTTTGCACACCATGGGCTAAATGGCCAGGTCACATGGACCCGAAGGCTCAGAGAAGGTTGGGGGAAGGAACCCAGTGGAACAGGTGTTGGGAGACAGATGATAGCCTCTCGTCAAGGCCATCCAGCGTGTTCTTTAACGTTGGGTTGTTTTACCTCTGAGCGGCACTTTTTTGCACAAAATGGGCTAAATGGCCAAGTCACAAGGACCCCGAAGGCTGAGAGAAAGTTGGGGGAGGAGACCCACTGGAACAGCTGTTGGGAGACAGATGGTAGCCTCCTGTCAAGGCCATCCTGCGTGTTCTTTAGCGTGTACCGGGTATGGTTCTCCTCAACAAGGGCAACGGCTTAACGTCCTATCCGACGGACAGTGGCTTTTCCAAGAACATTGGTGTCCCCTACTGACCGTGGGCTGGGCGGGGAATTTTGCGGAGATAAATCTCAACGCTGACCCAGCTGGAACTCGAACCTCGGAACAACAGATTACCAGACTGGCGCGCTACCGACTGAGCCACCCCCGCCCCCTTTTATCCTTCGATGTATCAGATGGAAACAAACCTGAAGCTACCTTTTGCTGCGGCCGAGTGGTTTGCGCGCTTCGCTATTGATCAGAGGGGCCTGGGTTCGATATGTGGATAAAGTATGGAAATTTTTCTGTTGTTTTTCTGCTGTGGTCTCCGTGAGAAAATCTCTCTGAAAAAAAATTTGTGAGGGAGGCAAAAGCCTTCCTCACTTTCAGCTTCGTTATTAGTGCTTTTTATGCATTATACACAAAAGACAAACAGGGTAAAAACTTATATATATTGGTAGACTGTGTATTATGTACTTTTTATGTGCAATGTCACCTGGTCTTCCTTCAATCGTGTGTAGCACTTAACATGAAATAAAATAGCATTCAACCTCTGAAGAGAGAGGAGATACTCATAAAAGAGTATGCACTTCAAAAGAGATTTATAATCAAATGATTACTACCTGGGAGTTTCATTTCCAATTTTGTATTTCTAACACAGTGGTTCTCAACCTTTCATGCTTCACATACCCTCTGGAAATGTGTATGTACTGGCGTACCCCTTGTATAGATAGATAAAACTACAGTTATAGTATAACAATGGGAATAAAAGAAAACATATATATCAGTGGTTCTCAAACTTTTGTGCTTCACGTACCCCCTGGAAATGTGTTTGTAACTGGCGTACCCCTTGTATAGATAGATAAAACTACAGTTATAGTATAACAATGGGAATAAAAGAAAACATATATATCAGTGGTTCTCAAACTTTTGTGCTTCACGTACCCGCTGGAAATGTGTATTTAACTGGCGTACCCCATGTATAGATAGATAAAACTGTAGTTATAGTATAAAAATGGGAATAAAATAAAACATATATATCAGTGGTTCTCAACCTCTTATGCTTCACGTACCCCCTGGAAATGTGTATGTAACTGGCGTGCCCCTTGTATAGATAGATAAAACTATAGTTATAGTATAACAATGGGAATAAAAGAAAACATATATATCAGTGGTTCTCAGCCTTTCATGCTTCACGTATCCCCTGGAAATGTGTATGTAACTGGAGTACCCCTTGTATAGTTAGATAAAACTATTGTTATAGTATAACAATGGTTATTTCTACTTTGTTACTAGATCTAGTGACTTTTAGGCTCTCACGCGTACCCCAAAAAAGTTTACCGCGTGCCCCACGTTGAGAACCTCTATTCTAAACAGATAAGTTCAGTTATAAAATTAGAACATTCTGTAACTAAACGCAAACGACACTAATACTGTTGCCAATTATGGTAAGATAATATTCTAATAATTATTACTTTTCACAGCCAATAAAGGAAACTCCTCAGGCAATCAGCAAGTCATAGCCTGAAGAAGAAAAAATTCTGTACACTGAACAGAAAAATGATTGCTTTCAAGTTGCATTATTTTCTTACCTGTGGATGTAAGTATAAGCAAACTTCAGTGAAAAAATTTCGAAAAATTTTTGTTAGTTTGTTTTTAAGTTGGTTATAGTGGTTGGTGTAATAAATGTCAGTTAAAGTTGAGATATTTTCCTTCTGAGATTTAGTATTTATTTAAATATGTGTTGGGAATAAATTTCTATCTATCATTTTCAATTTATTGTATTGATAATTGCTATGTCTGGAAACAGGTGACTTTGGGTTGGGTTGTTTTACCTCTGAGCGACACATTTTTTACACAACATGGGCTAAATGGCCAGGTCACAAGGTCCCCGAAGTCTCAGACAAAGATGGGGGAGGGAACCCATTTGAACAGCTGTTGGGAGACAGATGGTAGCCTCCCGTCAAGGCCATCCAGCATGTTCTTTAACGTGCACAGGGTATGGCTCTCCCGCACACCGAGCCATGGCTTCGATTGATTCTCTTGTACATGGGGCCACAGCTTAACATCCCATCCAATGGACAGCGGCCTTTCCAAGCCCATAGGTGTCCCCTACTGACCATGGACAGTGTGGGGAATTAAATATAGGTGAAAAAAAAATCGAAAATCGATATGGTGACAGAAAACACTTATGAGTTAAAACAGATTTTATATATTTACAGGCAAACATAACGAAGGACAAGGTTTAGCCCAGTCGGTATCTTGGAAGCCTCACAATCTGCAGTTCCAAGGTTCGATTCGGAAGTGTACCTGAGAACCGGGTAGTAGTGACCCTAGTAGTTTCAAGACAGAATAGCGATCCCCCACAAGTGCTTTCCCCCTATGACGTCACTGGTCACTCCTCTCCCGATCACGTGATATGACCACACACACTTATTAATGCTCATAATTAATAATTAATTTTTAATTAATAATTAATTTAAAATTAATCATTCCCCCTTTATTAGAAACCCCCTTATTTTCGAGAGAAGGGGTTCCCTACACCAGTCACAACAGAAAAGTGAGATGGCAGATGCAGAACAATCTGCCTTTTTTAAAATAAAAAATCAGCATCAACTTATACGCTTTGATTAAAATATGCGGGATGGGAGTGGCTCAGTTGGTAGCACACCAGTCTCATAATCTGTAGTTCCCAGATTCGAGTCCCAGCTGAATCAGCATTGAGATTTATCTCCGCAAAACTCCCCGCTCTGCCCACAGTCAGTAACAGACACCGCAGGCTTGGAAAGCCTGCCGTCCGTCAGATGGGATGTTAAGCTGTGGCCCCATGTACAAGAGAATCATACCCTGTGCACGTTAAAGAACACACTGGATGGCTTTGACGGGAGGCTGCCATCTGTCTCCCAACTGTTGTTCCAGTGGGTCCCTCCCCCAAACTTCTCTGAGCTTTCGGGATTCATGTGACCTGGCCATTTAGCCCATGATGTGCAAAAAAGTACCGCTCAGAGGTAAAATAACCCAACCCAAATTAAAATATGTATTCCTGCATAATAAAGAAGGGTATTCAAAAGATCAATAAAGCTGATGTTATTAAAATAGTTTATGTTGCTTCTTAGGTACCAATGATTAAAAATTAATCAGTTTAAAGTGTTGTAGAATAAATAGCGACCACTGGAATTTCTTACAGTGAATACATTTGCTGCTTTTTGTGTGCAATGGTATACAGTTTACCACATTGTGGAGGAAATGTAGCTTTAAATCATCAGTTAAAAAAAAAGCCTCACATTAGTTATGTGTAAGTTTAAAACACCTTTGCATGCTCTTCGTCAGCCGAGTACTGCTCAAATGAGGAAATCCAAAATTTCCCCAAGGTTCAAAGTTCAAGGTGTTGTAAATATGATGAGATTATCCTCCGGAGAAGGGACTCCCTACACCAGTCACAACGAAATAGTGAGATAGCGGATGCAGAAGAATCTGCCTCTCAGCAATCTCTCTGAAAAATAAGGCCCTCTTCAGGACAATGTGAAAAAGAAGACCCTTTTCAGGACAATGTAAAAGTACTGAACATTACACTTTGCAGAGGAGGCTAATGTTCTGAAAGAAGTCAGTGACAATTCGGAAGCGTGCACGTTGCAGCTTCGCACTATGGTTGTTGCCAAGAAGGGAGGTGATGGAGTAGTCAGTGGTTCCTATAGCATTACGCTCCCGGAACAAAGCATCTCTTTCGGCATTGTAGCAGGAGCAGTTGAGCAGAGCGTGGGATACAGTCTCAGGTGTGCCGCAAGTGGCACAGTCTGGACTGCAAACTCTGCCAAGAATGTGCAGCATAGAGTTGCTGTAGATGACACCAACTCGGAGACGATGAACGAGGGTTTCCTCAGATCTGAGCAGATTACCGAGGTTAGGAGCAGTGAGAGAAAGTTGAACCAGGAACCTGAATGAGGAACATCTGCTGTCCTTCTGACTGAACAAGACAGAACTGGCTCACCAGTTGTGAGACAGAACTCTTGCAGTCGCTGAGAGAGAGAGGGTAATTAGTTACACATCTCTGACTCTCCAGTACCTCCTTCGCAGTGTGATCAGCGAGCTGATTTCTAGGTATCCCTACATGCGAAGGGATCCACTGGAAATGGATCATGATTCCAGCAGAAATCACCGAGCAAGTCTCCTTGATCTTCTGGATGAGGAAGGGGTTGCAGCTCTTGCTGTCTCGCTTCTGGAGGGTTTCCAAGGCTGACTTGCTGTAACAGAGGATGACAAAGTAGCCACTATCGAGGCTGAGGATGAAAAGTACAGCCTCAAGAATATCATGAAGCTCTGCCCAGGTGGAGGAGGTTAGATGCGGGAAACGGTAACCTCTGGCAATGCCAGTAGGAATGCCAGGGATGACAATGGCAGAGGCAGCACGTTGTCTCTCCCGGTCCACAGATCCATCAGTGTAGACCTCATTACATCTCTCATATCGTGCAGTGACATAGGAGGTGGAGAGAAGTCTGATGGCCAATAGATCAGAGTCGCTCTTCCGACCAAGAGAAGGGATAGTGACATTGATCATTAGATCATTCTTCCTCCAGGGTGGAAAGTCGGGGAACAGAGTATTTCCAGCATCTGTCCCTGCCAGTTGGTGCATCTGGAGCTGGCAGGACGGACTCGGTCATATAATTCCTTGGCGGACAGGACAATGGCAGAGTGAGGCCTGTCATGCAACTTCTTGAGAAGCTCATGGTTAGTGTGCAGGGAATGGAGCCTCGAGAAATGATACAGTATATCTCTCTTCCAGTGCAGGTGGAAAGGCATGTCATCAGCCTCTGCAATGACAGACGCATTAGGTGTGTTAGGGCAGAGTCCGAGGCAGAGGTGCAGAGATATAGTGTGGACAGTTGCCAACTTGCTCAGTAGTGTATCAGAGGCATTGCACAGGTGACCACTGTAGTTGACACAGGAGAGGATCAAGTGCCGGTAGAAGACCAGGAGGGTCTTGCAGGGACTTCCCCAGTGGGTACTAGCAAGAAAAGACAGTATATTCCTCTGTGCAGTGGCAGCTGTCTTAAGATGCTGGATGTGAGGCCCCCCAGCTCAGCCTGTTGTTCAGGACCACATCAAGGAACTTATGTTGATGGACAGCCTTGATGCGATCTGGCCCAAGCAAGCGGTCAGGGAAGTTGGGTGGAAGGTGTCTTCTCGTGAAAACCATGGCCACAATCTTATCAGTGGGAAGAGTGAGGCTTAGGTTGTCGAAGAAATTAACGACCATGTCCACAGCTTGTTTCATCACGAGCTGAGCATGGTAGGGGTCCTGGCTAGGGAACCAGATGCAGATATTGCCTGCATAAATGGAAATACCCACTCTCTCCTAGAGTCGAGAGGGTAGGCCTGACAGAGAGATCCGTAATATCGGGCTGACACCCCCTTGAGGTACTCCATGATTGATGGTGTGGGAGAAGCTGAGCGTGTTGCCCAGCTTCACACGAACAGTCCTGTTGGAGAGGTACGCTGCGATACACTGGTGGACATTGCCTCTGAGGCAGAGATCATGGAGCCTGCAGAGAATATCCAAGTGGGACAGGGAATCGAATGACTTCTGGATGTCGAAGAAAGCAGCAACAGTAGTCTTTCCCATGGACCGCACTTGATCGGCAGCAGAGATGAAGTCAATGAGATTGTCTGACATGCATCTCTCTTTTCAGAAACCCGAGAGGCTGTCAGGGAGGTGGCCATTGGACTCTAGGTACCATTCCAGGGGTCCAAGGAACAGTCTCTCTAGGATCTTGTAGAAGCAAGATGATAGAGCAATGGGCCTGTAATAGGACAGCTCCGTGGCGGGTTTCCCCTGCTTCAAGATAGGCACAATGTGTGTTGCCTTCCATGACTCAGGTACTGTGCAGAGTGGTCCAGGAGAGATTGAAGGCTTTGAGAAGCACAAGCAGAGCCTCAGGTGAGAGATTAGGTAACTGAGTATAGCTGATGCCATCAGGGCCTGGGGCCGACGAGCACTTCGAAGCTGCAATAGCAGATGTGAGTTCCTGCAAGGTGAAAAGGTCATTATAGCAAGGCTCAGAACCAGAGCAGGGTTGCTGGGCCGTATCCTGAACATTCACAGGTGGAGCAGGAAGGGAAGAGGTGAGGTGCCACAAAAAGGCATTAGCAGTGGCTGCTAAGTCCTCCCCATAGGCCAGGGCAAGGTTATGGAAGGGGAGGGCAGGCTGTGGCTTCCCCCTCAGGTTCCTGATGAACTTCCAGACCTTCCCAGAAGGGGTGAAGACATTAATGCTGGAGCAGAAGGATCGCCACCTGAACCTTTCACGCCAGTTAAGGTACCTTCTGATCGCAGCATGTAGCCTTCGAGCATAAAGAATGTCAGGAAATCTACCAGAGCAGCGGGCACGCCTTTCGGCTCGGCGGCAAATGGTGCGAAGCCACTCATAGTGGATATTCGGAGAGGGAAGATGCCCGGGTATCGAGATTGAAACAGTGCAGGCTTCAGAGGCAGCAGTTGAGGGCCTCTGACACTATGCTGAGATCTGTAGTTTCGATGGCAGCGAGTCCTTCAGACGAGATCTGCTGAAAGAGCTGCCAGTCGCTAAGTTTTGACGTTCTTCTCGGGGTTGCACGTCCCTTGGGAAGCAAGGAGATGTGCAGCAGGAAGTGGTCACTGCCCCAGGTGTAAACAACAGGAGAGTCCCTGTAGGTCGGGAGAAGGAATGAAATAAAAAGAATAACATATAAAGGGTCAATTCTGTACTGGCAACATAAACTTTGTGCCTATTGCAGTAAAAAAAAATATAATCTTTAATTCTTCAGCAAATTTTCCATTTCATGCTTAATTAAAAAAAAGACTATTAATTTAAAAATAATATTGCCTAAATCTATTGCTTATACATTTCTCTTAACAATAAATAAGCTCTATTACAATAGTAATTAAAATTATTAAATTAGAGAAACAATTGCTTTGGAAAATGTTTTTAATTTTGTTCCTTAAAGAATTATCGTTAAATAGCATTGGGTAAACACTTGAAAATTTCTAATTTTAATGGATAATTATTTTCAACTGTTATTTTTAAACATATGTTTCGTTATGGAGAGTTTAAATCATTATTCCTGTTGTATCTCTGAAAAATATTCTAGTTTACTGTATTTGATTAGCCATATGTCTGATCCTTTACCATATGACTTCGACCAGTTCGCTATTTACTTATCGTTTTAGAGTAGGTTAGCTGACCGCGAGACGGTGCTGCCCTCATGTGGCAAGTTCTGATGATATTGACATGATATATATATAATATATAATATATATTTCTGATAAAAAAGACTGTCTTACGTCCCAAACTCCATTGCACATTCTTCACATTTGTAGGTTTTCCTGGAGGTGTGGGATAACTCATGACGTCGTACATCATCTCTCCTTGAGAATGTCCCTTTCCCCCTACTAGTAGGGGGAAAGGGGGGGTTTCTGGACCAGTGGCGGATCAATGTTAATCCTATGAGTCCGCCACCCATGTGTTTCAAGCTAGTGACGGATGATTATCAATCACATTAGTCATGCAATGTCAAAAAGAATACCTCCCTCCAGTGATGTAATAATCTGAAATTATATTATTCAGTTAAATTGCAGATAATCCATTCATAATTTCCACCGGCTTCCATCTAATCATCCGCCACCAGCTTGAAACACATGGGTGGCGGACTCATAGGATTAACATTGATCCGCCACTGGTCCAGAACCCCCACTTTCCCCCTACCTCTGTACAATACACCTTTTTCACTTCTCAGGAGTCCCACTGTGCCCAGTAATTTTTGGTAGTTGTGCTATACCTCGAGATTTGCTCCCAATTAGGTTTTATATCAGATTTTTCAATCAAATATATTATTGGCCTTATATCTTCATCGTCTAGTTGGGCCTTTCTAATTTCTATTGGACTCCAGATGCATTTTGCCACTTCGATGCTCGATGGAGAAATTGTACTCTTGTAACCGCTGTATCCACCTAGCAATTTGTCCTTCAGGGTTTTCAAAGTTTAGTAACCACCTGAGTGCAGCATGATCAGTACGGATAAGAAATTTCTGGCCATAGAGATAATGATGAAAATGCTCTATTGCTTTTACTATTGCTAACAGTTCTTTTCGTGTTACACAATAATTTCGTTCTGGTTTGGATAAAGTTTTTCTAAAATACGCAAAAACGTTTTCTTGTCCGTCTTGTTGTGAAAGTACAGCACCAACTCCTGTGTTACTTGCGTCAGTATATATTACGAATTGTTTTCCAATTTGTGGGTACGCTAACACTGGTGCTGAAGAAAGAGCTTGTTTTAGCTGTTGGAAGGCTACATCACATTCGGTGGTCCACATGAACCGCTGGCCCTACTCTGACAGACGATGTAATGGCCTTGCGATGTGGGGAAACCATTGACAAATCTTCTATAGTAAGTGCAAAGTCCAATAAAACCACGAAATTGATGAACAACTTGTGGTGGAGGCGTCTCTTACAACTTCTATCTTACTAGAATCAGTCTTAATACCTGATGTAATGATGACAATAACAAAGAAATGAACTTCTTGTTGGAACAGTTTACCCTTAGTCGGTTATATTATATCTACCATGGTTTTACGTAATATCGGGTGGATACCACCTTTTTCACTGAGAGAAGGGTGGATGTTAGCAGAAAATGTTCTCAATGTTGAGATTCGAACCTGGAACTGCAGATTACGAGCTTAATGCGCTACCGACTGACCCAACACATTTAATTTTTAAAACAATGTAGATAAATATATGATAATTGTGTATCAAAATCTGTTTATATTTACTTTGAAAATTTAAATATACTATTTTATTTCTGACATAGAGTATACTAACAAAAAAAAATAAAATTAAAATAGTGAGGAGGGCCTAATATGTAGTTCACAGGTTCGAGTCTCATTAGAGAGAATCTCTAATGAGAAGAGAACACTGATCAACTTGGAAAGAATCCCGTCCATCGGATTGAATGTTAATCGAAAGGGGCTCCTTGTGAGGGAGTATCATACCCTGTACACGATTTAGAACATAATGGATAACCTTAACGGGAGGGCTATAATTTGTCTACTAACAGATGCTCCCTGGGTCCCCTTCGCCCAGCTTTTTTTGACCCCTCTAGGCATTTGTGACATGGACATTTAATTTATTATATGTGAAAAAAAGCGTCACTCAGAGGTAAGAACACTCAGCTGAAAACAAAAATTAATATTTTCTATTTTCTTATACTTTGCCACCTGTGGTAATCTCCGGAGGTTCGTGAATAAGAACTTCTTAAATGGAGATCAATCCTCCTTTTCTCTTGTGGAAGTTATACTGGCTTTGGATTTTATACAAGAGTTGGGAAAAGCATAATCTGAGATTAGAAATGACATTTATCAACCTAGAGCAGTGTGTTTCGCGAAACACCAGGATTCCCCAGGTATCATATAAGGATTCTGTAATCATATATGTATTCTCCCTTACCACTAGAATTTAAACTGGAATTGTAATTTTCGATTAAAATTACCAATACTAAAATTATGCTTTTTCATAAAGTGGAGTATATACCGTATATTCTTGTAAATAAAAGTTCCAGGGAAAAAATGGGAACAAGATGAACACTTTTTGGAGGTCAGTATAATATGGCGGCCGAAAATGTGTGAAATTTTTCTAGTCTATTCTTTCGGGAATTTAAACGAACGCCCTCCAGAAAACCTATAATTGAGACCTCACATTAAGAAAAAAATCGTTTATCAATTCTCCCATATGAATCATTGAAAATCAGTCTACTACATGAAAATAATAAACCTAGAACATTATCACCACTTATAAATATGAGAATCTAATTTGAAAAGAGAATGAAATTATTCGAAGCAATGGATGATTGGGAATGCAAATAATAAGAGTAATACTTATAAAACATAAAAATAATTGTTTCTTTTATTCTTTCAATTTAAAACTTTTATTTTCTCACACACATCAGAGAAAAGTCAGCTGAGTGTTTCTGTTAGTGGACTAGCCCTTGACACCCTATCAACGAAATTTAAAATTTCTACCTTATACAGATCAGTTATAATATTCTCTAAATGTTTCTCCTTTTTCCCATTTGGTGCTCTCTAAAAACGATTTAAATGAAAACCACCTGAGAATTCGAAAAATGAGAATTAAATTTCATTAGTGGCAATTCAACTAAAAAGAACTTTCGAATAACTGTTAAAAAGTTCCACTTTTCCCACCAAACCTGGGGATAAGGGCCAATTACTCTTGCCAATGCAGATCACACAACCTTCAAATTCATAAAATGTCGAATTCTTACCTTAAATACGTCATTTGGAATATTCGTTTAAAATATTTTCAACTTTCAACTCCCTTCATCATGAGATGGCCGAATTATAACTTTTGGAAATTAAGAAATTGCGAATCGTAATAATCCAGCACAAAAAGAAATTTTATTTATCTTTAAAAACATCGAAGTTGAGTGTCTACAGCAGGATAGACAGACCACAAAATGAAAACGTTTAGCTAGTTGTTTATAAACCGAGATAAAATCGTTTACACTTACGAGGAAGAAATATAACTGAAGATTGATGGACTGAGCAAAGACTCTTGATACGAATATTGTGCGACACCTTTTGACTTTGAAATCAGTCTTTTTCAGTTTAAATAATTGTCATTGGAAGAACAATGAAATTGGAAAATGCTATCATTTAGCGTAATTTTTTTCGTCAAATCAGCAAGGACTGTTTTATTTCAGCAGCCGAACCATAAAGACAAGGTGCAGAGAAATCATAAATTAGGAACCAGTGCTCTACTCTATCATGAGCTCTAAATTCTACAATGAAAATTCATTAGGTTATGAGGAAAAGGACTCTAAAGGGAAAAGGTGATGAAATTCAGACTTAACTCAAGTAGTAATATCAGACCAACAATAAATAAATAATATATCTTTAAGGTACCAATGTAGCAGCGTCAAAGGTATTTTGTAACCTTTGGATATCCTGTAAAAAATGACAAAGTATTTTGTTGCTAAAAATAAAAAAGCAAAAAAAAAATAAATGCAATTCAGAAGCGCAAATGAGTGTTATTTATTTCGTTTGCAACACTAAACAGCGAAAAATCAGCAATAAAGAAAAAAATCTAAATAATCTGAAACGTAAAAGATATATATATTTTTTACTTATATTAATCAATCCTAGCTATACCATCTCTCGGACATCAATCGAGTTGGGTTGATTTAACTCTGAATGCACTATTTTGGGCACAATGGGCAAAATGGCAAGGTCACAGGGACCCCGAAGGCTCAGAGAAGGTTTGGAGAGAGGACCCACTGGAACGGCTGTTGGGAGACATATGGTAGCCTCCGTCATGGCCATCCAGAGTGTTCTTTAACGTGCAGATATATGGCTCTCCTGCACACGGGCCATGGCTTTAACGTCCCATCCGACGGACGGCGGCCTTTCCAACCCCATCGGTGTTCCCTACTGACCTTTGGCAGGGCGGGGAGCTTTGCGAAGATAAATCTCAACGGTGTCCCAGCTGGAACTCGAACCTGGAAACTGCAGATTTACGAGCCCACCGACTGAGCTACCTCCGCCCCTAGGAGTAAGAGGGTCCACTCCACATCTATTAGGAGAGTGATGTAAAGTTTTTTACTATCTTCAATATATGACTTTGCAGCACAAGGTGCCACGACTTAAAATCACATTGAATGGATGGCAGTCTTACCACATACATTGGTGTCCCCTTTCTAATATAGGTGACTCGTTCGGTGGGGTACCAGGCTCAAAATCTTCGCTCCCCTGTTTTGAGTCCCAAATGGGCCAGCGTTTATATTTATCTCCTCAAAACTCCCTGCACTCTCCACAATCAGTAAGGGACACCGATGTGTTTGAAAAGACCACCTTCCGTCGGATGGGACATTAAGTCGTGGCCAGGTGTGTGGGAGAGACGTACCCTGTGCACGATAAAGAACAAGCTGGTTGGTCTTGACGGTAGGTTACCATTTGTCTTTCATCAGCTGTACAGTGGGTCCCCTTCCCCCAATTTCCTCTGGGCCTTCGGGATTCTAGTGACCTGACCATTTACCCCATTGTGTGCAAAGAAGTGCCACTCAGAGGTAAAACATCACAAACTCTTTCTAATTCAAGACAAAACGTTAGGCAATGGGGACTAAAACTTGGGAACCGAAGCTCAACTAGATTAGTTGCTAGTTTGCAGGCTTTTCTTGGCTCTTTGTTGGTTTGTGCATTTGTGAAAATAGTTGCCCATTATAGCTTACGACGCAAAATGCAAATTTAGTGAAATATGTGTGAAATTTTGGGACATTGAGAGTGTATAATCTAAAAGAAAATCCCCCTATGCTTTCTTCCTCCCTAAAAAAAAGGGAATATTACAACGATAGTTTCCGCTATAATTCCGATTGTCTCACCTGTAAGTGGCACTTACTGTTTTGCGCACAATGGACTCTGACCAGGTTACAAATTCCCTGAGGGCTCAAAAAAGTTTGGGGAAGGAACCGACAACAGAGCTGTTAGGAAAGAGATCGCCTCCTCCTGTTAAATCCGTCCAGGATGATTTTTAACGTGCATTGGGTATGGTTCTCTATCCATACAGAGCCACGAATTAAATTTCCATATCACGAACGGCGGACTTTCGAAGTCCATAGGGGGTCCCTTACTAACCGCAGGCAAGCCGTGGATTCATGTGAATATAAATACAAATTCTGTCTTAGATGCAATTCGAACCCGGGAACTACAGATTACGAACTTGGGCACTACCAACCGCCCTCTATATCTTCGGAACGCGAGGGCGAAAGTAACTGCCTATGCGTGAAATGAATGGAAAAAATGTGAAGGACAGTTTTTCGAGCGCGAAAGCCAAACGTAACAACTTATTAAACAAAAGTATGTGAAGTGGAGAGTGTTGCGGACAACAAATATATACCATCTTCTGATTTCTTCCCCTTCTTAGAAGGGGATATGTGAAAGTCAGTTTTCTATTATATCTTCCGAAAGCGAGGACCTACAGTTACGAGTTAGGGTCAAATGAAATGCTCGTATTAGGACCGTTATAGACTGTTTCGAATTATTACTTCTGCTATTCTTCCTTCCCTCCCACCAAAGCGGGAGGACGAGGTTACTCATGGGTTATTTTAACAAATTATATCTCAAAGCTTGTGATGTCTTCAATATAACGGGATATCTAAAACACTCTTCCTTTGTCACTAAAAAAATACGAGGTGAAAAATTGCGGTCATTTTGTTTATGTCATATATTAAATGAAAGTTTCTAAAAATAAGTATTTTTAGTAACAAAAAGTATAATATAATAGAATAATTTATTATAATAATAACTAGCCTGTTATAGGAACCAGAAACAGAAAATAATACTAAAGCATATCGATAGTGCAAACAGTCACTGAATTCGTTTTCACTTCAATGCAAGATCGCAATCTCCCCATTCTCGCAATCTCGTTGAATACGGAAATCGGCACCCTGTCTTCATGTGATGTGAATACGAATTCAGTGACTGATTGCGAAAACGATAAGTGCACAACGAACTAAGAAAAGGAGACAATGTAGACCAGTGAAATAGGTGACCAGATCAGTCTGCGAAACAGACCTGGTAGCCCTCCCCTTTGGTTCCCTTTCAGAGGAGAGAGTATCTCCTTTGAAAGGTACTAACGGCCTGCACCACGAGAAGGCGGGGTAGGACATTAGGTGCTAGACCTGGGTAGTACTGTGCATCAACCGAAGAGACTGATGCACAGATCTCCTTCCAGTGTATCTCTAGCTACCATTTACAGACCAAAAATGTGTGGAACCCTTAAAGATTTAACATGCCATCCTTTTGCAGGGGCCATGTTAATCTTTTCTCTATTGTTCCAATCTCATGACATATACAGCTTAATAGTATTTAAAATATAACAGAGAATGGGAACTTAAATACAGATATAAATAATATAAAAAAAATAATCAAGATTATAAAATAGGTCAAAAATAAAATACCTAAAATCCATGAAATGAGAAATTAATAAAAATAGAGAAAGCTGAAAACTGAACATTAATATTAACATTAAATGAGATTTTAAATAGAAATACATCAAATAAGAGCCTAGAATTATTTTTTTTAATTATAAAACTCAAGGAAATATTAAGAGCAAAATAATGCTCATTTTGAAAATTGGAAGAAAATATAAAATACTAATTCTAACACTGATAATAAACTGATATGTGTAAATTGTTTCAGATAAAAATACAATAAAAAATGCAGTGAAAATTGCAAAATGGAAAAGATATTTCCAGAAAGTTGAAATTAGAAACGAAAGGTTACAGTTAAAATTACATTAAAATTTAAAGAGATATGAACCAAATAAATAAATTTTAAAATAAAATATTAAAAAGAATTGTTAAACAAATAAAAGTAATATAATTAAAATAAGAAAACTGATTTGAAAAATCTGGAAAATAAAATATCAGATAAAATAATTTGAAGAGCTTGAAGTTAAAATATCAGCTAATGAGAGTAAATCTCTTGTTTCAAAATGAAACAGAAAGAGCTTATTGAACAAAATATAAAGAATGTAAAAGAAAAAAATTGAAACTTAATTGGTAATGTAAATGAAAATATTATCAATAAAGTTTCGGAGAAAGCTTAAAAAGTTTCAAATTAGAAACTAGGTAATTCTCAAAAACAATTTAAATGTACGAGAAAAAACAGGTTAATAATGGAATAACTAGGAACATATATATATATAAGAATAAATGATGGAAATGAACACAGAAATACTGAAAAATATTAAAGTATAAGTACAGCAATATTTCTGAAATTAAAGTATATAAATTTTGAATGTTGCAAAGTAAAATATTATTACAAGTGATATTTTAATCAAAATATACAGAATATCATGAAACTTTTCAAAGAAATTAAATAATTCATTAGGCACAATACGTTATCTGCACTGAAATGTTTTCTGAATGCTGAAAAAGTAAAATAGTGATGAAAAGTAAAGACAAAATACTGAAAAAAAAATAGAATAATTTTTTGAAGTTGAAATGTAAAACAACATTCTTTCGTGATATTCAATGTTATTATTAGTGAAAATATGAATAATACCCTGGAACATTGCAAATGTTTGAAATACAGAAGTTAAATGCTATAAGTATCTGAAATGAAAAACAAACAACTCAATTAAATTAAAATAACAATTGGAGAAAATGAATGTGAATACAAATATATATATATAACATAAAACTAACAATTAAAAAAATTAAAAAAAAATTCAGATATAAATCAATCATAATATCTCAAGTAAAGAAATGCAATGCTGCATGATAAAATAAAAGGTTAATGTCATCAAAGAGGAATAATTCAAACAGAAATACAAGTAATTTGATTAATTCAAAAATTAAATGCAATGCATTCGTTTTCTAAAAGATTAGAAAAAAATAATTGATACCACCATTCGAAAGAGGATCCAAAGCTTGGCTGCTGACTTTCGGATATTTTCGATCGCTTCGACTTATTTTAAAGGAGACCTAGAAGACCTAGCACGAACAGTTTCCCAGTTCGTTTCCTGAAAAGATAAATATTATTAATTTGTTTCGCATATTACTTTAATATATCATGCAGCATATGCTAATATCGAAAAAAGAAAACTGTGACCAATATTGCAAGTGATTAAACATGCCAAGAATTTGAAATTTCAGTTGTAAAGTGGCAAGATATATTTTTCCGACAGCAACAATTTGCCACCATTTCTCAGAGAGGTGTGAGAAAAACCAAATACTTAAACTGAACACTAAAACATACACTATTTCTATTTTATTGGTACTAATAAAATGCTACTATTTGAATGTTCTGAATCATCCTTTGTTCGATTTAAAACGATTAAAGAGTGCAAAAGTAGATAAACGAAAAACTTCTTTCTCCTTTAAAGAGATTTCCATATTTTCCAGAGACAATATGCGTTCTCGTAGACTGATTTTCAGTTGGCCCAATTGACGAATATTTGAAAACAGTATTGTCAGAAAAAGGTCTAGAACAAAACCCTGCTCTGATATAGATTAGAAAAATATATAAATGATAAATATGATTTTTGTAATACCCAGACTTTTTCATATGTTCCCGATTCTTTCAAGAGGGACAGCTTTTCTGTAAATTGATTGTACATTTAATAATCCACTCATTGTTACAAAATCTGAATTTAATCTGAATTTAATTAATCATTTGCTGTAAAATAAAAATTTGTAATGTGGGGACAATTGTGGGAATCCTTGAGCTTCGTTCTCACCTTTCTTTCGATGTATAAATGTGGCAGAAATTTCACAGAGACCAAGCTAAAAATAGTTATATTCCAAATTATAATCGTGACATCTAAAATGCTCTAGGTTACCTCGAATCACATCCCCCATTTCTCTCCATGCTATGCCATGTTGCACTTGCAAGCTGCTCATAATGCAAATTGGAAGTCTTGATTCAAAAATTGAAATAAATATAGAAAGTTCTAAACAAATTCCAAAAAAAAATTAATTGTATAAAAGCAGATTTTTTTTCTAATTTTACCAAAGTATTTGTTCACTTTAGCCCTTATGAGAAAAATAACTCATGTAAGAATATATTAAATTCGTAGTACCTTTAAAACTCATTCTAACGTTTTTTTCTCATAATATTTGTACTCACTTTAACCAGCTTTTACTATGTGATTTATGATGCTAATTTAAATAATCATTAGTGAAATACCAAGACCATTTTCTAAAATAGGGGTTTTCAACAACGTGGGGTACACGTACCCCTTGAGGATACGCAGTAAATATTTTTGGGGTACGCCGTGAGAGCTCAAAAGTCGCTAGATCTAGTAACAAAGTAAAAACAAAACTATAGTTATAGCATTACAATGGTTATCTATCTAAACATTTGGTACGCCAGTTATATTCACATTTCCAGGGCGTACGTTATTTTAGAACAGTGGTTCTCAATCTTTTATACTTCACGTACGCCCTGGAAATGTGTATATTACTGGCGTACCCCATGTTTAGATAAATAATATATATATAGGGAATAAAATAAAACTCTGACTTCGTTACGAGATCTAGCGACTTTTGAGCTCTCATGGCCTACCCCATGTTGAGAACCCCTAGTCTAAAAGATTATAATATTAATCCATTAGTTTACACTTAGCAACTATTATTCATATCATTTATGGTAAATTGAAAATTAAAATTTGGATTAATACTAACCGAAAAGAATTCATGATTCATGATGCTAGATGCTCCATCTGGCCCTGCTCCGAGCCGCTCTTTTGGGTTCTTCTTCAGGAGACCGAGAATCAACGAGGATGCTGCATCAGATGTTTCTTCTGGAAGTTCAGGAGCTTTCGTCCTTATGTTCCTGAAATAACAGTTAAATCGTTTCAGAATCTTTGATCCATGCTGCATTACATATATATATATTTATACTTATTTTTGATAACATGATTAATCAACAAAAATACACTTTAAAATACTTTCATATATAAAACTCGATCAAACATAAATTACGAGGTTCACCACAGTATCAAATTTAAATCTGGAAAAAAATTATCTTAAATAACATTTCATGAATTACTTTAGCGCAGTAAGGGTTTTGACATAACCCACAGACCGGTTTTCTCCTATAAATCGGTATTTAATGACATGTTTTCAGAACTAGCATTCCAATTCACTTTTGGAAATTTTGGCTAAAACTAGTTTCAAACTATTAAATTTACGAAAAACATTCCACCATAGCAAGCAGAGCGAAATGTACTTACTCCTTCATTATTTCTTTATCCTTATCATAAAACGGGGTAACACCAGCGATCATCTTAAAGAGGGTCACACCTAAGCTCCACCAGTCAGCTCCCTAATCAAACGAAATTTAATAATAAATTGCATTGCTTGAGAAACTGAAATTGCAAGTATCATGAATAATTAAGATACTGATCTAAACATTAAGACTATATCTACATTTATAAAAGAGCAAAATACATCTGTTCCTAAAATCATTCTCAATAACATTTAATTTAAAATTATCTTAATAATACTTGATGTTAAATTTTCTTAATAATTCTTGATTGACAATTATATATACTTGATATAATTAGCTTTGAAAAATCCATCTGCAGATTAACAAATATTGTCTTATGTTTGAAATTATATTATCGTTGACAAATACATTTCAGTTTGAATGACCTTATTAAAACATTGAACTCCCTTATCGAATTTAACAGCATTGGTGCCTGTTAAATTCGTGATGGGACCATGATTAGCTTAAAATTTATGCGATATCTACACCAAAGTACAGCAATGATCTGAAGGTCTTACACGAGTTCATTGGCAGAAACAGTGGGATTACAAATTCAAAAGTAACTCGTATTTAATAAACATACCAAAATTTTATTTTATGGTTGCCGATTTTTGCTCCTTACTTTCATATAAATCGTTAATAGAGGAGAGACAACATAGATGTTGCAGTCACGTGTAAAGGATTACAGGGATATACGATAGAATATCACGAACTGGATTCCATGAAAACAAAACACATTTAAAATGCAAAAGAGATTAATAAATCAATATAGAATTATTTTCGAAATATTATTTTTTGTCCCAAACCTCATATTACATCTTTCAAAGTTAAAACTACACATTAACAAAGTACTTTTCATTTTAATTATAGAACTTGAATACACCATTTACCTTTAGTTATCCATTATGGAAAACGAATATATTACAAAATACTAACATAAATTCAGATGAGAAACGAAGACCAAAATTTGGGAGAAAGCAATTTTGGCTTATTGTTGCAGACGAAATGTTGATGAATTATTTATAAGAGCAAGAAGAGTTCTCTAAATGAAAAACTGTCATTAATCTGCAAAATATTACATATTTTCGTTCCTTCCAAAAAGAAGGTGCTCCTGCTCTTGAATCATCAGTTTTGGTGAATTATGAATCAGTTTTCTGTATTTTCTTTAATTCAGGTCTCGTTCTGTCGAAAAAAAATTTGTGATTCACATTTGCACTTAACTCTGTTATCAAACCTCAAATACAGATTTTACATACATATTACACTTTATGTCGCTGTAGGGAAAAAGTTCATATTTCGAATACTTACAAAGGAATAACGCAAATGTCTTGTGACCTCCGGCGCCTGGTACTGTGGTGTTCCAAAGCATCCCCTGGTCACTGCAGGTTTATGTTCGGCAAAAATACGGCAGACACCAAATTCCGTTAAGAGAAGGTGTCCCTCTTGGTCCAAAATGATATTCTTCGGCTTCACGTCCCGGTGGATCACGCGTTTCTGAGGAAAAACACATAATATATAAATTAATATGATCATACATTATTAAAACTCTCATTTTCACTGACGTACGCAAAGAAAGGGTAACTCTACCCCCCCCCCCCCCCACTGAATTCGTGGTCTAAATGCCGTATATTTTCTAAGAAGTCCCCGGAAATCAGAAACTATGTAAATCAAGAGCTCCTCCTCCCTCTTCTAATTTAGCTGACACATGGCAATCTATCGCCCCCTTTGGAAATTTATGTGTACGCCACTGATCATATTAATATATAACTTGTTACCTTTAGCTCAATTATGGCAAAAAAAAAACTGACGAAAGTGAAAATTTTGAGTTTCGGACTTCCCTGGTCCATTGTTTACGAAGACAATTTACGGATTTCGGCTGAAAACATAAGATTATCATAAAACATACATTAACTTTTGCCATTTTCAAAGTGTTAGGAACGTGCTCACCATAATTACATTATGTAAATTCAGAACAAATTGTTAATATCGTCTTACAGTTTTAATAATGCAATTCTTATCTTCAATACATTTGCATTCATTAAAAAAATCCCACTTATAAGGATTTAATTTTCAAACCATATATTCAGCGAAAACATTATGTGTTGAAGTTGCTTCTTTAAGAAAAGTATATTTTATATTTATTACACAATCATTGACAATTCAATTACCTATCATCTAAATATTTCTTCGCACGAAACTAACCCTAATTTCTATGAACCCATATCCATAATATAAACAATGCCAATTCTGAAAAAATATTACTTTATTCACCTGATGCAAGTAATCCAAAGCAAGTATCAGTTCTGCGACGCAGAAGGAGGACTCCTCTTCATTCAGCGTTCCCCTCACTTCAAGGAACGTCTCAAGATCTCCACCCGAAGCATACTCTGAAAAAATGCAAATTCTTTTTGATTATTTGTCGACTCTTATATGTTAGACGCATAGAAGTTGAAAAAATAATGCGAGAATTTTAAAAGTTATTCAAGTCTAGTGAAGCATAAAAGAATGAAATAACTTATTTAGGTTTGCTTTAAAAGTAAAATATAACGCTTCTAAATAATAGAAAACTTGCAAAAATTGTTTCGCAAGTTTCGAAGAAGATTTTGAAGAATCGCTAAATTTTGATTAAAGAGCCATTCATTCTGTAATAAACAAACTGAAATGCGAGAGAGAACAAAAATAGTTACAAATAATGATTTTTCTTTTTTCAAATCATTATACCCTATATGAATTTTTTAAATCTAATTCTCTCAAATTAAACAGTGAGAAATGTGTTCTTAAAATTTATTATTATCATTTAAAATATTATACTCTATAAATAATATTTACTGCCCAAAAGGGGGCGGGGTTGCTGCAGTCCGTATCGGCCAGGATCATAATCTACAGTTCTTGGAATCGAGTCCCACATGCGCAAACGTTCAGATTTATCTCCGATAACATTCACCCTGCTTTCGGTCAGAAAATGGACACCGATGGGCTGAAAAAGGCCGCTGTCCATCAGACAGGACGTAAAGACGCTCCCGTGTGCAAGAGAGCCATCACTTCAGGGTAGGACACAGAAAATTCTCATCTGTCTCCTTAACAGCTGTCAAGTGACTCCCCTTAGTTTAATCACTTTTTTAAGCCCTTGGGGTCCTAATGGTCTGAAAATTTAGCCTATTGTGTGTCAAAATATTGCCACTCTCAGGTAAAGCAAAAATAAAAATTTTGATGGATATGATAGAAGGTAAATTTGAAAAATTACACTTTTATTTTCACAAGCCTTGGGTATAGTCGCTCAAAAAGTATCCGAAAGCTATGGTTGATTACAGAATTCAGAAAAAATATCTGGCAACGATTTTTTTAGAAATTAGTGATCTGGCAACCTTCGTGTCACGTGACAATCAACCAAAATCAACCATAGAGTTCGAATACCGTACTTTACGGAGTATACCCGCAATTTCTTTGTGAAATATAAAATGCAAATTTGGTGCAATCTTGAAATTGCATAGATTACGTTACAAGTTTATATTTGATTACCTAATTTACGATGTAACATGCTCGAAGTATTTGTGCTAGAAGTAACCTTCCAAATAAAGGGGAGGTGGTGGCTCAGTCGGTAGTGCGCCAGGCTCGTAATCTGCAGTTCCCAGGTTCGAGTCCTAGCTGGGTCAGCGTTGAGATATATCTCTGCAAAACTCCCCACCATGCCTACGGCCAGTAGGGAAAGGCCATCAGTCGGATGGTACGTTAAGCCGAGGCCCCGTGTGCGGGAGAGCCATTCCCTGTGCATGTTAAAAAACACACTGGATGGCCTTGACAGGAGGCTAACATCTGTCTCCCAACAGCTATTCCAGAGTGTCCCCTCCCCCAACCTTCTGTGATCCTTCGGGATCCTTGTGACTTGGCCATTTAGCCCATGGTGTGCAAAAAAGTGCCGCTCAGAGGTAAATCAAACCAACCCAACCCTTCCACATAAAACAACTGACCAAAAGTGGAAACAGAAAAATGGTTCTTTAAATCTTCCTGTGAAAAATAAAATCTGATTTTTTTTACTTACCACTCAGTAGCTGAAATCGTCTAGATGATTTATAAACAAACTTCAAGTGAGGAAAAAATGGTGACTCCTTGACCACACCGAATATCTGGATCTCCCTCATCGCGCTCTCACGCAGGCACTTCGACCTGAGGTTTCCTCCACGAAACCTGATCTCCTTCATGGCAAATTGACGCTCCTCTTCCGTTGCCTCGCCTGTGGATATCAGGCTGACTTCTCCAAACGCTGCAAAAAAGAAAAAAGATTAATTTATATTTGAAATAAAAATCTTATAAGAAAGGAAGAAACAAGAGCAACCGAATCAGAGATATACAAAATTTCAGTTCAAGAATATTAGCTAGAATTTAGTTTGCTGGTTGCTGAAAATATTACAGGTATTAATAATAACTTTTGGAAAGGTTTTCAAAGAATAAGAGAAATGCAGGATTGAAAACTGTAGGAGTGAATAGGTGATGCTACTTATATTTGATTTCTGAGAGAACGTTTTAACTAACGATATATATATATATCAATATATAGGAACACTTTGCATTTCTATAAATAACTTTATAATATACAGCTGTAAATATCTTTATATTAGATAGCAGTAAATGAATTAATATTAATACTGCTGTAAATGACTTAATATTAATAAAACATAACTTCCTTAATACTGTACTACTTTAAATAACTTAATATATTTCAAAAACTGTAATTTTTTTTATTACCAGGGCTCTACTAAGTATTTATTATGTGTAGTTCACATCTCTTACTACTCTACAATGCCGTACAACTTAGCGTACAATTGTGTCACATGGGGTTGCAAATCTTTTTTTGAACCACACATCCTCACATTCTAATGTTATTTCAGGAAATAAAAATAAGTATCCTTTAAAGCAGCTGCTGCCACAAAGATCTGACAGGAGCCTGTCAGCTTATATGCTATAGTAGATACTCGGTGAGTAATGTGGGACCTCAGCAGAAAAACAACAATAACATCCGTGCCTCACCTAGGGCTCGAACCCTAGCCCCTCTGATCAGTAGCCAGGCACGCTAACCACTCGGCCACGGGCCGGCTTTTTGAGTACACTATATTGCAAAAAGTGTCCGGATACTTTCATGTTAAGTAAATCAATAGCCATATTCAAATCTACCTAATTTTGAAAATAAGCTTTTTACGGAAAACAGTCACTAGACATAAATTGAAGATCTCAGTCAGAGCTCTCTAAATCTCTATTTTCTATAATTTTGATCTAATATTTAAAGAATTATGATTAGAGAGAATTAGATTAAATTATGAATTGAGATTTAGAGAACTCTGACCGAGATCATCAATTTATATCTACTGACTTTTTCTCCGTAAATAGCTTGTTTTCAAAGTTAGGTAGATTTGAATGTGGCTCTTTGTTCATTTAACATGAAAGTGTCCGGACACTTTGCGTAATATAGTGTATTAGTTTATCGGAAGTTTTAATCATAATGATATCAACTCAAATTTCTTCAAAAATTCCTCATTTCTTTCCTTTTAGTGTTGACATATTAAACATATTTCAACTAAGAAAACGATCCGATTACAAGAATTTATTTTTTTTATCAGCATGAACTATAACTGTTACGACCAAAAAATTATAGGCTAGTTTTACATTTTTTCTAAACAAAACTGTTTTAAGGTATAAAGGAAAACAATTCATTATGATCTACATAAATGATTTTGTCTTTGATTTCTTATTTAATGGAAGGTGCTCTCTATTTCATCAGCACACTTTATGTTAGTTTACTGATATTCAATGCTGATATGAGATTCCAACAGAAGTATTAACTTACCTTCACACAATGCTCTTTCTTATAGGCAACAAAAAATAAATCACAATGACATGCAGTTTGGAAATCATAATGATATTCGGTTACAGAAGTCAATAACAGTAATAGATGCAATGGTAAAATTACATCTTTAACCTCAGTTCCAATTTATACTATATATAATGATACAGTCGCTCAAAAAATATCCGAACACTATGATTGATTACAGGATTCAGAAAAATATCTGGCAACGATTTATTTAGAAATTAGTGATCTGTCAACCTTCGTATACTGTACGATGTTTTTCAGAAATAATATAGTTGTTAGGACTACCTATGCTAACGTCAGAACTTGGTCCACTGGCCTTCGGTTACAGGAGGTGTTGGTTTGATAGAGCATCCCTGTGTTGTTAGGGATTCGCTCTTGGAACCTTATGTGACAGGAGATGTTGATCAAACACAATGAGGTCCTTATGGCAAATGGGGTTGATTTTATTATATGTTGAAGCTTTACATTAAATGCAACCTTATGATGTGAAAATAATACAGAAAGTATAACAATTTTTTTGTGCCGGGAACAGGCGAAAGATTGATATTTTAAGTTGGTTGTTTGGATTATCTTGTCCCTACAACAACTACGGCTCTATTGCGCACAAAGAATATAAAAAATGAAAAAAATGATGAAACTCAATGATCCTATTACCAAAGTTAAAATCGAAACACGGACCATTTGGTGGTAAAATAATTTCAATAAAATCCAGAAACTGACAGTCGCAGATAGTTTCACAAGAGACGAGGGAATAGCAATAGCAAAGTACATAAAAATACCATAAGAAACATAGTTAAGCACTACTGTACACTGCTGGGGTGGGGATTTCCTGAGAAAACCCAAAATAGCGAACAAAATCGTGGTTCTTTCTCTATGTCAGGGGGCGGGAACTTTATTTGATGATGAGCCAAACCAGAAAATAAAGACAAACCAACTGATTTAATTATTTTAAGGTCAAATGCCGTAGCAGAAATAAAAAAAAAAATATTTTTAAATATAAACTATAACGTTTAATTATGAAATAGCTATATTAAAAGGTATACAATAAAAGTAGGGAAAATAACTTTTTAAAGATGTACTCAGTCATCAATTTGGCTTTTTAACTTAAATCTTCTCGAGCAATTTTTTCGAAATTCCAGTATTATTGGCGCATTTCAATTGCAGCAGTGTTTTCAAACTATCCGCTGCTAATCTCCTATGGTGGTTGCTTTTTAAAGAAAATCGTTAAGAAATGTTTTTAATATTAAATGTTGAACTTTAGAGTGCGAAGAGGACGAAGGCCTCTGTCGAGATCCCTGTTCTAAAATGCTTAGGAACGATGGTTTCCGAATTCTGATCTGGCCCTAGAGTTCCTTCTTATCCCTTCGCCTTTTGGAACCTCTTGTTACACCAATGAAATGTAGGTCATCTCCAAAGAATTTTCAACATTTTCGATTTAACCTTTTTAATATGATAAAGACTGGCTTTTGGGACACATCTATGACAAATATATGGACGAACGGTGAAATATTTGACGAATTGGAGATTATAAAAAAATCGAACCAGAAATATACATAAAAAAGCCAAGCCTCTGCTTGCCACAGAGGTCTGACAGGAGACTGTCCAGTGGCGCACCCAGAGGGGGGGGGGGGGTCAAGATTCCAGGCATCCCCCAAAGAAAAAGGAAAAAAACACTAAAAAATTTCCCAAAAATCTTTTCCTAATTAAAATTCATTTTTCATATTTATGTTGTGTCGTGTCTTCTATTTCTATACTACATATGAATTAAGGGTCGCATAACGTGGGAATACCATCACGGCCGATGTGAACATAAGGCAAACGAATCGGGCGGACCGAGCGCTACTTTGTTTGCCCGAGCCAGGCCAGCGCCCCCCCCCCCCCCCTAAGATTAAATCCTAAGTGCGCCACCGAGCCTGCCAGATTAATTCGCGATAGCTGAAGGTCTGTGATGATGGCGGGACCTCAGCTGATAGACAACACAGACATCTATGCCTTACTTGGGGCTCGAATCCAGGTTCCTTTGACCAGTAGCTAGGCGCGCTAATCACTCAGTCCAACATGGGAAGGAAAAAATTAACATGACTTCAGACTAGAATTCAGGTTCTTTTATAGACAGAGGATTTCGTTTTTAATAATATGGAGCAGCATTTGGGATTTGGGATTCGACTAGGGGCTTTATTTAGCTAGGGGATTCAAAAGCGTAAAGCGGTCTGGGCCTACCTATAGCTGAGAGAGGCCCTTGTAATGGGCTACGTGAATGAAAAAAGTTAATGAATAATCTGTATATGTAGAAAAGCTTAATAATTTCGAAATAACCTAATAAAAAAAATTAAAACAGAAATATTTTCTAAAGAGAATTAAACTAAACGATTTAAAATTTGAAATATCCCATGAATTCTAAATGTTGTTTTCTTAGTTAAGCATTTAATTGCTAAAAATGAAATTTTTTTACCTACATAAAATGTTACAAATCAGCATTTCACACTTACTAGGTTTAAAATAGGTCATTCAAAAGTTTGACAAATTGATATATATTATTCCATTTTACATTTATGGAGCGAGATTTTTTTCAAGAACGTTTATAACAAAATGTTTCTGTAGCACGTTGAAAAAATTCCACGATTTTCCTTTCCCCGAAAATTTGTCACTTCAACTGTAGTAATTCTTACTAATGGGTGATTAAAAAATGTAAATTGTAATATATTATTAGCCCTAGAAAACGAAAATAGAATTTGTAATATTTCCCTTAAAATGAGAAATTTCTGTCTTATTTTCCTAGAATTAAGGGACAATTAATCAGAGTATATATAATAAAAAATATTATTTTTATATTATAATATTAATGAAATTTTTAAATCAATCACGAGCTTTTTAACAGTACAGGGCAGCTGGTTGAGTTTTAAAGAGCAGTAATTCAAATAAAACACATAATATAAAAGATATTTTTGGTAGAAAAATATAGAAATTCCTATTCTTGATCAATGCATTCTATGAGAAGAATTTCTAATTGCAAGCATAAATATACCTTTTGGAATATTTCTAGCATACTTTATACATTCAGCGCCCTCTAAAGATGTAAATGAGAGACCTTTGGAGGATTTGAAAACTAAGATTCGTAATATCCTTTAGCAGTTTTTCAACTGAAAAAGAATTTTTCGTTAATCTCTGGGCGTGGGTGGCTCAGTCGATAGCGCGCCAGGCTCGTGATGTGCAGTTTTGATGTTCGAGTCCCAGCTGGGTCTGCGGTGAGATTTATCTCCTCAAAACTCCCGCCCGCAAACTGTCAGTAGGGGACAGCCATGGGCTTGGATAGGTTGCCGTCCGTCGGATTGGACGTGACGGAGAATCATACAGCGAACACGTTAAAGAACACGCTGCATGGCCTTGACGGGAGGCTATCATCTGTCTCCTAACAGCTGTTGCAATGATCAAACGATAAATATTTAGAAAATACACGAAATAAAGAACGGAAGTATAAAATTAAAATAAAATAAAAAACCGACTTGTTTGAAAATAAAAAAACTGTTGTTTACAGAACGAAGTAAGAATTTCGGTATATTTTAGCAGAAACGCGCTATTGTCTGAAGCTCACAAGGCGAAATTATTTAGGAAACTTTCTATTAAGACATACCGCAACTCTCTTGATTATAAATAAACCTTTGCTTTTAAATTTGTCTAAAATATTAAAAACAGAGTTTTTCTGTATTCCCAATATCATTTTACATTGCAAAAACAACATTTCTGAGGGTGAGAATATTTCAAATTCAAAATTTCCACTTTTGGGATTTATAAGAATGCATTGTAATGGAAAAATTGCTACATTTTGAAAACTACGTACTTTTCTGTGAAATATACTGTGATTTATTCATATCGTATTTTAATGGATTTCACAAAAAAGTACGAAACCAAATGATCATGACTTTCAAACCTTCTTTTCCTTATAGTCGGAACCCCCAGACGTTTTATTAAATATAAATATATATTACGAAATATTATATTACTATTTCCGAATTGGAGCTGATTTATATTTTCGATATTTTTTCTTATTGTACTAAAATAAATTGCCTTACTGAATTCGAAGTGATTAGGAGAAAAAACGAAAATAAATTCAAAGGTTTTGTAGACGGCGAATAAAATTGGAAAACATTATATTGAAAAAATTAGTAATCGTGGAATTCAAATTAAGAAATAAAAAATTAAATCCTACCTCCTTTCCCGATGACTCCGTGAACACGGAACTCCGGCAGGCGTTCAACTGGTCTACACAACAACTTATACATCGCTCAACAACTTCTTATGAAGATACTGAAAGCAGGACTAGAGTCTGGATTCAAACTTGAATAAATGCAGAGACACAGATGAAATGACCTAATGTCTTGCAACCAAACGTCGTACTGAAATCAACTCCCAGCAGATCACATGAGAAATTGCAAATTGAATTGACACCAGGCCTCGTATTCAAATCAAGGATTATTGCTAAATGGAATTAAGGACAAAGAAGTCATGACTAATTACTTTTATAAAAGGAACACCTGATAAGCAGGAGTTGAGTATTCATTTGACCTTGAAGAGTAATGTATCATACCATTGGCACATTGGGTCATTTCACCATACCATTGGCTGAATGGTATTTCCTTTTTTCCAGATTATAGCCTGGTATGGCAAAAGGGGAAATGTTTGATAGTAAGTAATCAAACTCTCAGCTCTGAGTTGACAATTGACTTCTATTCATACAAGGATTATCCGTAAATAGGATAAAGCACTAAGTAGAGGTCATGACGAATATCTTTTATAAAGGAACATCTGATAATGAGGGACAGTATCTATCTGACCTTGAGGCGCAATGTACTATCCAATGGTATTTCCCTTTTTCCCAGATCATAATTTGATGTGGTAAAAGGGGAAATGTAGTCTCTTGATACCAAATGCAGCCAGTAGGAAAACCAATTTAAATGTATTAAAGCAGAATAATATTAATTTAAAAAAAATAATAAAAGAATTTAGAATTTTACATACTCTATTTGCTTCTGCTAACTCTTGAAAAGGAAGTTTGAAACTATTTTTCTTTTAATTTCAATTAGTTTACGACTGATCGATATATTTTTCAGTCTGTGTACTAATGTTATGATGATTTAAATTAAAATATTATTAATCATTTCTATTTTATAAGTATCTAATTCTGAAATCTGTAATGATCGTCCCAATTCTATGAGGGGAAAGACTAGATTCTACCTAAAATCATTACACATAATTGTACATATTCAAGGAACAATCCTTTTTCGAAACTAAGCAAATTCCTGATTAGGGACAGATTCTGCTCAATCCATTATTTGTAGGTCAGCAATCTCATGTTCCCAGGTTCGAGTCCAATATTCGTTTATCATTGATACTGAGACTTGTCTCCGCTATTACGTACTGTGCACTTAGTGGTAAAGGTAATGCTGATCAGCTTGGAAAGTCCACCATCTATTGGATGGTTCCTTAAGCCGTGGCACCGTGTGCAGGTAAGCCATTATTTGTGTACGTTAAAGTTTAACACGTGGATAACAACTACTAAGCTAAATATAGTAGTTTCTTATCGTAATAAGCCGTTATTAAATAGGTCCAGATCTCGAAAAAAAATTAAATATATAGATGGGACAGCAACAAATCCAATCGAGAAGGAGAAAAGTAAAACGAGAGAAAGGAGGCAAGAGACTGGATATCCATTATAAGGTACGATATCAACCTGCGTTTTAGAGGTTCTTAAAAAATGCATGAAATGTACATCAGTTTAATAACTTTTTGCTTCTAATGCCCACAGTAACACTCTCAAAAATGCTGTGCTATTTCCTCCTTGACCCCCCATCGTTCCTAGATCCGGCCGTGTTATTAAAGTTACGCTTCCATCTCCTATTAAGTTCCATACACCTACCCAGAGACGTTTCAAGCTAATAAACGAGGTAAACACCACATCGGGTTAGTTTCTTCAAATGGGTGTGTATAAAATGGCTGAAAACACTTCGTAAAGGAGCGCAAAGGTATCTTAAGCCGGTCTTTCTCCGACCTAACTCTGAGGCCTTGATATCCTTGTGACCTGGTTATTTAATCCATTGTATACAGGAAAATGTCTTTCAGATATCAAAGAATAGCTGTCGTATTTAATAGAAAATTCTGCTTTTATTCTGCTAGATGCTAATCGTATGATGATTGGGTTACCTTTTATTGAAAAGAGTATCTTCGACGCATGAAAAATGAACCTTGCCCGAACAGGGTTTTCATCATACGAGCTTTAAAAGAGTAACGATATTGGCAAATCTTTTTGAGTGAGACACTTTCATTACTACAGGCAGACCCCGGATTCAGGAAAAGAATGGTTATACCTGATATTCAATTAGGACTGATAATTATGCGTAATCGATATATAAATATATATATGATTCAACTATTCTTAAAACACATTATTTAACCAAAACATTTCGGGGGAAAACGGAATAAAACAAACTGGAAACTCCACTCTAATAATTATGTATGATATATGCAAATGATAGCTACGGCATAAGATTGTTCTGTAAATGGTAGCTAGGCATAAACTGGAAGGAGCTGTGTACCAATCCCCAGTGATTATGCAAAGAACGGACTAGGTCTACATTGTAAAAAAAGTGTGTAAGTTTACCACATTTTTTGGTGCTAGCTTACACACAAACTGGTATAAAGTCACGACATTACACTTTCTGTACTTTACACCAAATTGTGGTCTAACATAACACCAATGTCAATCAGTCAAATTGCCTCTATGAGTGTTGTTCTTGCAATGCGTCATAGTCATGCAAACAATTCTGTCTGCAGTGAATGATTTTGGAATCTTGTTTTCAAACAAAAAGAGATAATTAGGTTCACTTTATCGTGTACCGTACACGAAGCTTGCCAGATCACTAATTTCTAAAAAAATCTTTGCCAGATATTTTTTCTGAATTTTGTAATCAACCATAGTGTTGAGATGTTTTTTGAGCGACTGTACCAAGTTTCTATTAAGAGCAAATAAAGTGATAATTGGAAAACTCATTTAATTGGATTGGTATTACTGAAATATTATAATTCGCATTTTTGAAATATTTAGGTAATTTTAATTCATATTGTTATAGATCCATTAATACAGAAATAGAAAAACTGCTAACGACTTTTGCAAATAATTTGTATATAGTAGAAATTTTAAATTTCGGTGGTGAATTTTTAAAATATATTCCCATTGACAGCAATAATACACCCACTTTTCTTTGAGGAGTATGCTGCCAATTGTCTGCTATCTAAAATTAAAACTTATAAGGTGTGAAAGAGTAGGTAAAAAAAAACTTCGTTCTCTTTGAAAACGTCGTGTAATTGACATGAATGTGCTGGTAATCACCCTATTATTTCATTTTTTCCAGTATTCCTTTTTCTCCATGATGGCGTTAATTGAAATGCACATTTTACTACTGCATCAATATTACAGTATCTTTCTGTGAAAGCAAATGGTCTCGAAACATCTGCCGCGATTGAAGCACAATTCCACGAACCCATATGCCAGCGCGTTATCCCCAATTTTCAAGGTAGTAGCAGCTTGGAAAAATTAGCTTTCATGCGGGATTACAAATTTGCTTCGGGATAAAATTTAGTGACAAAAATTAGCTTTCATGCGAGATTACAAAATTGCTTCGTGACAAATCACCAGAAGACAGCCTAAATTCACTTTTGTTCTCATGTTGTTTGCTCACCTGGATCACTATAGCTCGATCTATGCGATTTTTGATTGTGGGGCTATTTGAAAGCCACCATGTATAAGGATAATATTAAAACTCCTGAGAATTTCAACTGCATCCCAAAGTACATAAAATGGGCAACATTTTTAAGAACACTGTTCTACGATTCCAGATCGATTGGCATCGATGGTCATCATACACATTACAGTTTCACGCCACTTAACCCATCAGTATCGTTTGCGTAGCTGATCACCACAACTTCATGCCTTTTCCTGGTGGCTATTTTTGGAACTAATTTTCCTCCTATTATTTTATTCCTCATTGCAAATTAAATGAGAGGAAGAAAAATAAATCCATTAAAATTATCATTTCTGTGCCACCAATTATTTTTCATCCATGGGTCTCAAATGTGACATAGATGAATTATATCATCCCCGTATTATAAAAATATATTCCATATACATTTATATGAAATTATCCCATATACGTCGTTTTCAATATTTGAAAATTCATTTTATTTGAAAAGATATTCTTATAGTAACTTATCCAAACTTTTCTGTCACTTGTATATTCAGTGATTGGAAATCGATTATTAAGATTCCCATTTTAAAATAAATATTTTAACGTAAATTATCACTCAGATGAATCGAAAATATCACTCAAATATTTATAAATCTCGATTTTCAACATTGTTCGTGCAATACGTAATCGCTCCCCATTTAAACGTTTCTCGGAAACTGAAGAAAATAAGAAAAATTAATAGACTAACTTCTAAAAGTACAATTAATTCATGAGGGTTTCATATAAAAATATTTTTTCTGTTTTATCTTACTTTTGTACTCAACTGACAAATTTTGTTCTTCAGCAGTCCTGTTTCCATTATTCTTTACTTACTGAAATAATTTTTGCTGAAATTCAAAATTTAGTGAAACTTGATTTAGATCCAGAGCTTATTTTCCCTACTGTCTGATAATTTCTTAGATCCGGAATGGTTTGGCGCCGTTATAGCACGTGCAACCTGAGCTACGTAATTATTAAAACGCCATTACTTTAAGGGCAGCAAATTTACAAGCAAATTAATTACCATAACTGCAGTAAAGTTGACCCGAGTAAGTATGACAGTTAAATTGCAATTTTAAACGGCATTATATTTTGCTAAATTAATCATTAATATGTAAAATTTGACTTCGATATAGAGGATAAAGAGGCCGCAGAATCTATGCTCGCAATGAAATGTTTTTTGAACAGACTTGATGATTGGAATTCGCATTTCTCTTTTTCTCATTTCTACAAGGAGTTATTTATAATTACGTAGCTCTGTCTCCATATACGTTAGTGTCCAAGGAGTTGTTCATCATTAAATATCTCAATCTCGCAAGGAGTTGTGGATTATTTTGTAGCACTGTTTTAGCCAAAATCCGATCATCGTCTTTCTATCTAACACATGTAATCATCGTGGTCATCTTAGTGTTTTTTTCAAGCTAGATCCAGATTTTTTTTACACTGCTTAGTTTGAAACATTTTATTGGAGAAAATTAGTCGTTTTCATTAATCAACTGGCTTTTATCCGTTTCATTTTTGAGGTTTTTTAAGCCACTTTAAAAGATAGAAATGAATTTAAGGAGAAATGTTAAATGCATTTTAATAACTTCTATTCAACCTCTGTCGCTTATGAATGTGCCATTTGATGCCGGTAAAATTCTGCTAGCAGTATTACCTCCAATCCCATCAGGCATTTGCCGTTTCTAAATGGGTATGATAATAAGTCTAGCTTAACAATTTTTTATGTTAATTTAACACGACCCATATTTCCTGTTTAGGCTACTGTTTAAGAACACTTTGCTTGCATTTGTACGAACACTTTCAAACTTGGAAAAAGCGAAAATTCCAATATAACAACGGTTACGAACGGAATGGCTCCGAGAAAAAGCTTTCAAAGACTGGATTCTATAAATGCCACGTGATTCAAGCTACGTTAGCTGTAGGATTTGTAAGTGCGATATCAGAGCAAAGTGTTCTGACGTTCAATAACAATAGATGTAAGAAACATGAGTGAGGCGAAGTCAGTTTCATTACGGATTCATTTATTAAAAAGGGATCGTGCCACCACAAGCTACGAGGTTGAACTGCAGTGACCTTGTGTATTTTGCTATTCAGTGCTCAATGCTTTGTGTTGATAATTTCGGAGAGATGAAAAATAATATCACTGATACCTCAGAATCATCTTCCATGATGCTTCATCGAAATTAGTGCGGTGATCTGCAATGTATTAGCGTCTCCTTTTCAAGAATGCGTTAAAAACTATTTCATTTAGTACATACTCTTTGCGATTGGTTAAAGAGTTAAGAAGTTATAGTAGAATAGCAGTTCTCACAACAAATACAATCCTAGTATAAGACAAATTAAATGCAAATGAATAAACAATTAGACAACAACTACCACAAGATTTACAAAATTAATTAGTAAAATAAGATATTTCTCGTTCAAACCACATGGAGCCTTCTATGAAGGAAATACACAGCCTTTTGCCTGATGATCGCGTCAAATTCAATGATGCAATATTGGAAAGGTTTTATCTTGAGAAAGATATTAACGAACATGTTTGCTCTGGACTTTGCTCTAGTCAAACAATTGTTTTGGAAGTAGTTCAGGAATTGGATCCTGCCCCAAAACATGGTATGGATTTATTTCAAGATATGTCTGATGCTGCCAAAAAACCTAAAAGGAAGGGTGTTGGCAAAAACTTAAAGAAGTCCTTTCTTTAAGTTTTCCTACAAGAGAGCCTTGTCTCCCATCACTAACTCTGTCTATGCCTCTAAGACGAGATTTTCGGTCTTACAGGAGGAATACTTGGACCTTCCAGTTTCTGAAACGGAGGCTTCTGACTCTACCGCTACTCCTAAAGGGAATAGCAATAATAATGGGAAAATATCTCCCATCATTTTACGTTCTCCTAAGAACTGGCTGAACACTTACAAAGAATTAACTAAAATTGCTGTTGAAGCTTTAACTGCAAAGACCTTCGGAGAAACGGTCAGATTACAAACCAAATGCTCCAATGATTACAGGTCCTTTGTCAGATTTTTTGAAGCTTCAAAGCAACAATTTTATACATACAAATTAAAAGAGGAGAAAAACCTCAGAGTGGTAATCAAAAATCTACCCAATGACATTACCACTGATGATGTCCGAGTCGCCTTGGTGGACTTGGGCTTTACAATTATTAAACTCTCACAGATGAGACGAGGAAAAGACAAATCTCCGATCCCTGTATTCTTGGCAGAATTGCCTAAGGATGCTGCAAATAAAAATATATACAATGTCACAGACCTCTTTCACCTGAAAATATATGTGGAGAGTTACAGGTCGAGGAAAACACCAACATACTGCCATAAATGCCAGCGATATGGCCACGTGCAGAGTGGCTGTTTTAATCTGCCACGCTGCGTCAAATGAGCTGGAAACTATATGACGAAGGACTTCCTTCGTAAGAAGGAAGAGAGCCCGCTAAAATGTGCCAATTGTGGCCTTGGCCATACGGCCAATTATAAAGGCTGCTCTTATTTTCCTACACGTGAGGTGGTAACTCCACTTAAGGATAAGTCTAATACTGCCCCATCCAACAAGGCTATGTTACCCCTCAACTAACATATGCAAGTGCTCTTGCTAAAGGCACACCATCTGCCAAGTCAACTGGAAAAGGTAAACCTTTACCTAAAAGATTGTCTCCTAATGCCTTACCTCCAAAGCAAGCTCTTTCTACAAGTGAGCAGTTTGATGCCACCATTTTGAACGATCTGAAGGAAATTTACCTATTCTTTAAAAATCTTAATGTTTCAAAGATTTTTTTAATGGCTAAGTCATTAATCAATGAATAACAAAATGCCAACGACCTGATGGGTAAACCCACCGTTGGGCTAAAAGCTTTCGATTATCTATTCTCTTCGCTATCCTCTGATGGAGCACAACAGTAAGAAGAATTACCTCCAGTTTTTTTCCTGGAATGCAAACGGTATTCTTACCGACTTATGGGAGTTCAGCAACTTTTTGTCTGACTCCCACGCTGACATAGCCCTTTTGGGCGAAACCCAACTTCGTGCTTCTGATCGTCTCAAACTTCCAAACTTTGAAGTTCACAGGACGGATCGACAGCACAACAGCGGCGGAGGTACCGCCGTAGTCGTCAAACGATCCATTAAACATCACCTCTTGCCAACTCAGCACTTCAGGTCTTTGGGAGTTACTGCCATTGCAGCTCATGATGTTACTTTTGGAACTTTGAAAGTCTTTGCGGTATACAAACCGCCTAATTCTGAACTTGTCTTGAATGATTTCAAAGTCATTTTTGACACTAATACTCCTACAACTTTGGCAGAAGTTTTAAATTCGAAAAATATTGCTTGGAATTCCAGAACTTGCAATAACAATGGTAATCTACTCTTAGATTATGCCACGTCAAATGGCATCATTGTTGACGCTCCTAGCGAGCCTACGTTTTACCCGTTTAATTCCATGCATATACCAAATGATTTAGACCTGGTTATGTTTGGAAAATTTTTACCCACCTATGAACTTAGTGTTCATAATGATCTGAATTCCGATCATCTTCCGGTTGCCATTGCAATTGGTCTGTCTGTTATTATTGCTCCAGACAGTTTTAGTGTTGTCAATTTCACAATTGAAATTGACTTTACAAAACAACTGTCAACGAAAAAGTTGCAGGATCATGCAAATCTCCTTTTCTCAGAAAGATAAATGATTCCATACTAACATTTACTGAATTGTTGACTGATTCCAGAAATGAAGATAGCACTCTGAGAAAACCTCATAGAGACTTTTATATTTTTCCGAAGGATCTATCGGATCTTATTAAATTTAAAAACAGAGCCAGATATAATTGGCAAAGTTCCAGAGATGCTCACGATAAAAATGTTTATTACTCCCTCAAGATTGAGGTTCGAATAAAGATCAAGGATAACCGTAGCTTTATATGGAACAAAAAAATCAGCTCACTCTCTACAAGTGACAATTCTATTTGGAAGATGGTTAAATCTTTCAAGAACCCTCGTTCTAAATTTCCCCCATTCATGGGGAGTCAGGTTTATGTTACAGCGAGGATGATAAATCCGAAGCATTTGCTGATGCCCTTGAATTACACTTTCAAGAGAATTTTGATCTTTTTGATCATGACATCTCTGAAGAGGTAGAAGAAACTCTTTCTCGTTTCGGACAGGAAGAAATATCAGAGCTACCCTTTACATCTCCTCTTGAGCTGTCTCAAGCCATCAAGAAATTGAAACCTAACAATGCTTCAGGCCCCGATAATATTTCTAACAGAATGCTGAAACACCTTCAGAAGAAAGCCATTACGCATCTCTGCGGGAATTTTAATTTCCTTCTCCGTCACCATGTTTTTTAACAAGCCTGGAAAAACGCTTATGTCAGACTGATACACAAACCAGGAAAGGACCACGTATTTCCTGACAGCTATCGTCCAATCAGTCTGCATTCCTGCCTAGGAAAACTGTTTGAACGTATTATCTTCAATAGATTGGAAGAGTTCCTCTCAATCCATCCTGTCTTACCTGAAACCCAATTTGGTTTCAGGCGTAAAAGAGCGACAGAACATCAGATCCTCAGAGTTGTCGAAACTATTTCTGAGACACTGAACAAGAAGGAAACATTTGCTGCCGTCTTTCTAGACGTGGCCAAGGCTTTTGACCACATCTGGATGGACGGCCTCATTTTCGAACTTTCCATGATTGGAATGACTACGGGACTCACCTTTATCATTCGATCGTATCTCGCAAACCGAACATTCCAGGTTCATATTAAATCTTCAATTTCTACAAAGAGTGTAGTGGCCGCTGGAGTTCCTCAAGGCTCTCTCCTATGCCCTACTCTCTTCTCGTTATATCTCTTTGATATTCCTTCATTTGAGCGAATCGTTATCGCACAATATGCTGATGACATTGCTCTCATCTACCCTTCCTTGGGAGTTGATTTTACAATCAGAAGACTTCAGAATTGCCTTGATAAATAGATACCTGGTATGAAAAATGGAAAATAAAGATCAACACTGAGAAGAGTAACGCCATCCTCTTCAGTGGTAAGAGGATTAAAAATCCTCTAATTTTACACAATTTAAATGAACAATTCAATTGGCAGGAGACTGTTAAATATTTGGGAGTCACTCTGCATCAGAAACTTAAGTGGGATCCCCATATACACGGGATCATCACAAAAGTTAAGTCTATCAGATGTCAATTGAGGACTCTTCTGGGAAGAAACTCAGTATTATCCATTGATAATAAATTACTAAATTATCACATGGTAATTCGACCTATGATATCCTATGCTTCTGCAATTTGGGCGAACACAACTCCCACGAACATTCACAAGATACAGGTCTTGCAGAATAAAACCCTGCGATGTGTGGTCAGTGCCCCTTGGTTTGTAACCAATAGACAATTGCATAAAGATTTGGGCATTGATCATATTTACAAGTATCATAAGTTTGTCTCGCGAGGTTTCTACGAGTCAGTGCAGGGAAACCCGCACGAGCTTATATCCTGCCTTCTGGACTACGATCATGAAGTCCTTAACAAATACAAGAGGTCTAAGATGATGGCTTTCGCTAAAGAAAGTTATCCATTTCAGGTCTCTTGTTCATCATTACTATTCTTTGTTTTATGTTCTTTTGCCCTTTGGCGCCCACCATTTTGTGGTTTATTTTTGTTTGTTTTTTCAAACTGATGCCAATTGGGCATATTTCCAGATGAAGAAGGTAATGGGTACTATTGTACCTGGTACTTCATTTTATAATGTAATGATCTATCTATAAAACCACATGGAGACTAATCAAATATAAGGCGTTATATTACGTATATATCTGTCGATATATCCAAAGTTAAAAAAACAGGTTTAATGCTAAATTCATACCCGATGTACAATTGAACCTGCATACATACATACAAAATCCTCATGCAGCCATGGGCTACAGATATCCAACCAGAATGTGTAATTTTATTCTCCAGATGTGTCTCTCCTGAGCTGAAGCTGCTGTATTTGGCCACTCTAGGCCAATTCTAGCAAGGTCCTGTTTGGCATTGTCTGTCCATCGCATCCTAGGTCTCCCCCTTTTTCTCAAACCCTTAGGTACACTGTTCATAATCCTGTTTGCCAATCTGCACCTATGCATATAAGCAACATGGCCAAAGCAAGGCAGTCTCTCTCTGCACAATATGCCGCTCAAAAGAGGTTGATGACTTCTTCTAACCTCATCATTACTTACAAAGTCAAACCACCGAATGTGAAAGATACTGCGTAAGCATCTAGAACATAGATTCCCAACGGGGGCGATACCGCCCCCTAATGGGCGCTGGAGACTTCCATGGGGGCGGTAGCGGATCCAGAGGCAAATGGGGGGCGTTGAGGCAGTCAAGAGGGGCGGTCAAATAAATAAATAAATTTAATGGAATTTTCTGTGACAACCTTTTTATCTCTTCTATTCTGTGGTGTCTTCCTGGTGATTCTGGTCATCCACTACCTCATCAGTCATGTACAGCTTTTCAAATGCAGCTTGGACAATAAGTTCACTGCTACCGCCTACTAGCGTACTGGTACGTCTGAAGTCCACTGAGATGCTCTCAAAAGTTCTCTTCAAGATCACAGAGTGGATATAAGCTTCAATATGTTTTCCCACTCCAAGTCGCTTTGAGTATGCTTTATGGTACGTAGTTACAATACCATCCCACGTCAGAACATAAGGTATAATATTAACATTACACTTGTGAATTAGGCTTAACTCATTAGCCAGCAGATCATACTTCCTCTTCTTTTCAACCTCTGCTGTCTGCAGGTTATCCTGAGATGTTATTCCTATTCAATAATTGTAATCTCATTCAATACCTTACCATGCACTACTATATCAGGCTTATATGTTGGACATGTGTGTCCGTCCTGATAGGCAAAACAACCTTGATGCTACAATAATAATAAATTTATTATATTTAATATTTTTTTATAATTATTTTTTTTAATATAATAAAATACTTTGAAAATACCTGTTTTCATGAATAAATATTTTATCTAGCTATGTAAATTATCTTATTGTTATCGCGTTAATAAGATTTTTAAATTAGCATTAGGTATACCTATACCTAATTTGTTTTAGTTTAGAATAGATTGACGGTGACAAGTCCTTGCAAATTGGTAGTCAAACACGCGGTTCATGCAATTTAACATGTTTCGACAAGAATATGGGAGCTTGAAATGATTTGTTTACTCAGCAAGTGCGCCGGCATCGCAAACATACAAGTTAATGCGTGCACAAAATCAAATCTATAAAAGCGATAGCTCTAGGAATGTTTTATTATTTTTATGTGCTTCGCCGTGATAAATAGTCGTGAGTGATAAGTGTTAAATGTCATTATAAACATTATTTTTATAACTATCTATAAATCTGTTGAGAAGTTAATTTGTATTTGAAAATGTCTGAATCTACATCTAAAAAGAAATGCCGGCAGTACAGTATTGAGTATTTGAAATATGGATTTACGTACTCTCCTACAAACCAATCATTACCAATGTGTTTAATTTGCCGAAAAGTTTTTTCAAATGAAGCTATGAAACTTTGTAGGCTACAAGAGCATTTAAATAAAATGCATGCTGATAAGAAGAACAAAGATTTATCCTATTTTCAAGAACTGGAAAAGCAATATTTAAAATAGCTAACTATGTCAAACCTTTTTGAGTCGTCTTCTAAACAAGATGATGATGGACTACGAGCCTCATATAACGTTTCATTGTTAATCGCAAAAGCAGGAAAACCCACACACAATTGGCGAGGAATTAAGTTTGCCGGCAGTCAAAGAGATATTAAAAACTGTTCTTCATCATAAGACACCGTCAGATATCATAAAAAAATTCCTCTCAGTAATAATTCAGTGCAAAGAAGAATAGATGAAATGGCAAAAGACGTTGAAATATCATTATGTGATTACTTAAAGACTTGCAAATTTTCCATTCAACTCGATGAATCAACTCAACAAATAACGAAGCTCTACTCTTATCATACGTACGATTTATAAAAGAAGAAAAAATTCATGAAGAGTTATTATTTGCAAAAAATTTGGAATCTGATACAAAGGGAGAATCTATATTTAATACCATGCAAAAGTTTTTTCAAGAGAAAGAAATTCCTATTTGCAATATTTTGTCTGCTGCTACTGATGTGCTCCAGCAATGACAGGGCGTCATAAGGGTTTCATAGCGCATTTGAAACAGGCAGTACCAAATGTACTCGCTGTACATTGCATTATTCATCGTCAGCATTTGCTTGCAAAAAATTTGAATGAACGTTTGCATACGGTCGCTCCATTACGTTATTAAAGCAATCAATAAGATTAGGAGCAATTCATTGAATGACCGATTATTTGGTAAGCTTTGTAATGAAATGATGAAGATTACAATCACTTGCTGCTGCACACAGAAGTACGTTGGCTCTCTAAAGGTGTTTGTCTGAATCGTTTTTTCAATCTATTTGACTCAGTACTGGACTTTCTTGAAGACAGAGACGAAAAATTGCGCGAAAACCTGATTACGTCAAAAAATGACATCGCTTATTTGACAGACTGTTTAAAATATTTCATCAAGTTAATTTACAATTGCAAGGTGATGAGTTGAATTTAATTAAAACAAAAAACGTCATAGCTGCTTTTGCGGGAAAACTTCTATTCAAACGAAATCTAGGTAGAGTACAACCACTTTCCCACATACATAACTAATACAACCACTTTCCCACATTATCAGCAGTCTCTGCAAAACCGGAAGATTTACTTAATTACTGCCAACACTTGGAAGTTCTTCATGTTGATTTTACGGAGCGTTTCCAAGATATTTTAAACATGAATATATCGAGTTGGGTTTTAGATCCTTTCGCAAACACAGATACTGAAGAATCATCAAATTTGGAAGAGGAACTCTTAGAACTCACGACTAACGAAGCACTCAAAGTAAAATTCAAACATGGATACCAAGAGTTAAGGCTTCAAAAATCATTACCAGTTCTCTACCCTGGATTGTGGGCAAGTTTTTAATCGCATTTCCTTCGTCCTATATGACTGAGCGTGGATTCAGTGCAGTAGCTAATTTACTGTCAAAGAAGAGGAACAGACTACACATCACTGAACGTGGCGATCTGCGATTGATGTTAACGATATTGGAACCCGACATTAACAAATTGTTAACACTCCACCAGTTTCAACCATCTCATTAATTTTTATTAATTTTGTGTTTATCTCATTATATTTTTTTTCTTATTGATTCTGTGTTTATTTTTAAAATTTTAATAAACAATTTTATTGTACATTTGGTTGTCGTTTTATTAATTTCTGCTTTATGATTTTTAATAGATAAATAAACAGATAAATTAGGTACAGATAATATGCAACAATATTTTAATATTTCATATAAAATTAACTATTATGGACTGGGGGGAGCGTTGAAATTTTTGTTCCCTTCTAAAGAGGGCGATGGTCCAGAAAAGGTTGGGAATCACTGATCTAGAATCAAAGACATCAGGTTTCTTGTTATCCTGCTTAAAAAGGGTCCATGTTTCACTACCATAATCAACCTTAGAAAGAACAAAGGTATTATACAGCCAAATTATAGTCTCTAGATGCATACGCCTATTTTTCCACCTATATTCCCTATTCTTCTATTTATCTCATGCCTCACATCAGTATATTTTTTCTCTGGTTATCACCAAACCAACTCTATTACCAGTCTCATCCAGAGCCCTAATGAACGAATTCATCTCCACAACATCAGTAGCCAACGGGACCGAATCATCTGTATAATCTAAATCAGAAATCTTGAAATCTCTAGACCATTTAAGGCCAAAATATTTTTCCCTTGCAAGAATTTCGGATTACATAATCAATAACCAAACTAAAGAGAAAAGGAGACAAAATGCACCCTTGTCTAACTCTACTAGCGATGCTAAATCAATCGCTGAAAGACGTACCAACTCTCAACACGATTATGTTATTATAGAGAGCTTTCATTACACTATCTAACTTATCAGGTATTCCATATGATCTAACAATCAACCACAAATTATGTCGATCAACAGAGTCAAAAGCCTTTTTGAAATTTATAAAGCTAGTAACCACGGGTTTCTTGAAATCTACACATCTATTTGTCAAGAATCTGCCTCAGTGAAAATATTTGATCAATACAACCCCTATCACTTCTGAATCCATACTGTTCATCAAACGTTGTCCATCAACCAAATTCTTAATTCTGTTAAGTATAATTATGCAAAGAACTTACCTGGAACAGAAAGTAAACTATTTCCCCTATAATTATCACAAGAAATGTGATCACGTTTTTCAAAAATTGGGACAATGATAGCTCTAGTAATATCCTTCGGAACAACACCTTTATCATAAAACCTTTTCAAAATTTCAGTCAGCCATGTGACAACACAAATGTTCCCAGCTCTAAGCATTTGAGTGGTGATTTCGTCCACCCTTTGGGATTTATGCAGTTTTAATTCAGAGATAGCCAGAATGACTTCGTAATGTGATATATGGCCATCATTAAAGCCAGTAATGCATCAATTCTCATAACAAACAATGGGAGTAGAAATAATCACGTTATTTAGAACATTTCTGAAATACTCAGTCGACCTAGCCATCACATAATCCTCACCTTCAAACACCTTGCCATGTTTATCCCTAAATCCCACGGTACCTGTCTGTTTCTTCCCACATAAAACATTAACAATCTGCTACAACCCCCTGCTATTGTGCTGTCTAACTTCTTCCTCTGCTCTGCCAGCCAAGCTATCAAGCTTATCAGTTGTTAACTGATCCTTTACACTTTTATTAAGCTAGTTGTAATGCTTTATGTTAGGGCTAGTAAGGTGTTGATTCATATTAATTCTGCACTTCCTCCTTTTAGAAATAAATTCTATAGACTTATAATTCAAGTAATTTTGTTTCCTCTGTTCCCTTTTACCTAAAAGAGTACTGTTCGTTTCAAGAAAAGCCTGTTTAAACTGACCCCATTCTTTCTCAACTTCAGCAGTAAACAAACCACGATTGTCATAATGACTAAGTAGCCTAACATGGTATGATTTTGCTATATCTGGATCTTTCATATCTTAAGTGTTGAAAGTAATTTTCTTCACCTTATCACAACATTTCTTAAGCTTCAGCGGCAAGACACTTTTGACCAGATAATGGTCACACCCAATTTCGGCTCCCCTGTATCATCTGGTATTCCTAACTGAACTGACCCATTTGCTGTTAAATAAAATATAATCTATCATATTCCTGTGCAACCCATCAGGTGAAACCCATGTATATTTATAAATGTCGCGGTGTTTGAAGCATGTGTTAATTTTTCGCAAACCATTAAGTTTACTTACCTGTAGGAGACGTTCCCCATTGCCATTGGAACTACCAATGCCGAAGGGATCTAAAACTCCTGCCCAAAAGTCAGAGTCAGTACGAACTTTAGCATTCAAGTCACCTAGCACAAGAGAAATATCCCCTTTCTTCTTAAAATTCGAAATATGCTGAAGCTGGTTGTAAACCGTATCTTTCTCGTTCTTATCAGAGTCCTCTGTGGGGGCATAACAACAGATGACATTCAAGACTTTAATTTTTGTTTTTAATTTTGCTCTAAGAAATCGTTCATTAATGTAAGAGCATCACTGGCGTGTCTGCTGAGAAGTAAACCTACCTACACCTTGGAGAAATTTAAAGTTATTTTTAAGTATCTCACCTTTACCTACCCATCTGATCTCTTGCAAGCCTAGAATATCTAAGTTATAATTCTAGAATTCCTGCGTTGAGGACATCAAGAGAATAATCTCTATGTAATGTCCTCACGTTCCACGTTGCTGCAGAGAGAACGTGATTAGTACGATTTTTAAAGAAACTAGTTTATTGAAATAGGTAGAGCCAACAATATCAAACTGCCCCCTGATCGCAGGCATGGGGCAAAGACCCGTTCCTCCTCCGTTAAAGGCTGAAATCACCGATGTTGGTAGGAACCTCAGGCACCACCTTTTCAAGTGGACTTTTTCAAGAGCCATATGGCCTGCCTGAGACACATTACTCCAGTTAAGGATTGGCGATGCCCAACTAGCTAAGTGAGGATCAGGTAATAATTTCCCTAATTATGTGAAATTTAGTGTATTAGTAATATTTTTAAATACAGGGTTCAACTGGAGGGAGGAAACATTTCTACATAAGTATCATCGCTACTATTTTGGATGGTAACGCCTCGCGCATTTTAACTACGTAGTCGTCTCGTTTTACTCTTTACCCAGCTTGCTTAAAACCAGCTTAACTTTTGTAATAGATTATGATACATAAATAGATATTTTCTTCTCTGTTGGTTGTCTATAAATCACTTATTTTATTTAACATATGATTTCAACATGTTTATCTTAATTCGAGCATATGCATTTCCTGCAAAATATGATTCACTTAAATATCGTTTTACCAAAACTCTTAATTGAGTAGACAAAATTATGGTATTCGACGTATTACTAAATGCATTGAAACTTCGATTAATGGGCGCTTTAAATCCTAAATTAGCAAAAGAAATATTAAAGTGAGCAACTAAATGAAAAATGATTTTTGAGACTACTATACGAGACAATAGTGGCAATGCAATCCTACACTCATTATTAGGCAGTAAATGAACGCATGAATAAAAAACGTTTATGGATTTCGAGATGATTATTTTTCCATTAAAATTTGGAGATATCGTAATAATATTTCCGTTAATACAGAACTCTCAATGCACATCAACTGATTAAGAAATTCCTCTTCTTCTTCAACATAAACTATTATTCTGAAAATCACTCGGGGCCTTTCGCCCCTCTCGCCCAGAAATTCTTTTAGAAAGGTCCGTGCACTATGTCGGAGAGTTCTCCCAGTTGAGTCTGGAAAACCGAAATTTCAAAAGCAAAACCATAAAATTGCCAGTAATCTTATATTATAAAATTGCCAGTAATCTTATATTGGCTGTCAAAAAAAAACATTCCATAAACATTCCAGAGTTTTCTGAAGGAAGGAGGTAGTTCAATATAAACTGAAAGTTCTTGATGGCTCATATGAACCAATGGAAAAGAGTTTCTTCAAAATCCAGATATACAGCTGATCAGATATAAAACTGATGAATCGTTAAAATTTTAACAGCGTTCGTTCTCCTAATGTAGAAACATCATGACACTATTTGGGCACTAAATAAATTCTATCAATCAATTTAGTATCCTTTAAAAACTGTAAAATTCATTTAAAATTATATTTTCTTTTTATCAAATTCTGGTGTCCGAGTTAATCTTTGAGTGTAAAATCATAATTCCAATTTCTTCCAGGGAGTGAAACACTTCATCGTTTTCACTAATGAAACGAAAGTTCCATTATTAAATTAATTATTGTATAAATCAAGTTGTAGTTTAATTTTTTTTCTCTTCTTTCAATATATTCATATCTCTGCATTCTATTATTTTCGAACATTTAGGGCTAGTCTCCGAAAGCGATTGATGCGGATATTAGTCAGTTTCTCCAGTTAATTCTGATATTTCTCAATTTCCCCAACTAATCTTGATATTGGCGTTTTCGTCGATTGTTAACGTTAGCTATCACGTGTATTCCTGCTAAGATCGATTCACAGTAGCTTTAAAAATAACAATAATATTTCCTCAAGCAGAATCTTGCCAAATAGGTATTAAAAGAGCTAATGAGTATAATGCGCCATAAACAAATATCCGTGAGGATGTCGAGATCCCAGCAGAAAGACAAAACGAATATCCATGCCTTACCCGAGGTTCGAACCCAGGTCCATTTTATTTATAGCCAAGCGTTATAACCACTCGGCTACCTGGACGGCACAAGAGCTTTGTACCTTTTCTTTCTGATGATTAACAGGATGAAAGTCTTAATTCATTTTAAATTTACAGCATGTAAGGAATTTGAAGGAACAATCCAAACTCTACTTTACATCCGTTAATTCTTTATAAGAAATATTGATCGAAAAGTTATCCAAGAAGCTATATACACGATGTTTTGAAGCACAAATAATAAAGACTAAACTGTAAAAAATAATACATAATACATAATAGAGATATTAAAGACTAGTTAATTATTTTTCAGTAAGCCATGCATCTAATGAACACTGCTTTTCCTTTTCGCATGAAACAATTGACTGATTAGTGATCAATTTTGAACTCTGGCTCATATGAACCAATGGAAAAGAGTTTCTAAAAATCCGGATATACAGCTGATCTATTTTTTTTTCCTGAAGCAATATCTTTCAATTGACTAATATTTTTTTAAATTTTCTTTCTTTAAATTATATTTGAAGAACTTCGAGGAATATCAGACATCTTGACGTCAGCTTCATTTTGGCCTTCCTGAATATTTTCTATGCTTTCACCTTTCTGTGCCAAATTAAGAATTTTTCATTACTTCGGATTTTAGTGCAAAATAATGTAGAAGTTCATTCTCTTACAGTATACTTGGTGAAAAGTGAACAGTAGATTTCACGAAAGATAAAGTGCACAAGCAATTAACTGTGATTCTTTGCTTTCTTTCCCTTCCACCTCCTCAATGATTGTCCTAAAGGGTTAGTTCTCTTATTCCCTAGATATTCACCGATCGTCCCTAATGTGTGACAGTCAGCAAACTGACAAATATCATTGTTCAATTGTTTGACCCTAATTTATTTCCTTTCTTGGAATGTTCCTGATAATACATTGACTGGGGTGTTAGATACAGGATTCAATGACTCCAATTGAAATCTTAACGACCCCCTCCTATTTCAGGAAACATGCCTTCACACCAAGGCAAGGTGGCAGAAACCTCCAGAGATCAGATGTTCTTGAAACGTATGTTGGATTAATTTTCGGGGAAGGGAGGGGGTAGAGAAATTTGTTAATTTCCTCTCGATAAATGTTCGCAATAAAAAGTACATATTACACTTTTATAACACAGAAATTAAAGGTGAATGCGCTCTGCTTCGTAATAGTCGTAATTTCGTTATTATCGACTTCATTACAAACGGGTATGACTGTACAGAGTGTCTACATAAAAATAAAACAACTTTGAAGATTTATAACTTTTTTATATATAAATTTTTCACATCATTTGTTTATAAATTATATTTATTTTACATATTGCATTTCAGATGAATTATTATGACTCCAGGAGAGAAAGGAATGTATGTGATGTAGGCAAAATTGAGTCATCAACCGTCATGCAATAACGATTCCGTAGAATGGTCGACAACGCACCACCATCTCGAAATATATGATTATTAAATATCATTACATATGACATTTTTGTACGACTCATCCAACATCTTGTAAGTTCCACACCCCGTCAAATTCCGGCTGTTCAGAAGGCCAAAGGAATCGTAACCCCTGTTAGGTATGGGGAGGGGATTTTAGCTTTGTTTGAGACATTTGTTTTTGAAAAAAAGGGGAAATAAATTATATAATTATCTGTGATGTCCATAGTTGCAATATATGGCAACAAGAAATAGAACTTATTTTCCTTATGAATAAATGATCTATACAAGATTGTGATTGCGAACTCGTAATCCCCGTAATATAATTTGACAAGTTGTATAGAGTCATAAGATCTAAATAACTGTTTATATGTTCTGTAGATTTTGAGATATCCAAGTTCATATCTCCTGGAAGAATAATATTACGATCTGGAAGTTTATCGACATATTGAAAAAATTCTTCAATGAAATTCATTTCTCCACCTCCAACATGGGGCGGGGGTGGCTCAGTCGGTAGCGCGCCAGGCTCGTAATCTGTAGTTCCCAGGTTCGAGTCCCAGCTGGGTCAGCGTTGAGATTTATCTCCGCAAAATTCCCCCGCCCTGCCCACGGTCAGTAGGGGACACCGATGGGCTTGGAAAGGCCGCCGTCCGTCGGATGGGACGTTAAGCCGTGGCCCCGTGTGCGGGAGAGCCATACCCTGTGCACGTTAAAGAACACGCTGGATGGCCTTGACGGGAGGCTACCATCTGTCTCCCAACAGCTGTTCCAGTGGGTCCCCTCCCCCAACCTTCTCTGAGCCTTCGGGGTCCATGTGACCTGGCCATTTAGCCCATGGTGTGCAAAAAAGTGCCGCTCAGAGGTAAAACAACCCAACCCAACCCACCTCCAACATAACGATAAATCGACAATAAGGATACCGACATTGTCGAATTCAATTCCATTTTTAATGCAATAATTTCTGCTGAGTTAATTTCGAAATCCGATTGCGAAGCATACCAATGCTGCTTGATGTAAACCACACTTCCACCAGATCTATTAAATGTCTACAGTTAAAAATCCTTTGTATCCCTCAATATGATATAAAGATGTTTCATTGTAAAGTTTCCAAATCTCAGAAAGGATTATTACATCTGGTTTACAATTACTACATATCAAAATTGCTAAAAACACATCAAAATTCGCTCGTAAACTTCTGATATTCAAAGGGATAAAACTAATTCCTTTTTTCAAATCAGAATGGAACTTTTAAGTTCTTCGATGTTAATATAAATACCTGATGTTCCTTCCATTTTATGGTAAAAAATAACCAAAGCAAAATGATCAAAAATGCATTTTAAGGAACTAAATAACGTATCAGATATTAATTAAGCTTGACTCATTGTCAACTCTGATGGCATTTGAGTCGTCATTTTTCCTTAAGTTCATTCTTCCCAATTTGATCCATACATATTTATATTTAAATACCTTTTGAAAAGATTTGATTTTAAAAAGCAATCTCTTCCTTTCTATTGTTAATTGCTCATTTATGTAAAATGACTTCTCTTCCATTTCTTCATTTAGTGAATTTAGAAATAACTTCTTCCCTTTTCCCCTCTAACCACTTATTTCTGATATCTTCGTTCTTAAACTCTATTACAATATTACCAGGTTTATTAGCATTACGAGCCTGAACCCTTTTAATTAATTTTATATCCTCTTGATTCTGGGAAATTTATAACATAGTAGATCCCTTATTTACAATTAATTGTAAATTCTCCTGCGGTTGTTGAGGTTTACCAACAATCTCTAGATATTTTTTAATGCATCTTTTCTTAAATCATTAATCAGACTATAATATGTTAATTTGTTTTTTCCGTCAAAATACATTTTCCTTAGTTTCGTCAAGATCAGACCTAGGACATTTAAGTTCATTCATAATTAATTCATTTTCCTTTACGAAGTGATCTATTTGTTTACTAAAGAATTCAACAGATCTGAGAATATCAATATGTTGTTGATTAATTCTTTTTTCAAACTCTGCGAATTCCTTCCTAATTTAAAACTTAAAAATATTAATAAGCACCTCTTTTAAATTATGATCAGAAGAACCCGTAAAGCAACTTGACTTACCATTGTTCACAGAATGGTTATCTTCATCTCCCATAGATGGCTGCACATGTTCCACTTCACTTGAAGATAGGGAATCTCACATCGTTGAGGTAACTCTTTTCTTCTTGCAATTATTATATACCCATTTGCTTCTTTCTGTCTACTGACATATTTCTATAAACCTCGAGTTTTATCCCCACACATCCAATATGAATAGTAGCTTTACATGAACCATAACACTGTAAATATTCCTTTTTTTAAATCTCCGTCCTTACTACATACTTTACAAATAAATTCCATGTTGCCAACGTCTGTCAATATACAAACAAACAAAGTTTCTTCATTATGCATTAGATATGTATGTTCTAATATGTACCCAATAACAGAACCTTAAATGCTAATTTAACGAAATAATATCTATTAACCTGTGGCCGAGTGGTTACAGGGTACCTGGATTCGAGCCCCGCGTAAGGCATGCTGCTTGAGTTGATTTTCTGCTGAGGACTCGTCTTCCTCACAGACCCTCTACTAATAGGTGAGATCTCCATTGGGTATTAATGACATTTTATCATCTTTGCAAATTTGTATGAATGAGAAAATAAGCTATAGAAGAAATAAGAGGGAGACAGAAGACAAACGGAATGTCACCGAGCTGGTTCAGAGTATACCATAATAGCAGTAATTATACTCTGCACAAGGTAGCACTGCTTATGTGCCATTTAATGGAAAAGGGTCAGTCGAAGCCCATAGATATTCACTCTATCGCTAAAGGGATGCTCAGTTTAGCAAAGGAAACTCTCAACCCAGGCACAGTTTGGACTCTAACCTGGTAACCTCAAATAAGAGCATGGTGTGCTATTGATTGAAGGAAATCCCCCCCCCCTCCCCACCTCGATATTCGTAGCATTCATGGATTATGGCTGTTTTCGATTAAAATAAAACAATTAAACATTTGTAGTTGGTTGTTGGTGGAAATTTCATCTCATCTCTGAGGAGCGTGTTGATCTATTCGTATATCATAAGTGTCGTAACTTAATGTTTCCAATTTCAAGTCCAGATTTCTCTCCTACAAAATTTTCTCTGCTCCTCACTGTGGCTTAGGTGTGAAAAGAGAAATCAGTGGACTTGAAAATATAATCATCTGTTGGATGGATCGTTTGCCCATAGCCTCGTGTACAAAATACTGTCATGCCTCATTCTCCGAATGCTAGTGTAGGGCGGGGATGGCTCAGTCAGTAGCGCGCCAGGCTCGTAATCTGTGGTTCCAGGTTCGAGTCCCAACTGGGTAAGCGTTGAGATTTATCTCCGCAAAACTGCCCGCCCTGCCCACGGTCACTAGGGGACACCGATGGGCTTGGAAAGGCCGCCATCCGTCGAATCGGACGTTAAGCAGTGGCCCCTGTGTGCGGGAGAGCCATACCCTGCCCTGCACACGTTAAAGAACACACTGGATGGCCTTGACGGGAGGCTAACATCTGTCTCCCAACAGCTGTTCCAGTGGTCCCTTCCCCCAACCTTCGGGGACCTTATGACCTGGCCATTTAGCCCACGGTATGCAAAAAAAGTGCCGTTCAGAGGTAAAACAACCCAACCGGAATGCCAGTGTGCCATGCTGATATGCTCCAGAATCGACGCATTTTCGTCTTTCTATCACCTTCTTTACTCCTTTCTTTCGACGAAGATTTACCGAGCCAGAAGGACTCCGTCATTTCCTTTTCTTGGAATTCTACTAATTTCTCGGAGACAACGGCTTCGCAGAAGGGCACTGATTTCATTCCTCATCCACGAATGTCACACGTAAGCAGCACAACGAGAGCACCCAATGGCATACGCACATGCACTCTAAACTACCTGGTGTCGGGCGCTTCACTCTCTGCGAGCTAACAAAGGTCCGGCAGCATGAGAGTTTCTGCTACCGCAACTTTGTCGACTTAACTGCCGAGAAGAGAAGTCGCGTGCGAGCTCAGTCACATGAAACAAAGATATTTGATGAAAATAGGCTAAGCACTTGTTGCCTTCTACATGTCTCAGCTTAAGGAAATTAAGTTATGAAACTTGTTTAGCAATGTGAAATGTATATTGTTTTACTATATAACAAAATAGCTTTTTTTTTGTAATAATCAATGACGTACCCAGAGGGAAGAATGTGTGGTGGGGTGTTCAGGCTCGGAAACCTGAAATTCCGTCGTGTTATATCTGAAGCAGTTTTCTTTATATAATTTTATTTTAGCCCAAGCTTTGATAGTGTTATCTTACTATACGTTCTGAAACGTAATTCTAATCTTTCAATATTCTGTAGTTAAGTGAATATTTTTAACTGCCAATTAGATATATTTTTGACAAAAGTAACATCTGAGCCTTTATGTAGTCAGCATATTTCTTTTTGGGTTATATCATTTCATGGTTTGGTGGAAATTAAGAGCATCATTTTAATCTTTCTTGTCCTTATTTTTTTATTTTCTTTTAAAAGAATTTCATTATCTAAGTTCGGAAAGATGGAAGACAGGACGAAAAAATTCTTTTTTTGTTTTTCATATAAAATAAAAGTAAATAATAAATACCCCCTCAAGCAGCTGCTTGCCACAGAGGTCTGACAGGAGCCTGTCAGTTTATTTGCCATAGTAGAAGGTCTGAGAGGATGGCAGGACCTCAGCAGAAAAACGACACATACATCCATGCCTTAAGAGCCAAAAAAATGTGCATTTAAAATGCAAAATTAACTTTTGATATACTCAATAAATTAAGTCTGTGAATTAAGCACGTGAAATGATATTTTAAATTTAAATCTCTGATAAGATGAAACGAAACAATCGGATGTTAACAATGAAACGGATAAAACGAAACAATTCGATGTCAACAACGAATGGGATGAAAAGAGGAAAACCCAAGGAACAATGAACATTTGAATAAATGAATTTTGACGCAACAAGAGTTGTGATGACAGCATGTCCTGTGTGACAGAAATGCTGTGGACAGGAAATGCTGTGGTGACAGCATTTCCTGTGCTGGTCTTTCAGTTAGCGACATCATCTGATCGAGGGAGTATTTACGTGGATTCTTCAACCAAAGTCTGATTCTTCAGTCTCCTAAGGAAGGTAAGATCACTTTCTCTCTTGAATTAAAAAATCCTTTCACTTTTGGGGGTCATTTAGTAGCTAATTAGTGTCACTTTTTTTAATCTCATTTTTTAGTGTGTATGGGGTAGAGATTGACTCAGTTCCCAGGTTCGAGTCCCGATGGGCCAGCATTGAGATTTATCTCTGCAACTCCCCTCCCCCCTCGGCCAGATAGGGGACACCGGCGATGGGCTTGGGATGGCCGTTGTCCATAGGATGGGACGTTAAGCTATACCTGTGCATATTAAAGAGCACGCTGGATTTGGACATCCATCTGTCTCCTAACAGCTGTCCACTGGATCTTTTTGCCCCAGTCTTCTCTAAGCACTTGCGGTCATGGTGACGTTGCCATTTAGTAGTTGTGACCTTGCTATTAATGACCTCAAAAAGAGCCTCTGAGGGGCACGTTCTGAAGGTTGATTTGCAGGTTTTGCAGGTTGTGCCTCTGAGGCGCACGTTTTGCACAACATTGCTAAATGTCAAAAATCACAAGGAACCCAAATGTTTAGAGAAGAATTGGAGAAAGAGACCCACTGGACAGCTGTTAGGAGACAGATGGATATCCAATCCAGCACGTTCTTCAATATGCACAGGGTATGGCTTAACATCGTCGATGTCCCCTATTTGACCGAGGGTGGGAGGGAGGTGATTTCGGAGATAAATCGCAAGACTCAGAGGTTGTTTTACCTCTGAGTGGCTCTTTTTTTGCACAAAATGGGATAATGGTAAGGCCACAGGAACCCTTAAGGCTCAAGGAATATTGGAGGAGGGACCCACTGGAACAGCTGTTAAGAGACAGATGGTAGTCTCCCGACAAGTGCATCCAGTGTGTTCTTTAACATGCACAGGGTATGGCTCAGACAAAAACAGAGCCGCGGCTTAATGTCTCCATCAGACAGAAGGCAGCCTTTCCTAGTCGTCCGCCGGTGTCTACTATTGTCCTAGATCAGGGAGGGACGTAAAGCGGAGATAAATCTCAATGCTGGCTCAGCTGGGACCCAACCTGTGAACTGCAGATTGCGATCATGGCGTGCTATCGAGTGAACCACCTCTTCTACAACCCACTCAGAGGCAAAACAACCGACTCTAAACGGAGTGCATGGCACGGTTTCGAAAAATTGCTCACTATGCATTTATTTGAAGTGCAACGTGGCACTGCTGATAACAGATATCGGTTTACAGAGATCATATCCCAGCAGCACCACTTACAATCGATACGTCATAATTCAATTTTATATAGTTTCTCATATTCAAGAATTGTTATTTCTTCTATATTTTTCGATTAATTTATATAGTATAATTATTCAAAATTTAATTAGTTAAATGTTTTTATTCATAGTACTTTCTTTAATCTGTAATAATAAAAGAAGGTGTCTTTTTGTGTGTCTGTGGCAGCCATATCTCTTAGGGAAATCATTGTAGACGCTTAAAATTTTCGAAGAATGTTTCTGGTTGTTGTTCGGGTTGCAATGCAGATTTCAAATCGAAATTCCAAAATGGGGACTTATTAGAAGCAAAAGTATTTATCATGCTATTCTTACAAGGAAACTGCAATTGCTATCAAATTTATTGTTGCCATTTACAACTCCCTAACTATGAACGTAAACGTCATAATAACATTTAAATCTGCTGCCGTTGCCAGATTCTCCACATTTCCAAAGGAATTATTATTTTTAGGTGGCCCATTGCACCTAGAGATTTGATTTATTTAGCGGGCGGGGGTGGCTCAGTCGACATCGTGCCAGGCTCATAATCTGAAGGTCCCATGTTCCAATCCCAGCTAGATTTATCTCCCCATAACTTCTCGCCCTACCCTAATTAGGGGGACACCGATGAGCTTGTAAAGGCAGCCGTCCGTCGGATGGTACATTAAGCCGTGGTCCCATATACGGGAGAGCCATACACTGTGCACATTAACGAATGCGATGGATGGCCTTGACGGGAGGCTATCATCTGTCTCCTAACAGTTGTATAGAAGATCCTCTCCCCCCAACCTTCTCTAACCCTTCGGATCCTTGTGACCTGCCATTTAGCTTAGTGCGTGCAAACAAAGTGTCGCTCCCAGGTAAAACAACCCAACTCAGACTCCTGTGGCAAGCGCCTGCTTTAGGGGTAATTTATCTTTTGTGAAATAAATGAATAATTGGGAGAAAAATAAATTGAAACAAAATTTTACAGGAAATAATTAAGCTGATAGTGAGATCAGATAGAATCAGTTCAATAGCTTTCAACAAGAATTTCTTTTTGTGACGTCATGAAACTAGAGCTTGATTCATTAGTTGCACGATCATAATTTCAATACACGAGACTTTTATGTTTCAGCTATGTGCTATCGCGGCAGACATTCCGGATATCGTAGTTTGCTTTGTATCATGTTATGAATGATTCAACAAAAAACTCCCTGACCCCCCCCCCCCCAAATCCGTGGTTTCCTACAAAAACAAAATCAACTCTTCCTTATTCTGCGTAATCCGGGCGGAGGAGGACACGGATGTCACAAAATCACGATTGAAATAAAATTGCTCGAAACGTGGTACAAAATGGATCGTTTGGGTGCAAAGATGAAGTTTTCTGCATCCTTTGAATTAAGCGTTTGTGTTGAATGGGGTGAGAGGAACACAAATCATTTTGCCTTTGTTCATTCAGATTTGATTCATGCAGCCTCCTGTATACAACATGTTTAGAAACGCTAGTTCACGTGGCCGCTGAAACTCGCGAGGCAGTTGCCTAGCTGTAATTTCGATCTCTTGTTTGGCTTGTTAAAGACATACAACCTATTCTTGGTTGGACTAATTTTCCTTTGAGCGGCACCTTATTGCATGCTGGTCAAAAAGAATCCTTAGGTTCAGAGAAATGTTGGTGTAGGAGACCCAGTGGAACAGCTCTTGGGAGGCAGATGGTAACATCCCGTCAAGACCATTCAGCGTGATTTGTAAACGGCACACGAAATGTTTCTCCCGCATATGGGACCAGGGCTTAACGTCCCATCCTATGGACGATTTCCTTTTCAAGCCCATCGGTGTCCCCTACTGACCGAGGGTACGGTGGGGGAATTTATGGAGATAAATCTCAACAACGCAGGCCCAGGCGGGACTCGAACCTGGGAACTGCAAATTACTAGCCTGGCGTACTACTCAGTCCCTCCAATATATATATATATATTGGGGAGATTATACACATATATATTATCTTGCAGAATTTCAATGTTATGTCAACAGGAATCTACTTTAGGAGCTCTATATGCTAAAATATGCATTAAATGGGAAAATGTGACTTTGGATCATTTATCTTCAGTCACATATCCCATTAAATGCTTATTTTAGAAATTATACTGCTTCCAAGTAAGATTCCCATGAATATAACATTCAAATTCTATATTTTGGTAATGCATGTTTTAGGAGCGTTCCTTCCTATTCGCCCAGTTGTTTGTTGATAGGTCCTATTATTCTGCTGTTTATCCTCTGTGTTCGACGGTTTTACAAACATTTTTATATTGGTCAATAGGGGCCAACGGATGTCTCAGCTGCGCCCTGTTTATCTCTTGCTCCGTACAACTTTTTGGACAATAAAAAATGGCGAAAATTAAGGGGGGAGGGTATTGATGATGGCGACAACCATGGCCAATGGAATCGTACCCTATACACACAAAACTGCTAAACAGCATGAGCTTTTGTGCAACAGAAGCAATATTATACACTGTTATTAGACTGTCTTTTCCCATTTGTTTAATTTACATGTGGAACACGACAGTGAATCTGGGAATATGCATAGGCGTCGGTAAAAAGTTTTCAGGTGGGGGAATGATTGTTTCAGTGTGGCAGGCAAAAGTGAATCATTGTTTCAAAATAGAAATTGCAATGCCGAGCCTTTCATAGATGAATACAGTTGCAAACAAGCAATCATCATACATCACACTAAAATAAAACTAAGGAAGTCCGAAAACGAAACGTTAGGAAGACAACTTGTGATTGAAAATTCATGTAAAAAACGTTTTCCATAATAATAAAAATTCTAAAAGTGAAAGAAAACGTGGAAAAAAATTGCTTTTTGTTGAGAAAAGAGAAAACATTAATTTTTGGCACATATTAGGCAATTTTACATAATTTTTTTTTAAAGTTTCCAATTGGATTTACAAAGGGCAATTCCTCCTTCCCCTCCACTGCTGACGACCATGTATACAATCACGTATATACATCGATATCAAATTTAGAAAGTTGTGTTGAGTCGGGTGGATTAGAACTCACGATACCTGTAGAAGAAAAACAATTTTCTGTCACTTAAAAGCATTGTCTTCCTCGCTTCCTCATAACACCCGAAGCCAGCGGCATACCTAATTGGGTTAAAAGGTACCGGTTATAACCATCATCCTTGAAGGGTAGGGTTTAATATTTCTAAGGTAGTCCCTTAAAATCAGACTCGAGCATGCCTCCATCATAACTTTTAGTGTAAACCTCTTCTGGTAATGTACAACTCGAGTGCAATAACCATCCAGTTTAGTTAGTCAACTCTTTGATGTAGACTCAGCTTAAAGGTCATGAAATCATTCTTATGCATTGCTATGAATCTCAGATGAGAAATGTTTCGAACTAGGCATGATACTACTCAAGACACTATGATGCCGTGTAGATTACTGCACTCAGGTGAATACAAATTTCATCTGAATTTAGTAAAGATGAATTAGAGTTATTCCTTGACATTTTAATTCACTTAAATAGATAATTGAAGTATTAAACTAAAGAAACTGGCTTTTGATGAAGTGAGAACAGGACCTACGAAATTGACACACTTCGTATTATATTTGAAATATATATTAATACCTCTTTCGGAGCGCTAGCTGGAGGCAGAGAGATACTATTACTTAAATTAAAATATGATTTTTCTCAAGTAAGATAATAAAAAAGTCTTGCATTTTCTACAAACATTACTAGAATTATATTTATATATATTCTCTTTGTTTCAAAATCGTGACCATTTTGAAATCACATTTCTGTTTATTAGTAAAAATCACATTCTTACATTGTTCTATTGAATATCGGCCTTTAAAACATTGTAGATTACGGCATTGGATGTTAATAATTGATGGCATTTGAAACATATAAATATTTTGGTCATTATTGAAAACAATATTAACAACTATCAGCATTAATATTATGATGTTTCTCAACTCGTGGAAGTGAAGGTCGTCCATGTTGGTTGTGATATCTTCAAAGTAAATTTTAAGAATTCAGTGATAATCATTATACATTTTTTTGAAATTCTAAATATAATTTTTACGACGTGTCTCAATGTACTTTTATTTTGTTCACAAAGTCATTGTATAGAATCATATGTCAAAGAATAGTTATGTAACGACATACAAGTTGTTGTTAACAAAACTATTCTTTTGCCCTTTCCTAATAAAAACTTATTCTTAATAAAGTTATTGCATTATTTATAAATTATTAATATTTAAAATCAAAATACATACGTTACGTAAAAATATTATATTTTATTTTATTGCATAGTACTAATATTCTTTGATAAATGATCAGTGGGACATAGTTTACAAAAAAGGTTGAGAACCACTGTCTATGACATTTTTGTATTGGATGCAATAATGATATGAATGGTATATTCAGGAGACTGTCTTAAGAAAGCATCATTAAAGTTCTTAGGGAGATTGTAGACTTTTAGTAATATCAACAAACATAAACCCTTGTGTACGCCACTGCATATTATTATTTTGCACTCTACGCCTTTTTGTTGTTGGACGTTCGTTTTATCGAAATATGTTTTGCATGTTTCATTATGTTTTCTCATGTTTTTTTTGACTATGCATTTTAACTTAAAGCTGTAATAAGCAATCGACCTTCAAAGGTATAATAATGGTCAGTACCAATTTCACTTCTTTTAATCGTATATAAAAATATCGGTATTCGTTGAGATACGACTTTTCAGATTAGTTGGGATAGAGTTTATCTACAGCAGAGATTCTGAAATTGTGGGCAGAAGGATGTGAAGGTTTTATTTTTAATTATGAACTTGTTAACACGGCTGATTATAAATTAGAGGTGGGGAAGAAAGAGGGTTTTTCAAAATCCAAAAGGTGTGATGCCGATAGTTGTAGTAACCCCTAATCTATAGCATATGAGAGAAAATCTTTTAAGGCATAAAGGTTGAGAAAACTTTTATTACAAATATTACACAGAAAACATTTACATTCTAGTGGAATGTCTATAAAGATTACTTTTAATAATTGAACTATCTGTACTAATTTTAAGAAAACCATTATGATTTAAAATGTAAAATTATTACTTTTCAAATGTACATCACATCCATGTGTTCCTTTTCAACTAAGATATAATATAAAATTCAATACTACATTTATCATCAAAGGTTTCATGAGAAACATACCAGAAACGAAGCATTTACTCGATTATGTCAAAAGATGTGTTTTTGGTTGTGATGAGAAAGAAAAATGGCTTATTACAATCAGGCATGAGACTTCTTATACCTCTGTGCTAAAAAAAATGTTTCTTAGATTTGATGTGTGAGAAAAGACTATATTGCAAATATCATCACATTCATGAGGCTTCTCTTATGCATGTGTTAAATGATGGCTTTTCAGAGTCAATGTCTGAGAATGGCTTTTTGACAGACAAAGAAACTGGAACAAATAAAATACTTAGCTGAAGAAAATTGTTTTTGTCATGAGTGGGATTCGAACTCATGTCTTCAGGAAACATGCCTGTTATTCTATCACTTTACCACCAATGACTAACCTTTTCTCAGCTTGTGTGACCTTATGAACTTTCCGGATTTTTTTATTTGATTCGCACAGTGGCGCCATCTATCCGCAAGTAGACAACTCTTTTGCCTCATACAGATGGTATTAATATTTATCACTCAGGCTCAAGCCATTAATCAAGAAATCAGTAGTAAAGAATCACAGGAAATGTCTTATGAGTTACATGTCTATGGGATATATCCTGTGATTCTTTACTAGCGAAAACAAACTGGCTTTTGGGGAAGCCAATTTTGGTTTTTTACTTGACGCTTTTCTTTTGTGTGCATTAAAAGATGATTTTTGAGAGTTGATATGAAAATTTCTTATTCAAAACGTCTTATGCATGAGGTATTTGTGATATGTTAAGAGATGTCGTTACAGATGTAACAATTTAGAAATATTTTTATTGAAAACACCAGAGTAATGATTTTCCTTTGCATGTGTGAAAAGATGGCTTCTCAGAGTTGATATCTGAGAACAGGCAGATATCTAAGATTTGATCTGTGAGAACAGGCAGATATCTAAGAGTTGATAACTGAATTGATACCTAAGACAGACATCAAACACAAGACTTCTATTTTATATGTGTTAAAAGATGCCTTTCATAGTCGATTTCTGAGAAGCAGCCTTATAACACACATCAGATACATAAGACTTCTCTTTTGAATGTGTGAATAAATGCATCTCAGAGTCAATGTCAGAGAAAAAGATTTCTGCCAAATATCACATACATAAGGCTTCTTCTTTGTGTGCATTAAAATGTGGTTTTTCAGAGACAATGTCTGAGAAAAAAACTTTAAAGGAAACATCACATAGAAGAGGCTTCTTTTTCGTATGCGTTAAAAGATGGCTTTTCAGGTATGATGTCTGAGAAAACTTTATGCAGACATCATATATATGAGGTTTCTCTTTTCTGTGCATTAAATGTTTCTAAGATGTCTGAGAAAAGGTTTCACGCCAGTCACCACATACATGATATTTTTTTTTTCTATGCGTAAAAAGATGGTTTTTCAGATACGATGTCTGAGAAAAGGCTTTATGGCAGACTTCTCATATATGAGGCTTCCCTTTTTGTGCATTAAAAGATGCCTTTTCAGAGACCATGCACGAGAAAAGGCTTTATTGCAGATATCACATACATGGGGCTTCTCCTTTGTGTGCGTTAAAATATGACCTTTCGGATGTGATGTTTGAGAAAAGGTTATATGGGATATATCACATACATGAGGCTTCTCTTTTATGTGTGTTAAAAGATGGCTTCTTAGAGTCGATGTTTGAGAAAAGGATCTATGGCAGATATCACATACATGAGGCTTCTCTTTTGTGTGCGTTAAAAGATGGCTTCTTAGAGTCGATGTTCGAGAAAGGATCTATGGCAGATATCACATACATGAGGCTACTCTTTTGTGTGCGTTAAAAAATGGCTTCTTAGAGTCGATGTTCGAGAAAAGGATCTATGGCAGATATCACACTCATGAGGCTTCTCTTTTGTGTGCGTTAAAAGATGCCTTTCCAGAGTCGACGTTTGAGAAAAGGATCTCTGGCAGATATCACATACATGAGGTTTCTCCTTTGTGTGCGTTAAAAGATGCCTTTTCAGATTTGACGTTTGAGATAAGGATCTATGGCAGATATCACAGATATGAAACTTCTCCTTTGTGTGCGTTAAAAGATGCCTTCTTAGAGTCGATGTTTGAGAAAAGGTTCTATGGCACAGATCACATAAATGAGGCTTCTCTTTCGTGTGTGTTAAAAGATGGCTTTTCACAGACCACGTACGAGAAAAGGCTTTATGACAGACATTACAAACATGAGGCTTCTCTTTTGTGTGCGTTGAAAGGTGTCTTTTCAGAGTCGACATTTGAGAAAAGGATCTATGGCAGATATCACATGCATGAGGCTTCTCTTTTGTGTGCGTTAAAAGATGCCTTTTCAGAGTTGACTTTTGAGAAAAGGATCTATGGCAGATATAACATGCATGAGGCTTCTCCTTTGTGTGCGTTAAAATATGACTTTTTAGATGCGATGTTTGAGAAAAGGTTCTATGACAGATATCACATACATGAGGCTTCTCTTTTCTGTGCATTGAAAGATGCCTTTCCAGATTCGACGTTTGAGAAAAGGATCTATGGCAGATATCACATACATGAGGCTTCTCTTTTGTGTGCGTTAAAAGATGCCTTTGCAAAGACCACGTGAAAGAAAAGGTTGTATGGCAGACATCACATATATGAGGCTTCTCTTTTGTGTGCATTAAAAAATGGCTTTTCAGATGTGATGTTCGGAAAAATGTTCTATGGCAGATATCACATACATGAATCTTCTGTTTAATATGTGATACAAAATGTCTTTTGGAATGGAATGTTTGGAAAAAGCTTTCATTAATAGCATAAGGTTTCCGCTTTCTATATGTTAACATATGACTTTTGAGGGGCAATGACTTAAAAACGTTTTCATTGTGCACGTCATGGGTATGAGATTCCTCTTTTGTATTGATTAAGCAATACGTTTTCAGATTCGACTTTTCAGTAAGACCTTTACCGTAAATTTCACCACCACAAAACTTCTTTTTATTTGTGAAATGACGACTTTTCGAATACGACTGGGTTTCAGCATACGAATAAAGGTTTATTTTATTGTGAGTATAAATATGTTTCTCACGTACTTCTTTTCTGGCTAGAAAATTAACATCAATGAGGCATCCGTGGGCTTTTTCTCTAGTATGTTTCAGATGACTTTTTTCAATAAGCGTTTTATAAGGAATGTCGAAACGATTAATTGACTTTATTATACCTGACTTAGATTTTGTATCTCTTTTTCTACCAATCTTTTTTTTACAGATATCATTTCCATAATACTGTATTTTATTAAGAGTGAATGGGCTTTTCATCAGATTTCTTCGCCTAAGAAGTATTTTGCGATAAGAATAACAAACATAGGAATATTTATTTCTTCTTTTCACCATTTTGGTACAAAACTAAAATCGTCATTAGAAATCTTTTATTTTTTTGTGCACACACTAAGTAAATATTAATTATAGTACATTAGGAAATGCTTCTACAGGAATACTACAGCTGTCTTCTGTTTATCTTGTGTGCAGCATATTAGTTGCAAAATATGTCTATGAATGAAATATTCGTCATCTTGTGAGTTGTAGCCTACGTTACGAAGAAATTGATTTTACTACAAATATGACATATTTATCACATAGAAATAGAAACCTCTATATGATATTATGGATTATGAGTTTCTGTGAAATAACACACTTCTTATACCATTAACTATTTTGAATTACCAAGAAATATTTTATTTCTTGGCTAGTCATTAAATCGCAATATATTATTTGCAACAGCAATGTGAAAGTGCAAAAGTACGTATCGTGAAATGAAGAACGAATCTTCACAATGAAGACAGCAAACTTCGTGGCACACCTTCTGCCTAAGAAAATAAAACAAAATAACCGAAAGGAAAAGTTATAATTTGGAATATATTTAAGAAGACCTGCAATTATTACTATACAGATTATACTCCAATAAATGAGTGCTTTCTATTAATATTTAAAACTAACACAATATTTTTAAAGTAAAAACAATTGGTATAAACAGAATTACGTATATCGCCTCTGATGCATATGGGAATCGTATTTTCGAAGAGAATATACTTTTCCGTTTGCGTACTTTTTCACTACTTAAAAGTTTTAATTCGAGCTAACCGATCAATGGATAGATGATGGGGAAAATGTAAATATTTATTTATATTTATTGTGTCCGTTAAATGATGGCTTTTCACATGCAAGTTTCGAGAAAAGGCTAATATTTATTTCCATTTTCCCTATCATCCATTATGCATTGCGAAGTATTTATTTAGTAAATTGCATTGCAGAGTATCTATTTAGTAACCATAGCACATAAAAGTATTTGTCGTTTACCTCTAAAATTTAAAAGGTTGGAATTTTTTTGACCCCCCTCTGAGGAAAGGGGACAGATTATTGCTTTCAGTGGAACTGACACTCTGTCACCAAAATTTCAAATTTCTACCATAAACGGATCGCTTGCAACACTCGTTAAAAGTTTTGCCGTTTCCATATGTAGTGATGTTTAACGATATACATTGAAACCACCTAAATATTTGAAAAATGCGAAATATCATATTTTGACAGTACCAGTCTAAAGAAAAAAGGAGTTTTCCAATTATCTATTAAAATAAAAGAGTTGCGTTTGTCACACACCCTCTACGTAAGGGATCAATTCAATGCTGCCAATGGAAACTATGTGGCCTTCACCAACATTTCATGTTTCAAGCCTAAATGCATCATTCGCGATAATCCTTAAAAAATTTGGAATTTTTTACTTTTCCAATTTTTTACTATCGTTAGAAGGCGCAATTATAGCTTTTGGGAAATTCGGAAAGTTCAAATCGCAATATTTGAGCCATACCTATCTAACGTAAAAAGAATTTTTAATATATCCCTAAAAACACACAATTATCTATTGAATCAAACAAGTTGCACTGCATTTCCCTCTCCCCCGAGTTACAGGGGTTAACCCATTCTTACCTACGGAAAATTCATGACTTTCAGATTCCACCAGTAAAATTTCAAATTTCTAGCATAATTAATCGTTTCTAATATTTGTTTTAAAAATTTCAAATTTTTCCACCATTAAAGGGTTAAAGCGACGGTCATTCCGACGACAAACGTAATAAAAAGTTAATTAACTTTTTAAAAGTAGCAATCTTCCTGGCTTCAAGCAAAAACTAAAACATACCGATGTTGAAATGACTTGCTCGATTGGTATTCGTGTGAAAGGAAGATAGGAAGCCAGCAATTTTTTTCACTTGGTTAATCGGTGCCTTATAATTGTCTCATTATAGGAAATAATATGTGAAGGATATCCCATGCGTAAAAGGGCAGTATAATAAAATGGTAATTTGGATATTCCACAGCAATATAATAGCCACAAACTTCAATTTGAGATACAACTTATTGTCGTCGACCACCTGAAATTTCCGTCTCCTTTTTTTTTCAGTGAGGAAGAAGGGTAGAGGCGAAACTCGAGGTGTACACAAGTCCACACACATAACATGCTTTCATTTTCGGAGGTGGGGGGGGGGAGAAAAGGTTATATCTGGAACTAACCGAGAAAGGTGGAATGAAAAGCAATATGAAGATAGGTAGAAAGATGTATTATATTCAAATGTTTGCATCTTTCGCATTATTGTGATCAACAGGAAAATATTATAAAAAAATAAAATAAATACTCCCTCTAGCAGCTGCTTGCCACAGAGGCCTGACAGGAACCTGTCAGTTTATATGCCATAGTAGGTCTGAGAGGATGGCAGAACCTCTGCAGAAAAACAACACATACATCCATGCCTTACCCGGGGTTCGAACCCAGGTCCCTTAGATTAGTAAGCAAGCATGCTAACTTAGATCAGTAGGCAAGCGTGCTAACAACTCGGTCATGGGAAGGCTAAGGAAAATATTATTAAAGACTATTATCATTATTGAAGTAAACACATGATTTATGATATTTCAAGTTTTTTATTCTTTCATGAATGTAGTCCAAATTCAATACAATAATAAAAGAAATCAATCAATATCTATTAATAGTTGTTTAAACAAAACAAATTCTTTAAACAGAAAAATTTCACAGAGTTTTATTTAATATTTAGGAAAGTTTTGCGATATGCACTTTTAAAGCTGTAGGGCAGTTTAAAGGTATACACTTGCATTGGTTAGATATAAGATTATAAATACCTTTAGATACTGTTTAGGAGTATTGACAAAATCCAGTTCTTCGGAGCAGAGTTGTACCGAAATGTTAAGTTTATAAATTAATATCACAATAAACCTCCAACTCCATTTGGGAACAACTCTGCTCTGAAGACCCGGATTTGGAAATATTCAAAAAAAAGTCTAAAGGTATTTATTACTTTGTATCAAACCAACACAGGGGTAACCTTTAAATTTTCCTACAGTGTTAATAGTGCATTATCGCAAAACTTGTCTGAATATGTATTAATACATTATTTTGTTAATTCTTGTATCCGGGCAATATGACTAACGGACGATCTTTGTACCCTATATTTGTACTATGTATTTAAATATATTATTAAATTATTATGTTTGCCCATTTCCCTGCGTTAATAAAAAAATATTACTAAAGACTATTATCATTATTGAAGTAAACACATGCTTTTTGATGTTTCAGGTTCTTTATTCTTTAATGAATGTAGTCCAAATTCAATACAATAATAAGAGAAATCAATCAATATCTATTAATAGATATTGATTACATACAATTAGGAAATGGGTGAACATTAATTTTTTTATTACCACAAGAAAATGAGCAACATATGGGAAGAAACTTATCAATACTAGAAAGAGTGAAAAGTATCGATTTGAACGTGATCGACCGAAGGTTGCAGATAAATCATCATGGGAACATCCAAAGTTGAAGAATGTTCAGTATGCTGACCTTTTAATTTGACTGTAAAAGCCAGGTGTTCAGTTTTCGTACCGTGGAACGATCAAGTCGAAATTGCGAAACTTTGGGCATTATAAGACAGACAAATAATGGCGAAATTCCATCTGCTCCCATATTGTCAAATAACAATGAGAACGTTGAACAGATATGGTCTGTTTAATTGTGTTCCTAATGTACTGCATTGATTACAAGATATGGTAAAGTATTCTGTGCACATAAACCGGAATGTTTATAATAAAAAACTTTCGGGTGTAAAAACCTTTACGGTCATCCGTAAAGTCTGTTAAAGCCGAATGTAAATGTATAACTGTAAATATATACATTCGGATTATCAGATTAACTAAAATCCCCTTCCCTGCACTTCCTATATAAAAGACTGTGATAAGTGGAATTAAATCACTGAAGGATGCTAGTGAAGCTGCTTCCATTATATACACAATAAAGTAGGTATATTTACTCTGAACATTTAGGCTTTGCATATTTTTTCGGTGTTTTTGTATACTGAATCCGTCTCTGGCATTATAAAAATGCCGCCATAACTAAATAAACCCTTTAACTAAATTTGTAATCAATGATGCGCCATAAATGTCGAAATGGGGGGAGGGGAGATTTGTTATGATCGAATCTCTGATTCTCGAGCATTGTATTAGAACATATCTGATATTTAAGCACTCATCTTTCCTGGATACGCCACTGTTTATTATGTTCACGATTTGTCGCAGCTTTATTAATCCGTTAAACTATAATCTATTTGGTATCAGTGTTTTTTTCGTAATGCGGATGTCGAATTCACAGAAACCACAGATTTTATTTATATAGCCAAAAATCGGCCATTAATGTGCTACAAGGTCCGGGGAGAATTACAGTTTGACATTCACGTCTAACTGAACAGCCCAGGATTGATCCGGTTTACCGTACTCCTGTGTGGAAGCCGCTTTGACTATTCCGGCCAAGAACTTTTGAAATGGCACAAGATATTGGCTTCCTGAACTGAAGTGTCAACTGATGTTTGTGGCGCTATCTTAAGGCCGATCTTCAGTCCGTCGAAGTTTTCGTCTGGCCATCTCGTGGCCGAGTGAGTAGCGTGCTTGGCCTCGATAATGGCATGGAGACTTTGATAATGGCATGGATGTTGCTCTTGTCTTTCTGCTGAGGTCAGGCCATCCTCAGACACATACTACTATGGCATATAAACTGACAGGCTCCTGTCAGACCTCTGTGGGAAACTGCTGCTTGAGGAGGTATTTACTCATTTTAAAACATCGGTTTTGTGTGCTGTTACCTACATTCATTGGTTTGTGTTTTTGTGAAGATGATCCCATTGTGCAAATGATTTCATATTGTAATTCATTGAACTGTTTCGTGAGAATGAGTCTTTGTTGCAAATAATATTGAAAGATTTTCATAACAAAAGAAAACTAGAATAACGCATATTGCCTCTAGCGCATATTAGAATCACGTTTTCAAAGAGAATGAAGTTTTTCCTTTACCTATTGTTTTATTACTTAAAAGTTTTAATTTGAGTTAGTGGATGACGGGAAAAATAAAAATAGTATTTTATTACTAATTGTACAACCTAAAAATATTTTTCTTTTGGTTCTTAAATTTAAAAAGTTGCGTTTCCCAACCTCTCTCCGAAAAGTGGCTAGATTTTGATGACAGTCGAATATCGCTTAAAATCTGCCACTAATTTTTCAAATTCCTATTCTATACCAAATATTTGGAAAACTCCATAACCATATACATTGTCCAAAGTCAATTCATTGAGAGGCTAGTTAGGCCCACTCCTTATGAGAAATTCCATTTTAATGATTGATTATAAGCTTTTATTTTATGGAATGATCATCAGACCGATTATTCTCTATGCTTCACCCATATGGGCGAATACTACACCCCACAATATTCGTAACATTCAGGTCTTACAGAATAAGATTTTGAGAATTGCGGTCAATGCCCCCTGGTTTGTCACTAACAGACAACTCCATAAAGACCAGGGCATCGACCATATATATATATATACACACATATAAAACGCACCTCAAAAAGATATTTTTAGGCTGTGAGCAATAATCCCAATGAGATTATTTCTTCTCTAATTCTTTACGATCATACTGTTTTGAACAAGTACAAGAGGCCTAAAACGGTAGCGTTCTCTGAGGAGACCTACCCGTTTTAGATTTCTTATAAAATTTTACTGCTATTTTTAGCATTTCTTATGTTTGCCCTTAGGGGCCCTCCTAAGGGTGATTTACCTACATATTTTGTTCTTACTCACACTAAACAGGCATATCTTTATGATGGATATGGTTAGGGGTATAATTATTACCCGGTATATCGAATATGATTATACGATCTATGATCTACCATAAGGACACTATTATTTCATATTTAGGGGTCTCATTTAAGATTATATTAAAACTAATAATTATTTGAAAAAATGCGAATTATATTTCTTAATACCAATCAAACTAGAAAAGTTTTCTAATTATCATTTTCATTCTTTCCAATGAAAACTTCATGACGTTCACATTCCACCATCAAAATTACATATTTCTATCATTAATACATCGTTGCAATATTGGTTTTCCACCGTTAGAGGCCCATTTATACTGTTTCAAAGATTCCGAAAATGCGAATCATAATATTTTATGAATTCCTATCCAACCCTATAAAGATATTTTATCTCTAAATAGAAACAGTTCTCTGGTAAAACAAAAATTTGTAATTTTTTCCACTGTTAAAGGGAGCAATTTAAAAACGTGAATCATAATATTTTATCAATTTCTATCTGACCAAAAAGCAATTTTTCATTTATCTCTAAAAGCAAATAATTATCTGCTAAAAACAAAATGGTGTGTTCACCTCCCCCCTGGGTCTAAGGGGTCAACTCATTGTTGCCAATGGAAACATCGTGGCGTTCACATTCCACCTCCAAAGTTTCAAATTTGTAGGATAAATACGTCGCATGCAATATACGTTTGAACTTTTGGATTTTGAAAATTTCCCACCACTAGAGTGAATAATTATAGCTTTAGAGCGATTCTAAAGGTGCATATCGTAAAAAAATATCAATACCTATCCAACACAAAAAGAATTTTTAATTTATCTCTGTAAATAAAAAAACTTCGATGTCTACAGACAAGACAGACAGACAACAAATCTAAACTATTATCTCGTTTTCTTTGAAAAAGAGATAAAAAATACGACGTGTTGGTCGCAAAAATGAAAGGAATGGATCCTAGTGCCAACGGGTAAACTGTCACAAAAAATAAATAATATAAGGAGCTCCTTTCAAAAAGAGGAGTAATGAATTCTAAAGTGTCCCACATTACTGCAGACGACTTCTACATATCTAAATTTTGGTACTGCGATTATTTATTGTTTGTGGTCGACCAGAATGTTCTCATGAGTTCGTTATTCGGTATACAAGACAGAGATAGTGAGGTAAGTGAAAGCAGAACTTATTAAGTTGAAATATTTTGAATGAATGAATTACTATTAATTGTATATCACGTATTTAATTATTAATTAGCACATCATCCGCCAAAGTTTCGCGGGATGGAAATACATATTATTTTATTCGGAAGTCTTAAACGCGAATTCGGGATCTATTATAGTTGTAGACAGGAGAATGGTAAAAAAAAATGCAGTCTAGAACTATAACTCGGTCGTATTAAAGATAGAGACTTGATTTTGGAATGTAATACGGTATTTCTCAAGAGAACCCAGTACGGAAAATTTGGAACCGATCAGACAATTTTCTGGGAAGTTCTGAGTTCCCCAAATCTGTTAAAAGTTTGTGAATTAAATTCTAATTTCAGTGGCGCTGATGGCAAACGACAATACTTTGACGACGAGAAATATAGACAGCGGGAATACACTCAGAGCCCCTATAAAATATGGCTATTTGTTATAGCTACTTGATTTTAAAAAAAGTTACTGCTTCATTTTCGTCTCGAAATATTTAGCTTCGTTTTAATAAATAAAATTATTCTTTTTCTGTTTTATAGATACTAATAACATGTACGATTTGCTTTTTCCGATTCAGTATTAATTTAGATTACTATTACAGTGGTTATTAAAGTCATAAAAATATAATCTATATTCTCCTTTAAAGCGATTATCCCATTATCGCTGAAGTAATTTGTGTTCTTATAGTTATGTAGAAGGTATTACAACGAAAAAAGGCTGGAATCCATATCCAGTATTTTTTCAGGCAATAGTAATATTTCAAGTAATGCAGGTTATGATCAGGGTACAGGCTGAAAAATTAATCTCCCACTTGTGAGTTTTATATGCAGCTATTTATCATGCTGTTTATTCTCTTGTGTCCTAATAAACATTTCATTAACTGTTTACCTGAGCACCATAAATATAAGAGTGATTTTAATGTATAAAACTTCAATTTCTGAGAAGTTTAAATTAAGAATTACATTCCTTTTCAATAGCCATTTCTTACCCACATTGATTTTGACTTCCTATTTTGGTCGATTGGACAAACTATGGCAGTTTATTATAATTCATCAAGCCTCGCCATCCTTATAACCATCCACACCAAAGACACAAGGGAACTGAGCAAATGTCTTCTTGTGAGCAACGTTTCCGTTAGACTCAAGGCAAAAAAGTGACGTCTGTGTAGGGTTACCAGATGCCAGTGTTCTAAAAGGAGGGCAAAAAAGCTAGAAATGGAGGTCAAAAGGAGGACATGCTCTCAATTTGTGAAACTTAATAATTTTTTTCCTGCTATATTTAATTTCAAGTATTAAATTATTTCATTAACTATTAGTTGTTAAATTGTTGTCAAACGTTGTACTAATTATTTTATTAACTATTATTCCCGACTAATAATTGAGTCAGAAAAAGCAAAATACTTATTAAATATATTTTAAAATAGATGATTGACGATTCTTATTCGTACTTGATAAGCAAGCAAGAGTTATGTTGCAAGTGTTACAAAGTTAGTAAAGCATCTGCTGTTGTACAAGGTAAACTTTCTGTTTCTATGAACTGTGACTGAGGTATTGGTAAGCAGTAATTTCTGTCTTGGTAGGGCATGCTCTTGTATGAGAAGGTTCCTATAAACTAAGTCTTTTATGTTGTAAAGAAACTACTTTCAACTTTCATAGCTTCATCTATCTGTGGGCGGAAGCAAAATTTTTGGCAGTGTTTTAAAGCTCATACTTTTCCAATCTGGCATGTATATTAGTTCCGCAACAGCCTGCTTCTCGACTGCCTGGAGATCTACCGACCCTCCGGGGTCAGGGTCAGTCCTTGTGGCACCATCGTTTCTCCCCCATAGTGGGGAAGTACTAACTTGTTCTACTGAGTTACAGATATCCTGAGGCTTAGCGTGCTGCTCTGCCAAAAGAAGTTTACCACTAAAATGTTCAATAATGAGATTACAGGCAGCAGTAACTTTTACAGCATTAGCAGGGTTAATTTAGCATTCGTAATTTGTATTCACAGTAAATTAGTTCACGGTTAACAGTAAATGATATAATAATTATTGGTTCAAGAAATTTCAAAAATGAAATTCCAGAAATGAGTGCTTTAATTTTAGTTTTAAACATGTTATGAGTTTATAGAAAAAGGACATTTGGTATTTTTTCAAAATTCTGGGAGGACGTATGTTAAACCCTACGTCTGTGGAACCCTTACGACGTCAATTATAATGATGGAACATCTGATGATAGATATATATATGATCTTTCGTCCATATTTGTCATCTGTTTTCCATTGTGACAAACAGGGCTTGATTTTGTGGGAGTACGAGGGTATACGCCGTATCACACTTAATTTATTTCACGGTTTATTAGTTACATATTTCAAATATACAGTTGGTGATATTTTTGTTTACCCCGTTTTCGACTGTACGACAATTCTACATTAACAAAAGCATAGAAAGAAATCGTAATATTCAATCTATGAAAAAAGACTCAGATTTAGACTGTTATAAAATAGTCTTAGAGCGATTCTATTAACTTTGGCAGAACTGCAGTATTGGGTCCTCAGTCATCTTGTTTTATTTCGCAGCGGTGAAAAAAAAAGTCTGAATAGTAAAAGTAGTCCGTTCCGCATCTACCTTGAGATGTGTTTTGAGGATATATATATATAATTGAAGGGATATATATAAAAGAAATATCCAACGTTACATAGAAGAAAATTTTGCTTTTGAACTTCAAAAAATTAGTGAGAATAATCTCACCAAAACTAGGTTTCATTAACAGTTCTTATCGCTAAAGAATATTCCTTTGTTCCTCACTGAAAAAACAGACCCAAAAATCAAAAGTAAATTTACTTAATAACACTTATCGCTAAAGAATCAACTTAAGAAAGCCCCAAAAACAAATAATCTCATTAGAGTTGGGTTGGGTTGTTTTACCTCTGAGCGGCACTTTTTTGCACACCATGGGCTAAATGGCCAGGTCACATGGACCCCGAAGGCTCAGAGAAGGTTGGGGGAGGGGACCCACTGGAACAGCTGTTGGGAGACAGATGGTAGCCTCCCGTCAAGGTGATCCAGCGTGTTCTTTAACGTGCACAGGGTATGTCTCTCCCGCACACGGGGCCACGGCTTAACGTCCCATCCGACGGACGTCGGGGTTTCCAAGCCCATCGGTGTACCCTACTGACCGTCAGCAGGGCGGGGAATTTTGCGGAGATAAATCTCAACGCTGACCCAGCTGGGACTCGAACCTGGAAACTACAGATTACGAGCCTGGCGCGCTACCGACTGAGCCACCCCCGCCCCATCTCATTAGAGACAACTATTCTAAACAGCATATATCACTTATAAACATTAGAACATGCGGATGGGTATCATATTGCAACTCAACGTTACAGGTTTTCCTGGGAAAAGTACAACATGGCGGCTGACCCTATACTGTAACGTAGCCTTAACTTTTTATGTTAATTAGTATTTTTGTATTACTTTCCTATTAAACTAGATACATTAAAATATATACTTAACGAGAACAATTAACGTATTTCCATTCACTTGGACATTTTCTCAACCACCAACTATTCCTACAACATAATTGGTTTCTAGTAAAGAAGCACTGGTGAAAAACATGTCACGAAATATAAATGATATTAATATTCAGAGAGAGAGAGAGATAAAGTACAGATATTAATTTCCATATTTTAGACTTTTTAAAATTCGTAAGATTACACTTCACACTAAAGATGCATATTTTGAAAATCGATTACTCGTAACACTATAAAGATTACAAGATCATATAAAGATATCTTGCAAGAATATTATACAATTCCTTCATGAGAATTAAAAGTTTCAAATAAAAACATCTAACAAATTACACTTGATACTTTCAGTATTAATAATATTACCTTGCAACAAGTTGAAACATAGACTGAAAAATCTGAATCGCTCATTCTAATTCGTAAAACAGAAATTGCTAATATCAAATCGATAAATTAGGTTGCCAGTTTTCAAATTTAAATATCGCAATTTGCAATAAAACAAACTCGGTATCTGTTTTGATTGGCCATTTGGGAATGTCAATGGATAAATCGGCTTAAATAAGGTATGAAATTTTATGATTAATTGAAATTTTAAAGTTATTTACACATTTTAGGTGGTGTATGTTATATCCCTTCTCTCCTCGAGCGAGTAAATGTTGTACTGACTGCAGAAAAGAAGTATCTGAATATTTTGTTACCTTCAATAAAGTGTATCGAATATCCATAATACGAAAGTTTTACGTGTCTACAGTTTTTAAGCCACGGAGTTCTATATAGAGTATATAAAATACATAGTATTCCATATCTATAATTATACACATGAGAGTTCTATATATATAGAACTCTCAACTTTAAGCAATCCGTTTTAAGTTACTGAATATAATTCGATGGATTTATACTTAATCAAAAGCACTTGGAGACTTGTGTCGTCAGGCTACCTTCCGATGTGATATTTACGATTCCTAAAATTTATTCTTGTTTTATTTATAATTGCATTATTTTGGCGAAAGTTGACGCAGTTTATTTTCAGATGGTAAATAGCATGTAATGAATTCAGTCATAGCAATATATTGATTGTTTATTCATATCTCCTGAATTTCATCGCTGTTGGGGATTACTTGCGATCGTGAGTTCTGAACTAATTTGGCGATCTAAGAAAAATATATTTATTGCCGCTAAATTTGAAAAATGCAGGTAATAGCATTATAAATATTTTATAGGAAAATCAACTCATACACTAAAAGTGGTTTCGGTACTTACGTATTAACGCCACCGCAGCAGAAGTTGCGGTTATGCGCCAATAAAGAGCAGTAAGTACCGATGTTTTTTCTGTCAGATTTTTGTTTGGGGTTTTTTTTTATAATTCAGTCGGCAGTGCACTGTTTCCGATTTTCATGTTTTTTGGTTTGTGTTGCCTGGGAGGACAATATTTAGTTTTGGGGCTTTTTTATATTTCAGTCGGCGGTGCACTGTTTCCGATTTTCATGTTTTTTGGTTTGTTCCCTATAGGACATTATTTAGTTTTGGGGCTTTTTTATGATTCGGTCGGCGGTGAATTGTTTCCGATTTTCATGTTTTTTTGATGTCATTAAATAATGTCCTCCAAGACAACACAAACCAAAAAACATGAAAACTGGAAACCGTGCATTGCCGACCGAATTATAAAAAAGCCCCAAAACTAAATAATGTCCTCCAAGACACCACAAACCAAAAAAACATGAAAATCGGAAACAATTCACCGCCGACCGAATTATAAAAAAGCCCCAAAACTAAATAATGTCCTCCCAGGGAACAAACCAAAAAACATGAAAATCGGAAACAGTGCACCGCCGACCGATTTATAAAAAAGCCCCAAAACTAAATAATGTCCTCCCAGGCAACACAAACCAAAAAACATGAAAATCGGAAACAGTGCACTGCCGACTGAAATATAAAAAAGCCCCAAAACTAAATAATGTCCTCCCAGGCAACACAAACCAAAAAACATGAAAATCGGAAACAGTGCACTGCCGACTGAATTATAAAAAAAAATCCCCAAACAAAAATCTGACAAAAAAAACATCGGTACTTACTGCTCTTTATTGGCGCATAACCGCAACTTCTGCTGCGGTGGCGTTAATACGTAAGTACCGTGGTTTCTTTTATTTTAATCTTTTTTTTTCCTTCCAACTACGTTCTGAGTATCTTCTGTATGAGAACGAAAACCTGTCTTAAACGGAATGGACTGATTTGATGTCCTTCCCCATAGATACAACTTCCCAAACTCCTGATTTCAAACTTCACATATTAGTATCTTACAAAAGCCTTCCCCGCATTTCATTAAACATTCACGATCATACATATATAATATAAACCGAGATAAAACATTTTATTTTAAGAAACTGAATTCCAGTAAGCGGTAAAACTGAAAATATTCCAGTTACAGATGTCAAAATATTTTGTCCCATGTCTCTTTTGAAGCCCAAAATAATTAGTTATATACAAGTGTCTGTAAAAGTTACCTCCATTAAGTTTTTTTTTTTAAATTCGTTTTCAATTGTTAGATGAACTTTAAAACCATGTCAGTTACTGTTTTTTCCTCCAAAGTTTGGAAGGTTTACCTGATTTTTACAGCAGAGGGTTTAGTTGGAGTGTTTTACCTCTGTGCGGCACTTTTTTCCACACAATGGGCTAAATGGCCAGGTCACAATAATCCCGAAGGTTAGGGGAGGGGAACCACTGGAACAGCTATTGGGAGAGAGATGATAGCCTCCCGTCAATGCCATTCAGCATGTTCTTGAACGTGCGAAGGGTACGGCTCGCCGACTCACGGGTTCACGGCTTAACGTCCCATCCGACGGAAGGCACCACAATCGAGGGACGTGGACAAGGGGAAAAGTATAAGATAAAGATCACTTCAAAGGCAAGAAGCTGAGAGTGAAATCTCTATCTAGAAATCCAACGAGGGAAATTTCGATTTATGGCATCATTAGAGATGTAGCTTTCTTAGCTCATCTGAAGTTCGCATTCCAATCTTATAGACGATTTCAGCTCTTAAGTGATAAGTAGAAAAAGCTGCCCATAATCGCATTCTTCAAATGAAAGTAGAGCATTTCTTTGCTGCAGCACCAGAGTGCATAAGATTTTAAAAATCTGATTTGCTGAGTAAAATGAACAAGATATTGTTTATTTTCGCACCAAAACTATTGACAATTCAATTGTAAGAAAATAAGGGGAACTTTTGTTTCAAACCAGATTGATTTTTAAAAAAAAAATCAATATTTTAAAAATAGTTAAAATGTTTGTTTGAGTTGTTTTACTTGTGAAAACTGCGGGATAAATATTGAAGCTACGAAGACGCCAAGGGTTGACAGAAGGGGATCCACTGGACAGCTGATAGGGGACAGTTGGAAGTCTCATTTCCAGGCCACCCAGTGTGTGGTCTTTAACGGAGCATGGGATATAGTTCTCCTGAAAAAGGGGTCATGGCTTTAGGTCATATCGGATGGATACCACCTTTTTCACCTAGAGAAAGGTGGATGTTAGCAGAAAAAATTATCAATGTTGAGACTCAAACCTATAACTGCATATTACGAGCTTGATGCGCTGGCGACTGGCACAACACATTTCATCTTTGAAACAATGTAGATAAATATATTCTAATTGTGTATCATAATCTGTTTATGTTTACTTTGAAAATTTAAATATACGATTTTATTTCTGACATAAAGTATACTGACGAAATAATAAAATAAAAATAGTGAGTAGGACCTAATATGTAGTTCAGAGGTTCGAATGTCATTGGGGCAAGCAGTAAAGGGTTTATCTCCGCAAAACTCCTCGCCCTGCCTTTCATCAGAAGAGAACACCGGTGGGCTTGGTAAGGCTCCCATCCATCGGACAGAACGTTAATCGAAAGGGGCTCCATGTGAGGGAGTGTCATACCCTGTACACGATATATAACAAAATAAATAACCTTAACGGTCGAGGATTTATGCGACCAAGGATTTATATTATCCAAATTCTGTCTTTGATGGAACTTTAACCCGGGAACTACAGATTACGAACTTGGGCGCAACCAACTGAGCCGCCCTCGCCCTCTATATCTTCGGAACGCGAGGGCGAAAATGACTGTCTATGCGTGAAATAAATGAAAAATATGTGGACTGTTTTTCGAACGCCAAAGCCAAAAATAACAACTTATCAAACAAATGCATGTGATGTGGAGAGTGTTGGGGGCAATAAATATGTCCATCCTCTGATTTCTTCCTCTTTTAAGAAGGGCAAATGTGAAAGTTAGTTTCACATTTGCTCTTCTTAATGTGAAAGTGAGTCTTCCGAAAGCGAGGACCTACAGTTACGAGTTAGGGGTCAAATGAAATGCTCGTATTAGGACCGTTATAGACTGTTTTGAATTATTATTTCCGCTATTCTTTCTTCCCTTCCACCAAGACGGGAGGACGAAATTACTCATGGGTGAATTTAACGAATTATATCTTAAAGCTTGTGATTTCTTCAATATAACGAGATATCTCAAACACTATTCCTTCGTCACTAAAAAAATATGAGGTGAAAAATTGCGGTCATTGTGTTTATGTCATATAGTAAATGAAAGTTTCTAAAGATAAGTATTTTTAGTGACAAAAATTTAAAAAAACAATAAGTGTTCTAAATCGAAGGCTAAAAAAGCTAGAAATGGAGGTAAAAAGCGGACATGCTCTCAATTTGTGAAATTTAATAATCTTTTTCCTTACTATATTTAATTTCAAATACCAATTAGTAATTGAACCGGACAAAGCATAATACTTATTAAATATATTTTAAAAATATGTGATTGACGGTTTTTATTCCTTCTTGATAAGCAATCAAGAGTTATGTTGGAAGTGGTACAAAGTTAGTAAATTATCTCCTTTGCACAAGGTAAACTTTCTGTTTCTATGAACTGTGACTGAGGTATTGGTCAGCACTGATTTCTGTCTTGGCTCTCATGCTCTTGCATGTCTTGGTTCTCATGCTCTTGCATGAGAAAGTTCCTATGAACTAACTGTCATTTATGATGTAAAAAAATGCTTTCAAGTTTCATAGCTCCTTCTATCTGTGGGCGGAAGCAAAATATTTGGCAGTTTTCTGAAGCTCATACTTTTCCAATCTGGCATGTAAATTGCACATATTGAGATTACAGACAATACTAACTTTTACAGCATTAACAGGGTTAATTTAGCATTCATCATTTGCATTCACAGTAAATTAGTTCACGGTTAACAGCAAAATATATTATAACTATTGGTAGAAGAAATTTAAAAAGATGAAATTCTAAAAAAAGAGTGCTTTAATTTTAGTTTGAAACAAGTTACGAGTTAAAAAAAAGAACATTTCGTGTTTTTTCAAAACTCTGGGAGGACGTGTGATGAAAAAGGACATGTCCTCCCTTTGGAGGACATATGGTAACCCTACGCCTATGGAACCCTTACGATGTTAATTACAATGATGGAGCATCTGATGATATAAAATATGATCTTTCGTCTATATTTGCCATTTGTTTTCCATTGTGACAAACTGGGCTTGTTTTTGTGGGAGTACGAGGGTATACGCCGTATCCCATTTCATTCATTTCACGGTTTATTAGTTACAGATTTTAAACGTATAATTGGCGATATTTTTGTTTTCCCCATTTTCAAGTGGACGACAATTCTACAGTAACAAAAGCATAGAAAGAAATCGTGATATTGAATCTATGAAAAAAGACTCAGATTTACTGTCTGTTATAAAATTTTCTTAGAGAGATTTTATTAACTTTTTATGTTAATTAGTATTTTTGTGTTACTTTCTCATTAAACTACATACATTAAAATATTTGTTTAACCGGCTGCAATTTAACATATTTCCATTCACTTGGGCATTTTCTCAACCACCAGTGACTCCTACAATATAATTGTTTTCTAGTAAAGAAACACTGGTGAAAAACATGTCACCAAATATAAATGTTACTAATATGCAGAGAGAGAGATAAATACAGACGTTACTTTCCATATTTTAGGCTTATTAACATTCCTAAGATTAAACTTCGCACCAAACATAGATGTTTTGAAATCGATTACTCGTAACACTATAAATGTTACAAGATCATGAAGAGTTATCTTGCAAGAATATTATACAATTCCTTCATAAGAATTAAAAGTTTCTAATAAAACATTTAACAAATTACACGTGATACTTTCAATATTCATAATATTACCTTGCAACAAGATGAAACATGGACTACATAATCTGCATCACTCATTCTAATTCGCAAAACAGAAATTGCTAATTTTCAAAACGTTAAATGCAGTTGCCAGTTTCAAATATAAACGTCACAATTTGGAATAAATCAAATTCGGTATCTGTTTTGATTAGCCATTTGGGAAAGTCAATGGATAAAACGGTTTAAAAGAGATATACAATTACCTGACTAATTTAAGTTTGAAAGTTATTCACACATTTTAGGTGAGCTATGCTATACCGTCCCTTCTGCTCTCTTCAAATAAATGTTATACTGACGTCAGAAAACAAGTATTTGATTTTTTTTATCTTCAATAAAGTGTATCGATTCACTCATCCATAATACGAAAGTTTTACGTCTCTAATCTTAAAAAACAGAGTTTTATACATAGTATATAAAATATATAGTGTTCCATATGTATAATTTATATATATGAGAGTTCTATATATAGAACTCTGAGCTTTAAGCAATCCATTTTAAGTTACTGAAAATAATTTGATGGAAATTTACTAAATTAAAAACATTTGGGAACTTGTGTCGTCATGCTACCTTCCGATGTGATATTTACGATTATTAAAATTTATTCTTTATTTATATTTGCATTATTTTGGCGAATGTTGACACTATGTATTTTCAGATGCTAAATAGCATGTTATGTTTATTCATATCTCCTGAATTTTAAAGCTGTTGGGGATTACTGGCGATCGTGAGCTTCTGAACTAATGGGGGGTTTAAACATTTATCAAATTTCACTCATTGCTAAAAAACATGGAATGAGTTGAAATTAAATGGAAAATATGATTAAAATTGATATAAGAAAAATATATTTATTGCCGCTAAGCTTCATAAATGCACGTAATAGCATTATAAACATTTTATAGGAAAATAAGCACACATACACTAAAAGTGGTGTCTCATATTTTTGTCTTTTTTTTTCTTCCAACTACGTGATGACTGTCTTCTGTATGAGAATGAAACCTGTCTTAAACGGAATGGATAGATTTGATGTCTCCCCCCCCCCACCCTCCATACACACAATTTCTCAAACACATGATTTCAAACTTTACATATCAGCATTTTACAAAAGCCTTCCCTGCATTATATTAAATTATCAAGATCATACATATATAATATAAAGCCAATTTCGTTTTCTATTGTTACATCGATTTCATCACCATCTTCAGCTACTATTTTCAGAGTAATATTTTACTCTTTAGAATACCAATTAGGTAGATTATTTAGTGTATCAGATGTAAGTAAAATCTTATTCGCATCGGTATATGTGCGGCAAGGCACTTCGTTCACGGTACAATCAGCTACTAATCCATTGTTTACAACATACAGTGATGAAACGTGGGCGCCTTCTCCTGGGGCCATTCAATCATCAGCCTGCCTTTGCCCCTCAAGACTGACTAATTTCCATTTCCTGTTCCTGTCGTCTAGTAGATGATGGACTTGGGCTCCTCATTCGTTTCTTATTACAGTTGGCTGGAATATATCCAGTTTTGTCATAGTTCCACACTGACGTTCTGTAGAAGTCTGGGGAGGAATTTTAACCAATTTTTAAACGGATATTATTCCTTTGGTTAATTCTTGTATTTCGTTATTCTTTTCTGAAGTTTCTTCAAGATTTTCGAATCTCACTGTGAGTTTGTTGGCAGGGGAGGAGAGCCTGGCGCACTCATATTTCATTGCATGTGCCAGAACTGACTTCATAGCCCAACATCCTCAGGCATTGTTGAGTTTCAGGGTCGGTAATAATATTATTAAATTGTTGTTGGGCTAAGCTATTCTGGATATCTGGTGGACAGTTACTATAAGCTAGTAACTGCTTGTCAGATAATCTATGCCAGGCGTTGAATATCATTGGCTAGTTCTCGCAGAGTGTCACCGCTCTTTTGTAATCGATGTTTGAACTGAATTATTTGAAACATTATGCAACAATCATCAAATCTTATTTCTAAGGCAAATACTAAACTCTGATTATCAAGTCGTTTAACATTTAAATATAGACTATAAATCCTCTGTAACAGCATTTTGTAAAGTAGCTGCAAGGAAACTGGTCTTTTCAGGTTCATTCCATCCATTGGTCCTAGAAATTACGAATTCGAATTAGGTGCCCACGACGATTGGCCACCATAGGTGGAAGAAGATAAAAATTCAGTTCTTAGAACTTGAAACTGATGTTCACAATCTGTTTTAAAGCTATCATTTTGTTGTCCATAGTCTAATTTAACGCTGTCAAATCTGGTGTTGAAATCATAAGTGATTTCATTAACATTACACTTTATATCAACCCTGCTGAGAAGTGGTCAACTTCACAAGGTCTTGGTGCTTACCATTGATACCTACTATACTGGACTGGTTTATGGATTTGAGCTTGATCATGCATGGTGGAATGGTTGCATCGATGGGCCTCTGTTGAGGTAGAACATGCCACTGTGCTTTCTGTTTGCTTGTGAGTTACCAGTCCTAGGTGAACTGAGACACGGGATACCTTTTATTAGCTGGTGGATAATCCTGATTAGAAGCCATCGCAGATACCTGAACCTAATTTAGCTAGTTGGGCATCGTCAATCCTAAACTGGAGTAACGTATCTCAGGGAGGTCTATGGCTCTTGAAAAGGTGGTGCGTGAATTTACTACCAGCATCGGTGACTTTAGCATTTAGCGGAGGAGGAAAAGGCGTTTGACCAATACCTGTGATCAGGTTGTTTTGATATTGTTGGCCCTCCCTCTCGCAATAAACGTAGTTTCTTTAAAAATCCTACTAATCATTTTCTCTCTGCAGAAATGTGGAACGTGAGGACGTCATATAGAGAATATTCTCTTGATGTCCTAACGCACGAATTCCAGCGTTTTTAACCTAGATATTCTAGGCTTGCAAGAGACCAGATGGACAATAAATTTGAGATATTTAAAAATAACTTCAAATATTTCTTTTCAGAGATGGATCATGGAAAGCATCTCCAAGGTGTAGGGTTGCATCTCAGCAAACACGCCAGTAATGCTCTTCTAGGATATGAGTGCATTAATGAAAGATTTCTTACAGCAAAATTTAAAACAAAAATTAAAGACTTGAATATCATTTGTTGTTATGCCCCCACAGAGGACTCTGATGAGAACGAGAATGATACATTTTACAGCGAGCTTCAGGATATTTTGAATTTTGTAAAGAAATGAGATATTTCTCTTGTTCTAGGTGCTACAATTATAAAGTTGGTACTGGCACTGAGCTTAGGGCCGGAGTTTTAGTTCCTTTTGGAATTGGTAGTTCCAATGGCAATTTAGAACATCTTCTACATGTAAGTAAACTTAATGGTTTGCGAATTACTAACACATACTACAAACACCGAGACATTTATAAATATACGTGGGTTTCACCTGATGAGTTGTACAGGAATATAATAGATTTCCTTTTAATTAAGAGCAAATAGGCTAGTTCAGTTAGGAATACCAGGTTATACAAGTGAGCCGAAATTGGAGCTGACCATTACCTGGTCAAAAGTGTCTGGCAGCTGATGCTTAAGAAATATCTTGTAAAGTTTAAGAAAATTACCTTCAAACTGGTCTGAAAGATCCATATATAGCCAAAGCATACCATGGTAGGCTATTTAGTCATTATGACAATCGTGGTTTGCTTACTGCTGAAGTTGAGAAAGAATGGGATCAGATTAAACCGCCTTTTCTTGAAACCAACTTTTTTTTCCTTTGGGTAAAAGACAGAAACAGAGGAAACAAAATTATGTGTGTGATAAGGCTATGGAACTGATTTCCGAAAGAAGGAAGTGCAGGATTAATATGAAACAATAACCTACTAGTCATAACAGACGGCATTCCAACGAGCTTAATAAACGTGTAAAGGATTACGTAATAGCTGATAAGAATCTTTGGCTTGATAGCTTGGCCGACAAAGCAGAGTAAGCAATGAGACAGCACAACAGAATGGGGTTGTACCAGATTATTGTTTTATGTGCGAAGAAACAGACAAGTACACAGGGATTGAGGAATAAACATGGTGAGGTGGTTGAAGGTGAGGATTCTGTGATGGCTAGGTGGGTTGAGAATTTCGGAGAAGTTCTAAATAATAGATTATTTCTACCCCCATTGTTTGTAATGAAGATAGATACATTACTGACTTTAATGATAGCCCTATATCACATTCCGGAGTTGCTTTTGACTATCTCTAAATTAAAGCTGCATGAATCCCATGGCTTGATTAAATCACCACTGAAATGCTTAGAGCTGGGAACTTTTGTGTTGTAACATGGCTGACCGAAGTTTTGAATATTTTTTGTAATAAACGTGTTGTTTCTAAGGATTTTATTAAAGCTATCATTGTCTCGATTTTTAAAAAAGGTGATCGCAGTTCTGGTGTGACTTATAGGGGAATTAGTTTACATTCTGTTACAGGTAAAGTTCTTTGCATGATTACACTTAATAGAATTAAGAATTTAGTTCGTTTACAAGTGCGTGATGAACAGTGTGGTTTCAGAAGTGGTAAAGGATGTACTGATCAAATATTTTCACAGGCAGATTCTTGAGAAATGTTTGGAGTTTCAGAAACCTGTGGTTATTAGATTTATAGATTTCCAAAAGGATTTTGACTCTGTTGATCGACATATTTTGTGGTTGAATGTTAGGTCATATGGAATACCTGATAAGTTAGTTAGTATAATGAAGCTCTCTGTAATAATATTACGACAGATGAACGAGGAACAATCAAATCGTGATGTGATATCATTTTGATCCTCGTATGTGCTTCGCGTGAGAATTATGTCACCAGCCTCTTCGAAAGAAGTTAACTTAGAAAGGCCTTGTTGACTAATGATGTTGATGAGACTGGTAATAGGGTATATATGGTGAGGAAAAAAAATAATGATGAAGACTGGTCTCGCAGACTTGAATGACTGAACTCTTGAGCAAGTGTCTCAATTTAATTATCTTGGAAGCTATGCAACAGATACTGGTGATGTGCGGCATGAGATAAATAGAAGGATAGGGATTGCCGCTGGGAGTTTTAAGAATCTATGGAGAAGGTGGGAAAAAAAGACGCATACACCTAAAGACTAAAATAAGGCTGTATAATAGTTTGGTTCTTTCTAAGTTTAGTTATGGTAGCGAAACATGGACCTTTGCAAGCAGGATGCAAGAACTTGATGCTTTTGATTATAATTGCTTACACAGTATCTTGGGCATTATGTTGTTTGACTTTGTAAGTAATGATGAGGTTAGAAGAAATCATCAGCCACTTTTGATCAGCGTATTGTGCAGAAAGAGACTACGTTGGTTTGGCCACGTTGCCCTTATGCATAGTTGCAGATTGGTATTATGAACAGTGTGCCTAAGGGTTGCAGAAAAATGAGAAAACCTAGGATTCGATGTGCAAACAATGTCAGACAGGACCTTGATGTAATTGGCATGGAGTGGGCAAATGCAGCACCTGTAGCTCAGACGTGAAACGTCTGGAGAGAAAAATTAGTCTGGTTGAACCTCCGTAGTCCATGGCTGCCTGAGGATTCTGTATGTGTGTATGTATAATTTATTCATAATCAATTTCAACGTTTAAATATTACACTATCTGCTGAGTTCTTTTTTTTAACATTCATGTTGATCAATTATTTCACTGATTTTACTGCTTTGAGTACTGATTTAAGCTTTTAAATGATCATTCTGAGCCGCTAGTTTGGCTTTCAAGCCATTATATTGAGTCGTTATTTCAGCTCTCATACCAGTTGTTAGTTTCACCAATTCATCCATACTTCTAGTGAAAGGCATTCAAAATAATCCCATTTCCGACACCAAATGTTGCACATTTTTGTGGTTTACGGAACGTGAATTCAAAAATATGTAAGTATACTATAAACGAACAATGCAATGAAAAATCTAACTCTAAATGAACTTATTTAATATCTAAGGCAAAAAAACTACATTAATCATAAACAATTTCTCACTATATACTTAAAACACCAATATGCTATATATCAGTGCAAAATGATCTGATAATCACAATTACCAGATTATTTTCTTATAGGACTGCTTAATTAAGTACAACAAAAAGTATCAGTGAGAACAACAACAGGAATTCTCTATCTTTTTAAAGTTTACTCCTCATTCGAAAGAGTAGGTGACGTAAATTATGTTCTCCGTGTTATATCTCGGGTTCCTCGTAACGAAAAGTATCAGCGAGAACAACAACAGGAATTCTCTATCTTTTTAAAGTTTACTCCTCATTCGAAAGGGTAGGTGACGTAAATTACGTTCTCCGTGTTATATCTCGAGTTCCTCGTAATACCATAGTCCGGGCTTCATTGTTGCACTTTCTGCTTTTCGTTACAATATATATTCTCTCTAATCTGGATCTCAATAAAGATCAGCGTTGTAATTTCGTTTCTTGCTAACGAATTAGATGGAAATCAGACGAATACTCACGAGAACGAAGAAATCAGGAATTGCATTTAGTTACTATAATAGGAATTTCAGTAATGCGATATCCTTTTTTTAATTTTATTTCTCCCAAATCAATCAATCGAAAATTAAAAGAATTCACTGGAGAAAGATGAAACGAAGGTTAATTTGTTTGATACATTTCTTTTTAATCATCAATGAGAAATCGAATAAATTCACTGCATGAAAATGAAAACCACACACATGTACAGGTACTTTTAGTAACTAATTCAGTTATTGATTTTTCATTTGATTATCCATATGCACTGAGTGCACACTTTATCAGGTAAACCCTCTTTTCATGAAATAGACTGCTCCTTCAATGACAGCATCAGATGTTCCTGCCATGCTATTTAAAGTAGATACGCAAGTATACCTTGTTAGAATTGGTGTACAGTGGTCGGATGCAGCAGATGTAGCTCAGGACAGATATGCTTGGAGAATTAAACTGCGCGGTCTGGTTGGACCTCCGTAGCCCATGGCTGCTTGAGGATGATGATGATGATTGACGCAGGAGAATTGGGAAGACGAAATAATGAAGTGAGTTTACGTGGCCTAATGATTGCAATAAATGTGGAAGGAGAAGAGGTAAGGTAAAAAGCTAGGCATAAATGGCGCCTCCTGTCGTATTTTTGGCGAAACCACTGTTTGTGAATTCAAGCTGTGCAAACGAAGTCATTATTTAGGATATCAGAGTTATTTGCATTAGAATGTTTTCAATGCCAGATGTTTTTAGTGACCAAAAATATTTAAAAAAATATTAGTACTGTATTTAAACTGACAACCCTTATTGAAATATAAAGATCATGTAACAATTACATTCGAAAGTACTCTAGAGTTTTTATTACCTAATTTTTTTGTGTCTTCCTAGTATTAAAATTGATTTTGCTAAAAAGTACTTATATCAAAATATAACATATCTAGCCTCAAGAGTATGTGTACGTTTGATGCCTGTTGGGAAGAACGGATGCTGTCTTTTGTGTTCCTCCAGTTATTCTGATGCTTTGCGACTTCAAAAGGTAATCGAGGTTCTCACCTCAGAATTATTCGACATACAGATAGAGCAATATATGGATTTTTCAGAGCATTTTAAAAACTGCATCAACTATCATGGAAAATGGTACAGAATTTATACTACAGTGGATATCGGCAAACAGGGTATCTAGGATAATTAGTTTGCCGACCCTTTGGTAAAGTCAGCATTGTCGGATAAAAAATCTCTCTGTTTCTACATGGGAAATGTACACCTCAAAAAGATAATAAAGAAAAACTGGATGAAGCATTTCAACATCACTTTGAAGAATTAACATCTGGCAAATACGATCATCGAAAAATTATTCACAATGGCATTTTTCCCTTCCGAATTACGGTATGACAAAAAGTCAACAAGTTAATTTGCATCACAGGTTCCAAACGGGCTGAACTTTTAAATGATTCTTTATTTAAAACGAAAAAGGATAATTCTCCCAACAACCTTCACTGCAATTTGAGAGCTAAAAATAGGCCACGCAGGTCTTTGGCATTCACAACACAATATATAATCTTATTCTATATGTTTCTGTTTTGACGAAATCGTACTAATATTTGGTCCAAAATATCATTGGACTTTATAAATCACATTAGCCTTTGCTGACCACCTCGGTGTTTTTTTCCCTTATAAAAAAGGGGAAATATGGAAACAATTGTTTCCCTGTATCTTCAGAATGCAAGGGCCAAAAATAGCAAGCTATGCATTAAATGAAAGTTTGTGACATAGGGAGCGTCGTAGGTTATGAAGATTTCTGCCTAAATGTTCTTCTCTCCGCCGCCCCTCCGTTCAGAAAAAAAGAGACGGAAATTATGAGAAGGATTGCTTGATTATATCTTTGAAAAGCGAAGATCCAACGTAACAAGTTTTATGTCAAATTTAATATATACAATTTGTCCAATTTTGGTCAAAATATCGATGGAGTCCTCAAAAATATTTTGCTGGTTGCGATATATCAGAATAACGGGAAATATTTTGAGTCAAAAATATTGATTAAAAGTTAAAGTAAGATTGGTATTAAAAATAATATTTTATAACACTGATTTTATTTTTAATAAAAAAAACCTACTAGTTTAAAAATTCTTCTAGTTTATTGTCTAACATTCACAATAATACATAAATAATAATACATAATACACAAAAACAAATAAGCAAGATTGAAAAAGAAATAAGAACATAAAAGAAAGGAAATAATAATAGGTTTCGAATCTTGAAACCAAAGGGCAGACTGTCTGCTCGTCCAGGAATCAAAAGATTCTACTAGTGAACACTTTCTAATGGTTACACTGTGGTATGGCTTAAAAAACTGAGAAACAGATAAACTCTAGCTAGCATTTTATGTATTCTTCCAAATTCTGAATGTTAAAAGAATATTCCTTTAGATATTTTTTAAAAAATGAAATACTTTTTTCCATCCTGAAAATATAATCAAGTAAATTAAATTTTTTATTGCGACGTAAAGGAAATGCTGCCTCCTAATACTTTTATGAGGGAAAGGTACAATAAACATTAATCCAACTCTTCTTGAATTATAAGGTAAAATTAAATGAAAAATCCACTGTTGGTTGGTTAGTAAACAGAAATAACAAAATCTTATAAAAATAAATTTTTCTAATACGACAGAAGTGTTCAGTAATCAATCATCACAGGAAAAGTCCTGTAGACAAGGAACACCTGAAATAATGAGCTAAAAAAAATGCTTGCACTTACTGGAATTCGAACCCGTCTCCCAGGTCACACATTAATTCGGTTTATTGTTCTCCAGGTCACACATTTAATTCGAACCGCTACCACCGAGGAACTGATTGGCATGTAGCATATTTATAAAAGAAAAACTCTTAACATTAAATACTAAATTTTTATGTACATAATGCAATTTTTTAAATTGTGTTCATATAAACCTCCCCCCCCCCAAGCTACATGTACCATATTGAATAACCGAATATACCCAAGCAAAATATAGTAAAATCATAGAATTTTGTATTTTGAATTTTAATACTTATTGTTCGGAACATGCACTTCTTCTCTGGGCAACTCAGAGTACTTTCTCTACTCATAAGTTAACTTGCTCAGAGCTGTTGGCTTGATTTATCTCTGAGCAGCACATTTTTGTACAAAATTGGCCAAATGATAAGGTCACAACCACCACTATGGCCTAGAGAATGTTGGGGAAAGAAGACCCACCAGCCAGCCGTTAGGGCACCAACGGTAGAATCCCATCAGGAGCATCCAGAGTATCCCTTTAACATGCACAGGGTATGACTCTCCTGCAAACCGAGCCACTGCTGAACGTCACATCAGACTGAAGGCAGCCTGTCCTAGCTAATGGTGTCCCCTACTGATTACGAGCCTGGATTGCTACCGACTGAGTCCCCGTCGTTCATATTAAATCTAATGATCAAGAGGAGCTTGTAATAAATGGCCGATTTGGAAAAATTTGTGGAATATCGTTGTTTTACACACATTTTGGAAAATTGCATATATTTGGAGATTTCTAAAGATAATATAACCAAATTTTTCATGGTGATTCCTAAGACAAAGGAACAGGTATGTTCTGTGTTTCGTTAATGCCTCAAAATTTCTTGTTGCCCCAGAGAAATGGGATAATTTCTCATAAACTGTAAGATATACAACCACCATATTCCATAGGAGAATTCCATTTAATGCAACTCCCTAAAGCAGCGAAAGGATTTGGTCTTCAAACATTCGTCCTCCAACAAAAAATAAATGAGCTCCTTTAAACATCAGCAGAGACATGAAATTCAGTTCACAGATTCCCCTTATCATAGCTTTCGGAGACTTTTCTTCCCTAAGGAACTTCTGGTACCAATAAAAGGGAAGGACGCCTGTTAAATGGGACATTAAATTCGACACAATTACCTTTTACTAGGAGCATGAAGAAACATTTTCTTTCTCTCAAACAAAAAAAGTAAATAATAAATATTGTCTCCAGCAGCTGCTTGTCACAGAGGTTTGACGGGAGCGTTTCAGATTATAGGCCATAGCAGAAGGTCTGTGAGGATGGACAGATCTCAGCACAAAGACAACATAAACATCCGTATCTTTCTCTGAAACAAAAAAAGTAAATAATAAATATTGTCTCCAGCAGCTGCTTGTCACAGAGGTTTGACGGGAGTGTTTCAGATTATAGGCCATAGTAGAAGGTCTGTGAGGATGGACAAATCTCAGCACAAAGACAACATAAACATCCGTGTCTTATCCAGGTGCCTTTGATCATTAGCCATACACGCTAACCATTCCGCCACTGGACTACAAAAAAATTTAATTGTAATGATTTTTCGTCTCTATACTTTTTGAAAATGCTTGTCTTATCGCCATGAATAGGTACTTGATATTCTTGATAAATGATCACCATCCATATTTGAAATTGGAAGAACGCATATTTTAATAAATATCTTGAACTTAAACAAGAGTGGTGATTTCTAAGTTCATTATAGACACTACCCACACATTTTGAAGCACATTTATTATGTCGTTGAACCAAACAAACTAATCTGATATTGGATTTATTTTTTGAATTCTTAATTAGTAGTCACAAGGAATGCAATGATTAGGTATGGATTGTGGAGAACTTATTATACACCTCTTAGGAGGCAGATTGGAGTCTTTCTTCAATGACATCATCCAATCAGATTTTTAATGCTCACGTTGCATGCCTTTCTTGCACACAGAGCTACAACTCAGCATCCCATTCAATGGACATTGGCTTTTCAATAACAATAGGAATCATTTCCTCATAGAAAGCAAAGTATTGACTTGAGGAGAAAAATCTCAAAAATGGCGCTCAGTTATGATTCTGTGGAGTTATTTATCATAAGACGTATCATAAAAACCTGCTATTTCAAATTATAGCATGTTCTTTAACATGCATAGGGTATGGTTTAGTGTCCCTTCTGATGGATGCTGTCTTTTCAAGCCCATCGATGTACCCTATTGACTGAGGAGTTTGGTGAAGATAAATCTAAACACTGGCACAGGTGGGACTCGAACCTATGAAATACAGATTACGAGAATAACATACTACTGGCGAAGCCACCTCCACCCCACTTTGAGCTTATTGTAAATAGAATGTCATCCTGTGGCCAAATGGTTGGGGACTTGGCTACAGATCAAAGGGACCTGGGTTCGAGCCCTGGGTAAGGCATTGATATTTGTGTTGTTTTTCTGCTGAGGTCCTACCATCCTCAGAGACCTTCTACTATGGGGTATTAAACTGAAAAGCTCCTGTAGACTTTTGTGGCAAGCAGCTGCTTGAGGGGGTATTTATTGTTTTTAATTGTAAATAGTGAGAAATACATGAATTTTGCATTTGAGACATTTTATCAAATATTGTCTTGTTTGCCAAAGCAAGTTCTTATTCTGGAAAGAAATGTAAAAACACACGTGCAAATTATCTGTTTTGATTTTTCTTATATTCTATTTTCTTACCTTCTTCCTATTTCCAGGTAAAACCATTACTGAAGTGAATCAAGGATTTAATGATTCTTTAAATCTCTCATTTAGCAGCATTCTATTAAGAATTAAAAAATGTCATTACACACATAACTGAGAAAAAATTTTATTCAAAACACCACAGTAATGGTTTTTCTTGGTATGCGTAAAAAGAAGGGCTCTCAGAGCTGATGTCAGCGAATAGGCTTTATGACATATACACGGGGCTTCTCTTTTGTATATGTTGAAAGATGCCAATCATAGTCGATTTCTGAGAAAAGCCTTATAGCAAACTTCAGATACATGAGGATTCTCTTTTGAATGTGTAAACAAATGCGTCACAATCAATGCCAGAGAAAAAGCTTTCTGGCAGATATCACATACGTGACGCTTCTCTTTTATGTGCATTAAAATATTGCTTTTTAGAGTTGATGACCAACGAAAGGCTTCATGGCAGACAACATATACATGAGACTTCTCTTTTGAATGCGTCAAAAGAGGGTTTTTCAGAGACACCTGAGAAAAGGCTTTATGGTAGACATCTCATATGAGGCATCTCATTTCTGTGCTTTAAAAGATGTCTTTTCAGAGTTGGTCTGAGAAAAGGCTTTATGGGAGACATCACATACATGAGGCTTCTTTTTTGTGTGCGTTAAAAGATGGCTTTTCAGAATCAATGCCTGAGAAGTCTTTATGGCAGACATCACATACATGAGGTTTCTGTTTCCTGTGTGTTAAAAAAGGCTTTTCATAGTAGATGTAAGAGAAAAGGGTTTATGGCAGACATCACATACATGGTTTTTCAAAGTCCATTTCCAAGAAAAGGCTATATGGCACACAGTACATACATTAAACTTTTCTTTTTTTTATGCGTTAAAAGATATTTTTTCACAGATAATGTCTGAGCAAAGACTTTACAACAGTTATCATATATACGAGGCCTCTCTTTTGTATGCTATAAAAGGTGGCTTTTCAGAGTTGATATCTGAGAAAAGGCTATATGGCAGACATCACATACATGAGGATTCTCTTTTCTGTGTGTCAAAAGATGCCTTTTCTAGACGATGTGTGAGAAAAGGCTTTGCAGCACACAACACATAAGGTTTCTTTTTTTGTGCTTTAAAAGATGACTTTTCAAATGCGAGTTGATGTCTGAGAAAAGGCTTTATGTCAGACATCACATACGAGGTTTCTCCTTTGTGTGCTTTAAAAGATGTCTTTTCAGAGTCGATGTCATCTTTAACACATACAACAAAAGCCATCTTTTAACACATACAAAGGAGAAGTGAACACAAAAAATGGTTATGGCAGACATCACATACCTTTTGGTATGTGATGTCTGCCATAACCATTTTTAGATTTTATTAGATTTATTTTTTTATTCTTTTCCCAGAAAAGGTGTACATACAGACATACACCTTTTCTGGGAAAAGGCTTTATAGCAGACATCACATACATGAGGCTTCTCTTTTTGTGCGTTAAAAGATGACTTTTCAGACTAGATCTTGGAGAAAATGCTTTATGTCAGGCATCACATACATGAGGCTTCTCTTTTGTGGAGGGCGGGGGTGGCTCAGTCGGTAGCGCGCCAGGCTCGTAATCTGTAGTTCCCAGGTTCGAGTCCCAGCTGGGTCAGCGTTGAGATTTTTCTCCGCAAAATTTCCCCGCCCTGCCCACGGTCAGTAGGGGACACCGATGGGCTTGGAAAGGCCGCCGTCCGTCGGATGGGACGTTAAGCCGTGGCCCCGTGTGCGGGAGAGCCATACCCTGTGCACGTTAAAGAACACGCTGGATGGCCTTGACGGGAGGCTACCATCTGTCTCCCAACAGCTGTTCCAGTGGGTCCCCTCCCCAAACCTTCTCTGAGCCTTCGGGGTCCATGTGACCTGGCCATTTAGCCCATGGTGTGCAAAAAAGTGCCGCTCAGAGGTAAAACAACCCAACAACAACCCAACTCTTTCGTGTTTGTTAAAAGATGTCTTTTCAGAGTTGATGTCCGAGAAAAGGCTTTATGACAGACATCACATGCATGGGGCTTCTCTTTTGTGTGTGTTAAAAGATGTCTTTTCAGATTCGATGCGTCAGAAAAGGCTTTATAACAGACGTCACACGCATGGGGCTTCTCCTTTGTGTGTGTTAAAAGATGCCTTTCCACATATGATCTACGAGCAAAGGATCTATGACAGACATCACATACATGGGGCATCTTTTGTGTGCGTTAAAAGATGTCTTTTGAGACATGATGCCTGAGAAAAGGTTCTGTGGCAGACATCACATACGTGAGGCTTCTCTTTTGTATGTGTTAAAAGATGTCTTTTCAGATTCGATGCGACAGAAAAGGCTTTATGACAGACATCACATGCATGAGGCTTCTCCTTTGTATGTGTTAAAAGATGGTTTTTCAGAGTCGATGTACGAGAAAATGCTTTATGACAGACATCACATGCATGAGGCTTCTCCTTTGTATGTGTTAAAAGATGGCTTTTCAGATTCGTTTTTTGAGAAAATGCTTTATGGCAGATGTCACATACATGAGGCTTCTCTTTTGTGTGCGTTAAAAGATGGCTTTTCAGATTCGATGTGTGAGAAAAGGTTTTATGACAGACGTCACATACATGAGGCTTCTCTTTTGTGTGCGTTAAAAGATGGCTTTTCAGATTCGATGTGTGAGAATAGGTTTTATGACAGATGTCGCACACATGAGGCTTCTCTTTTGTGTGCGTTAAAAGATGACTTTTCAGATTCGATGTGTGAGAAAAGGTTTTATGACAGATGTCACATACATGAGGCTTCTCTTTTGTGTGTATTAAAAGATGACTTTTCAGATTCGATGTGCGAGAAAAGGTTTTATGACAGATGGCACATGCACAAGGCTTCTCTTTTGTGTGCATTAAAAGATGACTTTTCAGATTCGATTTTTGAGAAAATGCTTTATGGCAGATGTCACATGCATGAGGCTTCTCCTTTGTATGTGTTAAAAGATGTCTTTTCAGAGTCGATGTTTGAGAAAAGGCTCTATGGCAGACATCACATACATGAGGCTTCTCTTTAGCGTGCGTTAAAAGATGGCTTTTCAGATTCGATGTGCGAGAAAAGGTTTTATGACAGATGTCACATACATGAGGCTTCTCTTTTGTGTGCATTAAAAGATGACTTTTCAGATTCGATGTGTGAGAAAAGGTTTTATGAAAGATGTCACATACATGAGGCTTCTCTTTTGTGTGCGTTAAAAGATGACTTTTCCAATTCGATGTGCGAGAAAAGGTTTTATGAAAGATGTCACATACATGAGGCTTCTCTTTTGTGTGCGTTAAAAAATGTCTTTTCAGGGTCGATGGCTGAGAAAAGGTTCTATTGTAGACATGACATACACGAGTCTTCTCTTTTGTATGTGGTACAAGATGTCTTTTGGAAAAGATTGTCTGGAAAATAGTTTTATTACAAGCATGAAGCTTCCGCTTTCTGTATGTTAAAATAAGACTTTTAAGAGGCAATGACTTAGAAACGTTTTTATTATGCATGTCATGTGTATGAGATTCAGCTTTTGTATGCAATAAACAATAGGTTTTCACATTTGACGTTTCAGCAAGACCTTTATTGTAATTTTCACCAGAACAAAACTTCTCCCTTATATTTCTGAAATGACGGCTTTGCGAATGCGAGTGGTTATCAGCATACCGATAAAGGTTTATTTTATTTTGAGTATAAATAAGTTTCTCACTTACTTCTTTTGTGGATAAAGAATTAACACAAATATGACATCCATGGACTTTTCCTCTTGTATGTTTCAGATGATGTTTTTCAATAAACGTTTTATAAGGAATATCAAAACCATTAATTGACTCTATTATATCTGTCTTAGATTTTGGGTCTCTTCCCCTATCACTCTTTGTTTTACTGATATCATTGTCATAATACTGTATTTTATTAACAGTAAATGGGCGTTTCATCAGATTTCTTCGCCTAAGAAATATTTTCCGATAAGAGTAACAAATATAGGAATATTTATTTCTTCTTTTCACCATTTTTGCTATAAAACTAAAATCCGTATTAGAAATCTTTTATTTTTTGTGCACACACTAAGTAAATATTAATTATAGTACATTACGAAATGCTTCTACAGGAATGCTAAAGCTCTCTTCTGTGTATCTTGTATGCAGCAATTTAATATTTATCACATGAAGGGTTGTTGCAAAATATTTCTACAAATGAAATATTCGGCATCTTTTACATTGCAGAACTTCATTTTACTATAAAAATGATTATATTTATCTTATAGGAATAAAAACCTTTCTATGATATTATGGATTATGAGTTTCTGTGAAATAATATACTTCTTATGCCATTAAATATTTTGAAATTCTTGGTTACTCATTCCATTCCAATTCAGTATTTGCAACAGCAATGTTAAAGTGCAAAAGTACATATCGTAAAATGAAGAACGAATCTTTAAAATGAAGACAGCATACTTCGTGCACACCTTCTACCTAAGGAAATAAAACATAACTAAAAGGAAAAGTTATCATTAAGAATATATTTAACAAATCACTGCAATTATTAATATATAGAAATCTTTAATCATCTGTCATTCCAATGAATGAGTACTTTCTTTTAATATTTAAAAAGAACACAATATAATTAAAGTAAAACGAAAAAGTATAAACAGAATAACGTATATCGCCTCTGACGCATATGGGAATCGGATTTTCGTAGAGAAGTAAGCTTTTCGTTTACCTACTTTTGCATTACTTAGAAGTTTTAATTCGTGTAAACCGATCAATGAATAGATGATGGGGAAAACGCAAATAAATATTTCTATTTTCCCTGTCATACATTATGCATTGCAAAGTATTTATATAGTAAATTGCATTTGCAAGGTATTCATTTAGAAACTATAAAACATAAAAAATTGTAGGGACTCAGCAGCTAGGGCGGAAGGAGTTAAGGCTGGAATCGCTATTTTGGTGGCAGCGACTTCTCACCAGCAGCGGAACCAGAGAACAAAAGTTGATGTGGCACTGAGAATCATGTGCATACGCTATTGGCCAAGACATCCTAACGTCCCCCGAAGGACACGTGACCTCATCCGGCAGGGTTGTTCAAACTGGGACTTGCATGCAGACCATGAGACCTTCCGGATGTCAGATGGATTGTCTGTGTCTCACTTAAGCTTTGTTCACTATCTAGCGGTGGGACTGCTGAGGCTCATTACAGCCTGTGTTGTTTTTGGCCAGTGACTTCACCAGGTGGGCAGTCACTGTATGTATATAATTTAAATTGTAAATAAACAAATGTATATATGAAATACCTGAGTTGTGTATTCGGCCACCTGAGTAAATCATCCTGAGATAGGGGCAGATACCCTTCTACAAATGCTCTCACACACATTGACAGAAAAATAACCCGGTCCAGACAAGCAGACAAGGAGTCTGTCTACATTGGCATCAGAAAGTGGAATCTGTGTTTTGAGAGTTGGGTACGAGGCGGTGTCCCATTAAGGGGCAGTTTAGCGAAGATTGAGTGCTGGCAGGAGAGTAAATCATTGCTGCAAGAACTTTTTAGGTTCAGGTGCGGTAAGATCTAGCCGGTAAAGACAGTTTTTGTATTGTTGTTATTCTGTGCTATGCCATATAATACACGAGGGACAACGCGAAATACGGTTCTAAATCTAATGACACAGACACTACTCCAGACAGATCAAAACAAAACATGGAGGCTATTGGGTCTGATTTCTCAGGAGGTGCTGTCAGTGATTATTCTCCGACTCAGAAAATAGCAGAGCAGTCCGATGATGCCAGAAAGCATGAATTAGTATAGAGGAAAATTGAATTAACGTGACTTGAGCTAGTTGATAGACAAGCCAACGTGAGGCCGATGAGTGAAGAGAGTGTATGCGACTGGAGATGGAGGCCGAAGAAAGGCAAATGTAACGTGAGCATGATCTGCAAATGAGGCGTCTTGAGCTTAAGACAGCAAAAGCAAGCAGTGTCGGATCTCTTGGTGCATCGTGTGATCATTACAATTCACCTGGGTCCGATTCCCATGGCAGAGCAAAAAGGAAGGTGCACGAGGAGCTGAAATATTGGATTTTGGTTCTTCGTACTATGCTGGGATCGCCCGCAGAAACTCTCCTCGACATTCTTTTGTCTTTCAAGAGGATAGAGAGCGTTTTCGTTAATCAGAGCGTACCTGAAAAGGTTAGGGGCCACGTAGTCCTCCCCATTTTTTGGGAGAAGCTGAACGATCTATTTTTTTCATTGCCTGATGAGAATGCTAGTGATTACAGTAAGCTCAAAGCGTACGTTTTGGCGTGGTGTAAAGTCTCTGCAGTTGAATACAAAAGGCAATTCGATGAGTAAAAGAAACTTGCGCATGAAACGTGGAACACGTTTTTGGAAAAAATTTGTTAAATGTGGAAAAGGTATATTGAGAGCAGAAATTTACCACATTTGAAGAATTAGTCGACCTGCTGGTGGCAGATCGAATTATCAGAGGTACCGAGTATCACTGGCGAATACGTTGCATTGCAGAAGCAATCGCACTGTTGCATCCAAGAGACCTCATAGATTGCATAATACAACATTTAGCGAGCAGTCAAATTAATGCGCGTCCACGGGACTCTGATCGACAGTTGGCCAGGTACATTTCTCGTCCCATGCATGAGCAAGTAGAAAAAAAAGCGCCTATGCAATATGTGAAGCGATCAGCATAATTCAATCCATTTGCTAGCACTAGCAATGCACGTGGCTGTTTGGAGTGCACCTCGAACCAGCAATTTCGCAGATTTTGCCAAAATGGTGGGCAAAGAGAAAATTGCCCAGTGCTGGGATTAATACATCCCAGACTGTATGAGACGAGCCAGAAGAGGTGTTATGTGCGCGCATTTCAATGCATATGTTTCAAGCTCAGGATGAAGGGCAATTAGCAACAGCTAGACTTGCCCAGCTTCAGACAGTAGACAAGCAATGCAGCCAGAATGCTTTCACAGCTTTCATTGATTCTGGCCCTGAAATTTCTGTGTTTAAAAGAGATGTTGTCCCAGATAAGTTTTTCACACCGAAGTGGATGATTAAGCTGAAGTCAACATTTGGAGATAGCTGAAATGATCCACGTTCCTGTGCTTTTAGAGGGGGGATGCCGTACCCCATGACTCGGCCAGAAATGAATTTAGCGATTGCAGTTTCATCGGGCCTGGCACTTCCTGCACTTCTGATGATGGATGATTTTATAAAGCTTTCTGCCGTTAATTTAGATGAAGAGCACACTTCAGTTTCGAATAGAGCAAGTGATTTGGTGAAGGCTCTCAGAAGCAACATATACTACATGACGTCACCTTCCGAAACATGCGAGAGGCTGCTTGCTTCAGCTCCTGATGTTACTGTGGCAACAGCCAGGCAAAAACGCGCAGGCACAGAACTCATTGCTACTGCGACTAGAAATGATGATTCATTGCCTGCTAGTGTCAGCCAACTAGCAGAACTCCTAGGTCTTCAGCAGAAGAAAGCATCTGCGTCACGGAGCGAACAGGAAGTACATATTGGCAGTGTTAGTGAATTATCACGAAGTGAACTAACTGTGAATGAGAATGAGAGCAAACAGCTTAGGCGAAATAATTCACCAGAGTTTGAGGACCGGGTATTTTGGGAAAAGTTTAAGAAGCAACAGAGAACTGACCCCTGTTTAGTCGAGTCCTGGAGCGATGCGAAGTTGAATTGGCAGAAAAATGTTGTCAGATGGAGTCCTGCAACAGGTGGGTCGAGTAGGAGATAGGATTTTTCATAGATATGTGGTCCCGCAGGATGATAGTGTTGATGCAATGAGAAGGGAGCATTCGTTGATCCTTGGAAATCATCTTAGTGCTTCGGACACATTAAGCAATCTGCTGCCTTTCCATTGGTGGTCCATGATTGCGAAAGACGTAAAATAATTTTGCGATTCTTGTGTGATATGTGAGTCATGGAAGAGGGGCGGAGCTGACCTTAAGACGACAGGGAGATCTGGTGGGAGGCTGCCGCCTGTGATCTGAGCCATTGGGTGCAGAGGCTCTGAACTTTATCGTCCGCCAGTACTGAAGGGGGAAGAAGCAAGACTGGATGGGTGTGGCCATGTCAGTAAGCTAAAGGGCTCTCCAGTGAAGTTCTCCCAAAAGGAGACGTTTCTTGGGAAGACTCATGACGTGGAGAAGAGATTTATTGGCTCTGTTCTCAGGATGGCATTCCATGGCAGATGGAAACGGGTTGCTCCCCACCTGAAAGATTAGTGGCACTGAGTTCTGCAGCGGGTGTGGCAGCTAAGCAAGTGTCCCGAATTGGCACCAGCTGTACAGAATGCAACCGAAAAAGGGTTTAGCCAAGTTGCGGGTTTTGTCACCATTGTTAAGAAGCGTTACAACAGAAAATGAGGGGAGAGCGATGCATGCAATAGTGCATGAACCACATGAACTGAAGCAGTGCTTTGAATGTCGCAGACACATGGCTGCGAGTGGTGCGCACTGGACCAAGGTCAGCAGGGAGTGTGCTTGCTGACAGCTCACGGAAGAGTCCTCATGGAAAGCTCCAGAACAGACCTGCTTGGATGGTTTCTGGATCGCGAATCTTGGCAGTGGCAACAATCAGATGCGTGCATCTACAAGAACTTGGAAACACTACCGGTACAAGGTAATGCTGCTACTCTTTCGTGGTTGTGGATAATCTCGGAGGCAGAGTATTGGGGAAGACACAGGTTAGGGGGGGTAAATGGTGCAGGATGACGATGGGGCATTAACTTGGGTTGAGCTGCAGTCGCCCAAGGCAACGAACTCCTCCTAGCGTACAGCGAAGATCACGTGTAAATGTGTACATTCAGTGATGGGTGTGACGTCCAATTATGGACTTCGTCATAAACTTTGTGCCATAACTGTATCAACAATTTGGTAAACATATTGATTTGGCTACATCTGTGTTGTGTGTGAATATTTTACCGTGTGGCAACCAGATTGATGCAAATCGTGATTCTTCTTGGCCCTCTTTAAAAAAAGGACTTCCGTGGTCGACGCTGACTTTGTGACATATGTGTCTTCAATTATTGGTGCACTGCAAACCTTCGTTGTGCAAACATTTGTATGAACTCGACAGTTCGATGAACAGTGACTGTCGTTCACAAGAGACGGGTTCGAGTTACTGGGTAACTGAATTAGAAATCGAGGAAGGGGACATCTGCTTCGAATTTCTTAAATAAGAGGGGCGTGTAGGGACTCGGAAGCTAGGGCGGAAGGAGTGAAGGCAGGAATCGCCATTTTGGTTGCAGCGATTTCCGACTTAGTGACAGAAAACTGGCTGCAGAGCCAGTTTTGGGAGCTAGGCAACAAAAGTCGGATGGCACTAGGAATCGTGTGCATACCTTATCGGACGAGACATCCTGTGCTCAAAAGGACACATGACCTCATCCAGTGGGGTTTGTTCAAAATGGGACCACAAAACCTTCCAGATATCAAACGGATTATCTGTGGTTCACTTAAACATTGTTCACTATCTAGCAGTGGGACCGCTCAGGCTCAATACAGCCTGTTGATTTTTGCCAGTGACTGAATCAGGTGGGAAGTCACTCTATGTATATAGTTTAAATTGTAAATAAACATATGTGTATATAAAACATATGTGTATATAAACATGTGTGTAAATCATCTTGACGAGATAGGGGCAGATACCCTTCTGCAAATGCTCTCAGGCAGAGAAGGAGCCTATTTACAAAAATATTTGTCTTTTATTTCTTAAATTTAAAAAGTTGATTTTTCTCACATCCCTCTGAGAAAAGGGGACAAATTATTGCTATCAGTGGAACTGACACTCTATCAATTTCAAATTTCTATCAGACACCGATCGCTTGCAACATTTGTTAAAATGTTTGCCGTTTCCATATATCATGATGTTTAACGATATAAATTGAAACTAATTGAAACTAAATATTTTTAAAACGCGAATTATCATATTTTGTTATTAACAATCCAAAGAAAAAAAGTTTTCCAATTATCTATTAAAATAAAACAGTTGCGTTTGCCACCCACCCTGAACGTAAGGAATCAATTCATTGTTGCCAATGGAAACTTCGTCACCTTCACCAAAATTTCATGTTTCAAGTCTAAATACATCATTCATAATATTCGCAAAAGAATTTGGAATTTTTCGCTTTTCCACCGTTAGAAGGCGCATTTATAGCTTTTGGGAAATTCAGAAAGTTCATATCGTAATATTTGAGCCATACCTATTCAACCTAAAAAGAATTTTTAATATATCCCTAAAAACACACAATTATCTATTGAATCAAACAAGTTCCATTGCATTTCCCTCTCCCCCCGAGTAACAGGGGTTAACCCATTCTTGCCTATGGAAAATTCGTGACTTTCACATTCCACTATTAAAATTTCAAATTTCTCTCATAACTAAATCGTTTCCAACTATTCGTTTCAAAATTTCAAATTTTTCCATCATTAGAGGGTGGAAGAGACGGTCATGCAGACGACAAACGGAATAAAAAGTTAATTAACTTTTTATAAGTAACAATCTTCCTGGTTTTAAGCAAAAACTGAAACTAAAACATAATGATGTTGAAATGACTTGCTCTATTGGTATTCGTGTAAAAGGTAGAAAGGAAACCAGCCAATTTTTTCACTTGGTTAATCGGTGCCTTATAATTGTCTCATTATAGGAAATAATATGTGAAGGATATCCCATGAGTAAAAGGGCATTATAATAAAATGGTGATTTGGATATGCCATAGCAATATAATCGCCACAAGCTTCAATTTGAGATATAACTTATTGTCGTCGACCGTCTGATATTTGCATCCCCTTCTGTTCAGTGAGGAAGAAGGGTATAGCAGAAACTCGAGGTTCACACGACAGTCCACACATCACATACTTTCATTTTTGGAGGTAAGAAAGCACAGGAGGGGAGAAGGGTTTACATCCTATGATACTATGAGCATAACAAGCTTTCATCTGGCACATGAGCGTCCAGATCGATTAACTGGTGGGGAAGATACAGCGGAACCATGGAGAAAAGAAGTGGAACAATCGTTTACTGAAACACTAACGGAGAAAGGTGAAATGAAAAGCAATGTGACGATAGGTAGAAAGATGTACTATATTCAAATGTTTGCATCTTTCGTATTATTGTGATCAGCAGGAAAATATTGCTAAAGACTATTATCACTATTGAAATAAACACATGCTTTATGATGTTTCAAGTTTTTTATTCTTTGATGAATGTAGTCCAAAGTCAACACAATAATAAAATAAATTAATGAACATCTATTAATAATTGTTTAAACAAAACAATTTGTTTAAACAGAATAATTTCACAGATTTCTATTTAATATTTAGGCAAGTTTTGTGATAATGCACTATTAAAGATATAGGGCAGTTTATAGGTATACACTTGCATTGGTTAAATAAAAGATTCTAAATACCTTTAGACCCTGTTTTGTAATATTGACAAAATTCAGTTCTTCAAGGCAGAGTTGTTCCGAAATGTGGATTTTATAAATTAATATAATAATAAACCTCCTAATCGTCCCGTGGCCGAGTGGTTAGCACCCTTGGCTACTGATCTAAGGGACCTGGGTTCGAAGCCTGGGTTAAGGCATGGATGTCTTTGTTGTTTTTCTGCTGAGGTCCTGCCATCTTCACAGACCTTCTACTATGGCATATTAAACTCACAGGCTCTTGTCAGACCTCTGTGGCATGCAGCTGCTTGAGGGGGTATTTATTTTTTATTATTATTTAAACCTCCTACTCCACATTTGGGAATAACCCTGCTCTAAAGACCCGGATTTTGGCAATATTCTAAATCAATGTCTAAAGGTATTTATAACCTGGTATCTAACCAATACATGAATAGAGGAATACAGGAGTGTATACTTTCAAACTACCCTACAGCTTTAATTAAGAGTGCATTATCTAAGTACCCTAATTGTCACCGTCAATCCTCTATTACGCATCAATTCCGTAGACAAATAATGCAATCTGTTATCTTCAATATTCTAACAGCCAGAAGAATAAATTTTTTTTGCATTGGGGTATTATTTTGATTTATAAAAGTTAAAGTGCAACTAAGAATAAAGTACACATTCTAAAATCGCAAAGCTCGTTTTGACATATATATTGCATTTTGAGAATTCAATGAATAAGAAAATGCACTATTACTACATGCTACTACGACATAAAGTACTTTTTGTTGCAGCACAACACAGCAACCACGGCAATCCCCAGTTTCGTCTTTCGACAATCCCAAGTTGAAAGGAAAGCCGCGACTATCTACTGTCGGAGGAAGGCTACACCACATAGATGCATCTCATCCCCGACATCCTATGGCGACAGTCCTATAGCAGGAAAGCTCATCCATTGTCAAAACCTGGAATTTACTATGTTCCCTGGTTAGCCATGAACAAGGATTTGTAGATCCAAGTTCGCTCGGCACCCGGGGTGGAGACTCGTAGTGGGATCCAGACTTTGAAAAGGACCCTTGCCTATTAGGGGACCAATCTGTTCGGCACGGCCCTTGAACTGCTCCGCTGAGTACCTGATTTTGACGTCTTAGCACCGTCCAACCGGACCACTAAACCAGTCAGCGACGCCTTCGACCTCGGTTGGTCTTGGCTCTTCCAACCGGGGCCCATACTGGTCAGCATAGTTTTTTGCCGGTTGCTGGGCCACAAGCCACCACCAATCACGACAAGGTGGTCCCCTATCGGAGGGAACTACGACATAACGAAAAACAATATTATGCCTTTAAATTCATTGTTCTCTTTCTCAGTTTGTAACAAGACAATTCTATTTCCTGTAATGCTAGGCCGCCAATGTACGAAAATGTGTTCTGTGCATTCCGTGTTATAATTCAGTAGTTTTTGAATACACTATAGGAAAAAAAAATTGCGACACTTGGAATTATTAATGGCATTTTGTTGAAACGCAAGCAGCTGTTAGTATACACTGAAATGCGCATTTGATGACATTATCAAAATCTTTACTACCCAGTAAAGTGGTATAATTATTACGATGTTGAACCATCCCGCACAGCAATGCATTCATGAAGATGGTGGGTAAGGCTATTGTACAGTATTATAATGTGCTCCTGAGGGATAGAATGCCAAATAGCGTGAAGTCACTGTTCCATTTCAGCGACAGTGGTTGGAGCACCCCTTGAGTGTCGTTGGAGCTGTCGCCCCATCATGTCCCAGATGTTTTCAATAGGTGAAAGGTCCGGCGAGCATGTTGTGGCCATGATAGTACCTGAACGTTTTCCTCCTGTATACTGCAGACTAATTTGGGGTGTGTGGGGACAGGTATTATCTTGCTGATAAAAGGTTCCGTGCTGCTGAATAAATGGGACAGCCACTGGCACCACAATGTTGGTAGCATATCATTGAGCAGTTAGAGAACCCCTTATGATGACGAGTTCTGACCGAGGTGTTCAATAGCAACCCACACCAGGTGTTGCAGCTGTGTAACAATGTCGCAGGCACTAGGTGGCATTCCTTTCTCCCGGATGAAGGCGCACACATTGTCTACCGTCGTGCTGACCAAGACAAAAACGAGATTCGTTACTAAACACCACTGTACACCACTCTTGTTCGTTCCAGTTCTGTCTGAGGCGAAACCACTGAAGACGTGCTTGCATGTGGGCAGATGTGAGGGCCAAATGCAGTGCCGGACGATAGGCTCGCAATGAAAACTGTAAAAGCCTAATGTTTATCGTCTGCCTGGTAAGTATTCTTTGTGTTTACCTGTTGCCAGTTCCTGTGCAGTTGCGTTGTAGTCGCGAATCTGTCACGCAATGCCATGCAATCGTAAATGGCTGTCCTGTCGCTCCGTGGTCATACATTGTCTTCTTGATCTTGTTGGCATGTGCTGAATTTTTCTTGAACCCACTGTCGCCATATGTGTACGATGGTGCTGGTATTGCGGCCAACAAGATCGGTCACATCTCTGTACGACAAACCAGCTTCTCTAAGGCCGATGATTCTTCAATGCTGAACTTCTATTAACTGTTGGAATGGCTGTCGATGTCTGGGAAAGGGCATTTCTAGCGGTTTAGAACAATTTCAACGTTTTGTCAACCAGAGAGATTTGGTTGCCTTTATCTGTGGTTTGACTGCTCTGCACCTGTGACGCCAGCTCGCGCCCGTCAAATTATTCGGATTGTCCTGCAAATCTAATCATTTCCATGCATTTCCATATATTACCGACTCAATAAATTTCGTCACATTAGCATAACTTCTTGCAAGTGTTGCATTTTCTTTCCTGTAGTGTATCCATTTATGCTCTGTACATATACATCGATTACTCGATTCACACGATTGATAGGTTCCACGAAATTACAGTATAAATCGAAACCAACTTAAAGAAAAATGGGCGATAGGTTTCAAAAATATCGTTCTTATGAATAAAACTATTGAAAGTATTATTTATACATTTTTATTTCAAATTTCACTTCAGCAATAGTAATTGATATATTCTCATATATTTCTTTCTGATTACGAAAAATACTCATCATTAATCTATACGTACACTACTGAAATTTAAAATGAAATTTTATTTCAAATTTCACTTCAGCAATAATAATTGATATTATCTCGTACATTTCTTTCCGATTATGAAAAATACTCATCATTAACCTATACAGTCGCTCAAAAAAGTATCCGAACACTACGGTTGTTTACAGAATTCAGAAAAAGTATCTGGCAACGATTTTTTTAGAAATTAGTGATCTGGCAACCTTCGTGTCACGTGAGTAAAGGTTGCCAGATCACTAATTTCTAAAAAAATCGTTGCCAGATGTTTTTTCTGAATTCTGTAATCAATCGTAGTGTTCGGATACTTTTTTGAGCGACTGTACACTACTGAAATTTAAAACGAAATTTGAAAGAATAATACTTATAAACTGAATATAAATTAGAAATAAAGTACTTACGAATCATCTGTATTTAACCTGTATAAAAATCTGCAAAGTAAAAAGTTGCTAAAAATGAGATTAATCGCGGGTTTTTACTACTCCGAAAAATTCAGTCAAAAAAGTTAGATCTCTCTGCCGGTTAAAAACAGATGATTTCATTTAGATGTCGCGAGACAGATTGCATTAAAATGACAAGAATATAATTTTAGAGAAAGAATATAAATATAGCTTGTCACAAATGAAGTTATTAATATAGAAATTTATTCTTAAAAATAAATGACATCAATTGATATCATTTAGTTGATTTTTACTTTGGGATGATAGTCTAACAATCTCCCTTGAAGCTATATCATTGTCACTTCACAATATGTATTATATCTGCATATACATTAAAAAAAAGATTTCAATCCATACCGTGTAAAACTGAAATCTATCAGATATAAATTGAAGCTGGTTGGAATTTTTGACGGTGGAAATCAAGTACAGTGTAAATCGTGGGAGAGTTGTATGTGGATCGTTCAAATGAAAAGTGGATAACTCCTGGTCCGGGGAATATGGGTAACGTATTGGATGATCTTTGTACCCTCATACATAGAAATGGGAAAATATAGAAGAAACTTATTAATACTAGAATGAGTGGAAAGTATCGATCTTAATGTGATCGACGACGATTGCAGATGAATATTCATGGGAACATACAAAGTTCAACAATGTTCAGTATGCTGACGTTTTAATTTGACTGTAAAAGCCAGGTGTTAATTTTCGTACCGTGGTTGTACGGTGAAGTCGATATTGCGAAACTTTGGGCATTACCAGACAGACAAATAATGGCGAAACGCCCTCCGCTCCCATATAGTCAAATGGCAATAAGAACCTTGAATAGATATGGTGTCTTTTTATTGCGTTCCTAATGTACTGCATTAATTATAAAATATGGTCATCTACTCTGTGCACATAAACCGGAATATATATAATAAAAAAATATTCGGGTGTAAAAACCTTTACGGTCATCCGTAAAGTCTGTTAAAGCCGAATCTAAATGTATATCCGTAAATATATACATTCGGATTATCAGATTAACTAACATCCCCTTCCCTGCTCTTCCTATATAAAATACTGTGATAAATCGAATTAAATCCCTGAAGGATGCTAGTGAAACTGCTTCTAGTATATACACAATAAAGTAGGGATATTTACTCTGAACATTTAAGCTTTGCATAGTTTTTCGGCGTTTTTGAATACTGAATCCGTCTTTGGAATTATAAATATGGCGCCATAACTAAATAAACCCTTTAACTAAATTTGTAATCAATGATGCGCCATAAATGTCGAAATGGGGGGAAGGGAGATTTGTTATGATCGAATCTCTGATTCTCGAGCATTGTATTAGAACATATCTGATATTTAAGCACTCATCATTCCTGGATACGCCACTGTTTTTAATGTTCACGATTTATCGGAGCTTTACTAATCAGTTACAACTATAATCTAGTTTGTTTAGTGTTTTTTGTAATGCGGATGTCCAATTCACAGCAACCACACATATTATTTTTGTGGCCAAAATCGGCCATTACTGTGTGACAAGGTCCCCAAAGACTTACAGTTTGACATTCAGATCTAACTGAACAGTCCAGGATTGATCCGGTTTATCGTACTGATTTGTGGAAGCCACTTTCACTGTTCAGACCAAGAACTTTTGGAATGGCAGAGGATAATGTCCTCCTGAACTGAAGTGTCATCTGATGTTTGTGGCGCTATCTAAAGACCGATCATCAGTCCGTCCAAGATTTCGTAGCATAAACATCGCTGTGGCCGTTTTGTGTCCGAGTGGTTAGCGTGGTTGGCTACTGATCAGAGGGACCTAGGTTCTAGGGCCCTGTAATGGCACGGTGTTGCTGTTGTCTTTCTGCTGAGGTCAGGCCATCCTGAGACACATACTATTATGGCATATAATCTGACAAGCTCCTGTCAGAGGTAAGCAGATGCTTGAGGGGGTATTTATTCATTTTAAAACATGAAATGTAGCCTACAATGTTGCCTACATTCATTGATTTGTGTTTTTGTGAAGATGATCCCATTGTGCGAAAGATTTCATGTTGTAATTCATTGAACTGTGTCGTGAGAATGAGTCTTGGTTGCAAATAATATTGAAAGATTATCATAACAGAAAACTAGAATAACGCATATTGCCTCTACCACATATGAGAATCTCGTTTTCAAAGAGAATAAAGTTTTTCCATTACCTACTCTTTCATTCCTTAAAAGTTTCAATTTGCGCTGGTGGATGATGAGAAAAATGCAAATATTTTATTACTAATTATACAACTAAAAAATAATTTTTCTTTTAATTTTTAAATTTAAAAGGTGGCATTTCCCAACCTTTCTCATAAAAGTGGGTAGATTAATTGCTGACAGTGGAATATTATTTAAATTTACAACTAAGTTTTCAAATTTTTATTCTATACATATTATTTGGCAAACTCAATAACAACGCTGCAAGTTCATATTTAGTGATCTGTAAAGATATATATATATTAAAACTAATAAATATTTGAAAAAATGTGCATTATAATATTTTTTTAATACCAATCAAAATAAAAAAGTTTTATAATTATCATTTTCATTCTTTCCAATGTAAATTACGTGTCGTTCACATTACAGCATCAAAATTATAATATTTATATCATTAATACATCATTGCAATATTCGTTTGAAATTTTTGGAATTTTCGGTACTTTTCGGTTATCTCCGGTCACATTTTTTTTTTTGGCAACGAAAAATAAACACCAAGGTAGCAGAGAAAACTTACATTTTGCCACAAAAACTTCGAAGAAATTGCATGTTGTAAATAAAAAGAGAAAATATTAAAAGGAGAGGGTAAATAAAAAAAAGTTTCATAAAACACTTATTTCCGGTGGGAAACACAATCTTATTGCATCGAAAGTATTTTCTTGTTGCAAGTTTTTTTGCAAGATATACTCCGCTAAATATTTATCTAGCAGTACCGCATTGTTTTTTGTTACGCCCCTTGGCGGAGCCACATAACCGTTCAATGTTTTGGGATGGTGTCTTCGTAGCAGGATCAACAAAATTATATTTGTGATTAACTGTCTGATGAGTGTATCCAGCTTCTTCTAACTGTTGTGTTGAATAACCACTCCAGCAATCCGTAAATATTATCGAGCTCTCTGCCACGTTGTCTGTAATCACTTCCAGCAAAGCTTTTGCATTCCGGTTTTTAACCATCTTTAAGAAGCACTCGTTTGTTTCGCGACAAATACTGCCGAAAATCCATTGTACTGGTAACAATCTCCCAGTATGGTTCTTTCTCTTAGTTCAAGGGTGGGCAATTGTTTTGGCTCGGGGGCCACTTTGTGGAAGCGGAGGTTAGCGGAAGGCCGCACCTTTTAAAATGATTGCATTCATTAATTAACTTTGCATTTCAGAAAAGGTATAAATTTTACCATAAAAATCAATAAATATAAATAAAATAAAATAGTGGTAGCTTTATTCAATTTATTTATTGTGCTAATTTCATATCATCTATAGCTGCAAGCAGATCTAATTTTCGAATCAGTTTAATGAGAGAAATATACCCTATCACACTTTTCTACAATTTTTTTTAAATAAGGAGTGAGATTGCTTGTTGAGATTCTCATCACAGCCTGCAAGTTAATGTCTGTCAAAGAGCATCTATATTTACTCTTGTTGATCTTCAAGCAAAAAAAATTTTGCTCACAAATATATGTAGACACAAATATAGAGAACATTTTCCCAGCAAATTTCTTCATACACGGAAATTTTTCAGCAGACAAAGATTTCTAAAAGTCAACTAATGTCACAGCATTAAACATTTCTTTCACAGTGTGATCTGACTGCATGTCAATAAGTTCAAGCTGCAGCTCCTCAGGTGCTGTATCAATCAGCAGTGATGGGATAAGAGAGCAAATTGAAATTAGGCTCAATTTTCTTAAAGTCCTGAAATCTTCTTGTGACCTGGTCCTCCAAACTCTGCAGATGATCCCCAATCTTGGCAGAAACACTTTCATACACTTTCTGTTTTCCTAATAAAGGGAAATGACAAAAATTGCCTTCACCTGCTTGCCTTGCAAATAGACCTAGTTTTGTTTTGAATGATTTTACATGCTTCCACATTTCATGTGCAAACAACCCCTTTCCCTGCAATGTCACATTCAGTTCATTCAATTTCTCAAATACATCAGCTGCAAACATCATCTCATATCTCCACTCCTCACATCCTATTTTTGTAACAAAATCATGAGATATCTCCTTCGTGTCCAGAAAAAAGAGGATTTCGTTCTGCAATGCCCAGACTCTTTTTATCACTTTGCCCAGGCTCAACTACCTCACACTGTTGTGGTAAATTACGTCTTCATACTCTGCCTCCACATCCTCAAGAAAAGATTTGAACTGTCGACGGTGGAGTGCCCTTGCTCTGATTGTGTTCACCACACTAACAATAGGATCTACCACATGCTTTAAGTCCAGTGCAGCTTTACAAAGGCTCTCCTGATGCAAAATGCAATGAAAAGACAAGATATCAATGTCTGTGTCTTGTGCATGTAACTTCTTTTTTAAAAGCTTAACCATACCTACATTTTTTCCACTGAAAGCTCTGGCCCAATCTGTTGTAATGCTTGCCATTTTGTTCCAGGACAAGCCACTTTTCTCCACACAATTCACAGCACACTCAAGCAAGTCCTGACCAGTGGTTCTATCTTTCATTGATTCTAGGCCAAATAATTCCTCTGTGATGACGAAATTTTAATTAATTCCACGGATAAAGATGAGTAATTGTGCAGTGTCTTCGTTATCTGAGCTCTCATCCACTGCCAAAGAAAACCAAACAAAATCTTTGGTCGCAGTCTTCAGCTGTTCTGTGAGTTCGTCACTAATTGAGTCAATGCGCCGCACTATACTCCTTCTTGACAATGAAATGCTTTCAAATTTGTTTCTAACATCAGGACACAATACGCTTGCACACTCTACCATACACTGCTTAATCAACTCGTCATCCGAAAAAGGCTTGTTGCGTTTAGCAAGGTTGTAGGCTAAATTGAAACTTGCTTCTGTAGCGCTATTTTGAAGTGTTGATTGCTTTGTAAATAATGTTTGTTGCTTCTTCAGCCTTTTCACACACTCCGCAGCTTTTATTTTGCGTTCTTCCTTGGAACGTTTGCAGCCAAATTCGCTATGTTTTGTTTCGTAATGTCGTTTCAGATTGTACTCCTTAAATACAGCTATCGTTTCATGACACAATAAACACATTGCTTTATTCCCTGTATTACCGAAGAAATATTTGTTTGTCCATTCTTCATTAAACACACGACATTCATCACCGATTTGACGTTTTTTCGGAGGGTTCGTGGTTTCACTAAAGTTGGAAATTTATATATTTACTGTTGCAAAGACAAAATGGAAATTAACCAGATCAGCCAGAAAAGCACGGCGCATCGTATGTACACTGCGCATGCGTATTGATGTGGCCGTCCTAGTGGTAAATACGAGACGAATCTTCGGTCGTGCACGGGAAGGAAATCTCGGTTCAAGGCGCATTTTTCTGACTGTCTTGGCGGGCCACAAAAAACTCTTAGCGGACCGCTATTTGCCCACCCCTGGCATAGTAAATAAGCTTTCATCGACCTCTACAATTTTATTTTCTCCATCTACCTTGCGATTTTCTTTCTTATCCAGTAGAATGCGAACAATTTCAGAGGGAAAATTAGACCAATCAACTGTCGTTACTGGTGACATATCGAGTTCCTGCGCAGTATTTAATAGACGTCATTTCAAAACACCAACTGTAAATAAACCATAACGCGGTCACAAAGGGTTTTCTACTACCCTCAAACCAATTTTTAACACGAAGACCGGATTTCAGTCGGAAGTCGCTTATGCACACTGCCAAACAAAAAAAAAATTGCCCCTCCCTGGGTCTAAGAGGTCAATTCATTGTTCCCAATGCAAACACCATAGCTTTCATAACAGGTATACTTTCTGTTTCTATGAACTGTGACTGAGGTATTGGTGAGCAGTGATTTCTGTTTTATGCAATAGTAATATTTCAAGTAATGTAGGTTATGATCAGAGTACAGGCTGAAAACTTAATCTCCCACTTAAGAGTTTTATATGTAGCTATTTATCATGCAATTTATTCTCTTGTGTGCAAATAAACATATCATTAACTGTTTACCTGCGCACTATAAATATACGAGTGATTTTAATGTATAAAGCTTCAATTTCTGAGAAGTTTAAATTAAAAATTACATTCCTTTTCAATAGCCATTTCTTACACACATGGATTTTGATTTCCTATTTTGGTCGATTGGACAAACTATGAGAGTTTATTTCTATTCATTAAGCCTCGCCATCCCTAGAACCATCCACCCCAACGACACAAGGGAACTGAGCAAATGCGTTTATGTGACCAACGTTTCCGTTAGATCGCAAGCCAAAAAAGTGACGTCTTGTTTTGAAAAATTTGCTTTGATAGAAATGGAGGACAAAGGTGGACATGCTCTCAATTTGTGCAAAAAAATTAGTACTATATTTTATTTCAATACCGATTAATAGTTGAGTCAGAAAAAGCATAATACTTATTAAAACTATTTGAAAAATATATGATTGACGATTTTTATTCCTACTTGATAAGCAATCAAGAGTTATGTTGCAAGTGGTACAAAGTAATCTGCTGTTGCACAAGGTAAACGTTCTGTTTCTATGAACTGTGGCTGGGGTATTGGTCAGCAGTGATTTCTGTCTTGGTAGGGCATGGTCTTGTATGGGAAGGTTCCTATAAATTAAGAATCTTTTATGTTGTAAAAAATGGCTTCAAGTTTCATAGCTCCATCTATCTGTGGGCGGAAGCAAATTTTTTTGTAGTTTTCTACAGCTCATACTTTTCCAATCTGGCATGTAAATTGCACATATTGAGATTACAGGCAATAGTAGCTTTTACAGCATTAACAGGGTTAATTTAACATTCATGATTTCCATTTACAGTATATTAGTTCACGGTTAACAATAAATGCTGTTATAACTATAGGTTCCAGAAATTTAAAAAATGAAATTCCAAAAAAAGAGTGCTTTAATTTTAGTTTGAAGCGTGTTATGAGTTTATACAAAGAGAACACCTCATGTTTTTTCAAAAATCTGGGAGAACAGGAGATGAAAAAGGACATGTTCTCTTTTTGGATAATATACCCTACGTCTGCGGAACCCTTAAGACGTGAATTAAAATGATGGAGCCTCTGATGATATATATGATCTTTCGTGTATATTTGCCGTTTTCCCTGTGACAAATAGGGCTTGCTTTTGTGGGATTACGATGGTATACGCCGTATCCCATTTCATTTATTTCAGGGTTAATTACAGAATTTGGAGAAAGTGCAGTGTAAGGTTCTCAGCCGCCATCTTCTTTAATTTCGCCGCGGTGGAAGAAAAGGTCTGAATGGTTAAAATAGTCCTTTCAGTATCTAACTTGAGACGCATATTGAGGATATATGTATATAATTTAAAGCATACATATAAAAGAAATATGCAACGCTACATAAAAGATAATCACGTTTCTGCACTTAAAATTACTGAGACTTATCTCTATTTATCTTACTATTACTTATCTTTCTTTCTGAATGTTTATAGCATTTATATATTTGGTGACATATTTTTCACTACTGCTTCTTTACTGGAAAACTATTATTTCGTAGGAGTCGCTGGTGGTTGAGAAATGCCCAAGTGAATGGAAATACGTTACATTGTAGCCGGTAAAACATAATAAATCACCGATTAATCATCAAAACAAGATTTTATTAGCAACTCTTATCGCTACAAAATGAATCCTCTTTTTGCACTTAAAAAAACACCCGAAAATTCAAACGTTTCAGAAAAATTAGATTTTATTAACAACTCTTATTGCTAAAGAATAACTCCTTTTTCCTTACCGAAAAAAAAAGTCCCAAAAATAAATAATCCCATGGAAAGATTTCATTAACAATGCTTATCACTAAGCAATGAAACTTCGTCTCGCACTTAATAAAAGCCACTAAAATAAATATCAACGATAATTCCCGTAATAACATTCGTCACTATAGAATCAACTTAAGCCCCCAAAAATAATCACATTAGAGAGAACTACTCTAAATAGCATATATCAGTTATAAACATTAGAACATGCGGATGGATATCATATTGCAACTCGACTTTACAGGTTTTCCTGGGAAAAAGTACAACATGGCGGCTGATGACCCTACAATGCACCGCAGAGAAGATTTTAAATATACAGTTGGTGATATTTTTGTTTCCCATTTTCGACAATTTCAACAGTCACAAAAGCACAGAATGAAATCGTGATATTGAACTTATGAAAAAAAACCCTCAGATTTACGGTCTCATCTAAAACTTGTCTTAGAGCGATTTTATTGGCTTTTTATATTAATTAGTATTTTTGTGTTACTTTCTTAGTAAACTACATATATTTAAATATATGTTTAACCGGCTACAATTTAACGTATTTCCATTCACTTGGGCATTTTCCCAACCACCAGTGACTCCTACAACATAATTGCTTTCTAGTAAAGAAACACTGGTGAAAAACATGTCACCAAATATAAATGTGAGTAATATGCAGAGAGAGAGATAAATACAGACGTTACTTTCCATACTTTAGGCTTATTAACATTCCTAAGATTAAACTTCGCGCTAAACATAGATGTTTTGAAAATCGATTACTCGTAACACTATAAATATTACAAGATCATGAAGAGATATCTCGCACGTTTGTACAATTCCTTCATGAGAATTAAAAGTTTCTAATAAAACATCTAACTAATTACACGTGATCAATTCAATATTAATAATATTACCTTGCAACAAGATGAAACATGGACTGCATAATCTGCATCACTCATTCTAATTCGCAGAACAGAAATTGCTAATTTTCAAAACGTTAAATCCAGTTGCCAGTTTTCATATATAAACATCACAATTTTAAATAAATCAACCTCGGTATCTGTTTTGATTGGCCATTTGGGAATGTCAATGGATAAAACGGTTTAAATGAGATCTACAATTATCTGAATAACTGAAGTTTGAAAGTTATTCACACATTTTAAGTGAGCTATGTTATACTGTCCCTTCTGCTCTCCTCAAATAAATATTATACTGACGTTAGAAAACAAGTATTTGAATTTTTTTATCTTCAATAAACTGTATCGATTCACTCATCCATAATACGAAGGTTTTACGTCACTAATGTTAAAAAACAGTTTTATACATAGTATATAAAATATACAGTGTTCCACATCTATATTTATATATATATGAGAGTTCTATATATGGAACTCTAAGCTTTAAGCAACCCGTTTTAAGTTACTAAATATAATTTGATGGATTTATACTAAAAAGCATTTGGGAACTTGTGTCGTCATGCTACCTTCCGATGTGAAATTTACGATTACTAAAATTTATTGTTTTATTTATAACTGCATTATTTTGGCGAATGTTGACGCCATTTATTTTCAGATGGTAAATAACATATTATGAATTCAATCATAGCAATATATTGATTGTTTATTCATATCTCCTGAAATTTATAGCTGTTGGGGATTAATGGCGATCGTGAGCTTCTGAACTGATGGGAAGATTAAATATTTATCAAAATTAACTCATTGCTAAAAAACATGGAATAAGTTGAAATTAAGTGGAAAATATGATTAAAATTGATCAAAGAAAAATATATTTAAATATATTAGTTTCATAAATGCATGTAATAGTATTATAAACATTTTATAGGAAAATAAACACACACACACTAAAAGTGGTTTCTTATATTTTTGTCTTTTTTTTTCTTGCAACTACGTGATGAGTGTCTTCTGTATGAGAATGAAAACCTGTCTTAAACGGAATGGATAGATTTAGTGTTCCCCCCCCCCCTCCATACACACAACTTCGCAAACCCATGATTTCAAACTTTACATATTAGTATATTACAAAAGCCTTTCCTGCATTTTATTAAATTATTAAGATCATACATACATAATATAAAGCGAGATAAAATATTTTATTTTAGAAATTGAATTCCAGCAAGAGGTAAAACTTAAAATATTCCAGTTACAGACGTAAAAATATTTTGTCCCGTGTAATTCATTTGAAAAAAAAACGTATCCATTTGCACGATCGTCATGCGAAATGCCCACATATGAGCCAGCATTATGACGATTGCCATGTAAAAGGGCAGCATAATTTATCTTTGAAGGTATTCACAAAGAATTAATAAAGAAAACACCCCTTAAGCAACTGCTTGACACAAAGGTCTGACAGGATCCTGTCAGCATAAGACCTCATAGAGAAGATCTGGAAGGAAGACGAGACCTCGACAGAACATGCAGTTCACAATCGATTATGTCCCTTTCGTAAGTGCCCTAATTGTCACCGTCAATCCTCTATTACGCATCAATTCCGTAGATAAATAATGCAATCTGTTATCTTCAATATTCTAACAGCCAGAAGAATAAATTATTTTTTTTTGTATTGGGGTATTATTTTGATTTATAAAAGTTAAAGTGCAACTAAGAATAAAATACACGTTCCAAAATCGCAAAGGTCGTTTTGACATAAATATTGCATTTCGAGAATTCAATGAATAAGAAAATGCACTATTACTACATGCAACTACGACATAAAGTGCTTTTTGTTGCTCCACAACACAGCAACCACGGCAATCCTCGGTTTCGTCTTTCGACACTCCGAAGTTGAAAGGAAAGCCGCGACTATCTACTGTCGGAGGAAGGCTACACCACATAGATGCATCTCATCCCCGACATCCTATGGCGACAGTCCTATAGCAGGAAAGTTCATCCATAGGTCAAAACCTGGAATTTACTATGTTCCCTGGTTAGCCATGAACAAGGATTTGTAGATCCAAGTTCGCTCGGCACCTGGGGTGGATAGTATTAGTAGGACCCAGACTTTGAAAAGGGCCCTTGCCTATTAGGGGACCAATCCGTTCGGCAGGTGCCCTTGAACAGCTCCACTGAGCGCCTGATTTTGAGGTCTTGGCACGGTCCAACCGGGCCACTAAACAAGTCAGCGATGCCTTCGACCTCGGTTGGTCTTGGCACGGTCGAACCGGGCCACTAAACGAGTCAGCGATGCCTTCGACCTCGGTTGGTCTTGGCTCTGTCCAACCGGTGCCCATACCGGTCAGCATAGTCTTCGACCGGTTGCTGGGCCACAAGCCCCCACCACCACAACAAGGTGGTCCCCTATCGGGGGGAACTACGACATAACAAAAAACAATATTATGCCCTTAAATTCATTGTTCTCTTTCTCAGTTTGTAACAAAACAATTTTATTTCTTGTAATTCTGGGCCGCCAATGTACGAAAATATGTTCTGTGCGTTCCGTGTTATAGTTGAGTATTTTTGAATACACTACAGGAAAAAAATTGCGACACTTGGAATTATTAATGCCATTTTATTGAAACGCAGGCAGCTGTTAGCATACACTGAAATGCGCGATTGATGATATTATCAAAAAAGAAGTATGGAAAATTACCACTTTACCTACCCAGTAATGTGGTATAATTAGTACGATGTTGAACCATCCCGCACAGCAATGCATTCATGAAGATGATGGGGAAGGCTATCGTATAGTACTATAATGTCCTCCTGAGGGATAGAATGCCAAATAACGTGCAGTCGCAGTTCCATTTCAACGACAGTGGTTGGCGCACCTCTTGAGTTTTTTTGGAGCTGTCGCCCCATCATGTCCCAGACGTGTTCAATAGGTGAAAGGTCCGGCGAACGTGTTGTGGCCATGGTAGTACCTGAACGTTTCCCTCCTGTGATACTGCAGACTAATGCGGGCTGTGTGGGGACAGGTATTATCTTGCTGATAAAAGGTTCCGTGCTGCTGAACAAATGGGACAGCCACTGGCACCAAAATGTTGGTAACATATCATTGAGCAGTTAGAGAACCCTTTATGATGACCAGTTCTGACCGAGGTGTTCAATAGCAACTCACACCAGGTGTTGCAGCTGTGTAACAATGTCGTAGGCACTAGGTGACATTCCTTTTTCCCGGATGAAGGCGAACACGTTTTCTACCGTCGTGCTGACCAACACAAAAACGAGATTCGTTTCTAAACACCAGAGTACACCATTCTTGTTCGTTCCAGTTCTGTCTGAGGCGAAACCACTGAAGACGTGCTTGCATGTGGGCAGATGTGAGGGGCAAATGCAATGCCGAACGATAGGCTCGCAATGAAAACTGTAAAAGCCTAATGTTTACCGTCTGCCTGGTAAGTATTCTTTGTGTTTACCTGTTGCCAGTTCCTGTGTAGTTGAAACTATTGAAAGTATTATTTATACATTTCTATTTCAAATTTCACTTCAGCAATAATAATTGATATATTCTCCTATATTTCTTTCCGATTACGAAAAATACTCATCATTAACCTATACGTACGCTACTGAAATTTAAAACGAAATTTGAAAGAATAATACTAATAAACTGAATATAAATTAGAAATAAAGTACTTACGAATCATCTGTATTTAACCTGTATAATAATCTGCAAAGTCAAAAGTTGCTAAAAATGAGATTAATCGCGGGTTTTTACTACTCCGAAAAATTCAGTCTAATAAGTTAGATCTCTCTGCCGGTTAAAAATAGATCATTTCATTTAGATGTCGCGAGACAGATTGCATTAAAATGACAAGAATATAATTTTAGCGAAAGAATATAAATATAGCTTGTCACAAATGAAGTTATTAATATAGAAATTTATTCTTAAAAATAAATGACATCAATTGATATCATTTAGTTGATTTTTACTTTGGGATGATAGTCAAATAATCTCTCTTCAACCTATATCATTGTCACTTCACATTATGTATTATATCTGCACATATATTAAAAAAAAAAGATTTCAATCCATATCGTGTAAAACTGAAATCGATCACATATAATTGAATCTGGTTGGAATTTTTGACGGTGTAAATCAAGTACAGTCGCTCAAAAAAGTATCCGAACGCTATGGTTGATTACAGAATTCAGAAAAAATGTCTGGCAACGATTTTTTTTCGAAATTAGTGATCTGGCAAACTTCGTGTTCGTAGCACGAAGATTGCCAGATCAGTAATTTCTGAAACAGTCATTGCCAGACATTATTTACGTGGCCGAGTGGTTAGCGTGCTTGGCTACTGATCAGAGAAGGACCTGGGTTGGAGCCCCCAGTAATGGCATGGATGTTGTTCTTGTCTTTCTGCTGAGGTTAAGTCATCCTCAGAGACGTACTACTATGGCATATAAACTGACAGGCTCCTGTCAGACCTCTGTGGTAAGCAGCTGCTTGAGGAGGTATTTATTCATTTTAAAACATCGGTCTGGTGTGCTGTTGCCTACATTCATTGGCTTGTGTTTTTGTGAAAATGATCCCATTACACTAAATATTTCATGTTGTAATTCAGTGAACTGTTTCGTGAGAATGAGTCTTGGTTGCAAATAATATTGAAATATTATCATAACAGAAGGAAACTAGAATAACGCATATTGCCTCTACCACATATGAGAATCTCGTTTTCAAAGAGAATGAAGTTTTTCCTTTACCTACTGTTTCATTCCTCAAACGTTTTATTTTGAGCTACTGGATGATGGGAAAAATGCAAATAATATTTCATTACTAATTATACAACATTAAAATATTCGTATTTTATTTCTTAAATTTAAAAAGTTGCATTTCCCAACCTCTCTCAGAAAAGTGGGCAGATTAGTATTATTGCTGACTCTTAAAAACTACAAGTTTTTCATATTTCTATTCTATACATAGTATTTGAAAACCTCGAAAACAACGCTGCCATTTCATATTTAATAACTGTAAAAGTATGTATATTAAAATTAATAAGTATTTGAAAAAGTGCGAATTATAATATTTTTAATACCAATCAAACTAAAAAAGAGTTTTCTAATTATCATTTTCATTCTTTCCAATGGAAACTTCATTACGTTCACATTCCACCATCAAAATTACATATTTCTATCATTAATACATGATTGCAATATTCATTTTAAATTTTTGGAATTTTTCAATCTTTTTTCACCGTTAGAGGGAACAATTATAGTACTCCAAAGGTGCGAATCATAATATTTTATCAATTCCCATCTAACCGTAAATTTTTTTATTTTTATCTGTAAATACAAAGTTTTCTGCTAAAACAAAAAAGATTGTGTTCCTCTCTGGTTGTCTAAGAGGTCAATTCATTGTTCCCAGAGGAAACATCATGGCTTTCATATGTCAGGCAATAGTAATATTTCAGGTAATGCAGGTTATGATCAGGGTATAGGCTGAAAAATTAATCTCCCACTTGTGAGTTTTATATGCAGCTATTTATCGTGCAGTTTATTCTCTTGTGTCATAATACACATTTCATTAACTGTTTAACTGCGCACTATAAATATACGAGTGATTTTAATGTATAAAACTTCAATTTCTGAGAAGTTTAAATTAAGAATTACATTCCTTTTCAATAGCCATTTCTTAAATGCATTGATTTTTGACTTCCTATTTTGGTCGATCGGACAAACTATGGCAGTTTATTATAATTCATCAAACCTCGCCATCCCTAGAACCATCCACACCAAAGACACAAGGGAACTGAGCAAATGCCTTCATGTGAGCAACGTTTCCGTTAGATCTCCAGGCAAAACAGTGACGTCTTTGTAGGGTGATCAAATGACAGTGTTCTAAAAGGTGGAAAAAAAGTTAGAAATGGAGGACAAGGGAGCACAATGAAACAAAAATGGAGGACAAAGGAGGACAATGAAACGAAAATGGAGGACAAAGGAGGACAATGAAACAGAAATGGAGGACAAAGGAGCACATGCTCTCAATTTGTGAAAAACTTTCTTTTCCTACTTTATTTTATTTCATGTATTAACTAACAGTTGAGTCAGAAAAAGTATAATACTTATTAAATATATTTTATATATATATGATTGACGATTTTTATTCCTAGTTGATAAGCAATCAAGTTATGTTACAAGTGGTACAAAGTTAGTAAATTATCTGCTATTGCACAAAGTCAAATTTGTTTCTATGAGCTTTGGTCAGCAGTGATTTCTGCCTTGGTAGGGCATGGTCTTGTGTGAGAAGGTTCCTATAAACTAAGTGTCTTTTACGTTGTAAAAAAAAATGCTTTCAACCTTCATAGCTCCATCTATCTGTCTGCGGAAGCAAAATTTTTGGCAATTTTCTAAAGCTCATACTTTTTCAATCTGACATGTATATTTCACATATTGAGATTACAGGCAATAGTAACTTTTACACCATTAACAGGGTCAATTTAGCATTCATGGTTTGGATTCACAGTAAATTAGTTCACGGTTAACTGTAAATGGTATTATAAATATTGGTTCAAAAAATTTAAAAACTGAAAATCCTAAAACTAGTGCTTTAATTTTAGTTTTAAACATTTTATGAGTTTATAGGAAAAAAATGCCAATACTTACCCAGTTGATTCATAAACCGAGTAAGGACCCTTCTTTCCCTATCAGCTATCGCCCCATCAGTCTGCTTTCCTGTTTGGGAAAACTGTTTGAGCGAATTATACTCAACAGATTGGATGAATTCCTTTCCACTCATCCTGTATTACCAGATTCGCAATTTGGTTTCAGACGCAAGAGATCGACACATCAGGTCCTAATAGTAGTCGAAACTATTGCTGCAGCACTAAACAGGAAAGAGACAGTTGCTGCTGGCTTTCTGGACGTGGCCAAGGCTTTTGACCGCGTCTGGATGGACGGCCTGCTTTACAAACTAACCAAGATAGGGATTCCTACGTGGCTTACTCATATTCTCCAATCGTACCTCTCAAATCGAACTTTTCAAGTTCATATCAAATCCTCCACCTCTACTAAGAGAGTAAATGCCGCTGGAGTTACGCAAGGGTCTCTCCTAGGCCCTACTCTCTTCGCATTGTATCTTTATTATATTCCAACATTTGATCGACTTGTCATAGCTCAATATGCAGACGATATTGCTCTCATCTCCCCTTCTCTGGGAGTTGAGTTTGCAATCAGAAGATTCCAGAATTGCCTGGATGTAATGGAATCCTGGTATGATAAATGGAATGTGAAACTAAAATACTGAAAAAAGTAACGCCATCCTTTTCAGTGGCAAGAGAATTAATAACTCTGAAACTTGACTACTTTTGAATGAACCTATTACATGGCAAGATACTGTTAAATATTTAGGAGTTACCTTGCACAAAAAGCTCATGTGGGATCCCCATATTCAGGGGATCATCACAAAGGTGAATACTGTTAGATGTCATCTGGGACCTCTTCTCAGACGAAATTCTGTTCTATCTATTGACCACAAGCTTTTGCTTTATGACATGATCATCAGACCCACCATTTCATATGCTTCGCCAATTTGGGTGAACACAACTCCTACCAACATCCACAAGATCCAGGTCTTGCAAAATAAGATCTTGTGATGTGCGGTGGATGCCCCATGGTTCGTAACTAATAGACAGCTACACAAAGACCTGGGCATCGATCACATCTATTCATATATTAAGTTTATCTTGCTGGTTTCTTTGAATCAATTCGATCCAACCCACATGAGATTATATCTTGCCTTTTTGACTACAATCATGATGTCTTGAATAGATACAAGAGGCCTAAAATGATGGCTTTCAGCAAAGAAAGTTTTCCATTTTAGGTCTCGTGTGCATCCTTATACTTTGTTGTTTTCTTAATTCTTGCCCTTAGGGGCCCACCATATTTAAGGTGATTAACTTTACTTATGCTTTACACTGATGCCAATTAGGCACATGCTCAGATGGAGGAGGTTATGGGTACTTTTGTACCTGGTACTCCATAGACGAATTACCGATCTACGATCTGCCGATTTCCGCGAATCTACGTGTCAGTAAGCGTGTATGGGAAGCTTCAGAACCTGCCACATGAAGGCAGCACCGTTCCGCGGTAAGCTAACTTACTCTAATGTTAAGTATATAACGATCTGGTCGACCAATATTTATTCAACGGTAATTATTTGCAAGAAAATTCAGTAAAAAGCGTCAATTAAAATGATGGAGCACCTGATGATATATATGATTTCTCGTCTATTTCTGCCATCTGTTTTTCTTTGTGACAAACAGGGCTTGTTTTTGTGGGAGTATGAGGGTATATGCCGTATCCCATTTCATTTATTTCACGGTTTATTAGTTACAGATTTAAATATAGAGTTGGTGATAATTTTGTTTACCCCTTTTCGACTGCACGACAATTCTACACTAATAAAAGCATAGAAAGAAATCATAATATTGAACCTATTAAAAACACTCAAATTTATTGTCTCTTATAAAACTTGTCTTAGAGCGAATGTATTAACTTTGGCAGAACTGCAATATTGGGTCCTCAGCCGCCATCTTGTTTAATTTCGCCGCGGTGAAAAAAAAAAGTGTGAATTGTAAAAGTAGTCCGTTCCGCCTCTACCCTGAGATACGTATTGAGGATATATATATATATAATTTAAAAGAAATATATATTAAAGAAATATGCAATGCGACATAGAAGAAAATCTTGTTTCTGCACTTAAAAAATTACTGAGAATAATCTCACCAAAACTAGATTTCATTAACGGTTCTTATCGATAACAATAACTCCTTGTTCTTTACTGAAAAAACAGTCCCAAAAATAAATAGTATCATCAAAAGATTTCATTAACAACTCTTATCGCTAAACAATGAAACCTCGTTTCGTACTTAAAAAGACCCTAAAATAAATATCAATATTAAATTTACTTATTAATACTCAGCGCTAAAGAATCAATATAGGAAAAGTCCCGAAAACAAATAATCTCTTTACAGAGAACTATTCTAAACAGCATATATGTCATAAACATTGGAACATGCGGATGGATATCATATTGCAACTCAACGTTACAGGTTTTCCTGGAGAAATGTACAACATGGCTGAGGACCCTGTACTGTAGCGTAGCCTTAACATTCTATGTTAATTAGTAATTTTTGTTACTTTCCCATTAAGCTACAAACATTAAAATATATCCGGCTACAATTTAACGTATTTCCATTCATTTGGGCATTTTCTGAACCACCAGTGACTCCTACATCGTAATTGTTTTCTAGTAAAGAAACACTGATGAAATAAATGTCACCAAATATAAATATTATTAACATGCAGAGAGAGAGATAAGTACATACATTACTTTCCATATTTTAGGCTTATTAAAATTCCTAAGATTAAACTTCACACTAAACATAGATGTTTTGAAAATCGATTACTCGTAACACTATAAATATTACAATATCATGAAGAGATATCTCGCAAGTTTATACAATTCCTTCATGAGGATTAAAAGTTTCTTATAAAATATCTAACTAATTACACGTGATCATTTCAATATTAATATATTACCTTGCAACAAGATGAAACATGGACTGCAAAATCTGCGCCTCTCATTCTAATTCGTGAAACAGAATTTGCTAATTTTCGAATTGTTAAATGAAGTTGCCAGTTTTCAAACTTCAATATCACAATTTGCAATAAATCAGACTCCGTATCTGTTTTGATTGACCATTTGGGACTGTCAATGTAGAAATCGACTTAAATAAAGTATGCAATTTTCTGTTTAATTGAAATTTTAAAGTTATCCACACATTTTAGGTCAACTATGTTATATTGTCCTTTCTGCTCTCCTCAAGTAAATGTTATACTGACGCCAGAAAAGAAGTACCTGATTTATTTTTACCTTCAATAAAGTATATCGATGCACTCCTTCAGAATAAGAAAGTTTGACTTCTCTAGTCTTTACAACACAGAGCTCTATATGTAGTATATAAAATATATAGTGTTCGATATATATATATATTTACATATATGAGAGTTTTATATATAGAACTCTGAGCTTTAAATATTTCTTTTTAATTACTGAATTTTATTCGATGCAGGGCCGCATTTACCACAAGGTGCATTAGGTGCAAGCTGGGGCCCCACTCTCTATGGGACCACATTTTAACACCCTACTCCTCACAAACAACAATGTAAAAAACAGCCTAGTTATAGTTGCAAAACAAAATGTTTATTTTTAAATGTGAAATTCACTAGCGCAAACTAAAATGTGGAATTTATCTTTAAAGTATATTGCATGTGAATGACAGATTCTTGAAATTGTGATGATTTAATTGATGGTTTCACCAAAGACGAAGCCCGCAATAAAACACATTGATGATTTTTGAAAGAAAAGTTTTTAGTTAAATATTTATCTAGAATTTTTCAATACTGTAAATTTGGTAGTAAACTGCAATTCATGTCAAAAATATTTTAATGAATCTTAGTAATGTCTATACTTTTGTTTACTGGGATTGAGTTATATTTTTGTGATTATTTTTCTACAATTCTTTAAATGAAATTTTTTAAATATTTTTCTTGAATCAAAAACCAAATATTCCACAAAACCTAAGTAAGGGGCCTCGAATCTAACGTGTGCCTAGGGCCTCAAAAAGTTTAGTAAGGAGGCTTCAAACTAATGTGTACCTAGGGCTTCAAAATATTTAGCATGGAGACCTGGAATTCAATGTGCGCCTAAAGTCTCAAAATGTTTAGCAAGGGGGCCTCGAATTTAATGTGCGCGTAGAGGCGTAGAATTAATGTGCGCGTGCTCATAGAGGTTAAATTCGGCTATGATTCGATGGATTTATACTAAATTAAAAGCACTTGGGAACTTGTGTCGTCAGGCTCTACCTTCCGATGTGAAATTTACGATTACTAAAATGTATTCTTTGTTTTATTTACATTTGCATTATTTTGGCGAAAGTTGACGCCAATTATTTTCAGATGGTAAATAGTATGTAATGAATTCAGTCATAGCAATATATTGATTGTTTATTCTAATCTCTTGAATTTTATAGCTGTTGGGCTTTAATTACTTCTTTCATCCTCTCAGCATTAATTTTTACTTCTTTCACCCCTTAGCTTTACCCTTTAATTACTTCTTTAACCCCTTAGCTTTAATTACTTCTTCCACCCTCTCAACCATTGATGCCACTAGCTTTCCACACATCTCCTTCATTTCAGGGTCGTGGTACCACACTTTCATGACACTTTCTATCATTTTGGTTTTCGTCGTGCAATCCATCTTAGATATGCGCGCTTTAATAATGGCCCACAAATTTTCAATGGGATTTAGATCGGGTGAATTTCCTGGCCACTCCAATACCTTCAAATGCCGCTGGGTAAAGAAGCTCTTAGCAAGCTCAGAATTGTGGCATGGAGCCAGATCCTGTTGAAATACCCCATCGCCGTTAGGAAACAGATTCTGCAGTGTAGGAATCATTTTCGCCTCCAGAACGTCTATGTACTTTTTGCTGTCCATCATTCCTTCAATGGGGTGAAGCGTCTGTGGCCCGGAAGCTGTGAAACATCCCCAAAACGTGACCTTGGGAGGGTGTTTGGGGGATTGCTGGATGTGGCCGGATCGAAGAAGTTCTCCAGGCTTCGATTGTACCAACTAATTCGCACAGTACTGTACATGACATCTTTGATTAAAAAACATTTTTTAGAGTTAATCTAATAATTCTTTTAATTTCAAAACTTTTCATCAATTTATAAAGTGTATTGAAACTCGTATTAAGTATCCCAGTTTCAATAAATGCAAAAAAAAATTAAACTGTTGAAATTCAAGATTTAGAGAGATTCTATTTAGATCTTTATCTTCAGAACGTACCAAAAAGAAAAGATTATTTTGGAAGTTGTAAAAAAGTTCACTTAATCACTGAAGTACCTAAAGCGGAGGTGGCTCAGTCGGTAGCGCGCCAAGCTCGTAATCTGCAGTTCCCAGGTTAGAGTACCACTTAGGTCAGAGTTGAATTTATCCCTGCTAAATCTCCACCCTGCAACTCAGTGAGAAATGGAATGCCGATGGGCTCGGACAGGCAGCCGTCCATAGGATGGTACGTTAAGTCATTACTCTCTGATAGTTTCGCAGTTATTTAATATATAGGCTCTGCCAATTACTTCAATGTGACACCTGATTATGCATATTTTAAGTCAAGAGTGTAATGTCGGTGCATTGAATAGATATTCTTTGATAAACGGATCTTCAAAGATGATGTAAAAAATTAATTTTTTGCAAAAGAGATTTCCTTTGGTAACTATCACCGTATACTTGAGAGGTCCGGTATATTAATAGAAATGCAAAACTGGAATTCTGTTAACTTCTTTCTGTATAATTTTAAGGATATTCATTGTACCTGAAGATAACTCACACCTCTAAATCTTGATATTCGCAATTTTCGATCAGTATTTAAAAAGCTACGAAAGTTGAAATATCAAAAATTGTTGTCACTAATCCTAGGGGCAGGGGTGGCGCAGTCGGTAGCGCGCCAGGCTCGTATGTAGTTCCCAGGTTCAAGTCCCAGCTGGGTCAGCCTTGAGATTTATCTCCGTAAAATTCCCCGCCTTGCCCACGGTCAGTAGGGGACACCGATGGAATTGGACGAGGCCGCCGTCAGATGGGACGTTAAGCCGTGGCCCCGTGTGAGGGAGAGACCCCCATTAACCTTGTGCACGTTAAAGAACACGCTGGATGGCCTGGACGGGAGGCTACCATCTGTCTCCCAACAGCTGTTCCAGTGGGTCTCCTCCCCCAACCTTCTCTGAGCCTTCGGGGTCCTTGTGACCTGGCCATTTAGCCCATGGTGTGCAAAAAAGTGCCGCTGAGAGGTAAAACAACCGAATGTTAAAGAGCACGCTGGATGGCCTTGACGGGAAGCTACCATCTGTCTCCCAACAGCTCTTCCAGTGGCTCCCTTCCCCCAACCTTCGAGGGACGGGGGTGGCTCAGTCGGTAGCGCGCCAGGCTCGTAATCTGTAGTTCCCAGGTTCGAGTCCCAGCTGGGTCAGCGTTGAGATTTATCTCCGCAAAAATTCCCCGCCCTGCCCACTGTCAGTAGGGGACACCGATGGGCTTGGAAAGGCCGCCGTCCGTCGGATGGGACGTTAAGCCGTGGCCCCGTGTGCGGGAGAGCCATACCCGTGCACGTTAAAGAACACGCTGGATGGCCTTGACGGGAGGCTAGTATGTGTCTCCCAAGAGATGTTCCAGTTGTGCCCTCCCCCAACCTTCTCTGAGCCTTTGGAGTCCGTGCGAGCTGGCAATTTAGCCCATGGTGTGCGAAAAATTGCCGCTCAAAGGTAAAACAACCCAATGTTAAAGAGCACGCTGGATGGCCTTGATGGGAGGCTACCATCTGTCTCCCAACAGCTGTTCCAGTGGGTCCCCTCCCCCAAACTCCTCTGAGCCTTCGGAGTCCTTGTGACCTGGCCATTTAGCCCATGGTGTGCAAAAAAGTGCCGCTCAGATGTAAAAACCCAACAACCCTCCTTGAGGTGTGGTAACCGACCATTAGGCTAATTCGGTACTCTGTTTAATGTGATGCAATTTAATAACTATATATGTATATGTAGAATTTTTATATATGTAGAATAAGCTATTCTTTTTTATGTGAATAGTTTAAAGAAATGCAATTGAGATGTAATATTAAATAACTACATATAATGCAAATTCTGCTTGCAGAATGGTTCTCCATAAACTACTTGAACAAATAGTAGTAGCATAAATTATAGTTCTGGCACAATGTTAATGTATAGGGAATTCTATATTAACTTATGGAAAAATTTCGTGAGATGAGATAAAAACATTGTGTCTTGTGGTTTTCTGTGAGAAAAATTTTCCCATAGGTTAAAATAGAATTCCCTATACCTTGACATTGTGCCAGAACTCTCATTTATGCTGGGGTGGCTGCTGGTAGTGCGCCAGGCTCGTAATCTGTAGTTCCCAGGTTCGAGTTCCAGTGGGTCAGCATTGAGATTTATCTACGTGAAATTCCCCACCCTGCCCACGGTCAGTAGGGGACACCGATGGGCTTGGAAAGGCCACCGTCCATCGGATGGGACTTTAAAACGGGGCCCCTTGTGCGGGAGAGCCATACCCTGTGGTCGTTAAAGAACATGCTGGATGGCCTTGACGGGAGGCTCCCATCTGTCTCCCAACAGCTGTTCCAGTGGGTCCCTTCCCCCAACTTTCTCTGAGCCTTTAGGGTCCTTGTGACCTGCCCATTTAGCCCATGGTGTACAAAGAAATGCAGCTCAGAGGTAAAACGACTCAACCGAACTCATTTATGCTACTACTACAGATTCTATATTCTAAGCAATAGATTGTAAAGGGAAGGTAAATAGCAAAAATGTCTGCTTATCTGATGTTATCAGAAATATGATTAAACTAAGAGATAAAATGCATCAATTGTACGAAAAATATCCGTAAAATCTTTGTCATGAGACAATATTTGAAACCCTTTTGAAATAAGCTTAAAGTGACAATTGCAAATGCTAAAAATAAATACTATAGAAGACAATTTCTTAATTGTCATGGTGATAGCAAAAGAAATCTCAATTTCTGAAAAATTTAATCTATAATATTAAAAAACCCGAAAATTCTTCCAGATTCTTTCGACCAATTAACAGTGAACATGGTCTGCAGATAAAGGCATTAGCAAATGAGTTTAATTTGAACTTTATTAGTCTCGGAGAAAACAGTTGTTTAACCTCTGAGTGTCACTACTTTTGCACACAACGGGCTAAATGGCCAGGTCACAAGGACTCTGAAGGCTCAGAGAAATTTGTTGTAAGGGGACCCATTGGACAGCTGTTGGGAGACAAATGGTAGTCTCTGGTCAGATGGTAGCCTCCCGTCAAGCTCTACTGCAAACATTCATACAATGAGGTGGAAACCTGCGCTTTACAGAAATCGCTTTTCCGGCCTCAAAACTCGTTCGAGAGGATATTTAATCCTTGCCTGTTACCTGGTTCACACAGAACCGAACCCTCTCCTGAAGGGTTTTATTTTTGAGAAAAAGCGGCGTCCTCTGATGCGCATCAAAGGTCCTTCCAGTTTGACAACCCGCGCTCAATCTGCTCTTCATTTTTACAGCCTCCCCCCCTCATTCGCAATCAATCCTCAAACCAGTCGTAAAAGTACTTTCGCGTCTATGAACATCTGCAGCCAGCCAGCTCAGACCAGAATAACAACTCCAAAAGCATCCCCTCTCAACACTTCCAAAAGTACACAATACAGATATACAGGGTGTCCCTGAATTCATGGTCCAAACGTGAGGGGATGGTAGTACACACAGAACACATCAATATTCGTCATATAATATGCGGCCACATACTCAGTCCAGTGCCGGTAGGGGGCGTAGACGAGGTGGCACGTAATAGATCAGCATCTTAATACCACATTTGGGAACTGATGGATTGGGCGCGGTGGTCCCTAACCGTGGCCTCCCAGATTGCCCGATATTTCTTGTGTTGATTTCTTTCTGTGGGGACATTTGAAGAGTGTCGTGTACGAGACGCCCGTGCAGTCCGCGGAGGATCTGGTAGCCCAATTGTCTGTCGCAGCCGCCGATGTGCGCGACAAGCCCGGTGTTTACGAGCAGGTAAGTCGCTCAAAAAAGTATCCGAACACTATGGTTGATTACAGAATTCAGAAAAAATATCTGGCAACGTTTTTTTTAGAAATTAGTGATCTGGTAACCTTCGTGTCACTTGATTACAGAATTCAGGAAAAATATCTGGTAAATGGTATCTGGTAAATATCTGGTAAATATGGAAAAATATCGGTAACTGGAGCGTGTACAGCAACTGTACACGCTCCAGTTACCGTTCACAGCAAACTGGAGCGTGTGCAGTACTGCACACGCTCCAGTTTGCTGTGAACGGTAACTGCACATGCTCAATATTTCCGTGAGTGAGCCCACACGATCCAGGTCTTTGTGAGCTCACACGATCCAATGATCTGTGAACATTAACCGCAACCGCTTCAGTTTCCTGTGAACGGTAACTGCACGCGCTCCATATTCATTGCATTATATATTCATACGCATTATACATATTAAAAAATATCCGAACACTATGGTTGATTACTACAGAATTCAGAAACAATATCTGGCAACGATTCTTTTTTAGAAATTAGTGATCTGGCAACCTTCGTGTCACGTGACACAAAGGTTACCAGATCACTAATTTCTAAAAAAATTGTTGCCAGATATTTTTCTGAATTTTGTAATCAATCATAGTGTTCGGATACATTTTTGAGCGACTGTACACCGATCACTACTCCACCATTGTGCCGCCTGTATCAACATTGGTGGGCGGACGTTTCAGCATTTGTTGTAATGATCTCCAATAAATATCACTCTGGAAATCTCTGTGTCAGTCCTTCATTTCGGAATCCTCACTGCGTTGGGTTGGGTTGGGTTGTTTTACCTCTGAGCGGCACTTTTTGCACACCATGGGCTAAATGGCCAGGTCACATGGACCCCGAAGGCTCAGAGAAGGTTGGGGGAGGGGACCCACTGGAACAACTGTTGGAAGACAGATGGTAGCCTCCCGTCAAGGCCATCCAGCGTGTTCTTTAACGTGCACAGGGTATGGCTCTCCCACACACGGGGCCACGGCTTAATGTTCCATCGGACGGACGGCTGCCTTTCCAAGCCCATCGGTGTCCCCTACTGACCGGGGGCAGGGCGGGAAATTTTGCGGAGCCTCACTGCGTTTGCGGCCGCATATTCTATGACGAATATTGTTGGGTTCGGTGTTTACTACCATCTCCTCACATTTGGGCCATGAATTCAGAAACACCCGTATATTTACAGCAACAACAGGTAATATGATATGATTAAAGACAAGACCCAGATGTTCTGTAATAATGCCCTACATCTATTGGGATAAATACAACAACAACAACAACAACAACAAGAACCAAAATACAATAGCAAATAAATTAGAGGGACATGACACTCGACTAAGCTAGTGGGCACCAATGGTCTGGAAAAGGCTGCCCTCCGTCGGATGGGATGTTAAGACGTGGCTCCGTGTTTGGGAGAGGCATTGCCTGTGCACGTTATAGAACATGCTGGATGGCCTTTACCAGAGGCTACATTCTGTGTCCTAACAGCTGTCCAGTGGGATCTCTTCCCGCAGTCTTCTCTGAGCCCTCGGATGCTTGTGACTTGGTCATTTAGTCTATTGTGTGGCTCAGAGCTCAGCAGATTGTTGGGTTGGGTTGTTTTACCTCTGAGCGGCACTTTTTTGCACACCCTGGGCTAAATGGCCAGGTCACATGGACCCCGAAGGCTCAGAGAAGGTTGGGGGAGGGGACCCACTGGAACAACTGTTGGGAGACAGATGGTAGCCTCCCGTCAAGGCCATCCAGCGTGTTCTTTAACGTGCACAGGGTATGGCTCTCCCGCACACGGGGCCACGGCTTAACGTCCCATCCGACGGACGGCGGTCTTTCCAAGCCCATCGGTGTCCCCTGCTGACGGTGGACAGGGCGGGGAATTTTGCGGAGATAAATTTCAACGCTGACCCAGCTGGGACTCGAACCAGGGAACTACAGATTACGAGCCTGGCGCGCTACCGACTGAGCCAACCCCTCCCCGCAGAGCTCAGCAGAGAAAAAGTGCCGCTCAGAGGTAAAACCACACAGTCCAATTATAATAAAATAACAATTAAATAGAAAATTTCTCCAGAAGTAAGCATTTTGGAAATCGTATATTTCTCTACAAATTCTCGAAAAGACACTCTAGTTGAAATAATATTTACCGTGAATACAAATTAAAAACAAATCTTTAATAATAATACAAAAAAGAAAGTACAAATAAAGAATACAATGAAATTGAAGAATAAGTTTCATAACGAAATTTATGAGTAGCATCCACTATTTCTCTACCACTGATATACAAATCATGCATATCTATCAGCAGTAAAGAATCACAGGGTAAGTCTTGTTGACATGAACTCATGAAATAATGAACTGAAATTAAAAAAAATTGGTTTTGCCATGAGTGGGATTCGAACCCACATCTGCAGGAAACCACCAATGGCTAATCTTTTCTCAGCTTGTGTGACCTTATAAACTTCCAGGATTTTTTTTTTATTCGCACAGTGGCGCCATCTATCCAGGAAGTGGGCAAATCTGTTGCCTCTTTAGAGATGGAATTAATATTTGTCACTCACGCTCAGGGCGTTAAATCAATAAATCAGTGGTAAATAATCACAGGATAAGTCCTGTAGACTTGGAACTCATGAAATAATGAGCTGAAAAAAAAATTGATTTTCCCATGAGTGGGATTCGAACCCACGTCTGTAGGAATCACCAAATTGTGTTATTCTGTCATACATTTAGATCTGTATAGGATGCCAATTTATGGTACTTATTTGTATACAAAATTTTCTTTTGAGAACATGACTATCGAATGCTGAGTCTAGATTTTGAATTGAATTCAGCCACAGAAATATATTTCATAGATTTTAGTGGGCATTTCAGAGACTAAATAATTTTGTTCCCAGTACAAGCAAGTGACTCTAACCAGCACATGCATATGTATATAGATACTTTAAATACCTTAATTAACAATATTTTAATTTAACCTTTTTTAATTTTTAAAATCTATCTAAATGTTTACCATTTTTATATTAAAAAAAAGTTACTTTGGAGATAAACTTCCAAAAAAAAATCAGTCTTTTAAATATCCACACTTCAGTACTACCGAAAAGGACCCATTTTAAACTTTTTCATGTTAATATGCAGGTAATATATATGTAGCTTACACCTAAAACACTAATAAAAGGGAGTGGCTCAGTCGGGAGCGCGCTAGGCTCGTAATCTGTAGTTCCCAGGTTCGAGTCCCAGCTGGATCAGCGTTGAGATTTATCTCCGCAAAACTCCCCGCCCTGCCCACGGTCAGTAGGGGACACCGATGGGCTTGGAAAGACCGCCGTCCGTCGGATGGGACGTTAAACCGTGGCCCCGTGTGCGGGAGAGCCATACCCTGTGCACGTTAAAGAACACGCTGGATGGCCTTGACGGGAGGCAACCATCTGTCTCCCAACAGCTGTTCCAGTAGGTTCCCTCTCCCAACCTTCTCTGAGCCTTCGGGTCCATGTGACCTGGCATTTAGCCCATGGTGTGCAAAAAGTGCCGCTCAGAGGTAACCCAACTAATAAAAGATCGAAATCCATTGCTTTATTAAAAAGCCTCTGAAATGAAGAATACAAAAACCAAAAGTTTCAACCTTCATTTACTTTTTGGCCGGAACTGAACTTGTCGTGAAAGACAAATTATAATAGCAGAAAAGTATTTAAAAAAATATAAAGAAGTGTAATTAAATATGCACACTTTTCATATTGCGATAAACAAAGTAAATCACATTATTAACAAAGATTTAACAAACGAAGGAGATAGGCAACTTATCGGATAGGCACAGCCGACAGCAACTTTAGAAGGATAGTTTCAAACACGCTTCATCCACTTGATTATCACTTGAACTATTCTTGAAATATCGTTTCAAATATTAATTTTAAACGGATAATATCATAAGGAACACACACACTTCAAATTAATATGAGGAGAACACACACACATTTGAAATTAATACGAGGAGAACACGAGGAACACATACTTCAAATTAATACGAGGAGAACACACACACACTTTAAATTAATAAGAGGAGAACACGAGGAACACACACTTCAAATTAATACGAGGAGAACACACACACACTTCAAATTAATACGAGGAGAACACACACACACACTTCAAATTAATACGAGGAGAACACGAGGAACACACACACTTCAAATTAATACGAGGAGAACACACACACACTTTGGGGCGGGGGTGGCTCAGTCGGTAGCGCGCCAGGCTCGTAATCTGTAGTTCCCAGGTTCGAGTCCCAGCTGGGTCAGCGTTGAGATTTATCTCCGCAAAATTCCCCGCCCTGCCCACGGTCAGTAGGGGACACCGATGGGCTTGGAAAGGCCGCCGTCCGTCGGATGGGACGTTAAGCCGTGGTCCCGTGTGCGGGAGAGCCATACCCTGTGCACGTTAAAGAACACGCTGGATGGCCTTGACGGGAGGCTACCATCTGTCTCCCAACAGCTGTTCCAGTGGGTCCCCTCCCCCAACCTTCTCTGAGCCTTCGGGGTCCATGTGACCTGGCCATTTAGCCCATGGTGTGCAAAAAAGTGCCGCTCAGAGGTAAAACAACCCAACACACACACTTCAAATTAATACGAGGAGAACACATACACATTTCAAATTAATACGAGGAGAACACGAGGAACACACACACTTCAAATTAATACGAGGAGAACACACACACACACACTTCAAATTAATACGAGGAGAACACGAGGAACACACACACTTCAAATTAATACGAGGAGAACACACACACACTTCAAATTAATACGAGGAGAACACACACACACACTTCAAATTAATACGAGGAGAACACATACACATTTCAAATTAATACGAGGAGAACACGAGGAACACACACACTTCAAATTAATACGAGGAGAACACACACACACTTCAAATTAATACGAGGAGAACACATACACATTTCAAATTAATACGAGGAGAACACGAGGAACACACACACTTCAAATTAATACGGGGAGAACACACACACACACTTCAAATTAATACGAGGAGAACACGAGGAACACACACACTTCAAATTAATACGAGGAGAACACACACACACACTTCAAATTAATACGAGAACACACACACACTTCAAATTAATACGAGAACACACACACACTTCAAATTAATACGAGGAGAACACACACACACTTCAAATTAATACGAGGAGAACACACACACACTTCAAATTAATACAAGGAGGACACGAGGAAAATCACACATCTGCTCGACTACTGTAACTCAAAGGCCAATCTAGACCCCAAATTCTAAGACCCAGTTGGTGACATGACATTTCCGCGCCGCGACCTGTCTCTCTCGTTATAAACTTTCCGGATTTTTTTTTGATTCGCAGAGTGGCGCCATCTATCCGAGAAGTGGACAACTCCGTTGCCTCAAAATAGATGGAATTAATGATTGTCACTCACGCTCAGGGCGTTAAATCAATAAATCAGTGGTAAATAATCAGAGGATAAGTCCTGTAGACATAGAACTCATGAAATAATGACCTGAAAAAAATTTTAATATATAATATATTCGATATCCTTTTTAATCTGCTTCCACCACAAAATTCCAAGAAACGTCCACCCTAAATTTCTTAAAAAGTTTCGCCACTGGTTTAGATTAGCCCACTCCATGAAATACCACTTCAGAATTTGATTTTGGAAAGCGCATCACAGAATGTTGGAATATTCCACGTTGATGAAATTATTGTAATTCTGGACAATGCGTAGCATCAGAATGGAACTAGAGTGGGGTTTATAGAGAAGAAAATTTTCTACTGGAAGAAATCCCAATAAGGAATTTTTTTCAGTATTCAGTCAGTACTACCAAAATATGAAACGAGGAATAATTTCATATAAAATATATGCAGTCGCTCAAAAAAAATATCCGGACTCTATGGTTGATTACAGAATTCAGAAAAAATATCTGGCAACGATTTTTTTTAGAAATCAGTGATCTGGCAACTTTCGTATAAGAAAAAATATCTGGCAACAATTTGTTTTTCGAAATTAATGATCTGGCAACCTTCGTGTAAGTTTTGTTTTTCGAAATTAGTGATCTGGCAAACTTCGTGTAAGAAAAAATATCTGGCAACGATTTGTTTTTCGAAATTAGTGATCTGGCAAACTTCGTGTAAGAAAAAATATCTGGCAACGATTCGTTTTTAGAAATTAGTGATCTGGCTACCTTCGTGTAAGAAAAAATATCTGACAACGATTTGTTTTTAGAAATTAGTGATCTGTCAACCCTCGTGTAAGAAAAAATATCTGGCAACGATTTGTTCTTAGAAATTAGTGATCTGGCAACCCTCGTGTAACAAAAAATATCTGGCAACGATTTTTTTTTTAGAAACTAGTGATCTAGCAACCTTCGTGTAAGAAAAAATATCTGGCAACGATTTGTTTTCGGAAATTAGTGATCTGGCAACCCTCGTGTGAAAAGAATATCTGGCAACGATTTGCTTTTAGAAATTAGTGATCTGGCAACCTTCGTGTAAGTAAAAATATCTGGCAACGATTTTTTTTTTAGAAACTAGTGATCTAGCAACCTTCGTGTAAGAAAAAATATCTGCAACGATTTGTTTTCGGAAATTAGTGATCTGGCAACCCTCGTGTGAAAAGAATATCTGGCAACGATTTGTTTTTAGAAATTAGTGATCTGGCAATCTTCGTGTAAGTAAAAATATCTGGCAACGATTTGTTTTTCCAAATTAGTGATCTGGCAACCTTCGTGTAAGAAAAAATATCTGGCAAAGATTTGTTTTTCGAAATTAGTGATCTGACAACCTTGTGTAAGAAAAAATATCTGGCAACGATTTGTTTTTTTAGAAATTAGTGATCTCGCACCCTTCGTGTAAGAAAAATATCTGGCAACGATTTGTTCTTTTAGAAATTAGTGATCTCGCAACCTTCGTGTAAGAAAAAATATCTGGCAACGATTCGTTTTTAGAAATTAGTGATCTGGCAACCTTCGTGTAAGAAAAAATATCTGGCAACGAATTGTTTTTTAGAAATTAGTGATCTGGCAACCCTCGTGTAAGAAAAAATATCTGGCAACAATTTGTTTTTAGAAATCAGTGATCTGGCAACCCTCGTGTAAGAAAAAATATCTGGCAACGATTCGTTTTTAGAAATTAGTGATCTGTCAATCTTCGTGTAAGAAATAATATCTGTCAACGATTTGTTTTTAGAAATTAGTGATCTGGCAACCCTCGTGTAAGAAAAAATATCTGGCAACGATTCGTTTTTAGAAATTAGTGATCTGGCAACCTTCGTGTACGAAAAAATATCTGGCGACGATTTGTTTTTAGAAATTAGTGATCTGGCAACCTTCGTGTAAGAAAAAATATCTGGCAACGATTCGTTTTTAGAAATCAGTGATCTGGCAACCTTCGTGTAAGAAAAAGTATCTGGCAACGATTCGTTTTTAGAAATTAGTGATCTAGCAACCTTCGTGTAAGAAAAAATATCTGGCAACGATTCGTTTTTAGAAATTAGTGATCTGGCAACCTTCGTGTAAGAAAAAATATCTGGCAACGATTCGTTTCTTAGAAATTAGTGATCTGGCAACCTTCGTGTAAGAAAAAACATATGGCAACGATTCGTTTTTAGAAATTAGTGATCTGGCAACCTTCGTGTAAGAAAAAATATATGGCAACGATTCGTTTTTAGAAATTAGTGATCTGGCAACCTTCGTGTAAGAAAAAATATCTGGCAACGATTCGTTTTTAGAAATTAGTGATCTGGTAACCTTCGTGTAAGAAAAAATATCTGGCAACGATTCGTTTTTTAGAAATTAGTGACCTAGCAACCTACGTGTAAGAAAAAATATCTGGCAACGATTTGTTTTTTTAGAAATTAGTGATCTGGCAACCTTCGTGTAAGAAAAAATATCTGGCAACGATTCGTTTTTAGAAATTAGTGATCTGGCAACCTTCGTGTAAGAAAAAATATCTGGCAAAGATTTGTTTTTCGAAATTAGTGATCTGACAACCTTGTGTAAGAATAAATATCTGGCAACGATTTGTTTTTTTTAGAAATTAGTGATCTCGCACCCTTCGTGTAAGAAAAAATATCTGGCAACGATTCGTTTTTAGAAATTACTGATCTGGCAACCCTCTTGTAAGAAAAAATATCTGTCAACCATTTGTTTTTAGAAATTAGTGACCTGTCAATCTTCGTGTAAGAAATAATATCTGTCAACGATTTGTTTTTAGAAATTAGTGAACTGGCAACCCTCGTGTAAGAAAAAATATCTGGCAACGATTCGTTTTTAGAAATTAGTGATCTGGCAACCTTCGTGTAAGAAAAAATATCTGGCAACGATTCGTTTCTTAGAAATTAGTGATCTGGCAACCTTCGTGTAAGAAAATATATCTGGCAACGATTCGTTTTTTAGAAATTAGTGATCTGCCAACCTTCGTGTAAGAAAAAATATATGGCAACGATTCGTTTTTAGAAATTAGTGATCTGGCAACCTTCGTGTAAGAAAAAATATCTGGCAACGATTCGTTTTTAGAAATTAGTGATCTGGTAACCTTCGTGTAAGAAAAAATATCTGGCAACGATTCGTTTTTTAGAAATTAGTGACCTAGCAACCTACGTGTAAAAAAAAATATCTGGCAACGATTTGTTTTTTTAGCAATTAGTGATCTGGCAACCTTCGTGTAAGAAAAAATATCTGGCAACGATTCGTTTTTAGAAATTAGTGATCTGGCAACCTTCGTGTAAGAAAAAATATCTGGCAAAGATTTGTTTTTCGAAATTAGTGATCTGACAACCTTGTGTAAGAAAAAATATCTGTCAACCATTTGTTTTTAGAAATTAGTGATCTGTCAATCTTCGTGTAAGAAATAATATCTGTCAACGATTTGTTTTTAGAAATTAGTGAACTGGCAACCCTCGTGTAAGAAAAAATATCTGGCAACGATTCGTTTTTAGAAATTAGTGATCTGGCAACCTTCGTGTAAGAAAAAATATCTGGCGACGATTTGTTTTTAGAAATTAGTGATCTGGCAACCTTCGTGTAAGAAAAAATATCTGGCAACGATTTGTTTTTAGAAATCAGTGATCTGGCAACCTTCGTGTAAGAAAAAATATCTGGCAACGATTCGTTTTTAGAAATTAGTGATCTGGCAACCTTCGTGTAAGAAAAAATATCTGGCAACGATTCGTTTTTAGAAATTAGTGATCTGGCAACCTTCGTGTAGGAAAAAATATCTGGCAACGATTCGTTTTTAGAAATTAGTGATCTGGCAACCTTCGTGTAAGAAAAAATATCTGGCAACGATTCGTTTTTCAGAAATTAGTGATCTGGCAACCTTCGTGTAAGAAAAAATATATGGCAACGATTCGTTTTTAGAAATTAGTGATCTGGCAACCTTCGTGTAAAGAAAAAATATCTGGCAACGATTCGTTTTTAGAAATTAGTGATCTGGGAACCTTCGTGTAAGAAAAAATATCTGGCAACGATTCGTTTTTAGAAATTAGTGATCTGTCAACCTTCGTGTAAGAAAAAATATCTGGCAACGATTCGTTTTTTAGAAATTAGTGATCTAGCAACCTTCGTGTAAGAAAAAATATCTGGCAACGATTTGTTTTTTTAGAAATTAGTGATCTGGCAACCTTCGTGTAAGAAAAAGTATCTGGCAACGATTCGTTTTTAGAAATTAGTGATCTGGCAACCTTCGTGTAAGAAAAAATATCTGGCAACGATTCGTTTTTAGAAATTAGTCATCTGGCAACCTTCGTGTAAAAAAAAATATCTGGCAACGATTCGTTTTTTAGAAATTAGTGATCTGGCAACCTTCGTGTAAGAAAAAATATATGGCAACGATTCGTTTTTAGAAATTAGTGATCTGGCAACCTTCGTGTAAGAAAAAATATCTGGCAACGATTCGTTTTTAGAAATTAGTGATCTGGCAAACTTCGTGTAAGAAAAAATATCTGGCAACGATTCGTTTTTTAGAAATTAGTGATCTAGCAACCTTCGTGTAAGAAAAAATATCTGGCAACGATTTGTTTTTTTAGAAATTAGTGATCTGGCAACCTTCGTGTAAGAAAAAGTATCTGGCAACGATTCGTTTTTAGAAATTAGTGATCTGGCAACCTTCGTGTAAGAAAAAATATCTGGCAACGATTCGTTTTTAGAAATTAGTGATCTGGCAACCTTCGTGTAAGAAAAAATATCTGGCAACGATTCGTTTTTTAGAAATTAGTGATCTGGCAACCTTCGTGTAAGAAAAAATATATGGCAACGATTCGTTTTTAGAAATTAGTGATCTGGCAACCTTCGTGTAAGAAAAAATATCTGGCAACGATTCGTTTTTAGAAATTAGTGATCTGGCAACCTTCGTGTAAGAAAAAATATCTAGCAACGATTCGTTTTTAGAAATTAGTGATCTGGCAACCTTCGTGTAAGAAAAAATATCTGGCAACGATTCGTTTTTTAGAAACTAGTGATCTAGCAACCTTCGTGTAAGAAAAAATATCTGGCAACGATTCGTTTTTTAGAAATTAGTGATCTAGCAACCTTCGTGTAAGAAAAAATATCTGGCAACGATTTGTTTTTTTAGAAATTTGTGATCTGGCAACCTTCGTGTAAGAAAAAATATCTGGCAACGATTCGTTTTTAGAAATTAGTGATCTGGCAACCTTCGTGTAAGAAAAAATATCTGGCAACGATTCGTTTTTTAGAAATTAGTGATCTGGTAACCTTCGTGTAAGAAAAAATATCTGGCAACGATTCGTTTTTAGAAATTAGTGATCTGGCAACCTTCGTGTAAGAAAAAATATATGGGAACGATTCGTTTTTAGAAATTAGTGATCTGGCAACCTTCGTGTAAGAAAAAATATCTGGCAACGATTCGTTTTTAGAAATTACTGATCTGGCAACCTTCGTGTAAGAAAAAATATCTGGCAACGATTCGTTTTTTAGAAATTAGTGATCTGGTAACCTTCGTGTAAGAAAAAATATCTGGCAACGATTCGTTTTTAGAAATTAGTGATCTGGCAACCTTCGTGTAAGAAAAAATATATGGGAACGATTCGTTTTTAGAAATTAGTGATCTGGCAACCTTCGTGTAAGAAAAAATATCTGGCAACGATTTGTTTTTAGAAATTAGTGATCTGGCAACTTCGTGTAAGAAAAAATATCTGGCAACGATTCGTTTTTAGAAATTAGTGATCTGGCAACCTTCGTGTAAGAAAAAATATCTGTCAAACTTTTCGTTTTTAGAAATTAGTGATCTGGCAACCTTCGTGTAAGGAAAAATATCTGGCAACGATTCGTTTTTAGGAATTAGTGATCTGGCAACCTTCGTGTAAGAAAAAATATCTGTCAACGACTCAGTGGCGAAACAAAGGAGGTTGGGAGATGGGTTTGAGGTTATAATTCCCTCCTGGGACCTAAAAGCCAAATGGAAATCAAACACTTAAGATGTCGACTCGCATAAGACATCAAAGTGTTTAACCTCTCATAAGACTACAATATACCAATCACCAAAAAACTTCAATGTTGGGAGACAGATGGTAGCCTCCCGTCAAGGCCATCCAGTGTGTTCTTTAACATGCACAGGGTATGGCTCTCCCGCACACGGGGCCACGAATTAATGTCCCATCCGACGGACGGCGGCCTTTCCAAATCATCGGTGACCCCTACTGACCGTGGGCAGGGAGCGGAATTTGCGGAGATAAATCTCAACGCTGACCGAGCTGGGACTCGAACCTGAGAACTATAGATTACGAGCCTGGCGCGCTACCGACTGAGCCACCCCCGCCCCACTCACCATAAGAGATCAACATAAAATTCCCATAAGACTTCAACATAATAAATTCCCAATAAGACTTCAATGTTTCAACCTCCCATAAGACTTCAACATAATAAATTCCCAATAAGACTTCAATGTTTCAACCTCCCATAAGACTTCAACATAATAAATCCCCAATAAGACTTCAATGTTTCAACCTCCCATAAGACTTCAACATAATAAATCCCCAATAAGACTTCAATGTTTCAACCTCCCATAAGACTTCAACATAATAAATTCCCAATAAGACTTCAATGTTTCAACCTCCCATAAGACTTCAACATAATAAATCCCCAATAAGACTTCAATGTTTCAACCTCCCATAAGACTTCAACATAATAAATCCCCAATAAGACTTCAATGTTTCAACCTCCCATAAGACTTCAACATGTCAAACCTCCTCCTTCAATGTGCCGTACCCGCTGTCTCACACAAACACTGGGGGATGGGGGTGGCTCAGTCGGTAGAGCGCCAGACTCGTAATCTGTAATTCTCAGGTTCATAGTCCCAGCTGGGTTAGGGTTGAGATTAATCTCCGCACAGCCCACGGTCAATAATGAACTTGGAAAGGCCGCCGTCCGTCAGATGGGACATTAAGCCGTGACCCCGTATGCGGGAGAGCCATACCCTGTGCAAGTTAAAGAACACACTGGATGGCCTTGACAGGAGGCTACCATCGGTCTCCTAACAGCTGTTACAGTGGGTCCCCTACACCACCTTCTCTGAGCAATCGGGGTCCTTGTGACATGGCCATTTAGCCCATGGTGTGCAAAACAGTGCCATTCAGAGGTAAAACAACCCAACCCTCCCCCAACCTTCTCTGATCCTTCGGGGGCCATGTGACCTGGCAATTTAGCCCATTGTGTGCAAAAAAACTGCCGATCAGAAGTAAAACAACCAAACCCTTTCCCCGACCTTCTCTGAGCCTTCGGGCTTCATGTGACCTGGCAATTTAGCCCATTGTGTGCAAAAAAACTGCCGATCAGAAGTAAAACAACCAAACCCTTTCCCCGACCTTCCCTGAGCCTTCGGGCTCCATGTGACCTGGCCATTTAGCCCATTGTGTGCAAAAAAACTTCCGATCAGAAGTAAAACAACCAAACCCTTTCCCCGACCTTCTCTGAGCCTTCGGGCTCCATGTGACCTGGCCATTTAGCCCATTGTGTGCAAAAAAACTGCCGATCAGAAGTAAAACAACGAAACCCTTTCCCCGACCTTCTCTGAGCCTTCGGGCTCCATGTGACCTGGCAATTTAGCCCATTGTGTGCAAAAAAACTGCCGATCAGAAGTAAAACAACCCAACCCTTTCCCCGACCTTCTCTGAGCCTTCGGGCTCCATGTGACCTGGCCATTTAGCCCATTGTGTGCAAAAAAACTGCCGATCAGAAGTAAAACAACCAAACCCTCTCCCCGACCTTCTCTGAGCCTTCGGGCTCCATGTGACCTGGCCATTTAGCCCATTGTGTGCAAAAAAACTGCCGCTCAGAAGTAAAACAACCCAACCCTTTCCCCGACCTTCTCTGAGCCTTCGGGCTCCATGTGACCTGGCCATTTAGCCCATTGTGTGCAAAAAAACTGCCGATCAGAAGTAAAACAACGAAACCCTTTCCCCGACCTTCTCTGAGCCTTCGGGCTCCATGTGACCTGGCCATTTAGCCCATTGTGTGCAAAAAAACTGCCGATCAGAAGTAAAACAACCCAACCCTTTCCCCGACCTTCTCTGAGCCTTCGGGCTCTATGTGACCTGGCCTTTTAGCCCATTGTGTGCAAAAAAACTGCCGATCAGAAGTAAAACAACCAAACCCTTTCCCCGACCTTCTCTGAGCCTTCGGGCTCCATGTGACCTGGCCATTTAGCCCATTGTGTGCAAAAAAACTGCCGATCAGAAGTAAAACAACCAAACCCTTTCCCCGACCTTCTCTGAGCCTTCGGGCTCCATGTGACCTGGCCATTTAGCCCATTGTGTGCAAAAAAACTGCCGATCAGAAGTAAAACAACCAAACCCTTTCCCCGACCTTCTCTGAGCCTTCGGGCTCCATGTGACCTGGCCATTTAGCCCATTGTGTGCAAAAAAAACTGCCGATCAGAAGTAAAACAACCAAACCCTTTCCCCGACCTTCTCTGAGCCTTCGGGCTCCATGTGACCTGGCCATTTAGCCCATGGTGTGCAAAAAAAACTGCCGATCAGAAGTAAAACAACCAAACCCTTTCCCCGACCTTCTCTGAGCCTTCGGGCTCCATGTGACCTGGCCATTTAGCCTATCGGGTGCAAAAAAGTGCCCCTCAAAGGTAAAAGAGACCAACCCAAACCACTTCCCCAACATTCTCTGAGCCTTCGGGGTCGATGTGACCTTGTCATGTAGGCCATGATGTGCAACAAATTGCCGCTCAGAGGTTAAACAACCCAACCCAACCGCTTCCCCAACTTTCTTTGAGCCTTCGGGTCCATGTGACCTGGCCATTTAGTCCATGATGTGCAAAAAAGTGCCGCTCAGAGGTAAAACAACCCAACCCCTTCCCCAACTTTTTCTGAGCCTGCGGGGTCCATCTGACATGGCCATTTAGCCTATTTTGTGCAATACAAACTGCCGCTCAGAGATAAAACAACCCAACCCAAACCCTTCCCAAACTTTCTCTGAGCCTTCGGGGTCCATGTGACTGTACATTTAGCCCATTGTGTGCAAAAAAAGTGTCGCTCAGAGGTAAACCACCCCAACCCCTTCCCCAACTTTCTCTGAGCCTTCGTGGTCCATGTGACATGGCCATTTAGCCCATTGTGTGAAAAAAAAGTGCCGCTCAGAGGTAAAACAACCCAACCCCTTCCCCAACTTTCTCTGAGCTTTCGAGGTCCTTGTTACCTGGCAATTTTGCATATTGTGTGCAAAAAAACTGCTGCTCAGAGGTAAAACAACTCAACCCCTTCCACAACTTTCTCTGAGCCTTTGGGATCCATATGACTTGGCCATTTAGCCAATTGTGTGCAAAAAAACTGCCACTCAGAGGTAAAACAACCCAACCCCTTCCCCAATTTTCTCTGAGCCTTTGGGATCCATGTGACCTGGCCATTTAGCCCATGGTGTGTAAAAATGTCCCGCTCAGAGGTAAAACAACTCAACACCTTCCGCAACCTTCTCTGAGCCTTCAGGGTCCATGTGACCTGGCCATTTAGCCCATTGCGGGCAAAAAAAGTGCAGATCAGAGGTAAAACAAACCAACCCAAACCCGTTCCCCAACCTTCTCTGAGCCTTCTGGGTCGATGTGACCTGGTCATTTAGCCCATGATGTGCAACAAATTGCCACTCAGAGGTGAAACAACCCAACCCAACCCTTTCTCCAACTTTCTCTGAGCCTTCGGGGTCCACGTGACATGGCCATTTAGCCTGTGATGTGTAAAAATGTGCCGTTCAGAGGTAAAACAACCCAACCCAACCTTTCCCCCAATCTTTTCTGAGCTTTCGGGGTCCATGTGACCTGGCCATTTAGCCCATTGTGTGCAAAAAACTGCCGCTCAGTAGTAAAATAACCCAAACCCTTCCCCAACTTTTTCTGAACCTTTGGGGTCCATGTGAACTGGCCATTTAGCCCATGTTGTGTAAAAAAGTCCCGCTCAGAGGTAAAACAACTCAACACCTCCTGCAACCTTCTCTGAACCTTCAGGGTCCATGTGACCTGGGCATTTAGCCCATTGCGGGCAAAAAAAGTGCGGATCAGAGGTAAAACAAACCAACCCAACCCCGTTCCCCAACCTTCTCTGAGCTTTCTGGGTCGATGTGACCTGGTCATTTAGCCCATGATGTGCAACAAATTGCCGCTCAGAGGTAAAACAACCCAACCACTTCTCCAACTTTCTCTGGACCTTCGGAGTCCATGTGACATGGCCATTTAGCCCATGATGTGCAAAAATGTGCCGTTCAGAGGTAAAACAACACAACCCAACCCTTCCCCCAACCTTTTCTGAGCCTTCGGGGTCCATGTGACCTGGCCATTTAGCCCATGGTGTGTAAAAAAGTCCCGCTCAGATGTAAAACAACTCAACACCTCCCGCACCATTCTCTGAACCTTCAGGGTCCATATGACCTGGCCATTTAGCCCATTGCGGGCAAAAAAAGTGCGGATCAGAGGTAAGACACACCAACCCAACCCCGTTCCCCAACCCTCTCTGAGCCTTCTGGGTCGATGTGACCTGGTCATTTATCCCATGATGTGCAACAAATTGCCGCTCAGAGGTAAAACAACCCAACCCAACCCTTTCTCCAACTTTCTCTGAGCCTTCGGGGTGCATGTGACCTGGCCATTTAGCCCATGGTGTGCAAAAAAGTTCCGCTCAGAAGTAAAACAACCCGACCCGCCATCTTGATCTCTCAAGCAAACGTCAGATGAAAAGAATTGGTACTTTCGCTAACCTAATTAACGCTATTGTTCTCATTCATTCTCAATGTTTTTTAACTAAGCATCATCAACAGTTGAAGAAGTACGTTGCTCTACGGCGACGTAAAAACCCCCCTCAACTAACGCACATCATTTCTAGCCAATGTACTTTCTTTATTAAAGAAGCAAACACCTTAGCCGGCCGGCAGGTTCCTTCCTGTTAAAGTTCGTCGCCATAGAGACCTGCTCGGCTTTAAGAGGAAATAAATAGTGAACAAGAAAGTTGTTTTTTGATCTTTTCCCCGCTCTGTGACTTCGTAAGGGGGTCACGAACCACTTCGACAGCGTGCGCACCGACTGGGTTCATCAAACTTGCAGACAGGAGTTGATCTAGCGCATGCGCCCTGCGTGTGCCAATGGCCCAGTGACCGAGAGGGACAGTGAAATTTCTACGGCGATGAGTGGCAACAGTTGTTGCGCTGCCTCGAGGACTTCCGGGGCATTTCCTCCAGATCCGAAACACTTCAACCTAATCGTGCAAAAGAGAAAACGATATTTAATTTCGCTGTGACTGGATTTCGACAGCATTGTTAAAATTTCCGTGCTTAAAAAGGAGATGACGCACTTTGGAGATTTAATCCACGCGAGATTATGCAATCGCTTCAAACAACTTCTGCAGTGACTTGGAGTGGTGGATAACATTATAATTTCACAGGGGTGAGATTATAATGTTATCCACCGCCGGGGGAACTGAATGCCATTCTTTCTAAGACAGTCAATTCAAAATTGCGGGTTGGGTTTCTTTACCTCTGAGCGGCACTTTTTTGCACACCATGGGCTAAATGGCCAGGTCACAAGGACCCCGAAGGCTCAGAGAAGGTTGTGGGAGGAGACCCACTGGAACTGCTGTTGGGAGACAGATGGTAGCCTCCCGTCAAGGCCATCCAGTGTGTTCTTTAACGTTGGGTTGTTTTACCTCTGAGCGGCACTTTTTTGCACACCATGGGCTAAATGGCCAGGTCACATGGACCCCGAAGGCTCAGAGAAGGTTGGGGGAGGAAACCCACTGGAACTGCTGTTGGGAGACAGATGGTAGCCTCCTGTCAAGGCCATCCAGTGTGTTCTTTAACGTTGGGTTGTTTTACCTCTGAGCGGCACTTTTTTGCACACCATGGGCTAAATGGCCAGGTCACAAGGACCCCGAAGGCTCAGAGAAGGTTGGGGGAGGAGACCCACTGGAACTGCTGTTGGGAGACAGATGGTAGCCTCCCGTCAAGGCCATCCAGTGTGTTCTTTAACGTTGGGTTGTTTTACCTCTGAGCGGCACTTTTTTGCACACCATGGGCTAAATGGCCAGGTCACATGGACCCCGAAGGCTCAGAGAAGGTTGGGGAAGGAGACCCACTGGAACTGCTGTTGGGAGACAGATGGTAGCCTCCCGTCAAGGCCATCCAGTGTGTTCTTTAACGTTGGGTTGTTTTACCTCTGAGCGGCACTTTTTTGCACACCATGGGCTAAATGGCCAGGTCACATGGACCCCGAAGGCTCAGAGAAGGTTGGGGGAGGAGACCCACTGGAACTGCTGTTGGGAGACAGATGGTAGCCTCCCGTCAAGGCCATCCAGTGTGTTCTTTAACGTTGGGTTGTTTTACCTCTGAGCGCCACTTTTTTGCACACCATGGGCTAAATGGCCAGGTCACATGGACCCCGAAGGCTCAGAGAAGGTTGGGGGAGGGGACCCACTGGAACAGGGGCTGGGGTGGCTCAGTCGGTAGCGCACCAGGCTCGTAATCTGTAGTTCCCAGGTTCGAGTCCCAGCTGGGTCAGCGTTGAGAATTATCTCTGCAAAATTCCTCTGCCCTGCCCACGGTCAGTAGGGGACACCGTTGGGCTTGAAAAGGCCGTCGTCCATCGGATGGGACGTTAAGCCGTGGTTCCGTGTGCGTGAGTGCCATACCCTGTGCACGTTAAAGAACACGCTGGATGGCCTTGACGTGAGGCTACCATCTGTCTCCCAACAGCTGTTCCAGTGGGTCCCCTCCCCCAACCTTCTCTGAGCCTTCGGGGTCCATGTGCCCTGGCCATTTAGCCCATGGTGTGCAAAAAAGTGGCGCTCAGAGGTAAAACAACCCAACCCACTGGAACAGCTGTGGGAGACAGATGGCTGCCTCCCGTCAAGGCCACCCAGCGTGTTCTTTAACGTGCACAGGGTATAACTCTCCCGCAAACGGGGCCACGGCTTAACGTCCCATCCGACGGACGGCGGTCTTTCCAAGCCCATCGTTTGTCCCCTACTGACCGTGGGCAGGGCGGGGAATTTTTGCGGAGATAAATCTCAACGCTGACCCAGCTGGGACTCGAACCTGGGAACTACAGATTACGAGCTTGGCGCGCTACCGACTGAGCCCCTCCCGGCCCCGGAGTCTTTGCAACCTAAATATATAGCCCACTATGTTCAAAAAGTGCGGCTCAGATATAAACTAAAACATATAAATCCTCGGTCTCATGATGACTTTAATACGTTTCTAATTGTTAGTAAAGGTTTTAAATTTGCAAATTAAGCACAGATTTGTCGCAATTATCTAAAACTGCGGTTACGAATTAAGCTTAAACACTTATTACCTTTTTATGATATAAGGAATATTCAATATTGACGGTACTCCAATAAATTGCAATTTTTGATTCGAGGCAATAGCGAATCGATGTACAGTCGCTCAAAAAATATCCGAACATTATGGTTGATAACAGAATTCAGAAAAAATATCTGGCAAAGATTTTTTTTAGAAATTAGTCATCTGGCAACCTTCGGGTAACACGAAGGTTGCCATATAACTAATATAGAACTATATAAAATATAGGACCTATAGTCTTTATACACGAATCTCATTATTAAAGATTACTTGAAGTCTGATGTTTTGCCGAAAATATTCTTCCTGATTTTGCAGAGACAAAAGACCACAAAAAAAATCTATTGAAAGAAATTTGAAAAGTCAGATTTCCGTATAAGCAACCTTCGTGTTACACGAAGGTTTGCCAGATCACTAATTTCTAAAACAGAACCGTTGCCAGATATTTTTTCTGAATTCTGTAATCAACCATAGTGTTCGGATACTTTTTTGAGCGACTGTAGGTGGTCATATTATTTTGATACTAGATCGTGTGTGCTCACTCACGGAAATATTGAGCGTGTGCAGTTACCGTTCACAGCAAACTGGAGCGTGTGCAGTAACTGCACACGCTCCAGTTTGCTGTGAACGGTAACTGGAGCGTGTACAGTTGCTGTACACGCTTCAGATATTTTTCCTGAATTCTGTAATCACGTGACACGAAGGTTGCCAGATCACTAATTTCTAAAAATAATCGTTACCGGATATTTTTTCTGAATTATGTAATCAACGATAGTGTTCGGATATTTTTTGAGCGACTGTATATGCAAATAAATACAAAAAAAAACGGAGGTCTGACAGGAGACTGTCAGTTGAATAGCCACAGAGATCTGTCAGGTAGATGAGACCACAACAGAAAAGCAGCACAAATATCTATGCCTTATGCATAACTCGAACCCGGGTCCATTTGATTAGAAGCCAAATGCTTTTAACCCCTCTGATATGGGAATACAGAAAGTGCTACATATTGCTTCTCACTTCTGTAAAATCCCATGTAAATGGTAAAAAACAGAGCATTTATTTAATGACCTACATGATTTTAAACATCCGTAACGAATTGCCGTCAATGGTGTTGATCCTTTCTCAGCCAATGCCAAAAATGCTTCAAATCTTTCGATCGTTATACTCTCTCCACTTGAAATTCAGAGGGAAGTGGATTCTCTTCAAAGATAAACACTTGACATTTGAGAGGAACTGGATCTTCTTTTAAGATAAACATTTCTTATTTAAGAGGATGATTCTTCTCTATGACCGACACTCGACATTCAGAAGGTAGTGGATCCTCTTCTGGGATAAACATTCGACATTTAAGAGGAAGCTGATCCTTCTCTGTGACCGACACTCGACATTCGAAAGGGAGTGGATCCTCTTCTGGGATAAACGCGTGACATTTAAGAGGAAGCTGATCTTTCTCTGTAACCGACACTCGACATTCGGAAGGGAGTGGATCCTCTTCTGAGATAAACACGTGACATTTAAGAGGAAGCTGATCCTTCTCTAGGACCGACACTCGACATTCCGAAAGGAGTGGATCCTCTTCTAGGATAAACACTTGACATTTAAGAGGAAGTTGATCATTCTCTGTGACCGACACTCGACTTTCAGAAGGAGTGGATCCTCTTCTGGGATCATTATCCTCAAGCAGCCATGGGCTACCGAGGTCCAACCAGATCGTGCAATTTAGTTCTCCAAGCAAGTCTATCCTGAGCTACATCTACTGCATCTGGCCACTGCACACCAATTCAAACAAGGTCCTGTTTGACATTGTCTGCCCACCGCATCCTAGGTCTCCCCTTCTTTCTGAGGCCTTTAGGCACACTGTTCATACCCTATTCGCCAATCTATAATTATTCATACGGGCAACATGGCCAAACCAACGGAGTCTCTCTCTGCACAATATGCTGCTTAAAGGAGGTTGCAAACTCCTTTGCCTAACCTCATCATTAGTTACAAAGTTGAACCACCTAATGCCCAAGATACTGCGTAAGCATCTGGAATCAAAAGCATCTAGTTTCCTGTTATCTTGTTTACAAAGTGTCCACGTTTCACTACCGTAACTAACCCTAGAAAGACCCAAACTATTATACAGCCTAATTTTAGTCTTTAGGTGTATACGCCTATTTCTCCACATTCTCCATAGATTCTTAAAAGTCCCGGCAGCAATCCTATTCGTCTGTTAATCTCATGCCGCACATCACCATTATTTGTTACATAGCTCCCAAGATAATTGAATTGTGACACCTGCTAAAAGACTGCAACCATTCAGATTAATTGAATCACAGCCTGCCTGACCAATTTTCATCACTTTAGTTTTCTCTCTGTTTATAACCAAACCTACTCTACTACCAGTTTCATCAACAGCTCGAATGAAAGGGTTCATTTCATCAACAACAGTTGCCAAAAGGGCTAAATCATCAGCATAAGTTAAATCAGAAATTTTCGTATCTCCAGCCCATTTAAGGCCAAAATCTTTCCCTTGAAGTGAATTTCGAATAACATAATCAATAACCAAGCTAAAGCGAAAAGGAGACAAAATGCACCCTTGTCGAACACCAGAAGTAATGCTAAACCAATTGCTACAAGCCTTACCAACTCTCACACACGACTCAGTGTTATTATAGAGAGCTTTCATTATGTTAACTAACTTGTCTGGTATACCATATGATCTCACAATCAACCACAAATTATGACGATCAACAGAGTCGAAAGCCTTTTTGAAATCAACCCAACAAGCAACCAAAGGTTTCTGAAACTCTAAACATTTCTCAAGAATCTGCCTAAGTGAAAATATCTGATCCACACATCCCCTACCACTTCTGAATCCACATTGCTCATCACGCAATTGACTGTCAACCAGATTCTTAATTCTATTAAGCACAATCATGGAAAGAACTTTACCTGGAACAGAGAGTAGGCTGATACCCCTATAGTTATCACAAGAACTGCGATCACCTTTTTTGAAAATAGGGATAACAATAGCTCTGGTAAAATCCTTAGGAACCATGCCTTTATCATAAAAGATATTCACAATTTCAGTCATCCAAGTGGTAACCGAAACATTCCCAGCTCTAAGCATTTCGGTAGTAATTTCATCTACCCCTGGGGATTTATGTAGTTTAAGTTTAGAAACAGCCAAAATAACTTCAGATTGTGTTATTATAGGGCCGACATTAAAGCCACCAATGCATCTATCATCATTGCAAACAATGGGAATAGAACTAACCGCATTGTTTAGAATATCACTGAAATGCTCAGCCCACCTAGCCATGACAGAATCCTCACTTTCTATAACCTTACCTTGTTTATCCTTCAATCCCTGTATGCCTGTCCGTTTTCTACCACACAAAACATTAACTATCTGGTACAGCTCTCTGCTGTTGCGCTGTCTAACTGATTCCTCGGCTTTGTCAGCCAAACCATCAAGCTAAAGATTCTTATCAGCAGCTAACTAATCTTTTACACGTTTATTAAGTTCTCTGTAATGCTTTCTATTAGGATTAGTAGGGTATTGATTAAGGACATTCCTGCAGTTCTTTCTTTCCGAAATAAGCTCAAGTGCCTTATCACTCAGATAATTCTGTCTCTTCTGCTACTTTTTTCCTAAAAGAGTACTGTTAGTGTCCCAAAAAGCCTGTTTAAAACGATCCCATTCTTCCTCAACTTCAGTAGTAAGCATACCATGACTGTCATAATGACTAAGTAACCTATCATGGTAAGCTTTGGCTATAAGTGGATCTTTCAGACCTTCAGTATTAAAAGTAAATTTTTAACCCTAGCACAACACTTTTTAAGTTTAAGTTGCAAGGCACATTTAACAAAATAATGGTCAGATCCAATTTCAGCTCCCCTTTAGGACCTGGTATTCCTAACAGATCTAGCCCATTTGCTGTTAATTAATATGTAATCAATCATATTCTTATGCAGCCCATCAGGTGAAACTCATGTGTACTTACGTATGTCGCAGTGTTTGTAATATGTGTTAGTTATTCTGAAACCATTGAGTTTACTTACCTGTAGGAGACGTTGCCCATTGCCATTGCAGCTACCAATACCAAAAGGGCCTATTACCCCTTCCCAAAGGTCAGAGTCAGCACCAACTTTGGATTGAATTCACCAAGAACAAGGGTAATATCTCCTTTCTTGACAGAATTCAAAATATCCTGAAGTTGTCCATAAAACCTATCCTTCTCATCCTCATCGGCATCCTCAGTGGGGGCATAACAGCAGATAACATTCAAGTCTTTAACGCTTGTCTGAAATTTTGCTGTAAGAAACCTTTCATTAATGCACTCATATCCTAGAAGAGCATCACTAGAGTGTCTGCTGAGAAGCAGACCCACGCCTTGGTGATGCTTATTGTCGTTCCTCCGTGAAAAGAGAAATTTAAGATTATTTTTAAGAATCTGACCTTTATCTGTCCATCTGGTCTCTTGCAAGCCGAGAATATCTAAATTATAATGGTGGAATTCTTGTGTGAGGACATCAAGAGAAAAAGCTCTGTGCAGAGTCCTCACATTCCAACTACCTATGGAGAGAAAATGGTTAGTGGGATGTTTAAAGAAACTATGTTTATTGAGAGAAGGAATGCCGACAATATCAAACAGCCCCCTAATCGCAGACATGGGGCAAAGACCCGTTCCCCCACTACTAAAGGCTGAAGCCATCTACACTGGAAGACTTCCTCCAATGTAGCTTTTGACGATGCCAATAGAAGCAAAGAGTTCAGGTGCCTGCGATGACCTCTGTTCAGGATTATCCACCAGCTGATAAACATATCCTCTGAATCTATTCACTTGGGGCTGTCAACCCACAAACAAACAGAAAACTCAGAGAAGATTTTCCCTCCACAGAAGCCCACGAGTGCAGCAAAATCAGGATCCATATAAAGCTCAGAGCTATATATCTGTCCAGTCCAGTGGGTTTATATGGTCAGCACCAGGACCCTGTGTGGTTGACCGCTCCTCAGTAGGGTAGAAAAAAAAAGAAAAGTAGCCATAATTGTCCAGATCAGTAGGCTACACTAATCTGGCAGCCCTCCCCTTCCGTTCACTTGCACAAGAGAGTATCTGTTTTGAAATGTACTGACGGTCTGCACCACGAGAAGGCGGGGTCGGACATTAGGTGCTAAGCCTGGCCGGTTCTGTGCATCATCACAGGGGATTGGTGCATAGCTCTCCTTCCAGTGACTACCTAGCTATCATTTACAGACCGGGGGACACGGTGACACACTTGACATTTAAGAGGAAACTGATCGTTCTCTATCACCGACACTCGACATTCAGAAGGGAGTGATTCCTCTTCTAAGATAAACACTTGACATTTAGGAGGCAATTGATCCTTCTCTATGACCGACACTGGACTTTCGGAAGGGAGCGGATCCTCTTCTAGGATAAACACTTGACATTTAAGAGGAAGTTGATCCTTCTCTTTGACCGACACTCGACATTCAGAAGGGAATGGATACTCTTATAGGATAAACACTTGACACTTAAGAGGGAGTTGATCCTCCTCTATGACTGACACTCGGCATTCAGAAGGGAGTGGATCCTCTTCTGGGATAAACACTTGACATTTAAGAGGAAGTTGATCCTTCTCTATGACCGACATTCCGAAGGGAGTGGATCCTCTTCTAGGATAAACACTTGACATTTAAGAGAAAGTTCATCCTTCTGTATGACCGACACTCGACATTCAGAAGGGAGTGGATCCTCTTCTGGGATAAACACTTGACATTTAAGAGGAATTTGATCCTCCTCTATGACTGACACTCGACATTCAGAAGGGAGTGGATCCTCTTCTGGGATAAACACTTGACATTTAAGAGGAAGTTGATCCTTCTCTATGACCGACATTCCGAAGGGAGTGGATCCTCTTCTAGGATAAACACTTGACATTTAAGAGAAAGTTCATCCTTCTCTATGACCGACACTCGACATTCAGAAGGGAGTGGATCCTCTTCTGGGATAAACACTTGACATTTAAGAGGAATTTGATCCTCCTCTATGACTGACACTCGACATTCAGAAGGGAGTGGATCCTCTTCTGGGATAAACACTTGACATTTAAGAGGAAGTTGATCCTTCTCTATGACCGACATTCCGAAGGGAGTGGATCCTCTTCTAGGATAAACACTTGACATTTAAGAGGAAGTTCATCCTTCTCTATGACCAACACTCGACATTCAGAAGGGAGTGGATCCTCTTCTGGGATAAACACTTGACATTTAAGAGGAAGTTGATCCTTCTCTATGACCGCTATTCGGAAGGGAGTGAATCCTCTTCTAGGATAAACACTTGACATTTAAGAGGAAGTTCATCCTTCTCTATGACCAACACTCGACATTCAGAAGGGAGTGGATCCTCTTCTGGGATAAACACTTGACATTTAAGAGGAAGTTGATCCTTCTCTATGACCGCTATTCGGAAGGGAGTGGATCCTGTTCTAGGATAAACACTTGACATTTAAGAGGAAGTTCATCCTTCTCTATGACCGACACTCGACATTCAGAAGGGAGTGGATTCTCTTCTGGGATAAACACTTGACATTTAAGAGGAAGTTGATCCTCCTCTATGACTGACACTCGACATTAAGAAGGGACTGGATCCTCTTCTGGGATAAACACTTGACATTTAAGAGGAAGTTGATCCTCCTCTATGACTGACATTCCGAAGGGAGTAGATCCTGTTCTAGGATAAACACTTGACATTTAAGAGGAAGTTCATCCTTCTCTATGACCGACACTCGACATTCGGAAGGGAGTGGATCCTCTTCTGGGATAAACACTTGACATTTAAGAGGAAGTTGATCCTCCTCTATGACTGACACTCGACATTCAGAAGGGACTGGATCCTCTTCTGGGATAAACACTTGACATTTAAGAGGAAGTTGATCCTTCTCTATGACCGACATTCCGAAGGGAGTGGATCCTCTTCTAGGATAAACACTTGACATTTAAGAGGAAGTTCATCCTTCTCTATGACCGACACTCGACATTCAGAAGGGAGTGGATCCTCTTCTGGGATAAACACTTGACATTTAAGAGGAAGTTCATCCTTCTCTAAGACTGACACTCGACATTCAGAAGGGAGTGGATCCTCTTCTGGGATAAACACTTGACATTTAAGAGGAAGTTGATCCTTCCTATATCCGACATTCCGAAGGGAGTGGATCCTCTTCTAGGATAAACACTTGACATTTAAGAGGAAGTTCATCCTTCTCTATGACCGACATTCCGAAGGGAGTGGATCCTCTTCTAGGATAAACACTTGACATTTAAGAGAAAGTTCATCCTTCTCTATGACCGACACTCGACATTCAGAAGGGAGTGGATCCTCTTCTGGGATAAACACTTGACATTTAAGAGGGAGTTGATCCTCCTCTATGACTGACACTCGACATTCAGAAGGGAGTGGATCCTCTTCTGGGATAAACACTTGACATTTAAGAGGAAGATGATCCTTCTCTATGACCGACATTCCGAAGGGAGTGGATCCTCTTCTAGGATAAACACTTGACATTTAAGAGGAAGTTCATCCTTCTCTATGACCAACACTCGACATTCAGAAGGGAGTGGATCCTCTTCTGGGATAAACACTTGACATTTAAGAGGAAGATGATCCTTCTCTATGACCGACATTCCGAAGGGAGTGGATCCTCTTCTAGGATAAACACTTGACATTTAAGAGGAAGTTCATCCTTCTCTATGACCGACACTCGACATTCAGAAGGGAGTGGATCCTCTTCTGAGATAAACACTTGACACTTAAGAGGAAGTTCATCCTTCTCTATGACTGACACTCGACATTCAGAAGTGAGTTCATCCTCTTCTAGGATAAACACTTGACATTTAAGAGGAAGTTCATCCTTCTCTATGACCGACATTCAGAAGGGAGTGGATCCTCTTCTGGGATAAACACTTGACATTTAAGAGGAAGTTGATCCTTCTCTATGACCGACATTCCGAAGGGAGTGGATCCTCTTCTAGGATAAACACTTGACATTTAAGAGGAAGTTCATCCTTCTCTATGACCGACACTCGACATTCAGAAGGGACTGGATCCTCTTCTGAGATAAACACTTGACATTTAAGAGGAAGTTGATCCTCCTCTATGACTGACACTCGACATTCAGAAGGGACTGGATCCTCTTCTGGGATAAACACTTGACATTTAAGAGGAAGTTGATCCTCCTCTATGACTGACATTCCGAAGGGAGTAGATCCTCTTCTAGGATAAACACTTGACATTTAAGAGGAAGTTCATCCTTCTCTATGACCGACACTCGACATTCAGAAGGGAGTGGATCCTCTTCTGGGATAAACACTTGACATTTAAGAGGAAGTTGATCCTCCTCTATGACTGACACTCGACATTCAGAAGGGACTGTATCCTCTTCTGGAATATACACTTGACATTTAAGAGGAAGTTGATCCTTCTCTATGACCGACATTCCGAAGGGAGTGGATCCTCTTCTAGGATAAACACTTGACATTTAAGAGGAAGTTCATCCTTCTCTATGACCGACACTCGACATTCAGAAGGGAGTGGATCCTCTTCTGGGATAAACACTTGACATTTAAGAGGAAGTTCATCCTTCTCTAAGACTGACACTCGACATTCAGAAGGGAGTGGATCCTCTTCTGGGATAAACACTTGACATTTAAGAGGAAGTTGATCCTTCTCTATGACCGACATTCCGAAGGGAGTGGATCCTCTTCTAGGATAAACACTTGACATTTAAGAGGACGTTCTTCCTTCTCTATGACCGACACTCGACATTCAGAAGGGAGTGGATCCTCTTCTGGGATAAACACTTGACATTTAAGAGGAAGATGATCCTTCTCTATGACCGACATTCCGAAGGGAGTGGATCCTCTTCTAGGATAAACACTTGACATTTAAGAGTAAGTTCATCCTTCTCTATGACCGACACTCGACATTCAGAAGGGAGTGGATCCTCTTCTGGGATAAACACTTGACATTTAAGAGGAAGTTCATCCTTCTCTATGACTGACACTCGACATTCAGAAGGGAGTGGATCCTCTTCTGGGATAAACACTTGACATTTAAGAGGAGGTTGATCCTTCTCTATGACCGACATTCCGAAGGGAGTGGATCCTCTTCTAGGATAAACACTTGACATTTAAGAGGAAGTTCATCCTTCTCTATGACCGACACTCAACATTCAGAAGGGAGTGGATCCTCTTCTGGGATAAACACTTGACATTTAAGAGGAAGATGATCCTTCTCTATGACCGACATTCCGAAGGGAGTGGATCCTCTTCTAGGATAAACACTTGACATTTAAGAGGAAGTTCATCCTTCTCTATGACAGACACTCGACATTCAGAAGGGAGTGGATCCTCTTCTGGGATAAACAATTGACATTTAAGAGGAAGTTGATCATCCTCTATGACTGACACTCGACATTCAGAAGGGAGTGGATCCTCTTCTGGGATAAACACTTGACATTTAAGAGGAAGTTGATCCTTCTCTATGACCGACATTCCGAAGGGAGTGGATCCTCTTCTAGGATAAACACTTCACATTTAAGAGGAAGTTCTTCCTTCTCTATGACCGACACTCGACATTCAGAAGGGAGTGGATCCTCTTCTGGGATAAACACTTGACATTTAAGAGGAAGTTCATCCTTCTCTATGACTGACACTCGACATTCAGAAGAGAGAGGATCCTCTTCTGGGATAAACACTTGACATTTAAGAGGAAGTTGATCCTTCTCTATGACCGACATTCCGAAGGGAGTGGATCCTCTTCTAGGATAAACACTTGACATTTAAGAGGAAGTTCATCCTTCTCTATGACCGACACTCGACATTCAGAAGGGAGTGGATCCTCTTCTGGGATAAACACTTGACATTTAAGAGGAAGATGATCCTTCTCTATGACCGACATTCCGAAGGGAGTGGATCATCTTCTAGGATAAACACTTGACATTTAAGAGGAAGTTCATCCTTCTCTATGACCGACACTCGACATTCAGAAGGGAGTGGATCCTCTTCTGAGATAAACACTTGACACTTAAGAGGAAGTTCATCCTTCTCTATGACTGACACTCGACATTCAGAAGTGAGTTCATCCTCTTCTAGGATAAACACTTGACATTTAAGAGGAAGTTCATCCTTCTCTATGACCGACACTCGACATTCAGAAGTGAGTTGATCCTCTTCTTGGATAAACACTTGACACTTAAGAGGAAGTTCATCCTTCTCTATGACTGACACTCGACATTCAGAAGTGAGTTGATCCTCTTCTAGGATAAACACTTGACATTTAAGGGGAAGCTGATCCTTCTCTATGACCGACACTCGACATTCAGAAGGAAGTGCATCCTCTTCTGAGATAAACACTTGACATTTAAGAGGAAACTGATCCTTCTTTATGCCGACACTCTACATTCGGAAGGGAGTGAATCCTCTTCTGGGATAAACACTTGACATTTAAGAGGAAGTTGATCCTTCTCTATGACCGCTATTCGGAAGGGAGTGGATCCTCTTCTAGGATAAACACTTGACATTTAAGAGTAAGTGGATTCATTTCTTTTGAACGAAACTAGACATTCAGAAGGGAGTGAATTCTCTTCTAGGATAAACACTTGACACATAAGCGGAAGTTGATCCTTCTCTATGAGCGACACTCGACATTCAGAAGGGAGTGGATCCTCTTCTGGGATAAACACTTGACATTTAAGAGGAAACTGATCCTTCTTTATGACCGATTATTATGACTGACACTCTTTATGACCAATTTATGTCGACACTCGACATTCGGAAGGGAGTGGATCCTCTTTTGGGATAAACGTTAACATTTAAGAGGAAGTTCATCCTTCTCTATGACCGACACTCGACATTCAGAAGGGAGTGGATCCTCTTTTGGGATAAACATTGACATTTAAGAGGAAGTTGATCCTTCTCTATGACCGACACTCGACATTCGGAAGGGAATGGATCCTGTTCTGGGATAAACACTTGACATTTAAGAGGAAGTTGATCCTTCCCTATGTCCGACACTCGACATTCAGAAATTAGTGGATCCTCTTCTAGGATAAATATTGACATTTAAGAAGAAGTGGATTCATTTCTTTTGAACGACACTAGACATTCAGAAGGGAGTGGGTTCTCTTCTAGGACAAACAGTGGTTTATTCTAAAGGAGGATTCATTCCCTTTCGAATTCTGATACCACTTACCCACCGTATGCAGACAATGGAGATAGGGCGGCGAAAATAATTTGCTCAAGTGGAAAAAGAAATTAAATTTAGCTCCCTATATTCCTCTGAATTTTGGCGGCGTTTGGCTCAGTCGATGTCCCTTTACTGTCCTGAAAGAAAGGCTTGGCAGAAAAGAGACCCCGATGGGCTTGGAAAGGACCCCGTCAGTTTAGTGGGACGTCAAGACATAAGGCTTCGTGTGCGGGAGAGCCATACACTGTGCATGTTAAAAAACATGCTGGATGACCTTGATTATATTTATTTACCTGCTGTCTTGTGGGTTCCCTTATCCCAGTTTTCACTGAGCCGTTGGGGTCTTGGTGAACTGGTCATTTAGCCAATTGTGTGCGAAAACGTGTCGCTCAAAGGTAAAACAACCCATGAGCACTAAAAATCGGTACAAAATACCGATAGATGAAATCACTTACTGAATTCAGTTTAACATAAAAGGAAAAGAAAAGCCAGCAATGTTCGTTCAGTTTGTAAAAAAAAAGAATTTTGGCTCCCCACATTCCTTTGAAATTAAATTGGCAAATGTTAAGCAAAAAGTAAGACGATGTCAGTCATATTGTACAGTCGCTCAAAAACGTATCCAAACACTATAATCTGGCAACCTTCGTGTTACGTAACACGAAGGTTGCCAGATCACTAATTTCTAAAAAAAATCTTTGCCAGATATTTTTTTCTGAATTCTGTATCAACCATAGTGTTCGGATACTTTTTTGAGCGACTGTACACTACCTACAAACGACCCATTAAAGGCAAAACTCCTTTTCCTTGTTTTCGTTTTTTAAAAGAGGGGACAAAAAATTCTGTTGCGAAAATCCTGCAATATTTACACTTCGTGATTAATAAAGCAATAATCCTAATATTAGCGGATAAGTTCGTCAATTGTATTTTTTTTTATCCACGGTTGTTTAAATGTTTATTTTTGATAATCATCTGCTCCCAAACATAATCTCTTCTGTATACAAAAAAAAAACTCATTTATACGCAAACGTCGTTTTTTATGTCGGAAAAAACTCCAATTTCAGTATGTGTCAAGATTTTTATTTGCTGATCTTGATGGCAAAAAGAGAAATGGTAAAAAATGGTCATGAGTGGCCTTTATGTGCATAGTGACGTCACGTTGCCAATGTAAGGTCACGTATCCTTTTACTCCGGATAATTAAATATGCCAACAAACATGGCGGCCATGACCGAAGCTCTGCTGTTGTTTATCGCAAAACTCGTTCGACCTCTACTGAGAAATGAAAGGTTCGCATTCTGAAAAGTGTATGTGTATTGGTTCTCAACAACCTACGTTTAATAGAAGAATTACTAAGCATCGAATAAGTTGTACTAGGCTGGATGGTTTATCACCTGATACATACAATTGTCCTAAAATAGAAGAAGTAAATGAAATAATTTGCCTAGGCTGGAAAACGAATTCGAAAATGAAATGGAATAAACATATTGACTGGATGTGTTCAAGATTACGATTTGTAGCATTTAAAATTAGGAAGCTTAACTGGTTTGTTGATACACAGATAACTATTTTAGTATGTAAAGCACTTTTTGAATCTATTATTAGATATGGGATAACAGTTTATGGGACAGCCTATAAGACAGAATTAAATAAAATTAAAAGAATACAAATTAATCTGCTAAAAGGATTGTGTAATTCAGAAGTTAACTATTCCCTTACAACGAAAGATGATATATTCAGTTTGTTCAAAATTTTACCTATTGAAAGTTTATATGTGTTTTTTTATATCTGTTATATGTATATATGTTGTTTATATCTGTTATCAATAACTTTTTTGATGATACCTATAAGCAAAATATTTGCCACAATAAGTTTTCTAGAAAAAAGGCTATTGGTTTTTTGAAACAACAAAAATTTTATAATAATTACGGACGAAATTCCAAAGAATATCCAAATTCCCTACTATTTAACTTGCTTCCTAGAGAAATAATTAACTTAAAAAAATTGCGATGTTAAAGAAAAATTATTTCAGTGGTTGATGAAAAAGGGATTGTTTTATTTGGAAACTTTCATCATTTTGTCTTTTTCTTTTTCATTTATTCTTTTTTTTTTCTCCTTCATTTTATGTACTACTGATGTAATCTAGATCATATCTGTAAAACCATATAGGTACAGTCGCTCAAAAAAATATCCGAACACTATGGTTGATTACAGAATTCAGAAAAAATACCTGGCAACGATTTTTTTGAAATTAGTGATCTGGCAACCTTCGTGTCACGTAATTACAGAATTCAGGAAAAATATCTGTAGCAACTGTACACGCTCCAGTAACCATTCACAGCAAACTGGAGCGTGTGCAGTTACTGGACACGCTCCAGTTTGCTGTGAACGGTAACTGCACACGCTCAATATTTCCGTGAGTGAGCCCACACGATCTAGTATCAAAATAATATGACCACCTACAGTCGCTCAAAAAAGTATCCGAACACTATGGTTGATCACAGAATTCAGAAAAAATATCTGGCAACGATTCATTTTTAGAAATTAGTGCTCTGGCAACCTTCGTGTCACGTGATACTTTGGTTCGGATACTTTTTTGAGCGACTCTACATTCCCGCTGATAAGCTTCGGCTTAGTGGGATTTTTTATGTAAAATAATTACAGATAATAATTATTGAAAATAAATTTGAATTTGAATTAAAAAAAAATTCCCTTGAAACACATGTGTCTTTAATACGACATTTGGACGAAGTATATCCTTCATGTAATTTTTTTAAGTAATCTTTTTTGATGGTCCGTTTTCGAAATGTATCTGATTTACATTAGTACACATCAGGGTCGGATCTGGGGTTGTGTTATTCTGTCTCTGAGCCTCACTGTTTTGCACACAATAGACTAAATGGTGAGGTCACATGGGCTACGAGGACTCGGAGAAGGTTGGGGGAAGAGACCCAGTGGATAGATGTTGGAAGACAGATGGTAGCTTCATGTCAATGCCTGGGAGCGGGGGTGGCTCAGTCGGAAGCACGCCAGGCTCGCAATCTGCAGTTCCAAGATTCGAGTCCTAGCTGGGTCAGCGTTGAGATTTATCTCCGCAAAACTCCCCGCCCTGTCCACGGTCAGTAAGGGATACCGATGGGCTTGGAAAGGCCGCCGTCCATCGGATGTGACGTTAAGCCGTGGCCCCGTGTACGGGAGAACCATACCCAGTGCACGTTAAAGAACACACTGGATGGCCTTGGCGGGAGGATACCATCTGTCTCCCAAAAGCTGTTTCAGTGGGCCCCTTCAACCAACCTTCTCTGAGCCTTTGGGGTTCTTTTGACCTGGTCAATTAGCCCATGGTGTGCAACAAGGTGCCGTTCAGAGGTAAAACAGCCCAATGTTAAAGAACACGCTGGATGGCCTTGAAGGGAGACTACCATATGTCTCCCAACAGCTGTTCCAGTGGGTCCCCTCCCCGAACGTTCTCTGAGCCTTCGGGGTCCATGTGACCGGGCCATTTAGCCCATGGTGTGCAAAAAAGTGCCGCTCAGAAGTTAAACAACCCAACGTTAAAGAACACGCTGGATGGCCTTCACGGGAGGCTACCATCTGTCTCCCAACAGCTGTTCCAGTGGGTCCCCTCCCCGAACGTTCTCTGAGCCTTCGGGGTCCATGTGACCTGGCCATTTAGCCCATGGTGTGCAAAAAAGTGCCGCTCAGAGGTAAAGCAACCCAACGTTAAAGAACACGCTGGATGGCCTTGACGGGAGGCTACCATCTGTCTCCCAACAGCTGTTCCAGTGGGTCCCCTCCCCTAACCTTCTCTGAGGCTTCGGGGTTCTTGTGACCTGGCCATTTTGCCCATGGTGTGCGAAAAAGTGCCGCTCAGAGGTAAATGAACCCAACCGAAAATCTGTTAGTCAAAGCTTCCCAGACGAAATCCAAAATACTTGCATTTCTGTGTCACATGTGCTCCAATATTCAAAGTTTTAATAACCGGATTCTCTTTCCGATGCTCTCACTTCCGCTGCTTGCATGCCGGAAGTGTCGTGGTGAAACGTCTTACCTCAGCTCCGAAGATAAACACGTCAGCTGTTGATCGGAACGCAATTCCGAAGCGATTGCTGAGAAGCCTTTTATGGGAAGGTCGTTAAACTTTGGAGAATCAAGATTGATAGTTCTCTACACATTCCCTTCTGTTGTTTGCACTCTACTTTAAACTGGGTTGGATTGGGTTGTTTTACCTCTGAGCGGCACTTTTTTGCACACCATGGGCTAAATGGCCAGGTCACATGGACCCGAAGTCTCAGAGATGGTTGGGGGAGGGGACCCACTGGAACAGCTGTTAGGAGACAGATGGTCGCCTCCCGTCAAGGCCATCCAGCGTGCTCTTTAACGTTGGGTTGTTTTACCTCTGAGCGGCACTTTTTTGCACACCATGTGCTAAATGGCCAGGTCACATGGACCCCGAAGTCTCAGAGGTGGTTGGGGGAAAGGACCCACTGGAACAGCTGTTAGGAGACAGATGGTCGCCTCCCGTCAAGGCCATCCAGCGTGCTCTTTAACGTTGGGTTGTTTTACCTCTGAGCGGCACTTTTTGCACACCATGGGCTAAATGGCCAGGTCACATGGACCCCGAAGGCTCAGGGAATGTTGGAGGAGGGGACCCACTTGAACAGCTGTTGGGAGACAGATGGTAGCCTCCCGTCAATACCATCCGGCGTGTTCTTTAACATGCACAGGGTATGGCTCTCCCGCACACGGGGCCACGGCTTAACGTCCCATCCGAAGGACGGCGGCCTTTCCAAGCCCATCGGTGTCCCCTATTGACCGTCGGAAGGGCGGGGAATTTTGCGGAGATAAATCTCAACGCTGACCCAGCTGGGACTCGAACCTGGGAACAACAACTTTAAACTGAGATCTATGTTTTGCAATATTATTTGATATAAGTACTTTATACACAGGGTCAGTATAACAGAATAAGCATATTTTAACGTGCTAAATTTCATTAAATAAGCTATAAAGAACAAAGTTTTATTTTTGTGTGTTTTATTCGCTATGCCCTCTGCCCCGAAAGAGCTAGAGGAAGAGGAGAAGAATATAGGCTTCGTGGGAGCCACTGGGGTCACCCAGCAGAAGAATATAGGCTTCGTGGGAGCCACTGGGGTCACCCAGCAGAAGAATATAGGCTTCGTGGGAGCCACTGGGGTCACCCAGCAGAAGAATATAGGCTTCGTGGGAGCCACTGGGGTCACCCAGCAGAAGAATATAGGCTTCGTGGGAACCACTGGGGTCACCCAGCAGAAGAATATAGGCTTCGTGGGAACCACTGGGGTCACCCAGCAGAAGAATATAGGCTTCGTGGGAGCCACTGGGGTCACCCAGCAGAAGAATATAGGCTTCGTGGGAACCACTGGGGTCACCCAGCAGAAGAATATAGGCTTCGTGGGAACCACTGGGGTCACCCAGGAGAAGAATATAGGCTTCGTGGGAACCACTGGGGTCACCCAGCAGAAGAATATAGGCTTCGTGGGAACCACTGGGGTCACCCAGCAGAAGAATATAGGCTTCGTGGGAACCACTGGGGTCACCCAGCAGAAGAATATAGGCTTCGTGGGAACCACTGGGGTCACGCAGGAGAAGAATATAGGCTTCGTGGGAACCACTGGGGTCACGCAGGAGAAGAATATAGGCTTCGTGGGAACCACTGGGGTCACGCAGGAGAAGAATATAGGCTTCGTGGGAACCACTGGGGTCACGCAGGAGAAGAATATAGGCTTCGTGGGAACCCTCTATGGTCAATTAAAACTGGGGTGATCTGGTTGGGTTGTTTTACCTCTGAGCGGCAGCTTTTTGCCCAAAATGGGCTAAATGGCCAGGTCACAAGGACCCCGAAGGCTCAGAGAAAGTTGGGGAGAGGACCACTGGACAACTGTTAGGAGACAGGTGACAGCTTGCTGTCAAGGCCATCCAGCGTGTTATTTATGTGCATAGGGTATGGATCTCCAGGGTGTTCTTTGAGTGCATAGGGTATGGATCTCCAGCGTGTTCTTTAAGTGCATAGGTTATGGATCTCCAGCGTGTTCTTTGAGTGCATAGGGTATGGATCTCCAGCTTGTTCTTTAATTGCATAGGGTATGGATCTCCAGCGTGTTCTTTAAGTGCATAGGGTATGGATCTCCAGCGTGTTCTTTGAGTGCATAGGGTATGGATCTCCAGCTTGTTCTTTAAGTGCATAGGATATGGATCTCCAGCGTGTTCTTTAAGTGCATAGGGTATGGATCTCCAGCGTGTTCTTTGAGTGCATAGGGTATGGATCTCCAGCGTGTTCTTTAAGTGCATAGGGTACGGATCTCCAGCTTGTTCTTTAAGTGCATAGGGTATGGATCGCCAGCGTTTTCTTTAGGTGCATAGGGTATGGTATAAGTAATAGTGATAGTAGTGGATAGGTCTCATAACAGCAGTCTCAGTGGGTCTCCTGCCCCCAACCTTGTAGTCCCCCAACTCTGAGCCTTCGGGATATTTGTGACCTGGCCATTTAGCCCATTTTGTGCAAAAAAAGTGTCGCTAAGAGGCAAAACGACCCAGCCCGAATATTCACCCAAATTCTGAAGCACTGAATTGAAGGGGAAAATATTGTTACGACAGATGAATGAGCAACCATGAAACCGTGATGTGCTGTATCATTTTGATGCTCGGGTGTGCTTTAAAATATGAATTACGTCACTAGTGGATTGGAACAGCAAGAACTCGAATTTTAGCGACGTTTTAAAAAGAGGAATAAAGAAATTGATAGTGCTTGAATGTGAATGTTTCTTTAGCAGTAAGTTAATTAGCATAAAGTTAATGTTAGGAAAGTTTCTCAAGATATTTGGAGATTAGGTCAAGAGAAATGCTAGTCGAGCAAGTAGAGCTAATCTCAACGTTTTTGTAGGAAGAGTTCATCGTCTGATGAGTGGTGATCAACGTCTGAAAAGAATTGGTTCTGAAAGTCCAGTATACTTACCTGCAGGGGCGGGGGTGGCTCAGTCGGTAGCGCGCCTGGCTCGTAATCTGTAGGTCCCAGCTGGGTCAGCGTTGAGATTTATCTCCGCAAAATTCCCCGCCCTGCCCACGGTCAGTAGGGGACACCGATGGGCTTGGAAAGTCCGCTGGCCATCGGATGGGACGTTGTGCGGGAGAGATATACCCTGTGCACGTTAAAGAACACGCTGGATGGCCTTGACGGAAGGCTACCATCTGTCTCCCAACAGCTATTCCAGTGGGTCCCTTCCCCCAACCTTCTCTGAGTCTTCAGGTCCCATGTGACCTGGCCATTTAGCCCATGGTGTACAAAAAAGTGCCGCTCAGAGGTAAAACAACCCAACGTTAAAGAACACGCTGGATGGCCTTGACGGGAGGGTACCATCTGTCTCCCAACAGCTGTTCCAGTGGGTCTCCTCCCCCAACCTTCTCTGAGCCTTCGGGGTCCTTGTGACCCGGCCATTTAGCCCATGGTGTGCAAAAAAGTGCCGCTCAGAGGTAAAACAACTCAACTTACCTGCAGTTTTGGAGTACTTGATGGATAAAATTCTGGAAGAAAAACATTTGATGCGTGGTTATTTTTTGTTTGTTTAAAGAATTGGTAAGATTATTCTTGGTTGTTTACAGGTTTATTCGCAAATATGATTGTGCTGCTTATTGAGCATTGTAAAATGTCTTATTTTCTGCTTTGAGAGGGGGCTATAGGAATTCTAAGGAAACGACTATTTTGTAGTAATAGTGATAAGGTGACATATTCTTCTGATGGTTTGTTTTCATACTGATGAAGGGGCAGGGGTGGCTCAGTCGGTAGCGCGCCAGGCTCGTAATCTGTAGTTCCCAGGTTCGAGTCCCAGCTGGGTCAGCGTTGAGATTTATCTCCGCAAAATTTTCCCACCCTGCCCACGGTCAGTAGGGGACACCGATGGGCTTGAAAAGGCCGCCGTCCGTCGGTTGGGACGTTAAGCCGTGGCCCCGTGTGCGGGAGAGCCATGCCCTGTGCACGTTAAAGAACACGCTGGATGACCTTGACGGGAGGCTACCATCTGTCTCCCAACAGTTGTTCCAGTGGGTCCCCTCCCCCAACCTTCTCTGAGCCTTCGGGGTCCATGTGACCTGGCCATTTAGCCCATGGTGTGCAAAAAAAGTGCCGCTCAGAGGTAAAACAACCCAACATACTGATAAAGATTTATGTTAGTTGAATTTAGTTTATATTTGTGCTTTTATTCATACTTTTGTAATATATTGCCTTTTTTCGATATTTGTTGCTAAACATTCTTTTGAACTCACGCTCAAAAATTTCCTATTAAAACTTATAACAACATCTACATTGATTATATCATCTTCTCTTTGAAATACTGATAGACAAAATTAAGAAAGAAAATAATTTAACAATGATTCATTACGTCACAATTCACTAAAAAAACTCTTTTGTCGTAATATATCCTTAGTAAAAAATTAGCTAATGTGCTAATTTTTCTCTCGAAATTAATGATATGGGGTCTGGTTCAGCTAGTAGCGCGCCAGGCTCGTAATCTGCAGTTCCCAGGTTCGAGTCTCTCCTAGGTCATCGTTTAGATTAATCTCTGCTAAACCCTGCAGTATGTTAGAAAGGGACATCAATGGGCTTGAAATGTCCCCCTTCCGTCGAATGGGACATGCAGCTGTGGTTCCGAGTGCCGGACAGCCATACACTGTGCTCATTAAAGAACACGCTGGATGGCCTTGACCGTACAGTCGCTCAAAAAAGTATCCGAACACTATGGTTGATTACAGAATTCAGATAAAATATCTAGCAACGTTTTTTTTTAGAAATTAGTGATCTGGCAACCTTCGTGTCACGTGATTACAGAATTCAGGAAAAATATCTGGAGCGTGTACAGCAACTGTACACGCTCCAGTTACCGTTCACAGCAAACTGGAGCGTGTGCAGTTACTGCACACGCTCCAGTTTGCTGTGAACGGTAACTTCACACGCTCAATATTTCCGTGAGTGAGCCCACACGATCTAGTATCAAAATAATATGACCACGTACAGTCGCTCAAAAAAAGTATCCGAACACCATGGTTCATTACAGAATTCAGATAAAATATCTGGCAACGTTTTTTCTTAGCAATTAGTGATTGGCAATCTTCGTGTCACGTGACACGAAGGTTGCCAGATCACTAATTTCTAAAACAAAACGTTGCCAGATATTTTATCTGAATTCTGTTATCAACCATAGTGTTCGGATACTTTTTTGAACGACTGTACCATCTGTCTCCTAAGAGCTGCTCCAGCGGACTCAAGTGGATCAGATTTTTATGACAATAATTGTGACACTTTGGTTACTACAGACTTTTACCAGAATAATTGTGAACACTTTTTGACCACAGATTTTAGAAGATTAATGGTGAACACTTTGGTTCCTACAGACTTTTAAGAGAATAATGGTGAACACTTTTGTTCCTATAGATTTTTAGTAGAATAATGGTGAACACTTTTTTGACGACAGATTTTAGGAGATTAATGGGAAACACTTTGGTTCCTACAGACATTTAGGAGAATAATGGTGAACATCTTGGTTCCTTCGTACTTTTAAAAGAATAATGGGGAACACTTTGGTCCCTACTGACTTTTATGACAATAATGGTGAACACTTTGGTTCCTACAGACTTACGAGAACAATGGTGAACACTTTGGTTCCTACAGACGTTTAGGAGAATAATAATGGTGAATACTTTTTTGACGACAGATTCTAGGAGATTAATGGTGAACACTTTGGTCCCTACAGACTTTCAGGAGAATAATGGCTGACACCCCAACCACCCATTATATCATTGTGTGCCAAAAAGTGGTCTTCTTACTACAACCTCTTAAAGCCCATCGGCGTTCTCTTTCTGATCAACGACAGAGTGAGACTCAGCAGAGATGAATCTCAACTGTGGCACAATTGGGATCAGATGAGAACTGCATATGGCGAGACTTGGAGCACTACCCACTCAGCATCCCTCCCAGTGTTAATAAACCTCCCAGTGGCGAAACCCTGACCTGAACGACCTCGAACTCAATCTGAACGTAGGAAATCATGGAAAGTATGTTGGAATTTTTCGATTTTTCCATTTTTGCAATTAATAAATTCAGCAGGGAATTTACATGGAACGCGGAGCGAAAGTGGGTGAGAGTGGCTTCAGCTTGTTTCGTCTGGAGAAGAAATCGTTAGTAAAACACCTGCCAAACAAGATGACCTAATAACAATTGGCTGGAGGATACGGAACTGAGTTGCTGTCGACACATCTTCCATACATTCGTTCCTGCTCGCTTCTGCGGAGCACAGATGCCGAACACTCTCGTTTTTCTTTGCATTTAATAAAAATAACTGGGAAAGAGCACTTCTGTTCTACAGGCTTTTAAGAGAATGATGGAGAACAGATCGATTCCTACAGACTTTTACGAGAATGAGGAGGTAAAGTTTCAATCTTGCAGACTTTTGTTATAATAATTGTGAACACTTTGGTTACTACAGACTTTTACGAGAATAGTGGTGAACACTTTTTTTGGCGACAGATTTCAGGAGATTAATGGTGAACACTTTGGTTCCTACAGGCTTTTAAGAGAATAATGGTGAACACCTTGGTTCCTTCGTACTTTGAGGAGAATAATGGTGAACATTGTGGTTCCTACAGACTTTTACGAGAATAATAGTGAACACTTTTTTTGACTACAGATTTTAGGAGATTAATGGTGAACACTTTGGTCCCTACAGAGTTTCAGGAGAATAATAATGAACACATTGGTTCCTACAGACTTTTAGGAGAATAATGTTGAACACTTTTTTTTACTACAGATTTTAGGAGATTAATGATGAACACTTTGGTCCCTACAGAGTTTCAGGAGAATAACGCTGAACACCTTGGTTCCTACAGACTTTTAGGAGAATAATAGTGGAAACTTTGGTCCGTACAGACTTTTAGGAGAATAATGTTGAACACTTTTTTTTTTACTACAGATTTTAGGAGATTAATGATGAACACTTTGGTCCCTACAGAGTTTCAGGGCAATAATGATGAACACCTTGGTTCTTTTAAAAGAATAATGGTAAAAACCTTTTACTTCCTACAGACTTTTAGAAAAATAATGGTGAACCTTTTTTTTTTCTTGACTAGAGATGTTACGAGATTAATGGTAAACACTTTGGTCCCTACAGAGTTTCAGGAGAATAATGATCAACACCTTGGTTCCTACAGACTTTTAAGAGAATAACGATGAAACCTTTGGTCCCTACAGACTTTTAAGAGAATAATGTGAACACTTTGGTTCCTACAAACTTTTACGATATAATGGTGAACACTTTAGTTCCTACAAACTTTTACGAGAATAATGGTGAGCACTTTTTTGACTGCAGATTTCAGGAGATTAATGGAGAACACTTTGGTTCTTACCGACTTTTAAGAGAATAATGGTGAAAACTTTGGTTCCTACAGACTTTTAAGAGAATAATGGTGAACACTTTGGTTCCTAGAAACTTTTACGAGAATAATGGTGAGCACTTTTTTGACTACAGATTTCAGGAGATTAATGGTGAACACTTTGGTTCTTACAGACTTTTACGAGAATAATGGTGGACACTTTTTTGACTACAGATTTTAGGAGATTAATGGTGAACACTTTGGTCCCTACAGAGTTTCACGAGAATAATAATAAACACATTGGTTCCTACAAACTTTTAAAAAACAAAGTGTTCACCATTAATCTCCTGAAATCGAGATTAAACACTTTGGTCCCTACAGGGTTTCAGGAGAATAATGATCAACGCCTTGGTTCCTACAGACTTTTAAGAGAATAATGGTGAAACCTTTGGTTCCTACAGACTTTTAAGAGAATAATGTGAACACTTTGGTTCCTGCAAACTTTTACGAGAATAATGGTGACCACATTTTTGACTGCAGATTTCAGGAGATTAATGGTGAACACTTTGGTTCTTACAGACTTTTATGAGAATAATGGTGAGCACTTTTTTGACTACAGATTTCAGGAGATTAATGGTGAACACTTTGGTTCCTACAGACTTTTAAGAGAATAATGGTGAACACTTTGGTCCCTACAGAGTTTCAGGAGAATAATGATGAACACCTTGGTTCCTAAAGACATTTAGGAGAATAATGGTGAAACTTTTGGTTCCTACAGACTTTTAAGAGAATAATGGTGAACACTTTGGTTCCTACAAACTTTTACGAGAATAATGGTGAGCACGTTTTTGACTACAGATTTCAGGAGATTAATGGTGAACACTTTGGTTCTTACAGAGTTTTAAGAGAATAATGGTGAACACTTTGGTTCTTACAGACTTTTAAGAGAATAATGGTGAACACGTTTTTATGACTACAGATTTTAGGAGACTAATGATGAACACTTTGGTCCCTACAGAGTTTCAGGAGAATAATGATGAACACCTTGATTCCTAAAGACGTTTAAGAAAATAATAGTTAAACCTTTGGTTCCTACAGACTTTTAAGAGAATAATGGTGAAACATTTGTTCCTACATATTTTTAAGAGAATAATGGTGAACATAATGGTGAATTGGTTCCTAGAAACTTTTACGAGAATAATGGTGAGCACTTTTTTGACTACAGATTTCAGGAGATTAATGGTGAACACTTTGGTCCCTACAGAGTTTCAGGAGAATAATGATGACCACCTTGAATCCTAAAGACGTTTAGGATAATAATGGTGAAACCATTGGTTCCTATAGACTTTTAAGAGAATAATGGTGAACACTTTGGTTACTACAAACTTTTACGAGAATAATGGTGAGCACTTTTTTTGACTATAGATTTCAGGGGATTAATGGTGAACACTTTGGTTCTTACAGACTTTTAAGAGAATAATGGTGAACACGTTTTTATGACTACAGATTTTAGGAGATTAATGGTAAACACTTTGGTCCCTACAGAGTTTCAGGAGAATAATGATGAACACCTTGGTTCCTACAGACGTTTAAGAAAATAATAGTTAAACCTTTGGTTCCTACAGACTTTTAAGAGAATAATGGTGAAACATTTGTTCCTACAGATTTTTAAGAGAATAATGGTGAACACTTTGGTTCCTAGAAACTTTTACGAGAATAATGGTGAGCACTTTTTTGACTACAGATTTCAGGAGATTAATGGTGAACACTTTGGTTCTTACAGTCTTTTAAGAGAATAATGGTGAACACGTTTTTATGACTACAGATTTTAGGAGATTAATGGTAAACACTTTGGTCCCTACAGAGTTTGAGGAGAATAATGATGAACACCTTGGTTTCTACAGACTTTTAAGAAAATAATAGTGAAACCTTTGGTTCCTACAGACTTTTAAGAAAATAATAGTGAAACCTTTGGTTCCTACAGACTTTTAAGAGAATAATGGTGAACATTTTGATTCCTAGAAACTTTTACGAGAATAATGGTGAGCACTTTTTTTTGACTACAGATTTCAGGAAATTAATGGTGAACACTTTGGTTCTTACAGACTTTTAAGAGAATAATGGTGAACACGTTTTTATGACTACAGATTTTAGGAGATTAATGGTGAACACTTTGGTCCCTACAGAGTTTCAGGAGAATAGTGATGAACACCTTGGTTCCTACAGACGTTTAGGAAAATAATATTGGACACTTTCTTTTTTGTTTACTATAGATTTTTGGAGATTAATGGTGAATACTTCTCCCTACAGAGTTTCAGGAGAATAATGATGAACACCTTGGTTCCTTCATACTTTTAGGAGAATAAGAGTGAACACTTTGGTTTCTACAGACTTATAGGAGAACAATGGTGAACACTTTTTCTTTACTACAGATACTAGAAGATTAATGGTGAACACTTTGGTCCCTAAAGAGTTTCAGGAGAATAATGATGAACACCTTGGTTCCTTCACACTGTTAAGAGAATAATGGTGAACACTGTGGTTCCTACAGACTTTTAGGAGAATAATGTTGAACATTTTTTTTTACTACAGATTTTAGGAGAATAATGGTGAACATTTTGTTTCCTACAGACGTTTAAGAGAATAATGGTGAACACCTTGTTTCCTTTGTAATTTTAAGAGAATAATGGTGAACACTGTGGTTTCTACAGACTTTTAGGAGAGTAATGTTGAACACTTTGTTTTTTTTATGCAGATTTTAGGAGATTAATGGTGAACACTTTGGTCCCTACAGACTTATAGGAGAATAATGGGGAACAATTTTTTTTACTACAGATTCTAGGAGATTAATGGTGAACACTTTGGTCCTTACAGACTTTTAGGAGAATAATGGTGACACTTTCGTTTCTACAGACTTTTAGGAGGGTTGATGACGTTTATGTAGCGAACACTTTGCTTATTACATACTTTTATTAGAATAATGGTCAACACGTTGGCTACTCAGACTTACGTGAACATGATAGTGAATGCTTTTCCTTTTACAGCCATTTATGAAAATGATTTTAAAAAAATTGTTTCCAACAAACGTTTAAGATAATGCTGTGATGAAAATGCGGGTGAGCACTTTCATTCCTACAAACTTTAGCAAGAAAGATGGTGAAAACTTTGCTTTCTGCAGAATTTTATGAGAATGATGGTGGAAACTTTGCTTTCTGCAGCATTTTATGAGAATGATGGTGGAAACTTTGCTTTCTGCAGAATTTTATGAAAATGATGGTGGAAACTTTGCTTTCTGCAGAATTTTATGAGAATGATGGTGGAAACTTTCCCACCTACAGACGTTTTAAAGAATTATAAACAGTATTGTTCCAAACCCGTCCCAAACCCGTCCCATAGCCGAGTGGTTAGCGTGCTTGGCTACTAATCTAAGGGACCTGGGTTCGAGCCCCGGATAAGGCATGGCTGTTTCTGTCGTTTTTCTGCTGAGGTCCTGCCATCCTCTCAGACCTTCTACTATGGCATATAAACTGACGGGCTCCTGTCAGACCTCTGTGGCAAGCAGCTGCTTGAGGGGGAATTTATTTATTTTATTGTTCCAAACTCTACCATATTGACTATGTACAGTCGCTCAAAAAAGTATCCGAAACCTATGGTTGATTACAGAATTCAGAAAAATATCTGGCAACGATTTTTTTTTTTTAAATTAGTGATTTGGCAACCTTCGCGTCACGTGACACGAAACTTGCCAGATCACTTATTTCTGAAAAATCGTTGCCAGATATTTTTTCTAAATTCTGTAATCAACCATGGTGTTTGGATATTTCTTTGAGCGACTGTACTCCAGGTGGGGGGATATGCCCCCCCCCCCTCACTCCCTGAATAATAATAGCAAGGGTAATATAGGCAAACAGTTATTAAACTTGTGCATAATTCACGCAATTTTCGAGAAATATTTTAAAGATCTGTCAGAAGTGATAAAAATATTATTATTGTTGGACGAAAATCCAATCTCTTGCCCCCCCCACACACACACACACACTTTTACTGTTTCTTGCTCTATTGCGTCAGTTGTCTTCTCCCTCGCATTTCTTTTCTTTTAGATCTGGGCTTGAACTTCGCCATTTAGCCCGTTCTGTGAAAAATATGCCGATTAGAGTAAAAACATATCTAACGTAGTCCCAAACACACCGGGCGGGGGTGGCTCAGTCGGTAGCGCGCCAGGCTCGTTATCTGCAGTTCCCAGGTTCGTGTCCCAGCTGGGTCAGCGTTGAGATTTATCTCAGCAAAACTCCCCGCCATGCCCACGGTCAGCAGGGGACACCGATGGGCTTGGAAAGGCCGCCGTCCGTCGGATGGGACGTTAAGCCGTGGCTCCGTGTACGGGAGAGCAATACCCTGTGTACGTTAAAGAACACGTTGGATGGCCCTAACGGGAGGATACCATCTGTCTCCCAACAGCTGCTCCAGTGGGTCTCCTCCCCCAACGTTCTTTCAGCCTTCGGGGTTCATGTGACCTGGCCGTTTAGCCCATGGTGTGCAAAAAAGTGCCATTCATAGGTAAAACAACCCAACGTTAATGAACACGCTGGATGGCCTTGACGGGAGGCTACCATCTGCCTCCCAACAGCTGTTCCAGTCGGTCCCCTCCCCCAACCTTCTCTGAGCCTTCGGGGTCCTTGTGACCTGGCCATTTAGCCCATGGTGTGCAAAAAAAATGCCGCTCAAAGGTAAAACAACCCAATGTTAAAGAACACACTGGATGGCCTTGACGAGAGGCTACCATCTGTCTCCCAACAGCTGTTCCAGTGGGTCCCTTCCCCCAACCTTCTCTGAGCCTTCGGGGTCCTTGTGACCTGGCCATTTAGCCCATGGTGTTCAAACAAAAGTGCCGATCACCAACCCTAACTCCTTAAATACTGAACGAATATTGTTAAAAATCGAAATTTAAAATGATCTGATTATGACCCCTAATTTATCTTCAGTCACATTTTTCCATTAATGTATGTTTTAGAAGCATAGAATTTCGCAATTGCGCTCTCGTTGACCTAACCCGGAAATTCTCTTTTTTGGTAGGGCAGTGTAATTTCTAATGACCCACATTCCCAACGCATCTTCCGGTCTGCAGCCACCAAGCGGCAAGGCAGAGCATCAATCAGTTCCCCCGAACTAAATGTGTAGAGTCCAAGAATGCGGAAATTTCTTCAGCAGCAGACGTACACTTATCAAGAATATTTCCCAGAGTGACGAAAGAAGCGTTGCAAGTTTCTTTCCCGAAATTCCTGACGAAAAGAGAAAAACGAAAAAAAAAATTTTTCGAAAGTCATTGGAAATTCAATGAATGATTACTACTGTTGTACAGTCGCTCAAAAAAAATATCCGAACACTACGGTTGATTACAGAATTCAGAAAAAATATCTGGCTCGATTTTTTTATGAAATTAGTGATCTGGCAACCTTCGTGTCACGTGATTACAGAATTCAGGAAAAATATCTGGAGCGTGTACAGCAACTGTACACGCTCCAGTTACCGTTCACAGCAAACTGGAGCGTGTGCAGTTACTGCACACGTTTGGGTTGTTTTACCTCTGAGCGGCACTTTTTCGCACACCATGGGCTAAATGGCCAGGTCACATGGACCCCGAAGGCTCAGAGAAGGTTGGGGGAGGGGACCCACTGGAACAGCTGTTGGGAGACAGATGGTAGCCTCCCGTCAAGGCCATCCAGCTTGTTCTTTAACGTGCACAGGGTATGGCTCTCCCGCACACGGGGCCACGGCTTAACTTCCCATCCGACGGACGGCGGCCTTTCCAAGCCCATCGGTGTCCCCTACTGACCGTGGGCAGGGCGGGGAATTTTGCGGAGATAAATCTCAACGCTGACCCAGCTGGGACTCGAACCTGGGAACTACAGATTACGAGCCTGGCGCGCTACCGACTGAGCCACCCCCACCCCTACTGCACACGCTCCAGTTTGCTGTGAACGGTAACTGCACACGCTCCAGTTTGCTGTGAACGGTAACTGCACACGCTCAGTATTTCCGTGAGTGAGCCCACACGATCTAGTATCAAAATAATATGACCACCTACAGTCGCTCAGAAAAAATATCCGAACACTACGGTTGATTACAGAATTCAGAAAAAATATCTGGCTCGATTTTTTTATGAAATTAGTGATCTGGCAACCTTCGTGTCACGTGATTACAGAATTCAGGAAAAATATCTGGAGCGTGTACAGCAACTGTACACGCTCCAGTTACCGTTCACAGCAAACTGGAGCGTATGCAGTTACTGCACACGCTCCAGTTTGCTGTGAACGGTAACTGCACACGCTCAGTATTTCCGTGAGTGAGCCCACACGATCTAGTATCAAAATAATATGACCACCTACAGTCGCTCAAAAAAGTATCCGAACACCATGGTTGATTACAGAATTCAGAAAAAATACCTGGCAACGATTTTTTAGAAATTAGTGATCTGGCAACCTTCGTGTCACGTGACACGAAGGGTTGCCAGATGCCTAATTTCTAAAAAAAATCGTTGCCAGATATTTTTTCTGAATTCTGCAATCAGCCATTAGTGTTCGGATCTTTTTTTTGAGCGACTGTACATCAATTTCCCAATCTAATTTTTAACATCAAACAGCACGCATACAAAAGGGGGAAAAAAAGCTCACGTGACCGAGCTTCCCCCCTTTTCTCGCTGCCTCGTGAACCTTGATCAGTTAAGCAGTGTTGCCAACGTTACACGACGAAAATTACAGTTTTGGTAGAATGAAAAATCGAAACAGGAAAAAAAAACCACAAAACTCCTAAAAATTCTTTTTACCAATGGCTTCCACGAAAATGACAAATGAGTGAATATATACATAAAATTCTTAAATATGTTTAGAAAATACGAACCAATGCCAAAGAAATGCCCGAAGAGGAGAAATTCTCCAGAAAAGCCTTAAAATTAAAAAAAAAATCTATTTCATTTGTTGTCTACTAAATTAGTCATCTATGGCCACTTTTTCTTTTTTTTTTCCAGCCCTGCTGAGGAGTGGTCAACTTCACAGGGTCCTGGTGCTGACCATTTACACCTACTAGACTGGACTTGTTTATGTATTTGAGCTTGGTTATGGATCCTGGACTTTCTGCACTGCTGGCTTCTGTTGCGGGAGAATCTGCCACTGTGTTTTCTGTTTGCTTCTGGGTTGCCAGCCTAAAGTGAACAGAGGAAGGGATACCTCATATCAGCTGCCATCGCAGGTACCTGAACCTCACTTAGCTAGTTGGGCATCGTCAATCCTAAACTGGAGTAATGTATCTCAGGCAGGCCATATGGCTCTTGAAAAGGTCCGCTTGAAAAGTTGGTGCCTGGAATTCCTACCAGCATGGGCGACTTCAGCCTTTAGCGGAGTAGAGACAAGTGTTTTCCCCATGACTGCGATCAGGGGTTGTTTGATATTGTTCGCCCTACCTAGTTTCTTTAAAACTAGGTAGGTCGAACAATATCAAACAACCTAGTTTCTCAATCTAACTCAATAAACCTAGTTTCTTTAAAAATTCAACTAATCATTTTCTCTCTGCAGGTACCTGGAACGTGAGGACGTTACATAGAGATTATTCTCTTGATGTTCTCACGCAGGAATTCCAACGTTATAAGATATTCTAGGCTTGCAAGAGACTAGATGGACAGATAAAAGTCAGATACTTAAAAATAACTTATTTTTCTGTTTTCAGGGAGGGAGGATGGAAAGCATCTCCAAGGTGTAGGTTTGCTTCTCAGCAGACACGCCAGTGATGCTCTTCTTAGATATTAATTAAGAAGAAATCTTAGAATTCTTAGAAATCATTAACGATTTCTTACTGCTAAATTTAAAACAAAACATTAACGACTGCAATGTTATTTGTTGTTATCCCCCCACAGAGGGCTCGGATGAGAACGAGAAGGATACGTTTTACAGCCAGCTTCGGGATATTTTAAATTCTGTGAAGAAAGGAGATATTTCTTTTGTGCTAGGTGACTTCATGCCGTCCCATGGCCGAGTGGTTAGCGCGCTTGGCTACTGTTCTAAGGGACCTGGGTTCGAGCCCCAGGTAAGGCATGGATGTATGTGTCGTTTTTCTGCTGAGGTCCTGCCATCCTCTCAGACCTTCTACTATGGCATATAAACTGACAGGCTCCTGTCAGACTTCTGTGGCAAGCAGCTGCTTGAGGGGGGTATTTATTTACTTTTTAGGTGACTTCAATGCTAGAGTTGTTACTGACTCTGACCTTTGAGCAGGAGTTTTAGGTCTTTGGCAATGATAGTTCCAACGGCAATGAAGAACGTGTCCTACAGGTAAGTAAACTTAACGGTTTTTGAATACCAAACACATACTACAAACAACGGGGCATTTATAACTAAATATGGGTTTCACCTGGTGGGTTGCACCAGAATATTATAGATTATATTTTAATTAACAGCAAATGGGTTAGTTCGGTTAATAATATCAGATCATACAGGTGAGCCGAAAGTGAGTCTGACCCTTACCTCATCAAAAGTGTCTCACAACTGAAGCTTAAGAAATGTTATGCCAGGGTTAAGGATTGGTTTGTTTTACCTCTGAACGGCACTTTTTTGCACACCATGGGTTAAATGACCAGGTCACATGGACCCCGAAATCTCAGAGAAGGTTGGGTGAGGGGACCCACTGGAACAGCTGTTGGGAGACAGATGGTAGCCTCCCGTCAAGGCCATCCAGCGTGTTCTTTAACGTTGGGTTGTTTTACCTCTGAGCGGCACTTTTTTGCACACCATGGGCTAAATGGCCAAGTCACATGGACCCCGAAGGCTCAGAGAAGGTTGGGGGAGGGGATCCACTGGAATGTCTGTTGAGAGACAGATGGTAGCCTCCCGTCAAGGCCATTCAGTGTGTTCTTTAACATTGAGTTGTTTTACCTCTGAACGACACCTTGTTGCACACCATGGGCTAAATGGTCAGGTCAAAAGAACCCCAAAGGCTCAGAGAAGGTTGGTGGAAGGGATATTTTTCCTGAATTCTGTAAATCACGTGACACGAAGTTTGCCAGATCACTAATTTCTAAAAAAAATCGTTGCCAGATATTTCTTCTGAATTCTGTAATCAACCGTAGTGTTCGGACACTTTTTTGAGCGACTCTACTTTTTTCGGTAAAAGGCAACGCAGAAAACAAAATTATTCGAGTGATAAGGCCGTGGAACTTACTTCTGTAAGAAGGAAGTGCAAGAATAATATGAATCAACACCCTACTACCCCTAACACAGTATTGCAAGGAGCTTAATAAACGTGTAAAGGATCAGTTAACAACTGATAAGAATCTTTGACTTGATAGCTTGGCTGACAAGCAGAGGAAGCAGTTAGACAGCACAACAGCAGAGAACTGGGCCACTGACTCAACGACATCGAGGGGCGGGGGTGGCTCAGTCGGTAGCGCGCCAGGCTTGTAATCAGTAGTTCCCAGGTTCGAGTCCCAGCTGGGTCAGCGTTGAGATTTATCTCCGCAAAAATTTCCCGCCTTGCCCACGGTCAGTAGGGGACACCGATGGGCTTGGAAAGGCCGCCGTCCGTCGGATGGGACGTTAAGCCGTGGCCCCGTGTGCGGGAGAGACATACCCTGTGCACGTTAAAGAACACGCTGGATGGCCTTGACGGGAGGCTACCATCTGTCTCCCAACAGCTGTTCCAGTGGGTCCCCTCCCCCAACCTTCTCTGAGCCTTCGGGGTCCATGTGACCTGGCCATTTAGTCCATGGTGTGCAAAAAAGTGCCGCTCATAGGTAAAACAACCCAACGACATCGAGCGACAGGACAACTTCCCATCCGACGGACGGCGGCCTTTTCAAGCCCTCAGTTGGGAGTAATATATCTTATGTACCTCTACTCTCTTGTGGAAGTGAACGGAAATGGAGGGTTGCCAGATCAGTATGGACTACTGATCTGGACAGGCTATTTTTCATTACATGGAAAATAGATAGAATATGACCTTATTGGTACTTTTCATTATTTTCTACCCTACTGAGGAGTGGTCAACCACACAGAGTTCTGGTGCTGACCATATATACCAACCTGAACGGAATTATGGCTCCGAGCTTGATTATGGATCCTGATTTTGCTGCACTGGTGGGCTTCTGTGGAGGGAAAATCTTCCGCTGTGTTTTCTGTTTGTTTGTGGGTTGACAGCCCCAAGTGAATAGATTCACAGGATATGTTTATCAGCTGGTGGATAATCCTGAGCAGAGGTCATCGCAGGCACCTGAACTCTTTGCTTCTATTGGCATCGTCAAATTCTACATTGGAGGAAGTCTTCCAGTGTAGATGGCTTCAGCCTTTAGTAGTGGGGGAACGGGTCTTTGCCCCATGTCTGCGATTAGGGGGCTGTTTGATATTGTTGGCATTCCCTCTCTTAATAAACATAGTTTCTTTAAACATCCTACTAACCATTTTCTCTCCATAGGTAGTTGGAATGTGAGGACTCTGCACAGAGCTTTTCTCTTGATGTCCTCACACAAGAATTCCACCGTTATAATTTAGATATTCTCGGTTTGCAAGAGACCAGATGGACAGATAAAGGTCAGATTCTTAAAAATAATCTTAAATTTCTATTTTCAGGGAGGGACGACAATAAGCATCACCAAGGCGTGGGTCTGCTTCTCAGCAGACACGCTAGTGATGCTCTTCTAGGATATGAGTGCATTAATGAAAGGTTTCTTACAGCAAAATTTCAGACAAGCGTTAAAGACTTGAATGTTATCTGCTGTTATGCCCCCACTGAGGATGCCGATGAGGATGAGAAGGATAGGTTTTATGAACAACGTCAGGATATTTTGAATTCTCTCAAGAAAGGAGATATTACCCTTGTTCTTGGTGACTTCAATGCCAAAGTTGGTACTGACTCTGACCTTTGGGGAGGAGTAATAGGCCCTTTTGGTATTGGTAGCTGCGATGGCAATGGGCAACGTCTCCTACAGGTAAGTAAACTCAATGGATTCAGAATAACTAACACATATTACAAACACCGCGACATACATAAGTACACATGGGTTTCACCTGATGGGCTGCATAAGAATATGATTGATTACATATTAATTAACAGCAAATGGGCTAGTTCTGTTAGGAATACCAGGGCATATAGGGGAGCTGAAATTGGATCTGACCATTACCTTATTAAAAGTGTGTTGCAACTTAAAAAGTGTTGTGCTAAAGTTAAAAAATTTACCTTTAACACTGAAGCTCTGAAAGACCCAGTTATATAGTAGTATAGTTATATACTACTAAGACCCAGTTATATAACATTATAGTTAAAGCTTACCATGATAGGTTACTTAGTCATTATGACAGTCATTGTTTGCTTACTACTGAAGTTGAGGAAGAATGGGATCATTTGAAACAGGGTTTTTTGGACACTAACAGTACTCTTTTAGGAAAAAAGGAGCAGAAGAGGCAGAATTATCTGAGTGATAAGGCACTTGAGCTTATTTCGGAAAGAAAGAACTGCAGGAATGTCCTTAATCAATACCCTACTAGTCCTAATAGAAAGCATTACAGAGAACTTAATAAACGTGTAAAAGATCAGTTAGCTGCTGATAAGAATCTTTGGCTTGATGGTTTGGCTGACAAAGCCGAGGAAGCAGTTAGACAGCACAACAGCAGAGAGCTGTACCAGATAGTTAATGTTTTGTGTGGTAGAAAACGGACAGGTATACAGGAATTGAAGGATAAACATGGTAAGGTTGTACAAGGGGAGGATTCTGTCATGGCTAGGTGGGCTGAGCATTTCAGTGATGTTTTAAACAATGTAGTTAGTTCGAGATGATGGTCAATTGCATGATGAACAGTGTGGATTCTCTAAGTGGTAGGGGATGTGTAAATCAGATATTTTCACAGGCTTCAGAAAATTGAAAAAAAAAAAATTCTTGAGAAATGTTTGTAGTTTCAGAAACCTTTGGTTGCTAGCTTTGTTGATTTCAAAAAGGCTTCCGACTCTGTTGATCGTCATAATTTGTGGTTGATTGTGAGATCATATGGTATACCTGACAAGTTAGTTAACATAATGAAAGCCATCTATAATAACAGTGAGTCGTGTGTGAGAGTTGGTAAGTCTTGTAGCAATTGGTTTAGCATTACTCTGGTTTTCGACAAGGGTGCGTTTTGTCTCCTTTTCTCTTTAGCTTCGTTATTGATTATGTTATGCGAAATTCACTTCAAGGGAAAGATTTTGGCCTTAAATGGACTGGAGATACGAAATTTTCTGATTTAGATGATTTAACCCTTTTGTCACAAGGACCCCGAAGGCTCAGAGAAGGTTGGGGGAGGGAACCACCTCATGATTTAACCCTTTTGGCAAATGATGTTGATGAGATGAACTATTTCTTTCGAGCTGTTGATTAAACTGGTAGTAGAGTTTGGGTTGGGTTGTTTTACCTCTGAGCGGCACTTTTTTGCACACCATGGGCTAAATGGCCAGGCCACAAGGACCCCGAAGGCTCAGAGAAGGTTGGGGGAGGGGACCCACTGGAACAGCTGTTGGGAGACAGATGGTAGCCTCCCGTCAAGGCCATCCAGCGTGTTCTTTAACGTGCACAGGGTATGGCTCTCCCGCACACGGGGCCACGGCTTAACGTCCCATCCGACGGACGGCGGCCTTTCCAAGCCCATCGGTGTCCCCTACTGACCGTGGGCAGGGCGGGGAATTTTGCGGAGATAAATCTCAACGCTGACCCAGCTGGGACTCGAACCTGGGAACTACAGATTACGAGCCTGGCGCGCTACCGACTGAGCCACCCCCGCCCCCTGGTAGTAGAGTAGGTTTGGTTATAAACAGAGAGAAAACTAAAGTGATGAAAATTGTGATGAAAACAGATAAAGGTGATGTGCGGTATGAGATTAACAGACGAATAGGGATTGCTGCCGGGACTTTTAAGAATCTATGGAGAGTGTGGAGAAATAGGCCTATACACCTAAAGACTAAAATTAGACTGTATAATAGTTTGGTTCTTTCTAGTGTTAGTTATGGTAGTGAAACTTGGACACTTTGTAAACAAGATAACAGGAAACTAGATGCTTTTGAATCTAGATGCTTACGCAGTATCATGGGCATTAGGTGGTTCAACTTTGTAACTAATGATGAGATTAGGCAAAGGAGTTTGCAACCTCCTTTAAGCAGCATATTGTGCAGAGAGAGACTCCGTTGGTTTGGCCATGTTGCCCGTATGAATAATTATAGATTGGCGAATAGGGTTATGAACAGTGTGCCTAAAGGCCTCGGAAAGAAGGGGAGACCTAGGATGCGGTGGGCAGACAATGTCAAACAGGACCTTGTTAGAATTGGTGTGCAGTGGCCAGATGCAGTAGATGTAGCTCAGGAGAGATATGCTTGGATAAATAAATAGCAACCTCCGTAGCAAGTGGGTGCTTCAGATTTATGTATGTATTAAAATATTACAACAAAAATAGTTAACTAATTTGAGTTATTATAAATAAAAAGTTTTAAATAAAAAGACTGAGCCACCGCCGACCCTGGTCTGTTTGGACCTACGTCGTCCATGGATGCTTGAGAATGAATATGAGACACTGAATTCTGAATAATTAAAGTACAACCTGAGTTAGGACTAATATAATTTATGTAGGTACACCCTAGTTGTGTGAGTCTGTAGCGCACCTGTCACTCACTCTGTACCCTGGCTCGAGTTCGAAATGGGTCAGCGTTGACATTTATCTCCGCAAAACTCCCCACCTTTTCCTCGGTCAGTAGGAAACCCCGATGTCTTGGAAAGGCCGCTGTCCGTGATATGGGACGTTAAGCCGTGAGCCGTGTGGGAGAGAGCCCATACCCTGTGCATGTTAAAGAACACGATGAATGGCCTTGACGGGAGGCTGTCATCTGTCTCCCAACAGCTGTCCCCAACTTCCTTTGAGCCTTCGGGGTCCTTGTGACCTGGCCATTTAGTCCATGGTGTGAAAAAGTGTCGCTCAGAGGTAAAAACCATACAATCCTGAGTTGTGAATAATATAATTTTTTCAGGTACACCCTGAGTTGGGAGTAATAATTTATATAGGTATACACTGAGTTGGGGTTGGGTTGTTTTACCGAAGGCTCAGAGAATGTTGGTGGAAGGGGCCCACTGGAACACCTGTTGGGAGACAGATGGTAGCCTCCTGTCAAGGCCATCCAGAGTGTTCTTTAACGTTGGGTTGTTTTACCTCTGAGCGGCAATTTTTTGCACACCATGGGCTAAATGGCCAGGTCACAAGGACCCCGAAAGCTCAGAGAAGGTTGGGGGAGGGGACTCACTGGAACAGCTGTTGGGAGACAGATGTTAGCCTCCCGTCAAGGTCATCCAGCGTGTTCTTTAACATTGGGTTGTTTTACCTCTGAGCAGAACTTTTTTGCACACCATTGGCTAAATGGCCAGGTCACAAGGACTCCAAAGGCTCAGAGAAGGTTGGGGGAGGGGACCCACTGGAACAGCTGTTGGGAGATAGATGGTAGCCTCCCGTCAAGGCCATCCAGCGTGTTCTTTAACGTGCACAGGGTATGTCTCTCCCGCACACGGGGCCACAGCGTAACGTCGCATCCGACGGACGGCGGCCTTTCCAAGCCCATCGGTGTCCCCTATTTACCGTGGGCAGAGCAGGAATTTTGCGGCCCAGCTAGCAATGCTGACCCAGCTAGGACTCGAACCTGGGAACTACAGATTACGAGCCTGGGGCGCTACAGTCCGAGCCACCCCCGCCCAACACTGAGTTGGGACCACGTGGTACACTTTCGGAAGTCATAAGGGAAAAAAATAATTTTCAACAATGTATTTAAAGACTTCAAAATTGGCTGTTCTGAAATAAAAATGGTGGGCAAGGCGGAAATGATTTTTTTTTTTATTTTCTAATAGTAATCGCTAAATGCAACAACTATAGCTCAGGATTAGGTAACTATAGTCTAGTTGGACCTCTGTACCTCGAGGCTACTAGAATACTGTATATTTTAATTTTTTATGCAATATTTCGAAAACGGAGAATATAAAAGTGATTTTTAGGAGAGATTCCATTCGTTTCAAAGATTATTAAGTTCTTTAATGCATGGAGGAATATTTTTTTAACGATATCTCTTATATCTGGCTTCAATATTAAATTGATTTGAATGAAATATAATAATGATAATGTTTAACTGTGGCCGAGTGGTTAGCGCTGTTGGCTACTGATCAAAGAGACCTGGGTTCGAGCCCCGGAATATTTATGGATATCAATGTTTTTCTGCTGAGGTCCCGCCATTCTCGCAGACCTTCTGCTATGATATATAAACTAATAGGTTCCTGTCAGATGTCTGTGGCAAGCAGCTACTTGACAGGGGATATAATTGTCAGATGTCTGTGGCAAGCAGCTACTTGAGGGGGTATATAATTGTCTGTCAGATGTCTGTGGCAAGCAGCTACTTGAGGGGGTATATAATTGTCTGTCAGATGTCTGTAGCAAGCAGCTACTTGAGGAGGTATATAATTGTCTGTCAGATGTCTGTGGCAAGCAGCTACTTGAGGGGGTATATAATTGTCTGTCAGATGTCTGTGGCAAGCAGCTACTTGAGGAGGTATATAATTGTCTGTCAGATGTCTGTGGCAAGCAGCTAATTGAGGGGGTATATAATTGTCTGTCAGATGTCTGTGGCTAGCAGCTACTTGAGGGGGTATATCTCTGTCAGATGTCTGTGGCAAGCAGCTACTTGAGGGGGTATGTAATTGTCAGATGTCTGTGGCAAGCAACTACTTGAGGGGGTATATAATTGTCTGTCAGATGTCTGTGGCAAGCAGCTACTTGAGGGGGTATGTAATTGTCAGATGTCTGTGGCAAGCAGCTACTTGAGGGGGTATATAATTGTCTGTCAGATGTCTGTGGCAAGCAGCTACTTGAGGGGATATATGTCTGTCAGATGTCTGTGGCAAGCAGCTACTTGAGGGGGTATGTAATTATCTGTCAGATGTCTGTGGCAAGCACCTACTTGAGGGGGTATATAATTGTCTGTCAGATGTCTGTGGCAAGCAGCTACTTGAGGGGGTATATGTCTGTCAGATGTCTGTGGCAAGCAGCTACTTGAGGGGGTATATAATTGTCTGTCAGATGTCTGTGGCAAGCAGCTACTTGAGGGGGTATATCTCTGTCAGATGTCTATGGCAAGCAGCTCCTTGAGGGGGTATATAATTGTCTGTCAGATGTCTGTGGCAAGCAGCTACTTGAGGGGGTATATAATTGTCTGTCAGATGTCTGTGGCAAGCAGCTACTTCAGGGGGTATGTAATTGTCAGATGTCTGTGGCAAGCAGCTACTTGAGGGGGTATATAATTGTCAGGTGTCTATGGCAAGCTACTTGAGGGGGTATGTAATTGTCAGATGTATATGGCAAGCAGCTACTTGAGGGGGTATAAATTGTCTGTCAGATGTTTGTGGCAAGCAGATACTTGAGGGGGTATGTAATTGTCAGATGTCTGTGGCAAGCAACTACTTGAGGGGGTATAAATTGTCTGTCAGATGTCTGTGGCAAGCAGCTACTTGAGGGGGTATGCAATTGTCAGATGTCTGTGGCAAGCAGCTACTTGAGGGGGTATATGTCTGTCAGATGCCTGTGGCAAGCAGCTACTTGAGGGGGTATGTAATTGTCTGATGTCTGTGGCAAGCAGCTACTTGAGGGGGTATATGTCTGTCAGATGTCTGTGGCAACAGCTACTTGAGGGTGTATGTAATTGTCAGATGTCTGTGGCAAGCAGCTACTTGAGGGTGTATATGTCTGTCAGATGTCTGTGGCAAGCAACTACTTGAGGGGGTATGTAATTGTCAGATGTCTATGGCAAGCAGCTACTTGAGGGGGTATATAATTGTCTGTCAGATGTCTGTGGCAAGCAGCACTTGAGTGGGTATGTAATTGTCAGATGTCTATGGCAAGCAGCTACTTGAGGGGGTATATGTCTGTCAGATGTCTGTGGGAAGCAGCTACTTGAGGGGGTATATGTCTGTCAGATGTCTGTGGCAACAGCTACTTGAGGGTGCATGTAATTGTCAGATGTCTGTGGCAAGCAGCTACTTGAGGGGGTATATGTGTCAGATGTCTGTGGCAAGCAACTACTTGAGGGGGTATGTAATTGTCAGATGTCTGTGGCAAGCAGCTACTTGAGGGGGTATGTAATTCTCAGATGTCTGTGGCAAGCAACTACTTGAGGGGGTATATAATTGTCTGTCAGATGTCTGTGGCAAGCAGCTACTTGAGGGGGTATGTAATTGTCAGATGTCTATGGCAAGCAACTACTTGAGGGGGTATAAATTGTCTGTCAGATGTCTGTGGCAAGCTGCTACTTGAGGGGGTATGTAATTGTCAGATGTCTGTGGCAACTACTTGAGGGGGTATGTAATTGTCAGATGTCTATGGCAAGCAGTTACTTGAGTGGGTATAAATTGTCTGTCAGATGTCTGTGGCAAGCAGCTACTTGAGGGGGTATGTAATTGTCAGATGTCTGTGGCAAGCAGCTACTTGAGGGGGTATATGTCTGTCAGATGTCTGTGGCAACAGCTATTTGAGGGTGTATGTAATTGTCAGATGTCTGTGGCAAGCAGCTACTTGAGGGGGTAATTGTCTGATGTCTGTGGCAAGCAGCTACTTGAGGGGGTATATGTCTGTCAGATGTCTCTGGCAAGCAGCTACTTGAGGGGGTATGTAATTGTCAGATGTCTGTGGCAAGCAGCTACTTAAGGGGGTATATATCTGTCAGATGTCTGTGGCAAGCAGCTACTTGAGGCGGTATATGTCTGTGGCAAGCAGCTACTTGAGGGGGTATATGTCTGTGGCAAGCAGCTTCTTGAGGGGGTATATGTCTGTGGCAAGCAGCTACTTGAGGGGGTATGTAATTGTCAGATGTCTGTGGCAAGCAGCTACTTGAGGGGGTATGTAATTCTCAGATGTCTGTGGCAAGCAACTACTTGAGGGGGTATATAATTGTCTGTCAGATGTCTGTGGCAAGCAGCTACTTGAGGGGGTATGTAATTGTCAGATGTCTATGGCAAGCAACTACTTGAGGGGGTATAAATTGTCTGTCAGATGTCTGTGGCAAGCTGCTACTTGAGGGGGTATGTAATTGTCAGATGTCTGTGGCAACTACTTGAGGGGGTATGTAATTGTCAGATGTCTATGGCAAGCAGTTACTTGAGTGGGTATAAATTGTCTGTCAGATGTCTGTGGCAAGCAGCTACTTGAGGGGGTATGTAATTGTCAGATGTCTGTGGCAAGCAGCTACTTGAGGGGGTATATGTCTGTCAGATGTCTGTGGCAACAGCTATTTGAGGGTGTAATTGTCAGATGTCTGTGGCAAGCAGCTACTTGAGGGGGTAATTGTCTGATGTCTGTGGCAAGCAGCTACTTGAGGGGGTATATGTCTGTCAGATGTCTCTGGCAAGCAGCTACTTGAGGGGGTATGTAATTGTCAGATGTCTGTGGCAAGCAGCTACTTAAGGGGGTATATATCTGTCAGATGTCTGTGGCAAGCAGCTACTTGAGGCGGTATATGTCTGTGGCAAGCAGCTACTTGAGGCGGTATATGTCTGTGGCAAGCAGCTACTTGAGGGGGTATATGTCTGTGGCAAGCAGCTTCTTGAGGGGGTATATGTCTGTGGCAAGCAGCTACTTGAGGGGGTATGTAATTGTCAGATGTCTGTGGCAAGCAGCTACTTGAGGGGGTATATGTCTGTGGGAAGCAGCTACTTGAGGGTGTATATAATTGTGAGGTCCTTGAGGGTGTTGAATGCTACAGATACCTAGGAATCATGTTGGACAGGAAAATGACATGGAAAAATCATATACAAAGTATCTGCAAAAGAATTAATGCTATTGTCGCAGAAACATTTCAGAAATTTTGTTGGTACTTCTTTGCTTAAAATAATTTATAATTCAGGGATTGTCGTATGGGCTATTATCTTGGGGAGGTACGTTTAACATATTTATAAAGGTTATTGAAATTGTTCAAAATCATTTTTAAGATGCGTTTTGAAGCAAAAAAGAAAGCAATCTAACTCACTAACACTTCCTATCTTATTTCAAAATTATATGCGTTGAATTATTTGACATATTTAAATAAAAATTTGGATATTGGAAGAATTAGATTTCCTGTCCGTACGAGATTATCTAAAGACATGTTATTAACTGAAGTACGAGAAAAATATTGTTACTAAACATTATGTTTTCTTGGTTAACGGACTGTATAACATGTTGCCCAATTATCTTTAGCTTATACATAACGTTAAAAAATATTCTTTTGCTTTGAAATATTGGGTCACTTTTGATTTCGAAGTGTAAGACTATTAAAATGCTTTTACGTTTATCTCAGATAAATGTTAATATCTAAAACTGAGGGCGACTTTACTTATAAAGTAAAATTTTAATTTTTGAATGCATTCACTTTAACTATTAAAATGTTCGTGTTATTATCCCACAGAGGAGTATTAACGGAGTATATTGGATTGTTTTCCTCCGAGCGGCACTTTTTTTGCACACCATGGGCTAAATGGCCAGGTCACATGGACCCCGAAGGCTCAGAGAAGGTTGGGGGAGGGGACCCACTGGAACAGCTGTTGGGAGACAGATGGTAGCCTCCTGTCAAGGCTATCCAGCGTGTTCTTTAACGTTCGATTGTTTTACCTCTGAGCGGCACTTTTTTGCACACCATGGGCGAAATGGCCAGGTCACATGGACCCCAAAGGCTCAGAGAAGGTTGAGGGAAGGGACCCACTGGAACATCTGTTGGGAGACAGATGAGTAGCCTCCCGTCAAGGCCATCCAGCGTGTTCTTTAACGTGCACAGGGTCATTGCTCTCCCGCACACGGTGAAACGGCTGAACGTCCCATCCGACGGACGGCGGCCTTTCCAAGCCCATCGGTGTCCCCTACTGACCGTGGGCATGGCGGGGAATTTTCCAGAGATAAATCTCAACGCTGACCCAGCTGGGACTCGAACCTGGGAACTACAGATTACGAGCCTCGCGCCTACCGGCTGAGCCCCCCCCCCCCCCCCCAGGGATGCGGCGTAGACCAGAGAGGTTGTTTATATAGTCCCAGATCAAGAATAAATCAAATTTATATTGATCATTGAAATTCTGTTAAAAAGGTAAACTTATTTGCTTTTTCCAAATCCGGATAAGTTTTTAATACGGATTAATAACTTGAGCTACTACACTTTTTTCTTAACAGTTTTAAACAAACATTCTTTAGTGTGTTTCTGGAGCTTATTATTAGCCGATTTCTAAAAAATATATATTTTTCTATTTATCACCTGTTTTTTCCGCATTTATTCAACTTATTAAAGTGAATGGAAATTAAAGTGATCAAAATGAACAAGCAGTTTGTTATTTTGAATGGTTGCAGCCATTGCTCTTTTTGCAACTTATTCTATCTCACTGTCTCATTTTGCTATCCCCTTCTCGATTGAATTTGTAGTGAACGTTTTAAAGAAAAATAGATGAGATCCAAATGTTAAATATCGGATAGTTATTAACATCGCTGTGAAAAAGGGCTTCCCCGACCATTAACATCGCTGTGAAAAAAAAGCCTCTATGACCATTAACATCGCTGTGAAAAAAGGGCTCCCCGACCATTAACATCGCTGTGAAAAAAAGGCTTCCCCGAACATTAACATCGCTGTGAAAAAAGGGCTTCCCCGACCACTAACATCGCTGTGAAAAAAAAGCCTCTACGACCATTAACATCGCTGTGGGAAAAAAAGGCTTCCCCGACCATTAACATCGCTGTGAAAAAAAGGGCTCCCCGACCATTAACATCGCTGTGAAAAAAAGGGCTTCCCCGACCATTAACATCGCTGTGAAAAAAAGGGCTTCTCCGACCATGAACATCGCTGTGAAAAAGGGTTTCCCCGACCATGAACATCGCTGTGAAAAAAAAGCCTCTACGACCATTAACATCGCTGTGGGGAATAAAGGCTTCCCCGACCATTAACATCGCTGTGAAAAAAGGCTTCCCCGACCATTAACATCGCTGTGAAAAAAAGGCTTCCCCGACCATTAACATCGCTGTGAAAAAAGGCCTCTACGACCATTAACATCGCTGAGAAAAAAAGGGCTTCCCCGATCATTAACATCGCTGTGAAAAAGGGCTTCCCCGACCATGATCATCGCTGTGAAAAAAAAAAAGTCTCTACGACCATTAACATCGCTGTGGGGAAAAAAGGCTTCCCCGACCATTAAACATCGCTGTGAAAAAAGGCTTCCCCGAACATTAACATCGCTGTGAAAAAAAAGCCTATACGACCATTAACATCGCTGTGGGGAATAAAGGCTTCCCCGACCATTAACATCGCTGTGAAAAAAAGGCTTCCCCGACCATTAACATCGCTGTGAAAAAAGGCCTCTACGACCATTAACATCGCTGTGAAAAAAGGCTTCCCCGAACATTAACATCGCTGTGAAAAAAAAGCCTCTACGACCATTAACATCGCTGTGGGGAATAAAGGCTTCCCCGATCATTAACATCGCTGTGAAAAAGGACTTCCCCGACCATTAACATCGCTGTGGGAAAAAAAAGGCTTCCCCGACCATTAACATCGCTGTGAAAAAGGGCTTCTACGACCATTAACATCGTTGTGAAAAAAGGTCTCCCCGACCATTAACATCGCTGTGAAAAAAGGGCTTCCCCGACCATTAACATCGCTGTGAAAAAAAAGGTTTCCCCGATCATTAACATCACAGAAAAAGCACTCACTTCGTCCTTCAGTAAGTGTCCTCGTTTATCTAGGGAGTTGTTTTTACAAATACTGGCGATGTATAGTGGCCCCAAAAAATATCCGAACACTATGGTTGATTACAAAATTCAGAAAAAATATCTGGCAACGATTTTTTTTTTTTAGAAATTAGTGATCTGGCAACCTTCGTGTACAGTACACGAAGGTTGTCAGATCACTAATTCCTAAAAAAAAATCGTTGTCAGTTATTTTTTCTGAATTCTGTAATCAATCATAGTGTTCGGATATTTTTCTTGAGCGACAGTATCACTATTATTACAACTTCTTAGAGGTTAAGATAAAAAGAATGCTAAAGACAAGTATTATTTAATATATAATGCAGTCTCTTTATTATAACTAAGACTATACATAGGTACAGGCACACAAGGCCACTTTTCTCATATCCTACACCATCAGTCGTGCCACACTTTCATCAGAGTCCTTTTTTATACAATTCGTAAATAACAACAAAAAGGAGAGTCACTCGATAGCAGGGGCCTGTATGTACATATTAAAATGGTGTCGTCAGCCAGGCGAAAACTCAGCAGGAGATTCAAGTATTAGGAGTTCAACACTGCACACACTTTTTTTGTTGTGTGGCTGCCCAGGTCGTAATAATTATAAGTATGCTGTCCGTCAGATCTTGGAAGATAACCCGTACATTAGTTAAGAAGAGTAAAAATAACACCAAAGTTTCGTAGAGAATTAAATCACCTTGATCATCGTGTGATAGGGCGAGAGATCAAACCGATGCCACACTATAATGAACGAGTAGTAACCTGAAGGTAGGAAATAAGAAATACGAGAGACTGTTGTCCATTCAAAGTTCGATTTTTTATCTAAAAAATCTAGGTTAAGAAACAAACATATACAGTAATACTATCAGTGTAAGAGTATGCTTGCATCTTGTGTATCTCTATATAGCAACACAGGGGGGCGCCTGCTGATAGGATCTGTGAGCAAAATTTACTGAAAAATCCCCTCTATTTGTCGGTAGCCAGTCATGGGTACGAGAGTTCGTATTTTCCACTAAGTCAGTCAGGAGTGAAGGTTAGAGCGAAAACTGGCTCCAGCCATTGGGTCAGAGGTTGGCACGAGATGAGCATTTTGGCGAATAACAGGCGATGAATGCCGACACTACGTCATCGTTCACTACACAGTACTCCTCTGACGTTATTTGCACGTGCACACAGACGTCACACCTTTCGTCGTGGGCCGGGACGTCATGTGCGATAAAGTCCCTTAGTATAGGTTGACTCCTTTTAATTTAACTGAGAATTATTGAGAAGAGTGTAATGGGGTCTTATCATTTGTGGATGGTGATGGCATCAGCTACACCTACTGTTGCCCCCTGTCATAATCTCACCGTGAACACTCTTTCTGGCTCACTGTCCCTCCTCGTTACGGTGTGTCGTTCACGAGACCTTCGTGGCCTGTCGCGCGAACTCGTTGGGCAGTTGCTCCACTCGCCGCGGGATGAGGGTGCTACGCGCCTCGGAGGGCTGTGCACGTAAAAGCCTCTGGGATGAGAAGAGGCGAAGATTTGGTCGCTGCTGGAGGAACTTCTGCCTGGAGGCCGAGGAAGACCGACATCATCCCTGTAGCTGCTCATTCTGTCGCGTGGAAACGAACAAGACGAACTGCGCGAGGGAGGGAATCGGGGCATTGGTGGTGGAGGAGGTGGTTGAGACTCCACATCCTCATCGGCAACGTATGCCTTGTTCACGTGTTCCTCGCGTCCTCGAGAGTTAAAGTGGATGTTGTCTCCTTGGAAACAGAGAGCCAAGTCGGAGGCTAGATGATTGGCTGATGGTAGAGACGATCTCTGTCGTTCACCCTTTGGGCACTTCCAGCTTCCATCGCTACTCTCACCGCTTGTGCCCAGGCCGAGGTCTTTATCCGGATTCTCTGGCGGCAAGCTGTCGCCGCTTTTGGATCCTTTGCCACTGTCTGCGTCACAGGCAGCTTGACTGTGATTTTTCTCCAGAAGTCCCAGATCAGGTGGAACGAAACTAAGGTTTCCGAAACCTTGTTTCGGTATGGCTATGGTAGTGGTGGCTTTCTCGTGGTTTGATTCTGCGTCGACGGCTGGCGGAAACATCTGCGGTTTTTCGTCGGCCGGCTGCGGTTTGCAGTTACTGTAATATTTGCAGAAGTAGCAGAGGATGCTCAGTTTCGATTTGAAGCAAGAGTCGGAAAGGGATAGGAGGACTGGCAACAGCAGAATGCCGTGGAGTGCCCCAAACAAGATCACCAGGAACACAGTCTTGAAAAATGTGAGGAATATATAGGAAGGCGCGAATATTAAAGCTATGACACCCAATATAGTGGAAACGCTTCCTTGGAAAATAGGCAGACCCAAAGAGTGCAGAGCTGCTCTCACACCATCGTCTGGCGTTTTCTTATCTGCCGAGAAGTATGCGTAAGATATATGCGCAGAATAATCCACCGAGAATCCGATACACATGATGAGGTTGATCATAGATATAGAGTCCAGGTTGACTCCCCACAAGGTCATGTAACCTATGACCCCAATCTCGATTGATATGATAGAAAAGGCCACCCACACGGCACAGTTCACGTTCGGTATGAAAACCAGCGATATCACCATCATAACAGCGACTGCAACACATATGGACTGGATAGATGTCTCGCGCACTAAGATAAACTGATCGAAGTATATGAAGTATTGCTGGAACACCGTGACGGGAAAAGGTTGGCTGTCTGCAATTTTCCTGAGTTCCAAGACCATGTCTTTTTCTTCATTCGCGTCAATGATGTTGTACGCTTGGATTATGTACCGCGTGCCGATGATTCCCGTCCGGTCCTCGTTGAATTTAACGTCCTGTTTGAAGACTTTCAGTAAAGGATACGTGAAGAACAGATCCAGGATATGCAGAAAGTCCTTTGAATCGCTCCTGTTAAAAGACTGGAGGAAAAAAGACGATCTTCCGTGATCCATGAACTTATTGAAAGCTCTCAACCAAGACTCGGTGAGAGCGCCTCCAGCTACATAAGGACTCGCTTCAAACCTCTGTAGCATGTCTTCGATTTGCTGTTGGACTTTGGGATCGGAGTAATCCAGCGTGGCATTGACGACCACCTGGATCCTGTAAGCGTACTTTCGAAAGTACATGTCTTCTCTCTCGTAGAAAGTGACCGAGTAGGAATCGCTACGCGAGAGCTTGTGTCTCTCGAGCCCCTCGCGCACTTGCAGGCATCCCCAGATGCCGACAGCCAAGTAGCCCATGAAGCACATGACCACTCCTATCTTGACTGGTAATTTGCTGAGGAAAGTGCCCATGTGGTCACGGAAGAAGACCATCAGGCAATGCTCTCTGTTGTCGGCAGGGTTGTCGGGGTCGACGTCGTTCTTTCCTCCCGTGCAAAAAATGCGAAAACAGAAACTCTTTTTTCCTGAAATTGAAAAAAAAAAAGTTTTAGTTTTATTAAAAAAAATTGCATACATAAAAAGTCAATGTGAAATTCACAAGATTATTAACGTGTGTGCATTCTCAGTATTGAACAATAAATAATTTTACGAATATAAAAAAATATATTGAATGCAAAAATAATTCTTCAGAAAGAATAACTTATACGAAAAAAATTCTATAGTGAAAAGAATTTAGATATATATTAAAACAATAGAACTTATGTAAAAAAATTCTACATATCAAGAATCAAAATATATACTTTTAATTTTTTTCCCAGAATAAATGATAATTTTTAGTTGTTTTGATATTATTTAGGAGACTCACATTAATGATTTAATTTCAGGTGTGTGTATATATATAATATCAGAGAACATACTTGGATTAACATCCATTAAAACCTTAAAAGTTAAATTAAAAGTTAACGAAAATATTAACTTTTCAACTTAACGCAATAACTTTTTGAAATAACGTTAACGATTTTTTTAGACGTTAACCCTTTCAGGATCATAAGGTTTCTAAGAGTAAATATTAGTATGTAACTGTTTATTTTAGTTTGTTTAGACGTAAAATAAATAAAAATCGTAAGAAAAATACATAACAATGTGTAGTTTTTTTGGAATTTTATGGGAAATATTTTTCCCAATGGACTATAAAGGTAACACAAATTATAGTTAGGCTTATTATGCAATGTCTTTTATTTATTGGTTTATTAGAACAAAATGTTAACTAAAATAATACAAAATTATGAAATAAAATTACTATACAAAATGATGTGCTAATTATGATATTCTGCGAAGCAATTTCTTTTGAGTGAGGCAAAGATGGACATTGCACATAGTACATATATTATGCGTCCTGACAGTTCTGTTTTTGTTTTCTAAACGTTCCCGTTTACGTAATTGCGTTCGGCATACGTTCTATTTTGACATTCTACATAAAAAATGCAGATAAGGTTATAATTAAATACGACAATCACCAATTTTAAAATGGGAAAAATGTTTCCCTCAGTCGTGAAAGGGTTAATCGTTAATTTTCCACTATTTCCCACTTTTAAAATGCGAAGTTTTGATGTTTTCTGAACCCTTGTCAACCGTCAGTCAAATGTCGCGGGACCAGTTAAGAGAACTGAAATGAACCAGTGAAAATTAGCGAGATCAGTTAATATCAGATCTCATAGCTGCAGTAGTTCCATATGAAGCTCGAAGTGTCGAACACTGAGAGTCTGACAAAGAATCTGTTTCAATTTGAAGAGAGATCCCGATTTCTGAAAAGACAATCAATATTTGACTTCCTCAACTGGAGAGAATACAGGTGCTATTAAGAAACTTTTTGTCAGGTACAACACTACCATATTCTCTTCTGAACATATTGAGAGGTTTTTAGGTAGTGTTGGCCACATTCTTGGTAAGCAGAGGGCCGAATCAGAGGTATCAATTTTGAGCGGCAGTTAATGTTTGCAAATAGTGTTTTCTTTAAGATCTTATCACAGAAAAAGAAATTATAAACATCATAGTAATGGGTTGTTTTACCTCTGAACGACACTTTTTTGCACACCATGGGCTAAATGGATAGGTCACAAGAACCCCGAAGGCTCAGAGAAGATTGGGGGAGGGAACCCACTGGAACAGCTGTTTGGAGACAGATGGTAACCTCCCGTAAAGACCATCCAGGGTGTACTTTAACGTGCACAGGGTATGGCTCTCCCACACACGTAACCACGTCTCAACGTCCCATCCAACGGACGGCCGCCTTTCAAAGCCCATCGGTGTGACACGGAGGGGAATTTTGCGGAGAAAAATATCAACGCTGACCAAGCTGTAACTCGAACCTGGGAACTACAGATTACGAGCCTGGCGCGCTACCGACTGAGCCACCCCCGCCCCCAAAAAGAGGCAGACTGTTGTTGTCACTGGAATCAGAATAACTAACACATATTACAAACACCGCGACATACATAAGTACACATGGGTTTCACCTGATGGGCTGCATAAGAATATGATTGATTACATATTAATTAAGAGCAAATGGGCTAGTTCTGTTAGGAATACCAGGGCATATAGGGGAGCTGAAATTGGATCTGACCATTACCTTCTTAAAAGTGTCTTGCAACTTAAACTTAAAAAGTGTTCTGCTAAAGTTAAAAAATTTACCTTTAACACTGAAGCTCTGAAAGACCCAGTATAGTTATATACTACTAAGACCCAGTTATATAACAGTATAGTTAAAGCTTACGATGATAGGTTACTTAGTCATTATGACAGTCACTGTTTGCTTACTACTGAAGTTGAGGAAGAATGGGATCGTTTTAAACAGGCTTTTTTGGACACTAACAGTACTCTTTTAGGAAAAAAGGAGCAGAGGAGACAGAATTATTTCTGTGATAAGGCACTTGAGCTTATTTCAGAAAGAAAGAACTGCAGGAATGTCCTTAATCAGTACCCTACTAGTCCTAATAGAAAGCATTACAGAGAGCTTAATAAACGTGTAAAAGATCAGTTAGCTGCTGATAAGAATCTTTGGCTTGATGGCTTGGCTGACAAAGCAGAGAAATCAATTAGATACTACAACAGCAGAGAGCTGTACCAGATAGTTAATGTTTTGCGTGGTAGAAAACGGACAGGCATACAGGAATTCAAGGATAAACAAGGTAAGGTTATTGAAGGAGAGGATTCTGTCATGGCTAGGTGGGCTGAGCATTTCAGTGATGTTCTAAACAATGTAGTTAGTTCTACTTCCATTGTTTGAAATGATGACAGATGCATTGGCGGCTTTAATGTTGGCCCTATAACACAATATGAAGTTATTTTGGCTGTTTCTAAACTTAAACTACATAAATCCCCAGGGGTAGATGAAATTACTACGGAAATGCTTAGAGCTGGGAATGTTTCGGTTACCACTTGGATAACTGAAATTCTGAATATTTTTTATGATAAAGGCATGGTTCCTAAGGATTTTACCAGAGCTATTGTTATCCCTATTTTCAAAAAAGGTGATCGCAGTTCTTGTGATAACTATAGGGGTATCAGCCTACTCTCTGTTCCAGGTAAAGTTCTTTCCATGATTGTGCTTAATAGAATTAAGAATCTGGTTGACAGTCAATTGCGTGATGAGCAATGTGAATTCAGAAGTGGTAGGGGATGTGTGGATCAGATATTTTCACTTAGGCAGATTCTTGAGAAATGTTTAGAGTTTCAGAAACCTTTGGTTGCTAGCTTTGTTGATTTCAAAAAGGCTTTCGACTCTGTTGATCGTCATAATTTGTGGTTGATTGTAAGATCGTATGGTATACCAAACAACTTAGTTAACATAATGAAAGCGCTCTATAATAACACTGAGTCGTGTGTGAGAGTTAGTGAGTCTTGTAGTAATTGGTTTAGGATTACTTCTGGTATTCCACAAGGGTGCATTTTGTCTGCTTTTCTCTTTAGCTTGGTTATTGATTGTGTTATGCAAAATTCACTTCAAGGGAAAGATTTTGGCCTTAATTGGACTGGAGATACGGAAATTTCTGATTTAGATTATACTGATGATTTAGCCCTTTTGGTAAATGATGTTGATGAGATGAACTCTTTCTTTCGAGCTGTTGATGAGACTGGTAGTAGAGTAGGTTTGGTTATAAACAGAGAGAAAACTAAGTGATGAAAATTGGTCAGGCAGGCTGTGATTCAGTTAATCTGAATGGTTGCAGTCTTGAGCAGGTGTCACAGTTTAATTATCTTGGGAGCTATGTAACAGATAATGGTGATATGCGGCATGAGATTAACACACGAATAGGGATTGCTGCTGGGACTTTTAAGAATCTATGGAGAGTGTGGAGAAATAGGCGTATACACCTAAAGACTAAAATTAGACTGTATAATAGTTTGGTTCTTTCTAGGGTTAGTTATGGTAGTGACACTTGGACACTTTGTAAATAAGATAACAGGAAACTAGATGCTTTTGATTCCAGATGCTTACGCAGTATCTTGGGCATTAGGTGGTTCAACTTTGTAACTAATGATGAGGTTAGGCAAAGGAGTTTGCAACCTCCTTTAAGCAGCATATTGTGCAGAGAGAGACTCCGTTGGTTTGGCCATGTTGCCCGTATGAATAATTATAGATTGGTGAATAGGGTTATGAACAGTGTGCCTAAAGGCCTCAGAAAGAGGGGGGGGGGGACTAGGATGCGGTGGGCAGACAATGTCAAACAGGACCTTGTTAGAATTGGTTCCAGTGGCCAGATGCAGTAGATGTAGCTCAGGATAGACTTGCTTTTAGAACTAAATTGCACTGCCTGGTTGGACCTCCCGTAGCCCATGGCTGCTTGATGATGATGATCATGAACGATTTAAATTAAAACCACCTAAAGGTTTTAAAAATAAGAAATATATTTCAATAGTACCATTTCAACTAAAAAGGTTTTCCAAATGTTTATTAAAAGAAAACAGTTTCGTTTTTACACCCCCTCCCCCTCCTAAAGGTGGTCACAACTCATTGTTGTCAATGACAACTTCATGACCTTCAAAATTCCACTAGAAAAATTTCAAATTTATGACATAAATACATCGTCGAAATATTCGCTACACATTTTTCAATTTTTGATTTTTTTCCCAATGTTATATGGCGCAATTATAGCTTTTGGAATATTAATAATAAAATACCCCCTCAAGCAGCTGCTTGCCACAGAGGTCTGGCAGGAGCCTGTCAGTTTATATGCCACAGTAGAAGGTCTGAGAGGATGGCAGGACCTCAGCAGAAAAACGACACAAACGGCCATGCCTTACCCGGGGCTCGAACCCAGGTCCCGTAGATCAATACTCAGGAAGTGTAAAATCACATTAGGTCATCAATACCTATGGAATCTAGGTTGGGTTGTTTTACCTCTGAGCGGCACTTTTTTGCACACCATGGGCTAAATGGCCAGGTCACATTGACCCCGAAGGCTCAGAGAAGGTTGCGGGAGGGGACCCACTGGAACAGCTGTTGGGAGACAGATAGTAGCCTCCCGTCAAGGCCATCCAGCGTGTTCTTTAACGTTGGGTTGTTTTACCTCTGAGCGGCACTTTTTTGCACACCATGGGCTAAATGGCCAGGTCACATTGACCCCGATGGCTCAGAGAAGGTTAGGGGAGGAGGCCCACTGGAACAGCTGTTGGGAGACAGATAGTAGCCTCCCGTCAAGGCCATCCAGCGTGTTCTTTAACGTTGGGTTGTTTTACCTCTGAGCGGCACGTTTTTGCACACCATGGGCTAAATGGCCAGGTCACATTGACCCCGATGTCTCAGAGAAGGTTGGGGGAGGGGACCCACTGGAACAGCTGTTGGGAGACAGATGGTAGCCTCCCGTCAAGGCCATCCAGCGTGTTCTTTAACGTGCACAGGGTATGGCTGTCCCACACACGGGGCACGGCTTAACGTCCCATCCGACGGACGGCGGCCTTTTCAAGCTGATCATGGGCAGGGCGGTGAGTTTTGCGGAGATAAATCTCAACGCTGACACAGTTATGACTCGAACCTGGGTACTACAGATTACGAGCCTGGCGCGCTACCAACTGAGCTACTGGCTACCACCAAAACTCCAGAGTGGGGAGACGAAGCACCAAATCTCCGGAGTGGGGAGACGAAGCACCAAATCTCCGGAGTGGGGAGACGAAGCACCAAATCTCCGGAGTGGGGAGACGAAGCACCAAAACTCCAGAGTGAGGAGACGAAACAATCGTAATGCGACGTGGGAATACCATCTACTATACACTTTAAAGAGTTTTGACCCGAGTAATGGGGGGGGGGGAATAGTCGGTAGCGAGCCAGGCTCGTAATCTGCAGTTCCCGAGTTCGAGTCCCAGTTGGGTCAGCGTTGAGATTTAACTCCGTAAAACTCCTCGTCCTGTCCTCGGTCATCACCATCCGGCGCATGGGATTTTAAGCCGTGGCCCCGGGTGCGGAAGAGCCATATCCTGTGCACGTTAAAGAACACGCTGGATGGCCTTGACGGGAGGCTACCATCTGTCTCCCAACAGCTGTTCCAGTGGGTCCCCTCCCACAACCTTCTCTGAGCCTTCAGGGTCCTTGTGACCTGGCCACTTAGCCCATTATGTGCGAAAAAGTGCCGCTCAGAGGTAAAAACACCCGGTCTAGATTCCCTGGTCTAGGAGATGCGAGAAGTGGAGTTGTAAGAGAGGAGAGTGGCGGATCGTCAGGAGCATTTTTTTTTTAAAGTATGAAAAGAACAAACACATCCTAAGAATTCGGGGGCGGGGGTGGCTCAGACGGTAGCGCGCCAGGCTCGTAATCTGTAGTTCCCAGGTTCGAGTCCCAGCTGGGTCAGCGTTGAGATTTATCTCCGCAAAATTCCCCGCCTTGCCCATGGTCAGTAGGGGACACCGATGGGCTTGGAAAGGCCGCCGTCCGTCGGATGGGACGTTAAGCCGTGGCCCCGTGTGCGGGAGAGCCATACCCTGTGCACGTTAAAGAACACGCTGGATAACCTTGACGGGAGGCTACCATCTGTCTCCCAACAGCTGTTCCAGTGGGTCCCCTCCCCCAACCTTCCCTGAGCCTTCGGGGTCCATGTGACCTGGCCATTTAGCCCATGGTGTGCAAAAAAGTGCCGCTCAGAGGTAAAACAACCTAACCCAATCCTAAGAATTCTTCTAAGACCATTTTCTAACACACAGTAAACAAATTACGACTTCGCCTTTACAGGAAATTATGCAAAAACATAAATGTCACCCACTATAAATAAATCCACGATGATGCGGACTTTATCCTAAAAGAGATTCACGATTACATTAAGAAGAAAGAGATTTTCATCTCGTACCGCCATTTCCTACAAACCAACAGGTTTACGATGTCACAAACTGGAGGAAAGAAAATCGAAACTTTCATCGAAATCGGCTTCGCATTTCACTGCCCTTGTAACCCAAATTCAAGGCCTCAATTAGTTCTTTTAATGAATCGCTCTCACGAACGAGAGCGTGGCGACGAGCAGGTGAGCTCTCGTTTTTCATCGCCAGAGCAGATAAGCAGAACAACATCTGATTGCTCGGCTGCAGATGATGTTGTCCTGTGGGCCACTTTGGAAAGACACTTTCAATTCCAGACATTTCTTTTTTGCGATTATTGTTTTCAAATGGCAAAGGGTTAAAGGAAAGTCAATTTCAGTTGAGAGCATTCTCAAGATTTTGTTCTCAAATTCAGAGATTTCAGGATTTTCTTTTCAAAAGGTTGAAAAGTTTAAGAGAAAGCCACTTTTAAATATGAACAATTTAGGTTTTTGTTTTCAAACGTGGAAGAGCAAACATTTTAGGATTTTGTTTTCAAACGTGGAGGGGCAAACATTTTAGGATTTTGTTTTCAAAAGTGTAAGAGCAAACATTTTAGGATTTTGTTTTCAAAAGTGGAAGAGCAAACATTTTAGGATTTTGTTTTCAAACGTGGAAGAGCAAACATTTTAGGATTTTGTTTTCAAAAGTGGAAGAGCAAACATTTTAGGATTTTGTTTTCAAACGTGGAAGAGCAAACATTTTAGGATTTTGTTTTCAAAAGTGGAAGAGCAAACATTTTAGGATTTTGTTTTCAAAAGTGGAAGGGCAAACATTTTAGGATTTTGTTTTCAAACGTGGAAGGGCAAACATTTTAGGGTTTTGTTTTCAAAAGTGGAAGAGCAAACATTTTAGGATTTTGTTTTCAAAAGTGGAAGAGCAAACATTTTAGGATTTTGTTTTCAAACGTGGAGGGGCAAACATTTTAGGATTTTGTTTTCAAAAGTGGAAGAGCAAACATTTTAGGATTTTGTTTTCAAACGTGGAAGAGCAAACATTTTAGGATTTTGTTTTCAAACGTGGAAGAGCAAACATTTTAGGGTTTTGTTTTCAAACGTGGAAGAGCAAACATTTTAGGATTTTGTTTTCAAACGTGGAAGAGCAAACATTTTAGGATTTTGTTTTCAAACGTGGAAGAGCAAACATTTTAGGATTTTGTTTTCAAAAGTGTAAGAGCAAACATTTTAGGATTTTGTTTTCAAAAGTGGAAGAGCAAACATTTTAGGATTTTGTTTTCAAACGTGGAGGGGCAAACGTTTTAGGATTTTGTTTTCAAAAGTGTAAGAGCAAACATTTTAGGATTTTGTTTTCAAACGTGGAAGAGCAAACATTTTAGGATTTTGTTTTCAAAAGTGGAAGAGCAAACATTTTAGGATTTTGTTTTCAAAAGTGGAAGAGCAAACATTTTAGGATTTTGTTTTCAAACGTGGAAGGGCAAACATTTTAGGGTTTTGTTTTCAAAAGTGGAAGAGCAAACATTTTAGGATTTTGTTTTCAAAAGTGGAAGAGCAAACATTTTTGGATTTTGTTTTCAAACGTGGAAAGGGAAACATTTTAGGATTTTGTTTTCAAACGTGGAAGAGCAAATGTTTTAGGATTTTGTTTTCAAAAGTGGAAGAGCAAACATTTTAGGATTTTGTTTTCAAACGTGGAAGAGCAAACATTTTAGGATTTTGTTTTCAAAAGTGGAAGAGCAAACATTTTTGGATTTTGTTTTCAAACGTGGAAGGGCAAACATTTTAGGATTTTGTTTTCAAACGTGGAAGAGCAAACATTTTAGGATTTTGTTTTCAAAAGTGGAAGAGCAAACATTTTTGGATTTTGTTTTCAAACGTGGAAGGGCAAACATTTTAGGATTTTGTTTTCAAACGTGGAAGAGCAAATATACTGCTCACAAAAATTAGAGGATATTTTTATCGCTTCATATTCCTTTTGAAATATCCCCTAATTTTTGTGAGCAGTATATTTGAGGATTTTGTTTTCAAACGTGGAAAGGCAAACATTTTAGGATTTTGTTTTCAAACGTGGAAGGGCAAACATTTTAGGATTATGCTCTTCAATGTGGAAGAAGATTGAAGGAAAGCCATTTACATATGCGAAAATTTCAGAATTTTCAAATGTGAAAAGGGTTAAGAGAGAGCCACTTTTAAAAACCAACATTTTAGGATTTTGTTTTCAAAATGTGGAAGGTGTAGGAGTGAAAATCGTTTTCAAATACGAGTATGATGTAATTTTGTTTCTAACTGCGAAGAAGCTAAGGCAAAATCATTTTCAGTCACGAATAAAATGAGATTTTGATTTCCAAATGAGAAGAGAGAAAATGCGTTTGAATTTTGTTAACAGAATGAAAAGGGCTGTGGAAGAGATATTTTCAGTTTTAGGATTTGCTTCCAACTCTGTAGTGCTGACAAGCGAATTTTGTGTTACCAACATTTGAGTAAGTTCTTTCGAACTGTGAGAAAAGCGAAATACAATTGTGTTGAAACAGATATATTCCCATCTTCCTAGTTCTCCCGCGCTTTCCCACACTCACGATCTTTTCAAGCTCGTTTTCAAAAAAAAATATTTTTCCACTTTCTTCCCTGCACACGGCAGACATTCATTTTTTTAATTTTTTTTTTAGTTAAAGAGATATTGTAAAATATTACAATACACATTTTGGGAACTTTCCAATACTTGCAGTTTCCACATTTAAAGGACTGCGAAATTGGTAAATCAAATAACTTTAAACGAATATCATAATGAATGGAATAGATTTATATTTTAATGGGTTGCTCTACGACTGAGGGGCCCATTTTTTACACAATGGGCTAAACAGCCAGGTAACAAGGATTTCAAGGGCTTACAGTTAGGTGGGTTGTGTTGGGTTGTTTTACCTCTGAGCGGCACTTTTTTTCACACCATGGGCTAAATGACCAGGTCACAAGGACCCCGAAGGCTCAGAGAAGGTTGGGGGAGGGGATCCACTGAAACAGCTATTGGGAAACAGATGGTAGCCTCCCGTCAAGACCATCCAGCGTGTTCTTTAACGTGCACAGGGTATGGCTCTCCCCCCACACAGGGCCACGTCCCATCCGACGGACAGCGGCTTTTCCAAGCCCATCTGTGTCCCCTACTGACCGTGGGCAGGGTTGGGAATTTTGTAGATATAAATCTCAACGCTGACCCAGCTGGGACTCGAACCTGGGAACTACAGATTACGAGCCTGGCGCGCTACCGACTGAGCCACCCCCGCCCCCTCACAGTTAGGTGGGGGAAGTAGATTTACTGGACTTGACAGACTTCAGTTAAATCCATATAGCATGTTCTTTAACCCTAAAAGCCGTAATATAAACACTCTAAAACGGCAAACATTAAGTAGAAAAAATACAATAGAACGTAACATTGAATACTATCGATATATTTACTTCGAACTACCGTCAGATAAATGTTTGGACTTCTAACTTCACTCTAGTCAATGGTGCCATCTGTTGTTAATAATAGAAACTTCTTCCTTGAGGAAAATACGTCTCGCGTAACTGTCGAAAGGTCGACATAAAACAGCTTTTGGGAACTCTTCGGGTGTTACCTCTCTCTCCAAAGGAAGAAATGGAGATAGAGGAGATATGTCACAAATAAGGCACTGCTGAGACTAGAATTTGAGTGCTTTTGCCTCTGAACTGCACTTTTTTTTGCACACAATTGACTAAAGCTAAATGGCCAGGTCACAAGGATCCAGAAGGTTCAAAGATGGTTGGGGAAGGGGACACATTGGACAGCTGTTGGGAGACACATGGTTGCCTCCCGACAAGGCTGTCCAGCATGTTCTTTAACGTGCACATGGTATGGCTGTCTTGCGTACACGGTGCCACGGCTTAACGCCCCATACGACGGTCTTTCGAGGCCCATCGGTGTCCCCTACTGACCATGAGCAGGACGGGGAGTTTTGCGGAGATAAATCTCAACTCTAGCCCAGCTGGAATTCGAACCTGGGAACTACAAATTACGAGCTTGGCGTGCTACCGACTGAGCCACCCTTGAATAGATTTAAACCAATGTGCTCCATAAACTTTATGCTAAATACGCTCTAGACAAGCTTATAATATATTAACAGTACGCTTAGTTTGTTTTTACCTCTGAGGGGCACTTTTCGTGCCAACAATAAGCTAAATGGCCAGGGCACAAAGACCCAAATGGCTAGGATTTGGAGAGAATGGGACCCACTGGTAGCCTCCCGTCAAAGCCATCCAGTCTGTTCTTAAACATGCATTGGTATGGCTCGCTTACACACGGAGCCACGGTTTAACGTTCATTCTGCCAGATGTTGGCCTTTCGAAACCCAACAGTGTCACCTTTGAGGGCAGGGTGGGATGTTTTGCGGAGATAAATCTCAATGCTGGACCAGGTGTGACTCGAACCTCAGAACTTCAGATTACGAGTCTGGCGCCTACCGACCAAGCCAACCCCCAAAGAACTTTAACTTTTTTTTTAAGACACGTTCGATAGATTTAATGAGAAGATCCAATCTCACCCTAAGTGCTCTTTAGCTATTTCTTTTCCCAATCCCATTTCTGAGCGATAGATAATCTCCAGATGACGAACAAATTCGCATTCATCACTATCTTCATTTGGGTTGGGTTGTTTTACCTCTGAATGGCACTTTTTTGCACACCATGGGCTAAATGGCCAGGTCACAAGGACCCCGAAGGCTCAGAGAAGATTGGGGGAGGGAACCCACTGGAACAGCTGTTGGGAGACAGATGGTAGCCTCCCGTCAAGGCCATCCAGCGTGTTCTTTAACGTTGGGTTGTTTTACCTTTGAGTGGCACTTTTTTGCACACCATGGGCTAAATGGCCAGGTTACAAGGACCCCGAAGGCTCAGAGAAGATTTGGGGAGGGAACCCGCTGGAACAGCTGTTGGGAGACAGATGGTAGCCTCCCGTCAAGGCCATCCAGCATGTTCTTTAACGGATTGTTTTTCCTCTGAGCGGCACTTTTTTGCACACCATGGGCTAAATGGCCAGGTCACATGGACCCCGAAGGCTCGAGAAGGTTGGGGGAGGAGACCCATTGGAACAGCTGTTGGGAGACATATGGTTGTTTGGGTTGTTTTACCTCTGAGCGGCACTTTTTTGCACACCATGGGCTAAATGGCCAGGTCACATGGACCCCGAAGGCTCAGAGAAGGTTGGGGGAGGGGACCCACTGGAACAGCTGTTGGGAGACATATGGTAGCCTCCCGTCAAGGCCATCCAGCGTGTTCTTTAACGTTGGGTTGTTTTACCTTTGATGGCACTTTTTTGCACACCATGGGCTAAATGGCCAGGTTACAAGGACCCCGAAGGCTCAGAGAAGATTGGGGGAGGGAACCCACTGGAACAGCTGTTGGGAGACAGATGGTAGCCTCCCGTCAAGGCCATCCAGAGTGTTCTTTAACGTTGGATTGTTTTACCTCTGAATGGCACTTTTTTGCACACCATGGGCTAAATGGCCAGGTCACATGGACCCCGAAGGCTCGAGAAGGTTGGGGGAGGAGACCCATTGGAACAGCTGTTGGGAGACATATGGTAGCCTCCTGTCAAGGCCATCCAGCGTGTTCTTTAACGTGCGTAGGGTATGGCGGTTTTCCGTACAGGGTGCCACGGCTTAACGCCCCATACGACGGGCGGCATCCTTTCCAAGCCCATTGGTGTTCTCTACTGACCGTGGGCAGGGTGGGGTATTTTGCGGAGATAAATCTCAACGTTCGCCCAGCTGGGACTCGAACCTGAGAACTACAGATTACGAGCCTGGCGCGCTACCGACTGAGCCACCCCCGCCCTTTTTCTAACGGAAAAATTCTTGCAACACTTTTACACTACTTTTAATATAATTTACGACTTCAAAAAAAAAAAGTGTAAAATTCATGAAAACGTATCTGTTTTTAGGTCCAGCCGCTTCACATTACATTGCTCTGTCAGTGACTCAGGCTAATCGGCTCACGAAGCTCCTTTCGGGAAAACGTCGATGAAACCTAATCGCCACTGGAAGTCGTAACGAAGAAATGTTCACTGGGCCTTTAACTTCAGAATAGGACACAAAAATAATCAGTGGCAGAGATTGATTTGCCGATAAGAAGAACAAAAGGCTGGTTCGGACCACGGCTATTGATGCGATTCACAGACCCCAAAAATAGGTCTCTGAATTTCTTTCCCAATTGTAGAGGTCATTTCAACTGCGTACCATAGGGTCCCTAAATGTTGTCTCGCTTCATCAGCATTCTCAAGAAGCCATGGGCAACGGCGGTTCAACCAGACCGGGCAATTTAGTTCTCCAAGCAAGTCTATCCTGAGCTACATCTACTGCATCTGGCCACTGCACACCAATTCTAACAAGGTCCTGTTTGACATTGTCTGCCCACCGCATCCTAGGTCTCCTCTTCTTTCTGAGGCCTTTAGGCACACTCTTCGCCAATCTATAATTATTCATACGGGCAACACGGCCAAACCAACGGAGTCTCTCTCTGCACAATATGCTGCTTAAAGGAGGTTGCAAACTCCTTTGCCTAACCTCATCATTAGTTACAAAGTTGAACCACCTAATGCCCAAGATACTGCGTAAGCATCTGGAATCAAAAGCATCTAGTTTCCTGTTATCTTGTTTACAAAGTGTCCAAGTTTCACTACCATAACTAACCCTAGAAAGAACCAAACTATTATACAGTCTAATTTTAGTCTTTAGGTGTATACGCCTATTTCTCCACACTCTACATAGATTCTTATAAGTCCCGGCAGCAATCCCTATTCGTCTGTTAATCTCATGCAGCACATCACCATTATCTGTTACATAGCTCCCAAGGTAATTAAACTGTGACACCTGCTCAAGACTGCAACCATTCAGATTAACTGAATCACAGCCTGCCTGACCAATTTTCATCACTTTAGTTTTCTCTCTGTTTATAACCAAACATCAACAGCTGGAATGAAATAGTTTATCTCATCAACATCATTTGCCAAAAGGGCTAAATCATCAGTATAATATAAATCAAATTTTCGCATCTCCAGTCCAATTAAGGCCAAAATCTTTCCCTTGAAGTGAATTTTGCATAACATAATCAATAACCAAGCTAAAGAGAAAAGGAGACAAAATGCACCCTTGTCGAACACCAGAAGTAATCCTAAACCAATTGCTATAAGCCTTACCAACTCTCACACACGACTCAGTGTTATTATAGAGAGCTTTCATTATGTTAACTAACTTGTTTGGTATACCATATGATCTTACAATCAACCACAAATTATGACGATCAACAGAGTCGAAAGCCTTTTTGAAATCAACAAAGCTAGCAACCAAAGGTTTCTGAAACTCTAAACACTTTTCAAGAATCTGCCTAAGTGAAAATATCTGATCTACACATCCCCTACTACTTCTGAATCCACATTGCTCATCACGCAATTGACTGTCAACCAGATTCTTAATTCTATTAAGCACAATCATGCAAAGAACTTTCCCTGGAACAGAGAATAGGCTGATACCCCTATAATTATCACAAGAAATGCGATCACCTTCTGTGAAAATAGGAATAATAATAGCTCTGGTAAAATACTTAGGAACCATGCCTTTATCATAAAAGATATTCAGAATTTCAGTCATCCAAGTGGTAACCGAAACATTCCCAGCTCTAAGCAATTCCGTAGTAATTTCATCTACTCCTGGAGATTTATGTAGTTTAAGTTTGGAAATAGCTAAAATTACTTCAGACTGTGTTATAGGGCCAACATTAAAGCCATCAATGCATCTGTCATCATAACAAACAATGGGAGTAGAACTAACTACATTGTTTAGAAACCACCTTGTTTAGAAGTTTCAGAAATGCTCGGCCCACCTAGCCATGACAGAATCCTCACCTTCTATACTCTATATTTTATATATATATTTTATATATATATATTTTATATTTCTATATTCTATTCTCTCTTCTATACTTCTCTCACCTTACCTTGTTTATCCTTGAATTCCTGTATGCCTGTCCGTTTTCTACCACGCAAAACATTAACTATCTGGTACAGCTCTCTGCTGTTGTACTATCTAATTGATTTCTCTGCTTTGTCAGCCAAGCCATCAAGCCAAAGATTCTTATCAGCAGCTAACTGATCTTTTACACGTTTAAGTTCTCTGTAATGCTTTCTATTAGGACTAGTAGGGTACTGATTAAGGACATTCCTGCAGTTCTTTCTTTCTGAAATAAGCTCAAGTGCCTTATCACACAAATAATTCTGTCTCCTCTGCTCCTTTTTTCCTAAAATCATGCAAAGAACTTTACCTAGAACAGAAAATAAACTAAATATCCTATAATTACCACAAGATTAAAAATGGGACAATGATAGCTCTAGTAAAATCCTTAGGAACAACACCTTTATGATATAAAATATTCATAAATTTCAGTCAATCTTGTGACAACACAAATGTTCCCAGCTCTAAGCATTTCAGTGGTGATATCATCCGCCCCTGGGTATTTAAGCAGTTTTAATTTAGAGATAACCAATGCGACTTCGGAATGTGATATAGTGTAATTATTAACATCAAACATTATAAATTTGATTCATACCTTTAAATTATCCTCCTCCATATTTTCTCACAAAAAGCTGATTTTAGAAGTTAAGTTGTTCCAAAGTTAGCGGCCCACTGACATAAACATGGGGTAGTCATGTTACATCAATGTAACGTTAATTTCCAACAATTACACTAACCTCAATGATTATTCAGCGTATATCTTCTCTAATAACCTAGATTTAGGTTTTGAAAAAGGGTTGGGTTATTGTTTTACCTCTCAGCGGCACTTTTTTGCACACCATGGGCTAAATGGCCAGGTCACATGGACCCCGAAGGCTCAGAGAAGGTTGGGGAGAGGGGACCCACTGGAACAGCTGCTGGGATGCAGGTGGTAGCCTCCCTCAAGGCCATCCAGCGTGTTCTTTAACGCTGGGTTGTTTTACCTCTGAGCGGCACTTTTTTGCACACCTTGGGCTAAATGGCCAGGTCACATGGAACCTGAAGACTCAGAGAAGGTTGGGGGAGGGGACCCACTGGAACAAGCTGTTGGGAGACAGATGGTAGCCTCCCGTCAAGGCCATCCAGCGTTTCTTTAACGTGCACAGGGTATGGCTCTCCCGCACACGGGGCCACGGCTTAACGTCCCATCCGACGGACGGCGGCCTTTCCAAACCCATCGGTGTCCCCTAGACCGTGGGCAGGGCGGGGAATTTTGCGGAGATAAATCTCAACACTGACCCAGCTGGGACTCGAATCTGGGAACTACAGATTACGAGCCTGGCGCGCTAGCGACTGAGCCACCCCCGCCCCTTTGAAAGAGAGCCAAGCGTTTAGATCAGAATATAAAAACTACCCCCACCGACACCCAGCCTTCCATCGAAATTCACCCAAAAATCTTTCGCACTGGAGAGATAATATTCCCGACACTTTTCTTCAAATAACTTTGATTCCGTTTCGAAAAAATTTCCGTATCCCAGAACATTGACTATCTGGTTCAGCTGTTACGCTGTCTACCTGCTTCTTCAGCTTTGTCAGCCAAGCCAAAGATTCATATCAGCTGTTAACTGATCCTTTATACTTTTTCTATTTATTTTATTTACGTTAAGATCTTTGTAACGCTTTCTGTTAGGACTACTAGGGTATTAAGAATATTTCTGCAGTTCTTTCTTTTCAAAATAAAAACCAATTTCTCATCACTTAATTTTGCGTCCTCTTCTGTTTTTTTTTCCTAAAAGAATACTGTTAGCATCAAGAAAAATTTATTTAAAACGGTCCAATTCTTCTTCAACTTCAGTAGTAAGCAAACCATGACTGTCATAATGACTCAGTTACCTGTCATGGTAAGCTTTAACTGGGTCTTTCAGAGCTTCATTGTTAAAGATAACTTTTTTTAACCTTAGCACAACACTTTTTAAGTTTATGTTGAAAGACACTTTTAACAAGGTAATGATCAGATCCAATTTCCCTATATAAATTGTAATTCCTAACAGAAATAGCCCATTTGATGTTAATATATAATCAATCATATTCTTATGCAGCTGGTGAAACCCATGTGTACTTATGTATGTCGCGGTGTTTGTAATAAGTGTTAGTTATTCTGAATACATCAAGAGATATTCCACTGACAACAACAGTCTGCCTCTTTTTGGGGGCGGGGGTGGCTCAGTCGGTAGCGCGCCAGGCTCGTAAAAAGCACAATACTTTTTAAGTTTAAGTTGCAAGACACTTTTAAGAAGGTAATGGTCAGATCCAATTTCAGCTCCCCTATATGCCCTGGTATTCCTAACAGAACTAGACCATTTGCTGTTAATTAATATGTAATCTATCATATTCTTATGCAGCCCATCAGGTGAAACCCATGTGTACTTATGTATGTCGCGGTGTTTGTAATAAGTGTTAGTTATTCTGAATCCATTGAGTTTACTTACCTGTAGGAGACGTTGCCCATTGCCATTGCAGCTACCAATACCAAGAGGGCCTATTACTTCTCCCCAAAGGGCAGAGTCAGTACCAACTTTGGCATTGAAGTCACCAAGAACAAGGGTAATATCTCCTTTCTTGACAGAATTCAAAATATCCTGACGTTGTTCATAAAACCTATCCTCATCGGCATCCTCAGTGGGGGCATAACAGCAGATAACATTCAAGTCTTTAACACTTGACTGAAATTTTGCTGTAAGAAACCTTTCATTAAATCACTCATATCCTAGAAGAGCATCACTAGCGTGCTGCTTAAGAATCTTTCCTTTCTGTCTTTCTGGTCTCTTGGAAGCCAAGAATATCTAATAATAACGGTGGAATTCTTATGTGAGGACATCAAAAGAGTAATCTCTGTGCAGAGTCCTCACATTCCAACTGCCTGTGGAGAGAGGGCCCCTAAATGTTGTTCCACTTAGGGGCTCTGAACCTCTCAATCAGCAACAGTTTAGTAGATGAGAATTTGGGCTTCGCATTTACGTATCACTCAAGAAAGCGTACTTCAGTAATGAGAGAGTGCATCATATTTAAATTTCAAGTTAAATTTGGAAGAAATGCATGAAATTACACATTCTCTACATATAAATCATTCAATGGCCACTTTATTAAGAACAGAATCATATTGTGTTAATGAGAGTCGGTTTAATAACTCAATAACCAACTCAACAAACATTCTAGAAAAAAACACTAGGGCAAAAATTAAAACCTCAGCGAAATAACTACGAGTAGAGAAAGGTATACCTCCTCTGGCAAATATTAGAATATTGTTTTCAGTTGGGGGGAAACAAACAAAAAAGAAAACAACAAACAAAAAAAAAAGCACAAAAAGAAAGAAATGAATGCAAATGAAGTTTTTCTTTGAAAAGAAATGAAGTTTTTCATTTCTTTTCAAAAAGAAAATGAAGTATTACCTCTGAGCTTGTTTTACCTCTGAGCGGCACTTTTTTGAACACCATGGGCTAAATGGCCAGGTTACAAGGACCCCGAAGGCTCAGAGAAAGTTGGGGGGAGGGGACGCACTGAAATGAAGTTTTTCTTTGTTGGGGGGAGGGGTTGGGGGGAGGGGACCCACTGAATGAAGTTTGGCTTTTGTTTTTTTTGTACTTTTTTTTGCTTTTTTTTTGGGGGGGGGGCTTTTTTTAAAAAAAGGTTGGGGGAGGGGACCCACTGAATGAAGTTTGGCTTTTGTTTGTTGTTTCTTTTGTGCTTTTTTTGGGGGGGGGGCTTTTTTTTTTAAAGTTGGGGGGAGGGGACCCACTGAATGAAGTTTTTCTTTTACCTACTTTTGCACCCTTTAAAAGTTTTAATACCAACTAATGGATAATGAGGGAAATGCACATAGTATTTTATCAGTACGTATACATCATAAAAAGTATTTGTCTTTTATTCCTTTAATTAAAAAAGTTGCTTTTCAGACACCACTCTGAGAAAATGAGGCAGATTGTTGCTACCAGTGGAATTTATCTTCACACTCTATCATCGAAATTTCCACCATAAACAGATAGTGAAATATTCGTTTAAAGTTTCACCGTTATCATATTTAGTGATCTCTAACGATTTAAATGAAAACTACCTAAGGATCTGAAAAGTGTGAATTATATTTCGTTGCTATCAATAGAACTAACATCTCCGTAAAACTCTTCGCCCTGCCCACGGTCAGGAGGGGATGGTGATGGGCTTGGAAAAGCCGCCGTCCGTCGGATGGGACGTTAAACCGTGGCCCCGTGTGCGGGAGAGCCATACTCTGTGCACGATAAAGTACACGCTGGATGGCCTTGACGGGAGGCTACCATCTGTCTCCCAACAGCTGTTCCAGTGGGTCTCCTCCCCCAACCTTCTCTGAGCTTTCGGGGTCCATGTGACCTGGCCATTTAGCCCATGGTGTGCAAAAAAGTGCCGCTCAGAGGTAAAACTACCCAACAAAACTAAAAAATGGATTAGGTTGTTTTTCCTCTGTGCTGCATTTTTTTGCACACAATGGGCTAAATGGCCAGGTCACAAGGACTCTGAGGGCTCAAAGAAGAGTGGGTAGGGTTGTTGGGATTTACGTCCAACAATCACGGATTTACGTCCCGTCCGACGCTGTTCTTTATTGACCGTGGGCAGGGCGGGTAGTTTTGCTAGATAAATCTTAACACTGGCCCAGCCAGGACCCGATCCTTGGAACTGCAGATTACGATCCTGGTGCGTTACCGACTGAGCCACCCTCTCCTTCCAAATAAAAAATAATTTTTCCAGATCTCTCTTTAAAAAAAGCTGCGTTTCCAGCCCATCCCTTGGTGTAAGGGGCAACTGATTGTTTCCAAGGCAAACACCATTCCACCACTAATTTGAATTTCTATCTTAATTACATCGTTTGTAATAGTCGTATAAAATTTTGAAATTTTCTAGCTTTCCATTGTTAGAGGGCGCGTTTGTAGCTTTTATGAGATTCGGATAGTGCGAATAGTAATATTTCATCAATATCTATCCTAAAAGAACGCATATCGCCTCTGGCGCACATGAGAATTTCGTTTTCAAAGGGTTGGGTTGTCTTACCTCTGAGCGGCACTTTTTTGCACACCATTGGCTAAATGACCAGGTCACAAGGACCCCGAAGGCTCAGAGAAGGTTGGGGGAGGGGACCCACTGGAACAGCTGTTGGGAGACAGATGGTAGCCTCCCGTCAAGGCCATCCAGCGTGTTCTTTAACGTGCACAGGGTATGGCTCTCCCGCACACGGGGGCACGGCTTAACGTCTCATCCGACGGACGGCGGCCTTTCCAAGACCATCGCTGTCCCCTACTGACCGTGGGCAGGGCGGGGAATTTTGCGGAGATAAATCTCAACGCTGACCCAGCTGGGACTCGAACCTGGGAACTACAGATTACGAGCCTGGCGCGCTACCGACTGAGCCACCCCCGCCCCGATTTTAAAGGGAAAGAAGTTTTTTCTTTACCTACAATTTCATTCCTTAAAAGTTTTAATTTGAGCTAGCGGATGATAGGAAAAATGAAAATAGTATTTCATTAATAATTATACAATATAAAAGTATTCATCTTTTATTCTTAAATATAAAAAAGTCGCATTTCCCACAACTCTCAGAAAAGTGGTTACAAGGTTTTTATAACATGAACAACTGCAGCTGCCTTCAACTATTTTTCAAGTGCTGATTTCAGATCTGGCCTTAAAAGATGACTACCACGTCACGTGTTTATATTATTGGTCATTTTGACTCCTATTAATATCTTCCTATACAAACACCTCCAGGCAAGTGGGAGGATACTAGATATTTTACTTTTTGTGGCTGGCAACACTGATTGCCAAGTAGGAGAAAACATGTAACAGAAACCTAACCTCAGACCGCCATTCTTGTTTTCATTCTACTACGAGGAACACGTGCTATATGTTGAAGAATGAATTTTGGCGTTTAAATGGCACAAAGGCAGTGTCGCGGGTGTGTTTAATGTGCCAGATAACTTTTTTTATGTGTGTGGAAATTATAATTTAAAATCCCAGGGTCGTTGTTTGACAAAGATTGTAAAGAAATCCTATAACTTGTATTTTGGATGTCATGTTGGAGACCAGGACAAAACATGGGCTCCACATATGTGCTGCATTTCGTGCTTTGTTGGCCTGAATGAATGGTTGAAAGGTAAGATAAAATCCATACCCTTTGCACTTACAGTGGCTTGGCATGATCCAACTAGTCACTTGCATGATTGCTATTTTTGTTTACCTAAAGTGTCGGGCTTTTCAAAAAAGAACAAAAAATACAATATCCAAATGTGCCTTCAGCCATAAGGTCAGTTCCTCATGAAGAAGATCTTCCTATACCAACACCTCCAACCAACTAGGTTGGGTTGGGTTGTTTTACCTCTGAGCGGCACTTTTTTGCACACCATGGGCTAAATGGCCATGGTCACATGGACCCCGAAGGCTCAGAGAAGGTTGGGGCAGGGGACAGATTGGAACAGCTGTTGGGAGACAGTTGGTAGCCTCCCGTCAAGACCATCCAGCGTGTTCTTTAACGTGCACAGGGTATGGCTCTTCCGCACACGGGGCCACGGCTTAACGTCCCATCCGACGGACGGCGGCTTTTCCAAGCCCATCGGTATCCCCTACTGACCGTGGGCAAGGTGGGGAATTTTTGCAGAGATAAATCTCAACGCTGACCCAGGTGGGACTCGAACCTGGGAACTACAGATTACGAGCCTGGCGCGCTACCGACTGAGCCACCCCCGTCCCCCAACCAACTAGGAGGAGATGGATTCATATTCATTAGAGGAAGTCTTTGAGGCAACTACAGATCCTGATCCTGCATACACCCCTAAAAAGTTAGACGAGCCTCATCCGATTTAGTAAAATGAACTAAATGATCTTGTTAGAGACCTAGGATTTTGATTCCTGGAAAGATTATTGTGAGGTATAAGCCTCTAGTTGACCCTTCTGATATTCCACTACACATGAAACTGAGGCTTATGAAAAATTTTCTATAGACTATGGACAAAACTGGTAAAGGGTTTTTGCACTTGAAGGAAAATTTCACAAAACTAAGTGATGCCAATCTCAAAGAAGGGATCTTTGTTGGTCCTCAGATCAGGAAGCTACTGAATGATACTGGCTTCGAATAAAAACTAAATATGAAGGAGCGCGCTGCATGGAAATCCTTCACGTCTGTGGTCCAGGATTTTCTGGGGAATCACAAATAAGGAAAACTACCATCATCTCATTCAAGATCTTCTCAAAAACTATGAAAATCTTGTCTGCCGAATGTCTTTGAAGATCCATTTCTTGCACTCGCATCCTCTCCCAAAATCTTAGGAGCAAGTGATGAGGAAGGGGAAAGATTTCACCAGAATATCCGAACCATGGAGGAGAGATATCAAGGCAGCTGGGACCCAGCAATGATGGGTCACTACTGTTGACACTTGCAGAAGGAAGATACCTCAGCACATAATAGACAAAAATGAACTTCTTTTAAGTATTAAAGATCCTTACCCATGTTTTATTATTTTGCGTTTCAATATTATTTCATTTGTTACTTTGTATTCAGCGGTCTATAAACTATGACGTTTCTAATTTTTTTCCTGTAATCATATAATTAATCAATGAGTTAAGTTGCAATTTAATAAAAGAGTCACATTTATTTTCATTTCCCAGATATGCATATTCATTGAAATACATCAATCCGTAATTTGAAGAAAAACTGTACGTGCTGCAGTTTTTTCACAGCCATATTTGAATTCAGTACTCCAAAATTAGTTTAAAAAATCCTATTTGACCAATGTTATAAAAAAGTTTCAATTTGTTGTCTAATGTTATTGCTGTCAGTGAATATCTCTTGAAAACTAATATTAGTTTTTCAAATTTCTATTCTACACATATTATTTGTAAAACTCTATAACAGCAGGGGCGGGTGGCTCAGTCGGTAGCGCGCCAGGTTCGTAATCTGTAGTTCCCAGGTTCGAGTCCCAGCTGGGTCAGCGTTGAGATTTATCTCCGCAAAATTTCCCCGCCCTGCCCACGGTCAGTAGGGGACACCGATGGGCTTGGAAAGGCCGCCGTCCGTCGGATGAGACGTTAAGCTGTGCCACCGTGTGCGGGAGAGCCATACCCTGTGCACGTTAAAGAACACGCTGGATGGCCTTGACGGGAGGCTATCATCTGTCTCCCAACAGCTGTTCCAGTGGGTCCCCTCCCCCAACCTTCTCTCAGTCCTCGGGGTCCTTGTGACCTGGCCATTTAGCCCATTTTGCGCAAAAAAACTGCCGCTCAGAGCTAAAACAACACAACGTTGAACACGCTGGATGGCCTTGACGGGAGGCTACCATCTGTCTCCCAACAGCTGTTCCAATGGGTCCCCTACCCCAACCTTCTCTGAGCCTTCGGGATCCTTGTGACCTGGCCATTTAGCCCATGATGTGCAAAAAAGTGCCGCTCAGAGGTAAAACAATCCAAAACTCTATAAGCTCTGCAGTTTCATCATTTCAGTGATCTATAAAGATATATATGCATATATTAAAACTATTAAGTATTTAAAAAATGTGAATTATATTTCATTAGTACCAATCAAATTGAAAAAAAAAGTTTCCACGAATTTCAGACTCTATTTTTAGGTTAATAACTTATCTTCACAATTGTGACTTACTTTATGTATATGTGATATACAGCTTCTGCTATGTCCCGGAAGCGTTTTCTCTATAATTAACATTCTGTTAAATACGTGATCCTGCTGCTGAAAAATTGCCAAGATCCCGGTAGGTTTAAGTAACACTTGAACTGACAGGAAATGCACGTCCAAACCCTGTTTCCTTCATACTTTACCCAAGCAAGCGTGAAAGCGCCACCGCCTTATTTAAATGGGTGAACAACTGGCGCGTAACCACGGGGTCATGAACAATTAATTGCAACATCAAAATATTAGGTATTTTTTCCCAATTGATTTTTTTGATTGCCCCATGAGGTTGGGTTGGGTTGTTTTACCTCTGAGCGGCACTTTTTTTGCACACCATGGGCTAAATGACCAGGTCACATGGACCCCGAAGGCTCAGAGAAGGTTGGGGGAGGGGACCCACTGGAACAGCTGTTGGGAGACAGATGGTAGCCTCCCGTCAAGGCCATCCAGCGTGTTCTTTAACGTGCACAGGGTATGGCTCTCCCGCACACGGGGCCACAGCTTAACGTCCCATCCGACGGACGGCGGCCTTTCCAAGCCCATCGGTGTCCCCTACTGACCGGGGCAGGGCGGGGAGTTTTGCGGAGATAAATCTCAACGCTGACCCAGCTGGGACTCGAACCTGGGAACTACAGATTACGAGTCTGGCGCGCTACCGACTGAGCCATCCCCGCCCCATGAGGTTTAGCTATACATATTACGGTTGTTTTACCTCTGAGAGAGACTTTTAACACAATGGCCAGGTCACAAAGATCCCGAGGGCTCAGAGAAGATTGGGGGGACTCGCCGGACAGCTGTTAGGTGACAGATGGTAGCCTCCCATCAAGACCATCCAGCGAGTCTTTAACATGCAGAGATATGGCTCTCTCGTACATGGAACCAGGGCTTATCGCATCCGACTGACGGCGGCCTTTCCAAGCCTATCGGTGTCCCCTACTGATCATGAGCAGGGCGGGAAGTTTGCGGAGATAAATCTTAACAGTGTATTTTGATTTATTTTATCTCTGAGCGGCACTTTTTTGCACACTATGGGCTAAATGGCCAGGTCACAAGGACCCCGAGGGTTCAGAGAAGACTGGGGGAGGGGCCCACTGAAACAGCTGTTGGGAAACAGACGGTAGCCTCCCTTCAAGGCTTTGTGGGTTGTTTTACCTCTGAGCGGCACTTTTTTGCACACCATGGGCTAAATGGCCAGGTCACATGGACCCCGAAGGCTCAGAGAAGGTTGGGGGAGGGGACCCACTGGAACAGCTGTTGGGAGACAGATGGTAGCCTCCCGTCAAGGCCATCCAGCGTGTTCTTTAACGTGCACAGGGTATGGCTCTCCCGCACACGGGGCCACGGCTTAACGTCCCATCCGACGGACGGCGGCCTTTCCAAGCCCATCGGTGTCCCCTACTGACCGTGGGCAGGGCGGGGAATTTTGCGGAGATAAATCTCAACGCTGACCCAGCTGGGACTCGAACCTGGGAACTACAGATTACGAGCCTGGCGCGCTACCGACTGAGCCACCCCCGCCCTTCAAGGCCATCCAGCGTATTCTTTAACGTGCACAGGGTGTAGCTCTCCCGCACACGAAGCCACGGCTTAACGTCCCATCCGACGGACGGCGGACTTTCCAAGCCCATCAGTGTCCCCTACTGACCGTGGACAGGGCGGAGAATTTTGCAGAGATGAATCTCAACGCTGACCCAGGTGGGATTCGAACCTAGGAACTGCAGATTACGAGCCTGGCGCAGTAATGAGCCACCCCCAAGAGCCTGGTGCGCTACCGAATGAGTTAATTGTCGCTCCAGAAAGGGGAGGATTGGTTGTAGTGAATTGAAACGGACTAGAACACCGTTTATATACTTTTTCCCAGAAACTATTTCTGCCCAATAGGGCTATAAATCTTCCCTTAATACAAGTCTGATATTTTAACCAGCGCCCAGGTTATTAAGATTTCAAATGAGAAGAACCAAATGTCCCCTTTTCCCTTCACTTAGAGACATCGGTTGGGTTGTTTTACCTCTGAGCGGCACTTTTTTGCACACCATGGGATAAATGGCCAGGTCACATGGACCCCGAAGGCTCAGAGAAGGTTGGGGGAGGGGACCCACTGGAACAGCTGTTGGGAGACAGATGGTAGCCCCCCGTCAAGGCCATCCAGCGTGTTCTTTAACTTGCACAGGGTATGGCTCTCCCACACACGGAGCCACGGCTTAACGTCCCATCCGACGGACGGCGGCCTTTCCAAGCCCGTCGGTGTCCCCTACTGACCGTGGACAGGATAGGGAATTTTGCGGAGATAAATCTCAACGCCGACCCAGTTGGGACTCGAACCGGGGAATTACAGATTACGAGCCTGGCGCGCTACCGACTGAGCCACCCCCGCCCCAATAGAGACATCGGTGAAAAGTCTTGAAAGTAGATCGTCGTATTCCGTGTCTAAATGGCCCAATTCCAGCATCAAGCAGTTGCAACTCACTGATTTTTGAGCTTTCTCCTGCGACCTTAATAGCTGAATTTTTGATAGAGAGATCACTGAATTGCCAACAGTTGCCAGAGTATCCTTCAAGGAAGCCCTTTATGGACTACTTGAAATTCCTGGCCATTGATGGTTGTCCCTGGCAAAAGTTGGGAATTAAAAAAAAAAAAACGAAAATGATTTATAAAGCTGATAAGTAGAATAGTTGTTGGATTTTCTTTTTAACTTGGGTTGTTTTTACCTCTGAGAGCCACATTTTTGAATACCAGGTTACAAGGACCCCGAAGGCTCAGAGAAAGTTGGGGGGAGGGGACCCACTGAAACAGCTGTTGGGAGACAGATAGTAGCCTCCCGTCAAGGCCATCCAGCGTGTTCTTTAAGATTGGATTGTTTTACCTCTGAGTGGCACTTTTTTGAACACCATGGGCTAAATGGCCAGGTTACAAGGATCCCGAAGGCTCAGAGAAAGTTGGGGGGAGGGGACCCACTGAAACAGCTGTTGGGAGACAGATGGTAGCCTCCCGTCAAGGCCATCCAGCGTGTTCTTTAAGATTGGATTGTTTTACCTCTGAGTGGCACTTTTTTGAACACCATGGGCTAAATGGCCAGGTTACAAGGATCCCGAAGGCTCAGAGAAAGTTGGGGGGAGGGGACCCACTGAAACAGCTGTTGGGAGACAGATAGTAGCCTCCCGTCAAGGCCATCCAGCGTGTTCTTTAAGATTGGATTGTTTTACCTCTGAGTGGCACTTTTTTGAACACCATGGGCTAAATGGCCAGGTTACAAGGATCCCGAAGGCTCAGAGAAAGTTGGGGGGAGGGGACCCACTGAAACAGCTGTTGGGAGACAGATAGTAGCCTCCCGTCAAGGCCATCCAGCGTGTTCTTTAAGATTGGATTGTTTTACCTCTGAGTGGCACTTTTTTGAACACCATGGGCTAAATGGCCAGGTTACAAGGATCCCGAAGGCTCAGAGAAAGTTGGGGGGAGGGGACCCACTGAAACAGCTGTTGGGAGACAGATGGTAGCCTCCCGTCAAGCCATCCAGCGTGTTCTATAACGTGCAGAGGGTATGGCTCTCCTTCACAGGGGACCACGGCTTAACGTCCCATCCAACGGACGGCGGTCTTTCCAAGCCCTTTTTAACTTGGAGAATTTGTTGGATATTTCGGTACTGCACCAAGTTCGTAATCTGCAGTTCTCAGGTTCGAGTCGAACTTGTGATAGCATTGCGATTTATCTCCGTTAAACCTCAACTATGCCTTAGGTAAGAAATTTGACACAGAAGGGCTTGGAAGAACCGTGGGATGGAACGTTAAAACATGGGTCCTTGTGACCTGGCCATTTCGCGCATTGTGTGCAAAAAGAGTGCTGCTCATGGATAAAACAACCCAAGCAAATTTTAATTTTGAACAGCACAATTGTGCACAGACGTCACAAGGATTTGGGTTGTTTTACCTCTGAGCGGCACTTTTTTGCACACCATGGGATAAATGGCCAGGTCACAAGGACCCCGAAGGCTCAGAGAAGGTTGTGAGAGGGGAACCACTGGAGCAGCTATTTGGAGACAGATGGTAGCCTCCCGTCAAGGCCATCCAGCATGTTCTTTAACGTGCACAGGGTATGGCTCTCTCTCTCTCTACCGCACACGTGCCACGGCTTAACATCCCATCCGACGGACGGCGGCTTTTCCAAGCCCATCGGTGTCCACTACTGACCGTGGGCAGGGCGGGGAGTTTTGCGGAGGTAAGTCTCAACGCTAACCCAGCTGGGACTCGAACCTGGGAACTGCAGATTACGAGCCTGGCGCGCTACCGACTGAGCCACCCCCGCCCCTACAAGTCACAAGGACCCTAGAAGCTTAGAATTGAGTGGCGTCACTGGACAGCTGATAGGAATAGGTGGAAGCATTCCATCAAGGCCATCTAACGTCTTTGAGCTTTATCCTGTGGACGCTGGATGTTTTTGATGGGAGGCTACCATCTGTTTCCCAACAGTTGTCCAGTGGGTCCCCTCCCCCAACTTTCTCTCAGTTCTCGAGGTTCTTATGACCTGGCCATTTGGCTCATTGCGTTCAAAAAATAAAGTACCGCTGAGAGATAAAACAACATAACTTGAACACATGTTCAACAATGCTGAGATTAGCCTCCTAAATGGGGCTCCTTGTATCAGACTGGCTATGCAAGGAGCCACAGTTTAACGCCCCATTTGACGGACGACGGCATTTGCCAAGTCCATTGTGTTCCCTTTCTCACTGAGTGCAGGATGAATATTGGCAGAGATAAATCTCACCCACAGTTGGTACTGAAACGTGGCAATTACAGATGATTAGCCCACTCCTTTTTTATGTAGTGAAGGTAGCAAACTTATTATTCGTAAACTGAAAGACAAATACGCTGTAGGTTTTCATTTAATCGACGTCGTTTATGTACGACTCATAACTCCGTGTTCACCGTGTACTTATTATTACACAGGGTTGGGTTGTTTTACCTCTGAGCGACACTTTTTTGCACACCATGGGCTAAATGGCCGGGTCACAAGGACCCCGAAGGCTCAGAGAAGGTTGTGGGAGGGGACCCACTGGAACAGCTGTTGGGAGATAGTTGGTAGCCTCCTGTCAAGGCCATCCAGAGTGTTCTTTAACATGCTCAATTTCATGTTCTTCAACTCATTATTTCGTGAGTTCAATGTCTACATGACTTATCCTGTGATTCTTTACTACTGAGATTGGGTTGGGTTGTTTTACCTCTGAGCGGCACTTTTTTGCACACCATGGGCTAAATGGCCAGATCACATGGACCCCGAAGGCTCAGAGAAGGTTGGGGCAGGATACCCACTGCAACAGCTGTTGAGAGACAAAAACTGTTGGTAGACTCCCGTCAAGGCCATCCAGTGTGTTCTTTTACGCGCACAGGGTATGGCTCTCCCGCACACGGGGCACGGCTTAACGTCCCATCCGACGGACGGCGGCCTTTCCAAGCCCATCGGTGTCCCCTACTGACCGTGGGCAGGGCGGGGAATTTTGCGGAGATAAATCTCTACGCTGACCCAGCTGGGACTCGAACCTGGGAACTACAGATTACGAGCCTGGCGCGCTACCGACTGAGCCACCCACGCCCCATACTACTGAGAGTAGTCTATGTTCTGTTAAGACTACTTTGTTTGCTTTTCCTATTGTAGGGGGAGGCCATTTACATTTGAAATCGTGCACAATGCAAATCTAATAAACTAGCATGATAGATTACTAATGTGTCAAAGATTTCACATTTAACATCGTAGCGGTGAACTAGGGCATTAAACACGTGATCGTATTGGTTGGAAATCGTATCAAGGTCCAAATACGTCATGATATCCAGTTTAGCTCTGGATGTGGGAAAATCCTTGACACATTTCAGGGATTTAATCCTCCCCATTCAGAAAGTTTCTATTGTAGCGAGAAACAAAATTGGCGTCTTGCAAACATATCGGATAATCAGTTGAATACAGGGAAATCTGATGGCATAGGCAAATGTTGGGGGCCCGTGATTTTTCGGGCCCATTTTCATTGCATATATCGTGACGAGAAAGGAAATTCCTGCGTAGAGTTTTAAAGGAGGGGGGGGGGGGCATATTTTCCTTTTGCCTAGGGACCCAGGTAACGCTTAAGATGGCCCTGGATGAATATGAGACTGAAACCAATCTACAGTGCAAACCAATAATTACACAAGTTAGTTAAATCAACAAAGGATACAGTCTCCTAGTTGAAATTTTACACAGAGACATCAGACCAGGGCTTGTTTTGGTCATTATACTACTGAAATTTAATTTTCCTGAACAAAGTGAGCTAAATGGCCAGGTCATAAGGACCCCAAAAGTTAGAGAAGCTTGGGGCATCTCTGAAGAGCAGTTAGAATAGAAAAAAGCCTCCTGCCAACGCCATCTAGTGTGCTCTTTAACAACACATTCAAAGCTTCATAACTTTGAAAGTGGGTGGGGGCAGGTTATTTTAAGCGCGCATGGCTCGTAATCTGTAATTCCCAGGTTCGAGTCCCAGCTGGGTCAGCGTTGAGATTTATCTCCGCAAAATTCCCGCTCTGCCCACGGTCAGTAGGACACCGATGGGCTTGGAAAGGCCGCCGTCCGTCGGATGGGACGTTAAGCCGTGGCCACGTGTGCGAGAGAGCCATACCCTGTGCACGTTAAAGAACACGCTGGATGGCCTTGACAGGAGGCTACCATCTGTCTCCCAACAGCTCTTCCAGTGGGTCCTCTCGCCCAACCTTCGGGGTCAATGTGACGTGGCCATTTAGCCCACTGTATGCAAAAAAAAAGTACTGTTCAAACTTAACTTTTAAACTAAACCTTTTACGACAACAGATAACTGGAGGCAAATTTAAAATCTCGTTTTTCAACAACGTTCTTTTAATTTCTAAAGAAATATTGAAACAAGCATTTATCAGTAGTTGCTGCTGTAAACGATCGGCCTAACCCGTTTTTAAATTAAGAAAAACTGAAAGATTAATTGCAAAGAAAACTTCTAAAATTGCATTTTGGTGAACGATTTCTTATAAAAATTATTTTTACATTTCGCGATATATTTTTATGACTGACAGCGTCTGCGGTTTAATATTCCACCTTCACAATTCTCTAACTATTAAAAGAATGTTCTTGAAAGAGGAAATTTAGAGGAATTTGAGTGATCATTTTCAAAATTTAGATTCTTGATTTTACGTTGATGCAACATGAAATATCTTTCTGAAAATCACCACTTTATAACTTACTCTTTTCAGTCGGGGCTCAGTCAGTAGCGCGCCTTGCTCGTAATCTGCAGTTCCCAGGTTCGAGTCCCAGCTGGGTCAGCGTCGAGACTTATCTCCGCAAAACTCTTCCACACGTTAAAGAACATGCTGGATGGCCTTGACGGGAGGCTACCATCTGTCTCCCAACAGCTGGTTCAGTGGGTCTCCTCCCCCAACTTCTCTGAGCCTTCGGTATCCTTGTGGCCTGGTCATTTAGCCCATGATGTGCAAAAAAGTGCAGCTCAGAGGTAAAAACAACCCAATGTTAAAGAACACGCTGGATAGCCTTGACGGGAGGCTATCATCTGTCTCCCAACAGATGGTTCCAGTGGGTCTCCTCCCCCAACTTTCTCTGAGCCTTCGGTATCCTTGTGGCCTGGTCATTTAGCCCATGGTGTGCAAAAAAGTGCCGCTCAGAAGTAAAACAACCCAATGTTAAAGAACACGCTGGATAGCCTTGACGGGAGGCTATCATCTGTCTCCCAACAGCTGTTCCAGTGGGTCTCCTCCCCCAACTTTCTCTGAGCCTTCGGTATCCTTGTGGCCTGGTCATTTAGCCCATGGTGTGCAAAAAAGTGCCGCTCAGAAGTAAAACAACCCAATGTTAAAGAACACGCTGGATAGCCTTGACGGGAGGCTACCATCTGTCTCCCAACAGCTGTTCCAGTGGGTCTCCTCCCCCAACTTTCTCTGAGCCTTCGGTATCCTTGTGGCCTGGTCATTTAGCCCATGGTGTGCAAAAAAGTGCCGCTCAGAGGTAAAACAACCCAACAACCCAAATCCTTCCTAAAAACAGGAAAAGTGAAAGTCATTCTAATATCTTTTGAAGGCGAGGACCTTCAGCAGCTCAGAGGTAGAAACAACCCAATGTTAAAGATGATAGCCTTGACGGGAGGCTATCATCTGTCTCCCAACAGCTGTTCCAGTGGGTCTCTTCCCCCAACCTTCTCTGAACATTCGGGGTCCTTGTGACCTGGCCATTTAGCCCATGGTGCGCAAAAGAGTGTCGCTCAGAGGTAAAACAACCCAACCCAACTTTTCAGGACCCCAAAGGCTCAGAGAAGGTAGGGTGAAGGAGATCCACTGAAGAGCTGTTAGGAAACAGATGAAAGCCTTCTGGCAAGACCATTCAGCATATTGTTTAAAGTGCAAAGGTTACGACTCTCCCGCACACGGACCCCTGACTTACAGTCTTATCAACGGACAGTCGCTTTCGAATCATGTGTTCTTTGTCACCGAGTCATCAATGTGTTCTTTGTCACGGAGTGTTGAATGAAGATTTCATCATCATCATCCACAAAAAGCCATAGGCTACGGAGGTCCAACCAGACCGTGCAATTTAGTTCTCCAAGCATATCTGTCCTGAGCTACATCTGCTGCCTCTGGCGACAGCACACCAATTCTAACAAGGTCCTGTTTGACATTGTCTGCCCACCGCATCCTAGGTCTCCCCCTCTTTCTGAGGCCTCTAGGCACACTGTTCATAACCCTATTAGCCAATCTATAATTATTCATACGGGCAACATGGCCAAACCAACGGAGTCTCTCTCTGCACAATATGCTGCTTAAAGGAGGTTGCAGACTCCTTTGCCTAACCTCATCATTAGTTACAAAGTTGAACCACCTAATGCCCAAGATACTGCGTAAGCATCTGGAATCAAAAGCATCTAGTTTCCTGTTATCTTGTTTACAAAGTGTCCAAGTTTCACTACCATAACTAACCCTAGAAAGAACCAAATTATTATACAGTCTAATTTTAGTCTTTAGGTGTATACACCTATTTCTCCACACTCTCCATAGGTTCTTAAAAGTCCCGGCAGCAATCCCTATTCGTCTGTTAATCTCATGCCGCACATCACCATTATCTATTACATAGCTCCCAAGATAATTAAACTGTGACACCTGCTCAAGACTGCAACCATTCAGATTAACTGAATCACAGCCTGCCTGACCAATTTTCATCACTTTAGTTTTCTCTGTTTATAACCAAACCTACTCTACTACCATTCTCATCAACAGATCAAATGAAAGGGTTCATCTTATCAACATCATTTGCCAAAAGGGCTAAATCATCAACATAATCTAAATCAGAAATTTTAGTACCTCCAGACCATTTAAGGCCAAAATCTTTCCCTTGAAGTGAATTTCGCATAACATAATCAATAACCAAGCTAAAGAGAAAAGGAGACAAAATGCACCCTTGTCGAACACCAGAAGTAATGCTAAACCAATTGCTACAAGCCTTACCAACTCTCACACACGACTCAGTGTTATTATAGAGAGCTTTCATTATGGTAACTACCTTGTATAGTTTTGGTGCTTCGTCTCCCCACTCCGGAGTTTTCGTGTTTCGTCTCCCCACTCCGGAGTTTTGGTGTTTCGTCTCCCCACTCTGGAGTTTTGGTGTTTCGTCTCCCCACTCTGGAGTTTTGGTGTTTCGTCTCCCCACTCTCGAGTTTTGGTGTTTCGTCTCCCCACTCTCGAGTTTTGGTGTTTCGTCTCCCCACTCTCGAGTTTTGGTGCTTCGTCTCCCCACTCTCGAGTTTTGGTGCTTCGTCTCCCCACTCTCGAGTTTTGGTGTTTCGCCTCCCCACTCTCGAGTTTTGGTGTTTCGTCTCCCCACTCTGGAGTTTTGGTGTTTCGTCTCCCCACTCCGGAGTTTTGGTGCTTCGTCTCCCCACTCTGGAGTTTTGGTGTTTCGTCTCCTCACTCCATAGTTTTGGTGTTTCGTCTCCCCACTCTGGAGTTTTGGTGTTTCGTCTCCCCACTCTGGAGTTTTGGTGCTTCGTCTCCCCACTCTGGAGTTTTGGTGCTTCGTCTCCCCACTCTGGAGTTTTGGTGTTTCGTCTCCCCACTCTGGAGTTTTGGTGTTTCGTCTCCCCACTCTGGAGTTTTGGTGTTTCGTCTCCCCACTCTGGAGTTTTGGTGTTTCGTCTCCCCACTCTGGAGTTTTGGTGTTTCGTCTCCCCACTCTGGAGTTTTGGTGTTTCGTCTCCCCACTCTGGAGTTTTGGTGTTTCGTCTCCCCACTCTGGAGTTTTGGTGTTTCGTCTCCCCACTCTGGAGTTTTGGTGTTTCGTCTCCCCACTCTGGAGTTTTGGTGTTTCGTCTCCCCACTCTGGAGTTTTGGTGTTTCGTCTCCCCACTCTGGAGTTTTGGTGTTTCGTCTCCCCACTCTGGAGTTTTGGTGTTTCGTCTCCCCACTCCGGAGTTTTGGTGCTTCGTCTCCTCACTCCGTAGTTTTGGTGTTTCGTCTCCCCACTCTGGAGTTTTGGTGTTTCGTCTCCCCACTCTGGAGTTTTGGTGCTTCGTCTCCCCACTCTGGAGTTTTGGTGCTTCGTCTCCCCACTCTGGAGTTTTGGTGTTTCGTCTCCCCACTCTGGAGTTTTGGTGTTTCGTCTCCCCACTCTGGAGTTTTGGTGTTTCGTCTCCCCACTCTGGAGTTTTGGTGTTTCGTCTCCCCACTCTGGAGTTTTGGTGTTTCGTCTCCCCACTCTGGAGTTTTGGTGTTTCGTCTCCCCACTCTGGAGTTTTGGTGTTTCGTCTCCCCACTCTGGAGTTTTGGTGTTTCGTCTCCCCACTCTGGAGTTTTGGTGTTTCGTCTCCCCACTCTGGAGTTTTGGTGTTTCGTCTCCCCACTCTGGAGTTTTGGTGTTTCGTCTCCCCACTCTGGAGTTTTGGTGTTTCGTCTCCCCACTCTGGAGTTTTGGTGTTTCGTCTCCCCACTCTGGAGTTTTGGTGTTTCGTCTCCCCACTCTGGAGTTTTGGTGTTTCGTCTCCCCACTCCGGAGTTTTGGTGCTTCGTCTCCTCACTCCGTAGTTTTGGTGTTTCGTCTCCCCACTCTGGAGTTTTGGTGTTTCGTCTCCCCACTCTGGAGTTTTGGTGTTTCGTCTCCCCACTCTGGAGTTTTGGTGTTTCGTCTCCCCACTCTGGAGTATTGGTGTTTCGTCTCCCCACTCTGGAGTTTTGGTGTTTCGTCTCCCCACTCTGGAGTTTTGGTGTTTCGTCTCCCCACTCTGGAGTTTTGGTGTTTCGTCTCCCCACTCTGGAGTTTTTGGTGTTTCGTCTCCCCACTCCGGAGTTTTGGTGCTTCGTCTCCCCACTCTGGAGTTTTGGTGTTTCGTCTCCTCACTCCGTAGTTTTGGTGTTTCGTCTCCCCACTCTGGAGTTTTGGTGTTTCGTCTCCCCACTCTGGAGTTTTGGTGCTTCGTCTCCCCACTCTGGAGTTTTGGTGCTTCGTCTCCCCACTCTGGAGTTTTGGTGTTTCGTCTCCCCACTCTGGAGTTTTGGTGTTTCGTCTCCCCACTCTGGAGTTTTGGTGTTTCGTCTCCCCACTCTGGAGTTTTGGTGTTTCGTCTCCCCACTCTGGAGTTTTGGTGTTTCGTCTCCCCACTCTGGAGTTTTGGTGTTTCGTCTCCCCACTCTGGAGTTTTGGTGTTTCGTCTCCCCACTCTGGAGTTTTGGTGTTTCGTCTCCCCACTCTGGAGTTTTGGTGTTTCGTCTCCCCACTCTGGAGTTTTGGTGTTTCGTCTCCCCACTCCGGAGTTTTGGTGCTTCGTCTCCTCACTCCGTAGTTTTGGTGTTTCGTCTCCCCACTCTGGAGTTTTGGTGTTTCGTCTCCCCACTCTGGAGTTTTGGTGTTTCGTCTCCCCACTCTGGAGTTTTGGTGTTTCGTCTCCCCACTCTGGAGTTTTGGTGTTTCGTCTCCCCACTCTGGAGTTTTGGTGTTTCGTCTCCCCACTCTGGAGTTTTGGTGTTTCGTCTCCCCACTCTGGAGTTTTGGTGTTTCGTCTCCCCACTCTGGAGTTTTGGTGTTTCGTCTCCCCACTCTGGAGTTTTTGGTGTTTCGTCTCCCCACTCCGGAGTTTTGGTGCTTCGTCTCCCCACTCTGGAGTTTTGGTGTTTCGTCTCCTCACTCCGTAGTTTTGGTGTTTCGTCTCCCCACTCTGGAGTTTTGGTGTTTCGTCTCCCCACTCTGGAGTTTTGGTGCTTCGTCTCCCCACTCTGGAGTTTTGGTGCTTCGTCTCCCCACTCTGGAGTTTTGGTGTTTCGTCTCCCCACTCTGGAGTTTTGGTGTTTCGTCTCCCCACTCTGGAGTTTTGGTGTTTCGTCTCCCCACTCTGGAGTTTTGGTGTTTCGTCTCCCCACTCTGGAGTTTTGGTGTTTCGTCTCCCCACTCTGGAGTTTTGGTGTTTCGTCTCCCCACTCTGGAGTTTTGGTGTTTCGTCTCCCCACTCCGGAGTTTTGGTGTTTCGTCTCCTCACTCCGTAGTTTTGGTGTTTCGTCTCCCCACTCTGGAGTTTTGGTGCTTCGTCTCCCCACTCTGGAGTTTTGGTGCTTCGTCTCCCCACTCTGGAGTTTTGGTGCTTCGTCTCCCCACTCCAAAGTTTGGGTGTTTCGTCTCCCCACTCCAAAGTTTGGGTGTTTCGTCTCCCAACTCCAAAGTTTGGGTGTTTTTGCTTGAGAAGAAGACAACACTCTGGAGAATTTAGGAACTTTGAGGAAACGACCAACTCAACAGCCAGGTGGGGTGGTTGGCGAACAAATGAAGTTGCTCAGACTACTGTGTAGATTTTTTCTCCAGAAATAATCGGTTTAAAATACGTATAAATTTAGCTAAAATAGCACATACAATTTGTGTGATTCGCAAACAGTCTGTTTTCGGCTTTTGCTCCAATATTTTTCCGTTTCGTAATACTGTAACTAACAGATCATCCTAACAGATGATCCCTCCGCTGTTGCTGACTTTTTAACTGAAGTGGTGTTTGTAGCCTGTAAACCATATAACTACGAATTTCTGGGCAACCCAAATGCAAAACGGAATATAATATCACTACGAATCGACGCATAGTGGGATTTTGGTGTAGCAAGTCTTTGTTATTCTAAAGAATGAATTTTTCAAGCAGCACCTGGTCATAAGAGACGTTATAACGAAGCTTAATGAAGAACCTGTTTTCTTTTTCTCTATACCATTGATAGATTGGGTGGCCTAGTCGAGGAGTTAAAGTTTAAGATTGCTCTTACACTCTGCCTATTAAAATATTAAGAGAATTTCCATGTTATGTCAATGGGAATGGAACTTTGAAGCTCTAACTTCTAAACTATGTGGGGCGGGGGTGGCTCAGTTGCTAGCGCGCCTGGCTCATAATCTGTAGTTCCCAGGTTCGAGTTCCAGCTGGGTCAGCGTTGAGATTTATCTCCGCAAAATTCCCCGCCCTGCCCACGGTCAGTAGGGGACACTGATGGGCTTGGAAAGGCCGCCGTCCGTCGGATGGGACGTTAAGCCGTGGTCCCGTGTGCGGTAGAGACATACCCTGCGCACGTTAAAGAACACACTGGATGGCCTTGACACGCTAGATGGCATTGACGGGAGGCTACCATCTGTCTCCCAACAGCTGTTCCAGTGGGTCCCCTCCCCCAACCTTCTCTGAGCCTTCGGGGTCCTTGTGACCTGGCCATTTAGCCCATGGTGTGCAAAAAAGTGCCGCTCATAGGCAAAACAACTCAACGTTAAAGAACACGCTGGATGGCCTTGACGGGAGGCTACCATCTGTCTCCCAACAGCTGTTCCAGTGGGTCCCCTCCCCCAACCTTCTCTGAGCCTTCGGGGTCCTTGTGACCTGGCCATTTAGCCCATGGTGTGCAAAAAAGTGCCGCTCATAGGCAAAACAACTCAACGTTAAAGAACACGCTGGATGGCCTTGACGGGAGGCTACCATCTGTCTCCCAACAGCTGTTACAGTAGATTCCCTCCCTCAACCTTCTCTGAGCCTTCCGGGTCCTTGTGACCTGGCCATTTAGCTCATAGTGTGCAAAAAAGTGCCTCTCAGAGGTAAAAACAACCTTGTACATGTTAAAGAACACGCTGAATGGCCTTAATGTGGATTGACCTCCTAGCCCTTGGGGTCCTTGTGACATTGCAATTGAGCCCATTGCGCGCGAAAAATTGTCATTCAGAGGTAAAGCAGCCGAATTGATTAAAAGGTTGAAATTATAAGTCATTTATGATAATTATTTCGCTTTTTGATAATTAGTTTCACAATTACGAGAAAATTATTAATTACGCCTGAATCCGCGCCTGTCCGAAGTCGAATGTGCTGTGGTTCAACACACACCAGGTGGAGTCGGCTCTGCGCGAGCGAGCTCAGCAAAGGGGAGGTGTGATCCAAAGACGTATTTAAGGAGGTTTGGGGGTCCATTCTCTCTCCCCCCCTCAAATATTTACATTTTTTTTTCTTATGCTTTTGAGACGTTTAGTAAACTTCTAAGCATGAATCTTAAATTAAAAATCTTTTTGATTCCATAGGTATTGATGACCTAATGTGATTTTACACTTCCTGGATATTCCAAAAGCTATAATTGCGCCATATAACATTGGGAAAAAAAATCAAAAATTCAAAAATGTGTAGCGAATATTTCGACGATGTATTTATGTCAGAAATTTGAAATTTTTCTAGTGGAATTTTGAAGGTCATGAAGTTGTCATTGACAACAATGAGTTGTGAACACCTTTAGGAGGGGGAGAGAGGGGGTGTAAAAACGAAACTGTTTTCTTTTAATAAATATTTGGAAAACCTTTTTAGTTATATTGGTACTATTGAAATATATTTCTTATTTTTCAAACATTTAGGTTGTTTTAATTTAAATCGTTCATCATCATCATCATCATCCTCAAGAAGCCATGGGCTACGGAGGTCCAACCAGACCGTGCAATTTAGTTCTCCAAGCAAGTCTGTCCTGAGCTACATCTACTGCATCTGGCCACTGCACACCAATTCTAACAAGGTCCTGTTTGACATTGTCTGCCCACCGCATCCTAGGTCTCCCCCTCCTTCTGATGCCTCTAGGCACACTGTTCATAACCCTATTAGCCAATCTATAATTATTCATACGGGCAACATGGCCAAACCAACGGAGTCTCTCTCTGCACAATATGCTGCTTAAAGGAGGTTGCAGACTCCTTTGCCTAACCTCATCATTAGTTACAAAGTTGAACCACCTAATGCCCAAGGTATTGAGTAAGTATCTGTAATCAAAAGAATAAAGTTTCCTGTTATCTTGTTTACAAAGTGTCCAAGTTTTATTGCCATAACTAACCCTAGAAAGAACCAAACAGTCTAGGATTTAGCGAAGATAAACCTCAACGCTTGCACAGGGAACAGATCGATAAAAAAAGGCATGGGGCTAAGCTATGGCAGGTACTTAAATACGTATTACGTTTCCTGCTATTTAGAGCACTACCTGCAGGCCACTAAAATTATACTCTCTTACCGCTAGGGTGGAAACATTCGATCTGTTGGGTTGTTTTACCTCTGAGCGGCACTTTTTTGCACACCATGGGCTAAATGGCCAGGTCACAAGGACCCCGAAGGCTCAGAGAAGGTTGGGGGAGGGGACCCACTAGAACAGCTGTTGGGAGACAGATGGTAGCCTCCCGTCTAGGCCATCCAGCGTGTTCTTTAACGTTGGGTTGTTTTACCTCTGAGCGGCAATTTTTTGCACACCATGGGCTAAATGGCCAGGTCACAAGGACCCCGAAGGCTCATAGAAGGTTGGGGGAGGGAACCCACTGGAACAGCTGTTGGAAGACAGATGGTAGCCTCCCGTCAAGGCTATCCAGCGTGTTCTTTAACGTGCACAGGGTATGGCTCTCCCGCACACTGGGCCACGGCTTAACGTCCCATCCGACGGACGGCGGACTGTCCAAGCCCATCGGTGTCCCCTACTGACCGTGGGCATCTCAACGCTGACGCAGCTGGGACTCGAACCTGAGAACTACAGATTACGAGCCTGACGCGCTACCGACTGAGTCATCCCCGCTCCATTCGATCTGTAATAAAGATTAAATATTGTAAACAATCTTTGAAAAAGTATATTTTTTTTCTTGTTATTCATTTAAAAGTCATTGACTCATATTTTTCCAAATTTCATCTGGCAGTCAATACGACCCTAATTAAAAATCATCGAAGTCTTCTGCAATCTTTTTTTTTTCTATCTCCATTGTTAGTGCTAATTGTTATTGATCCCAAAGCATTGTCATCAATGGCCGAGACTAATTGTTGCCTAATAATATCTCGGGAGCATTGTTACGCAGATGTAATGACGAAAGAATGCTATTTATGGAATGTTCTTTATAGAGAACTAGGTTGCTGAAAACAAAGCTCATTTCACATTAAGGATAACAGAATGCAATTGTGGCAATGATCTTGGAGCGTTGGAGCACAGAAGCTTTTAAGACGAAGCTTTTTTTTTTAACTTTGATCAGCTAGCACTGTTATATGGTAAAATTCAACGTTTGCATTACAGATGGGTTGGGTTGTTTTACATCTGAGCGGCACTTTTTTTGCACACCATGGGCTAAATGGCCAGGTCACATTGACCCCGAAGGCTCTGAGAAGGTTGGGGGAGGGGACCCACTGGAACAAGCTGTTGGGAGACAGATGGTAGCCTCCCGTCAAGGCCATCCAGCGTGTTCTTTAACGTTGGGTTGTTTTACCTCTGAGCGGCACTTTTTTGCACACCATGGGCTAAATGGCCAGGTCACATGGACCCCGAAGGCTCAGAGAAGGTTGGGGGAGGGGACCCACTGGAACAAGCTGTTGGGAGACAGATGGTAGCCTCCCGTCAAGGCCATCCAGCGTGTTCTTTAACGTGCACAGGGTATGGCTCTATCGCACACGGGCCCACGGCTTAACGTCCCATCCGACGGTCGGCGGCCTTTCCAAGCCCATCGGTGTCCCCTACTGACCGTGGGCAGGGCTGGGAGTTTTGCGGAAGATAAATCTCAACGATGACCCAGCTGGGACTCAAACCTGGGAACTACAGATTACGAGCCTGGCGCGCTACCGACTGAGCCACCCCCGCCTCTCATTACAGATGGAACACTAAGGAGGTAAATAAGAGAAAAGAATTTCAAGTCACTAACAATTTTATATCGTTTTCAATAAAAAAAAAAAGATGTTTACTTTGTTGTCTGTATTTCTGTAGACAAAGGTTTTGTTTTTGGAGATAAATATCTATACAAAGCAAATAACTTATGAAATATTACGATTAGCACTTTCCGAATTTTCCAAAATCTATAATTGCGCCCTCTATCGGTATAAAAAGTCGAAAATTCCAAACTTTTGAAAGAATAATGGAAACGATTATCAGCAATGAGTTGACGTCTTAAGCCCAGGGTGGATAGGAGAGGCAATTCCTTTGAGAAATGCACGCACGACATCGAAATGTCTCACCCAGAAGGTTGTTTTACCTCTGAGTGGCACTTTTTTGCGCACCATGGGCTAAATGGCCAGGTCACAAGGACCCCGAAGGCTCAGAGAAGGTTGGGGGAGGGGACCCACTGGAACAGCTGTTGGGAGACAGATGGTAGCCTCCCGTCAAGGACATCCAGCGTGTTCTTTAACGTGCACAGGGTATGGCTCTCCCGCACACGGGGCAACGGCTTAACGTCCCATCCGACGGACGGCGGCCTTTCCAAGCCCATCGGTGTCCCCTACTGACCGTGGGCAGGGCGGGGAATTTTTGCGGAGATAAATCTCAACGCTGACCCAGCTGGGACTCGAACCTGTGAACTACAGATTACGAGCCTGGCGCGCTACCGACTGAGCCACCCCCGCCGTGAACGGCAATACAGGCAAGCACACAGCGTGGCATGGAGTCATACAGTCGACGGATGTGGTCCTGAGGAATTGCACACCAAGCAGCGTTGACTTGCTCCCATAATTCGTCGAGATTCCGTGCCGGCCGTTGAGAGGATTGCATACATCGTCCAATGTGGTCCCACAGATTTTCTATTGGGGATAATTCTAGAGATCGTGCTGGCCGTGGCAATATTTGAACATGTTGCAAACATTGTCTGGAGACCCTAGCAGTGTGTACACGGGCGTTGTCATGATGGAAAATTGGCTGCTGCATGGCTCCCAGGAATGGTAACAAAGCGGGCTGCAGAACTACGCTAATGTGTCGTGCAGTAGTCACTGTTTCCGTAATGCGGACAAAAGGTGACCTGCTGTCATATGGCTGGTTGGTTGTTTGGGTTTTTTGGCGCAAGAGCAACGAAAGCTACATTGAGCCAAACAAAAAGAGTTGGGTTGTTTTATCTCTGAGCGGTACTTTTTTGCACACCATGGGCTAAACGGCCAGGTCAGAAGGATCCCGAAGGCTCAGAGAAGGTTGGGGGAGGGGATCCACTGGAACAGCCGTTAGGAGACAGATGGTAGCCTCTCGTCAAGGCTATCCAACATGTTCTTTAACATTGGGATGTTTTACCTCTGAGCGGCACTTGTTTCCATACCATGGGCTAAATGGCCAGGCCACAAAGACCCCGAAGGCTCAGAGAAGATTGGGGTAGGGAACCCACTTTAACAACTGTTAGGAAACAAATGGTAGCCTCCCGTCCAGGCCATCCAGCGTGTTCTTTAACATTGGGATGTTTTACCTCTGAGCGGCATTTGTTTCCATACCATGGGCTAAATGGCCAGGCCACAATGACCCCGAAGGCTCAGAGAAGGTTGGGGGAGGGACCCACTGGACCAGCTGTTGAGAGACAGATGGTAGCCTCCTGTCAAGGCCATCCAGCGTGTTCTTTAATGTGCACAGGGTATGGCTCTCCTGTACACGGGGTCAAGGCTTAACGTCCCATCCGATGGACGGCGGCCTTTCCAAGTCCATCGGTGTCCCTTACTGACCGTGGGCAGGGTGGGGAATTTTGCGGAGATAAATCTCAACGCTGACCCAGCTGGGACTCGAACCTGGGAACTACAGATTACGAGCCTGGTGCGCTACCGACTGAACCACCCTCGCCCCCCAAACAAAAAGACAAAGAGATAAAAGTCAAGGAACCCACAACCAAAGTTAAAATTGAGAAAAACGAACAGCACAAGAAAGAAGAGTAAAAGAAGAGATAAAAGAAGCAACAAGTGTATAGCACAATAATAAAAATGGGTGTATAGGAACCATTTAAAATCAGAAACAAGTGTAACATCTAGTTAACAAAGTAAAAGAGATCATAAACCGGTAAAATATCCAGTGAAACGTAAAAATTCAAAGACAGGTGTTAAAAACGATTCATCGGATGACCTGCTTTCATATCCAATAGCACCCCATACCATTATGCCTATGTATGACAGGCAGTGTGCTGATCGTGAACATAAGCTGGATCTGTCCTTTTGCCAGGTTGTCGCCATACACGGACCTGTCGATCAACAGCACATAGATAGAAACGGGATTCATCACTAAACACAATAGTATTCCATTCGTGACTACAGTTCGCACGACTTCAGCACCAAGCCTGACGAGCGCTTCTATAGTTTGCAGTCAATGGCAGTCGACGTAACAGTTGCCTAGAGTGCAGCTGTGCCTCATGCAATCTTTGGTTTACCATTCGGGTCGTTATGGGGACGTCCATGGCTGCTGACACGGCCCTTCGAATATCGCCTGCAGTGCTCTGTGATGACGAATGAGCATGTCGAGCAATGCACCTATCAAGCTGTGCTGATGTCTGTCGGACACCACCCCCTCTGCGACGCACGCTAGAACCTTCATTTCACCACTGTTGCCAACAGCATCCAAACGTTCCTGCATCCTGGTGAACATGGGCAGCGACGTGTAATCCATCCAGCTTAACATTGGCCTATATTCTTCCTCTCCCAAAAGCATCCAAATGGCGATAAACCTGCCGACGAAGTGTACCAGGCATTTTCGGCCTTTGCTGAAAAATTTCCAAGCAGAACCACCTAATCGCAACCGTTTGCACGACTTCCACCACAATACCATCCGTGTTCCTTCTTGCACCTTTCATCTCTTGAGCTACAAACGTCATTGGCTCCGGATTATCATTTGCATATATCTGAACTGCACCACACACACCCTTCTTATTTGCATGTTTATACGACATGTCCTCCTGGGTAGGGCGCTTTCATTGTCGAGCAGTGTAATTGGGAAACTTATTTTGTTGGATTGGACCTGATGAAATAAAAATCTCATTTTTCAAATTGGGGCGGGGGTGGCTCAGTCGGTAGCGCGCCAGGTTCGTAATCTGTAGTTCCCAGGTTCGAGTCCCAGCTGAGTCAGCGTTGAGATTTATCTCCGCAAAATTCCCCGCTCTGCCCATGGTCAGTAGGGGACACAAATGGGCTTGGAAAGTCCGTCGGATGGGACGCTAAGACGAGGTCCTGTGTGCGGGAGAGTCATACCCTGTGCACGTTAAAGAACACGCTGGATGGCTTTGACGGGAGGTTACCATCTGTCTCCCAACAGCTGTTCAAGTGGGTCTTCTCCCCCAACTTTCTCTGAGCCTTCGGGGTCAATGTGGCCTGGCCATTTAGCGTATGGTGTGCAAAAAAGTGTCGCTCAGAGATAAAACAACCCAACCGGAGGTAAAACAACCCAAGTGGTTGGGTTGTTTTATCTCTGAGCGGCACTTTTTTGCACACCATGGGCTAAATGGCCAGGTCACAAGGACAAGGTTGGGGGAGGGGACCCAATGGACCAGCTGTTGGGAAGAAGATGGTAACCTCCTGTCAAAGCTAACCAGCGTGTTCTTTAACGCTGGGTTCTTTTACCTCTGAGCGGCACTTTTTTGCACACCATGGGCTAAATGGCCAGGTCACATTGACCTCGAAGGCTCAGAGAAAGTTGGGGGAGGGGACCCACTGGAACAGCTGTTGGGAGACAGATGGTAGCCTCCCGTCAAGGAAATCCAGCGTGTTCTTTAACGTGCACAGAGTATGGCTCTCCCGCACACGGGGCCACGGCTTAACGTCCCATGCGACCGACGGCGGCTTTTCCAAGACCATCGGTGTCCCCTACTGACCGTGGGCAGGGCGGGGAATTTTGCAGAGATAAATCTCAACCCTAACCCAGCTGGGACTCGAACCTGGGAACTACAGATTACGAGCCTGGCGCGCTACCGACTGAGCCACCCCCGCCCCGAACCCAACTGGTAACACTAGGTATACATCATTAAATTTTTTTAACATTAGCTAATGCTTGGTTGAACATTATTAGGTCATCATTTATTTTCTCTGAAAACGAGCTAATGATAAAAATCCAAATGTGAAAAGCCACTCAAGTTTGTAAAGAAGGCACTCACCTGCTAGAGACTTTGGCATGGTGGGCACACAAAACATGGCATGTAGGCTCCTTTGCTCTGCATATCCAGCGATGGCCATGCACCCTCCGAAGAATGTCACCTGGTAGATGTAGGTGAAGAGGACGGCTGTAGCGGTGTAGATGCAGAAGATACGAACGGAAGGGAAAGGAGTGATAGCTCCTATCCAGAAAGAGATGAAATTCGTCAAAGAAGTGATGGTGACGGACACCGCCGCTTCGGCGTAGGTGTGACCCAGGCGGTCCATGACGCTTTGGCGCGGATCCGTTCGTCTCCATGCAGCTAGGAGCACAAAAGAGTCATCCATGCCGATACCTGGAATGAAAAAAAAAGAAATCCTAATTAACGATTGGTTCTTAAAAACATCTAAAAAATCATCAATTATTATTTGAAGATTGCGTGATAGATTTTAAAACGATATATATTTTTCTTGCTAATCATTTCTTCTCACAGATTTATTTTTTAAGTTGTGGATGTTTAAATACGACATACTTTCTTATTGCGAAAAAGATAAAATTACACTTTTCATTTCCTTTCGCTAATTTATAAGGGAATACAATCATGAACTCTACTGCATAGGCATCATTGTTCGGATAAGTAGCTCTACAAGTGCACTAAAATAAGGGTAACCTATCTGAAAATTTCTCACTTTAGGAAACTTCAAGCTGCCGAATAGATTTTCCTCTAAGCGGCACTTTCTTTCACACAATAGGGGAGGGGGCGGTGGTGGTCAGTCGGTAGCGCGCCAGGCTCGTAATCTGTAGTTCCCAGGTTCGAGTCTCAACTAGGTCGCGTTGAGATTTCTCTCCGCAAAACTCCTCGCCCTGCCCACGGTCAGTAGGGGACACCAATGGGCTTAGGATGGGACGTTAAGCCGTGGCCCCGTGTGCGGGAGAGTCATACCGTGTGCACGTTAAAGAACGCGCTTAATGGTCTTGACAGGAGTCTACCAACTGTCTCTCAACAGCTGTTCCAGTGGGTCCCTTTCCCCAACCTTCTCTGAGCCTTAGGGGTCCATGTGATCTGGCCATTTAGCCCATGGTGTGCAAAAAAAGTGTCGCTCAGAGGTAAAACAACCCAACGTTAAAGAACACGCTGGATGGCCTTGACGGGAGGCTACCATCTGTCTCCCAACTGCTGTTCCAGTGGGTCCCCTCCCCCAACCTTCTCTGAGCCTTCGAGGTCCATGTGACCTGGCCATTTAGCCCATTGTCCACAAAGAAGTGCCGCTCAGAGGTAAAACAACCTTTACAGAATGAGCTAAATGACCAAGTCACAAAACCTCCCAATAGGCTAAGAGTTGCATAGGGTAAGGTACTCATAGGCAGATATTTGTAGATAGCTGCCGAAATCCAGTCAAGATCATCCAACGTGTTTTTTAATGTGCTTAGGGTAAGTCTCTCCCGCTCACGGGATTGATTATTAAAGCTCACTCAAATCTTTCTAAATCTCAATTTCAACAATATTTGCTTAATATTTAAAGAGTTATTTATAACAGAAGATGCCACTATCACACTAAAAATATATTTTTCTCCCAACTGATGAAAACTTAAAAAAAAAATCGTTACGCAAAGTGTTGGGTTGTTTTTCCTCTAAGCGGCACTTTTTTGCACAGTGTCTAGGTCACAAGGATCCCGACGGCTAGAGAAGGTAGATGGTAGACTCCAATTAAAGGCCATCTAAATTGTTCTGTAACGTGCATAAGGTAGGGCTTTCCCATATACGGGCCAGGACACTGGTAACATCCTCATCAGGGTTGGGTTGTTTTACCTCTGAGCTTTTTACACACCATGGGCTAAATGGCCAGGGTTTGGGTTGTTTTACCTCTGAGCGGCACTTTTTTGCACACCATGGGCTAAATGGCCAGGTCACAAGGACCCCGAAGGCTCAGAGAAGGTTGGGGGGAGGAGATCCACTGGAACAGCTGTTGGGGGACAGATGGTAGCCTCCCATCATGGCCATCCAGCGTGTTCTTTAACGTGCACAGGGTATTGCTCTCCCGCACACGGAGCCACGGCTTAACGTCCCATCCGACGGACGGCGACCTTTCCAAGCCCATTGGTGTCTCCTACTGACCGTGGGCAGGGAATTTTGCGGAGATAAATCTCAACGCTGACCGAGCTGGGACTCGAACCTGGTAACTACAGATTACGAGCCTGGCGCGCTACCGACTGAGCCACCCCCGCCCCATCCGCATCAGGAGATCGTGTCAGGATTCCACCCGGTAAAGACAATTTATTCCATATATTTAAAGTTCCATATAATATTAAGGGTTGGGTTATTTTACCTCTGAGAGGCATTTTTTTGCACACAATGAGCTTAATGGCCAGGTCACAAGGACCCCGAAGACACAGAAGGTTGGGGGAGAGGACCCACTTGAATAGGAGACAGAGGTAGCTTCCCGGCAATACCATTCAGCATGTTCTTTGACGTGCACAGGGTGTAACTCTCACAGACACGAGCCACGGCTTAACGTCCCATCCGACGGACGGCGGCCTTTCAAAGCCCATCAGTGTCACCTACTGACCGAGGTTAGTGCGGAGTTTTATGGAGATAAGCCTCAACGGTGGCCCAGCTAGGAGTCGAACCAGGGAACAACATTTAGGAACCTGGTGCATTACCGGCTGATCCCCCCCCCCCAAATATAACCTTAAATTTTTATTTCTCAGGTAATATGTATGACAGAGAATGGTGCTGTTAAGTATTCCAGTTTCCATAACACTTTAAATACTGATTAAATGTTATTGAAGAATAAAGATTTAGGTCAAAACATTAAACGAGATCTTTAACTTAATTCCAGTGCAAAAATTTATAACAATCTTATTTGCTGCAGATTATGAACTAGGCGCGCTACTAACTCGAAACCTGGAACAGGGATTGGCTTAAAGTTTTTTTGTTTTTTTTTGGGGGGGGGACGGGAATTCCATATAAGCTACTGTAATTTCCATTTTTTTTTTCTAGTTCTTAAAAATAAATGTCTATATCAAATCCGGTGAAATATATAATGGTATATATATATATGAAATATATATATTCTATTTTCATATATATATCATACATATAATAATAATAATAGTGTACATATATATATACAGTGGACCCCCGATATAACGCGCATGTCGGGCGGGAAACAACACCCGCGTTATACCGAGCGGCGCGGTGGCGACACAATAAATTTCACACTGTAAGCTTTTCTTTTACTCATCATGCATACAATAATTAAACACTATTCAAAATACATGCAGGAACTCAATACATACACAATTACTCAATACGCAGTAACAATAAAATGCGATACTCACTAACGCCGCACGGACTTGTATAAACATGTTTGAACTTATCGCGAACATCGCACGCGCTATAACCGAGTGCGCGGTACAGCGAGCAGCGCTATAACGAAGGTCCACTGTATATATATATATATATGAAATATACAGGGTGTCCCTGAATTCATGTCCCAAACGTGAGGGGATGGTAATACACACCGAACCCACCAATATTCGTCATAGAATATGCGGCCGCAAACGCAGTGAGGAGTCGGAAATGAAGGACGGACACGGAGGTTTCCAGAGTGACATTTATTGGAGATCATTACAACAAATGCCCACTAACGTTGTTGATACAGACGGCAAAACGGCGGAGTAGTCATCGGCGTACTTGCTCGTAAACACCGAACTTGTCGCGCACATCAGCGGCTGAGAATGCCGGGGTTTGGCCCATCCAGCGCTTTTAAGCCGTGCCACCTCGTCTGCGACCCCTACCAGCACCAGGCTGCGTTTGCGGCCGCATATTCTATGACGAATATTGGTAGGTTTGGTGTGTACTACCATCCCCTCACGTTTGGGCCATGAATTCAGGGACACCCTGTATACAATGGTGGACCAAAGTTACAACCTTACATTATGTAAATGGAGAAACTATTATCGAAGCTCAATAACTTTTAAAATGTTTTTTTTTTTTCGGTTTCGAAAAATGTGATAAAGAGCTCAATTGGGTATATCAATGTTTCGCTATTCAACAATATTCGTTCAATATTTAATGAGTTATGGATTGGGTTGTTTTACCTCTGAGCGGCACTTTTTTGCACACCATGGGCTAAATGACCAGGTCACATGGACCCCGAAGGCTCAGAGAAGGTTGGGGGAGGGGACCCACTGGAACAGCTGTTGGGAGACAGATGGTAGCCTCCCGTCAAGGCCATCCAGCGTGTTCTTTAACGTGCACAGGGTATGTCTCTCCCGCACACGGGGCCACGGCTTAGCGTCCCATCCGACGGACGGCGGCCTTTCCAAGCCCATCGGTGTCCCCTACTGACCGTGGGCAGGGCAGGGAATCTTGCGGAGATAAATCTCAACGCTGACCCAGCTGGGACTCGAACCTGGGAACTACAGATTACGAGCCTGGCGCGCTACCGACTGAGCCACCCCCGCCTCAGCAATACCAGTCTTAAGAAAGTTATACAAAACTGATGAACAATGTAAGAATTCTTTTCACAAGCATCTAAAACACACCCAATTCTGTTTTTACAAGGTAGATATGTTCCTGAAAAAACCTTCAAAGAAAAAACGTGTAAAAAAAATACAGTGCACATGAAAACTAGAAGATTGATTCCAGACGTAAAAACCCAGTACAAATAATAAGTTGTTTTCAAACAAATCATACCAAAAACTTTAAATCTTTATTTGATTTTTATTCATTTAAACACGTTTTATTTTAAAAACTTATAAAGATAATTATATGTACCTATATAAAGTAAATTATCCTTCATAAAGAAAATAATATGTCACTAATTCAATAATAGAAAAGTCCAAAAAAATATGATATATATGCTTATTAACTAGATTTTATTCGTTTTCACTTTCTGACAATAGACGCTTTGTTTGCATAAGACTGGAATTAAATCACTTTTATCGCTCGAAACATTTTGGCCGTCGTTTTCATACTCCAACGGTGAAATGCTCTCGCGTTCATATTCCAATGGGTTGGGTTGTTTTACCTCTGAGCGGCACTTTTTTGCACACCATGGGCTAAATGGCCAGGTCACATGGACCCCGAAGGCTCAGAGAAGGTTGGGGGAGAGGACCCACTGGAACAGCTGTTGGGAGACAGATGGTAGCCTCCCGTCAAGGCCATCCAGCGTGTTCTTTAACGTGCACAGGGTATGGCTCTCCCGTACACGGGGCCACGGCTTAAAGTCCCATCCGACGGACGGCGGCCTTTCCAAGCCCATCGGTGTCCTACTGACCGTGGGCAGAGCGGGAATTTTGCGGAGATAAATCTCAACGCTGACCCAGCTGGGACTCGAACCTGGGAACTACAGATTACGAGCCTGGCGCGCTGCCGACTGAGCCACCCCCGCCCCTCATATTCCAATGATGTATCTATAGTACATTTTCAAAGTTAAAACTACTTCGAAAAACGCACCATAGAAGCGACATCTTTGTTATAAGTGTAAATTCTAGGAATTTTTTTCTTGAATAGCAATATTTTTTTTTAGAATTCGAATGGAGATTTTTAAAAAGGCACCGTTTGAGCCGTGTTAGATCAAAATAAAACGTGTAAAAAGAGAATTGGAATTTTTTTTTTCTAAACCGTGTTAAATAAAAATCGTGTAAAAACAGAATTTGGTGTAGAAACTTGTTTTATTGAACACTTTGATGCAATACCTATTACTAAGTTTGAATTAACTTCTGAAGTCAATTTTTGTGATTAACATTGTTAAATAAACTTCCATAATTCATTAAATACCGAAAAGAATATCGTTGAAAATTGAGATATTGATACATTTGATTGAAATCTTCATCTGCTATCACGTTAAAAAAAAAATTCTAACGGGAACACAGTCATAATTTTTGTCCTCCAATGTACATGAAATTAAAGTATGTTGGTTGGTTGTTTTACCTCTGAGCGGCACTTTTTTGCACCCCACGTACTAAATGGCCAGGTCACAAGTAACCCGAAGGCTCAGAGAAGATTGTGGGAGGGGACCCACTGGAACAGCTGTTGGGAGACAGATGGTAGCCTCCCGTCAAGGCCATCCAGCGTGTTCTTTAACGTGCACATGGTATGGCTCTCCAGCACACGGGGCCACGGCTTAACGTCCCATCCGACGGACGGCGGCCTTTCCAAGCCCATCGGTGTCCCCTACTGACCGTTGGCAGGGTGGGGAATTTTTGCGGAGATAAATCTCAACGCTGACCCAGCTGGGACTCGAACCTGGGAACTACAGATTACGAGCCTGGCGCGGTACCGACTGAGCCACCCCCGCCCCTAATGAGTTATGGAAGTTTGAATATTTAATAACAGCAATCCCAGTTGGGTTGTTTTACCTCTGAGAGGCACTTTTTGCACACCATGGGCTAAATGGCCAGGTCACAAGGACCCCGAAAGCTCAGAGAAGGTTGGGGAAGGGGACCCACTGGAATAGCTGTTGGGAGACAGATGGTAGCCTCCCGTCAAGGCCATCCAGCGTGTTCTTTAACGTGCACAGGGTATGGCTCTCTCCCGTACACGGGGCCACGGCTTAATGTCCCATCCGACGGATGGCGCCCTTTCCAAGCCCATTGGTGTCCCCTACTGACCGTGGGCAGGGCGGGGAATTTTGCGGAGATAAATCTCTACGCTGACCCAGCTGCAAATTAAAGTATGACTGTGTTCCCATTCCTCCAATGCAGACAAATTAATGTTCAACTGCTCATCTTCTTCGCTTCTCAAAGCCATTTCTGCCCATCAGATATCGCGTGAACAGGATGCATCCATCAGATGAATAAAACCTGCTCCGGATTAGCGAAGCCATTAAAAAAAAACATCATCAGGATTTAATGGTTCACGCGAATTTACGTTTCCGCGTTCCTTAACAAGACACGCCGTTAACCTGCAATAAAACGGGAGAGGCGACCCAGCCGGTAGCTTGCCAGGCTCGGTATCTGCATTCGCAGGCTGGAATCCCAACTGTACCAGTGTTGATATTTATCTCCGCAAACTGACCGTGAGCAGGGCGGGGAATGTTTGCGGAGAGAAATCTCAACGCAGACTCAGCTGGGACTCGAACCTGGGAACTGCAGATTACGAGCCTAGCGCGGTAGCAACTGAGCCACCCCCGCCCCTCAGCTTGCCAGCCTCGGTATCTGCAGTTCGCAGGATGGAATCACAATTGTACCAGTGTTGATATTTATCACCGCAAAACTTTTCCACCCTGCCCTCGGTGAGAAATGGGTCACCGATAGGATTGGAAAGACCGCTGCCCGTCGAATGGGATGTCAAGTCGTGGTACCGTGTGCAGTAGAGCCATATATTGTGCACATTAAAGAACACGCTGGATGGCCTTCACGAGAGGTTTCCATCTGTCTCCTAGCAGCCCCACCTTCTGAGCTCTTCTGACCTGGCCGTTTAGACTGTGTGCAATAAAAAGTGTTAAAAGATGCCGCTCAGAGGTAAAAAAAAAACCATGAAATAATTAAAAACAAATTGTCCTGAATGGGAATGGAACCCACGTCTACCAGAAGTATCTGGGAGAGTGGAATTTATTCGTTTTTAAAAATATAGTGGAGATAAAAACTCAACCCTGGTCCAGATGGACTCGAACCATTTATCTCTAAGCAATGCTTTTTTTGCATGCAATAAAATAAATGTCCATGTCTCACGAACCCCAAGAGCTCAGAGAAGGTTCAGTTAAATGGACCCACTAGACGGCTGTTAGGAAACAGATGGTCGCTTCCCGTCGAGGCCCTCTAACATATTCTTTTACGTGCAGGGTGGTCATGCTCAGTCGATAGCGCGCCAGTATCGTAATCTGCAATTACCAGGTTCCAGTCCCATCTGGGCCAGGGACAAATTTATCTCGATACTTGCTCAGGTAGCCATGGTCTCGTGTGCAGGAGATCCGTACCCTCTGCACGTTGGGGCGGGGATGGCTCAGTCGGTAGCGCGCCAGGCTCGTAATCTGTAGTTCCCAGGTTCGAGTCCCAGCTGGGTCAGCGTTGAGATTTACCTCCGCAAAATTCCTCGCCCTGCCCACGGTCAGTAGGGGACACCGATGGGCTTGGAAAGGCCGCCGTCCGTCGGATGGGCCGTTAAGCCGTGGCCCCGTGTGCGGGAGAGCCATACCATGTGCACGTTAAAGAACACGCTGGATGGCCTTGACGCGAGGCTACCATCTGTCTCCCAACAGCTGTTCCAGTGGGTCCCCTCCCCCAACCTTCTGAGCCTTCGGGGTCCATGGTGTGCAAAAAAGTGCCGCTCAGAGGTAAAACAACCCAACCCTCTGCACGTTAAAGAATACACTTGATGGCCTCGACGACAGGTACCATTTGCCTCCTAACAGCCGTCCAGTGGGTCCTCTTACCTCAGCCTTCTGAGCCCTCAGGATCCTTGTGACCTCGTCAACAAACCAACCCAAAATCCTGCACACGGGGCCACAGCTTTTACGTCCCATCCTGAGGGATAGCAGCCTTTCCTTGACCATCAGTGTCGCTACTGACCGAGGGTAAGACGAACTTTTGCGGAGATAAATCTGATAATCTGATCATTTGTGGAAATAAATTAATGGCTCACGTGGGACTCGAACCTGGGAACTGCAGATTACGAGCCTGACGCGCTAACGACTGAACCAACCCTTCCATTATCATCAAGAAGGCCGCATTAAGGGAAGGGGAAGCAACAAATGGAACCCCCCCCCTCGGAGAGCACGAATTGAGGCAAAAGAAACAACCAATAAAACTGAGGGAAACAGATTGAACCATTCGTCATACTTTCTTACAAAAACCTCAAGAATACATATCGCCTCAGGCAAATATTTACTTTTGAAAAAGCATCTCAAATTTTATTTCCCAACTTTTTACACACATCAACAATGGTAATACGAACTGTAGAATGATTAGAAATATGTAGCAATATTTTATTAGTACTTACACAACATAAAAAGGAAAAAACTATTTTCCTTTACAAAATGAAAAATTTTCTGTGTGTGTCCCACCCATCCCTGAGAAGTTATTGTTGTTTTACCTCTGAGTGGCACTTTTTTTGCACACCGTGGGCTAAATGGCCAGGTCACAAGGACCCCGAAGGCTCAGAGAAGGTTGGGGGAGGGGACCCACTGGAACAGCTGTTGGAAGACAGATGGTAGCCTCCCGTCAAGGCCATCCAGCGTGTTCTTTAACTTTGGGTTGTTTTACCTCTGAGAGGTACTTTTTTGCACACCATGGGCTTAATGATCAGGTCAAAAGGACTCCGAAGGCTCAGAGAAGGTTGGGGGAAGGGACCCACTAGAACAACTGTTAGGAGACAGATGGTAGCCTCCCGTCAAGGCCATACAGTGTGTTCTTTAACTTTGGGTTGTTTTACCTCTGAGAGGTACTTTTTTGCACACCATGGGCTTAATGATCAGGTCAAAAGGACTCCGAAGGCTCAGAGAAGGTTGGGGGAAGGGACCCACTAGAACAACTGTTAGGAGACAGATGGTAGCCTCCCGTCAAGGCCATACAGTGTGTTCTTTAACGTGCACAGGGTATGTCTCTCACGCACACGAAGCCCACAGCTTAACGTTCCATCCGAGGTCGGCGGTGTTTCGAAGTCCATCAGTGTCCCCTACTGACCGTGGACAGGGCGGGGAGTTTTGCGGAGATAAATCTCAACGCTGACCCAGCTGAGACTCGAACCTGAGAACTGCATATTACGAGCCTGACACGCTACCGACTGAGCCAACCCCGCCCCTCCCTGAGAAAAGGGGACATATTGTTACTGCTTGAATAATACCCCTTGACACCTTTCAACCAGCAAAAATTCTACCATAAATGCGCCTTGGTTCTGCATATTAAAAAATGTGTTTTTTGTCTTCATGTGTGTGCGTCTGTGAATTCCGTATGTATCATTAAATTAAAATATTTAAATAGCATCCTCGATAAGATCTGTAGCTATGTAGTCACTGGAGAGCTAGGCACCAATCCCCTGTGATGATGCATAGAACCGGCCAGGCCTAGCACCTAATGTCCGACTCCGCCTTCTCGTGGTGCGGACCGTTAGTAACTTTCAAAAGAGATACTCTCTTGTGGAAGTTAATGGAAGGGGAGGGCTGCCAGATTAGTATGGACTACTGATCTGGACAACTATGGTTACTTTCGTTTTTTTGATACCCTGCTGAGGAGTGGTCAACCACACAGGGTTCTGGTGCTGACCTATAAACCCACTGGACTGGACAGATATATGGCTCTGAGCTTGATTATGGATCCTGATTTTGCTGCACTGTTGGGCTTCTGTGGAGGGAAAATCTTCCGCTGTGTTTTCTGTTTGTTTTTGGGTTGGCAGCCCCAAGTGAATAGATTCACAGGATATGTTTATCAGCTGGTGGATAATCCTGAGCAGAGGTCATCGCAGGCACCTGAACTCTTTGCTTCTATTGGCATCGTCAAATTCTACAGAGGAAGTCTTCCAGTGTAGATGGCTTCAGCCTTTAGTGGTGGGGGAATGGGTCTTTGCCCCATGTCTGCGATTAGGGGGCTGTTTGATATTGTCGGCATTCCCTCTCTCAATAAACATAGTTTCTTTAAACATCCCACTAACCATTTTCTCTCCATAGGTAGTTGGAATGTGAGGACTCTGCACAGAGCTTTTTCTCTTGATGTCCTCACACAAGAATTCCACCATTATAATTTAGATATTCTCGGCTTGAAAGAGACCAGATGAACAGATAAAGGTCAGATTCTTAAAAATAATCTTAAATCTCTCTTTTCAGGGAGGGACGACAATAAGCATCACCAAGGCGTGGGTCTGCTTCTCAGCAGACACGCTAGTGATGCTCTTCTAGGATATGAGTGCATTAATGAAAGGTTTCTTACAGCAAAATTTCAGACAAGCGTTAAAGACTTGAATGTTATCCGCTGTTATGCCCCCACTGAGGATGCCGATGAGGATGAGAAGGATAGGTTTTACAAACAACTTCAGGATATTTTATATTCTGTCAAGAAAGGAGATATTACCCTTGTTCTAGGTGACTTCAATGCCAAAGTTGGTACTCACTCTGACCTTTGGGGAGGAGTAATAGGACCTTTTGGTATTGGCAGCTGCAATGGGCAACATCTCCTACAGGTAAGTAAACTCAATGGATTCAGAATAACTAACACTTATTACAAAGACCGCGACATACATAAGTACACACGGGTTTCATGAAATCAGTGGCGGTCGTAAGAAAGGGGCCATGTTCCCCTTCAAAGAGGCTCACAGGTGGTTTTTTTTTTATTATTATTCTAACATCCAGTCATTTTTTTTCTGAGAAGGCAGACCCCTGATACCTTCAGTCCCCCATATGAAGACATTTAAAGGGGCATAGAAAAGGAGGAAGACCTAGGATGCGGTGGGCAGACAGTGTCAAACAGGACCTTGTTAGAATTGGTGTGCAGTGGCCAGATGCATCAGATGTAGCTCAGGACAGATACGCTTGGAGAACTAAATTGCACGGTCTGGTTGGACCTCCGTAGCCCATGACTGCTTGAGGATGATGATGATCCTCGAGAAGTATAATTATTAAATGTTTCATAATATTATTATATTAATAAAAACTAGGTGTTATTTTCTATATTCATTTACAGAAACATTAAAACAGAAAATGTATTATCCGATTTGAATGGAAACTGCAAAAGAAATAATATAAAACAAATAAAATCTGAAAGAAATATACAACTGGCAAGTATCTGTGTAATCTAGGAGTTATGATAGAACTCTTACAGATTGCAAACACAAAATTCTGCTGTAAGCAAAAGAGAGTAAAACTAAGAAATTACATTAAAAGAATCATCAATAACATCAACATTTGCGAAATAAAATTTAGCATTTTGCATAAAATTACATTCATTTTTTTCTTTCTTTATATTATTAGGTAAAGATTTATATATTTTTGGTGCAATAAAATTGAAATGCTTATGTATTTCTTTTTCTGATTTCACAAAATGAAGGGAAGGCGGTGGCTCAGTCGGTAGCGCGCCAGGCTCGTAATCTGTAGTTCCCAGGTTCGAGTCCCAACTGGGTAAGCGTCGAGATTTATCTCCGTAAAATTTCCCGCCCTGCCCACGGTCAGTAGGGGACACCGATGGGCTTGGAAAGGCCGCCGTCCGTCGGATGGGACGTTAAGCCGTGGCCCCGTGTGCGGGAGAGCCATACCCTGTGCACGTTAAAGAACACGCTGGATGGCCTTGACGGGAGGCTACCATCTGTCTCCCAACAGCTGTTGCAGTGGGTCCCCTCCCCCAACATTCTCTGAGCCTTCGGGGTCCATGTGACCTGGCCATTTAGCCCATGGTGTGCAAAAAAGTGCCTCTTAGAGGTAAAACAACCCAACGTTAAAGAACACGCTGGATGGCCTTGACGGGAGGCTACCATCTGTCTCCCAAGAGCTGTTGCAGTGGGTCCCCTCCCCCAACATTCTCTGAGCCTTCGGGGTCCATGTGACCTGGCCATTTAGCCCATGGTGTGCAAAAAAGTGCCTCTTAGAGGTAAAACAACCCAACGTTAAAGAACACGCTGGATGGCCTTGACGGGAGGCTACCATCTGTCTCCCAACAGCTGTTGCAGTGGGTCCCCTCCCCCAACATTCTCTGAGCCTTCGTGTTCCTTCTGACCTGGCCATTTAGCCCATGGTGTGAAAAAAAAGTGCCGCTCAGAGGTAAAACAACCCAACTCACAACATGAAACCTGTTTGTTGAATATCTGGTATTTTATGGATGAGACATTTTTCAATCAAATTATTGCTTTCATGTAGAAATAAAATGCATCTACATAAATATAACTTTTCCAAGGATAAGCTTATGTATTTCTTTGCACAAAATGAAAGGGAGGCGGTGGCTCAGTCGGTGGAGCACCAAGGCTCGCAACCTGCTAGTTCCCAGCTTCGAATCCCAGCTGGGTCAGCGTTGAGATTTATCTCTACAAATACTCCCCGCCCTGACAACATTACTAATATTGATATATGATACTTGTTTTACAATTTTGTTTTGCAAATTCACCAAAGGTAGCAGATTTGATATATAATCCCCCCCCCCCCCGCCAACCAAACAAAATTGGTTCCGCAGTTTCTAATTGAATGAACCCAAGCAAAGCAAGCTAAAATTAACAACTTATTATGAAAACATGATTTAACATTATGTATTATACTTCTAAATACTATTTACGTACGTATATTATGCGTTAAATAAAATAAAAATATATATCGATTGGAATATTCGTTTAAATTTTCGAAGTTTCCACATTTAGCGCCCTCTAACAATCGAAATTAAAACTACCAAAGGATATGTTTGAAAAACCAGAAAAAAGTGAATCATTACTACTTATCAGACTCAATTTTTTAGTTCTCTTAAAACAGAAGTTGTGTTTTCTTAACCCCCTAGGGATAAGGGATTGGGTTGTTTTACCTCTGAGCGGCACTTTTTTGCACACCATGGGCTAAATAAATGGCCAGGTCACATGGACCCCGAAGGCTTAGAGAAGGTTGGGCGAGGGGATCCACTGGAACAGCTGTTGGGAGACAGATGGTAGCCTCCCGTCAAGGCCATCCAGCGTGTTCTTTAGCGTGCACAGGGTATGTCTCTCCCGCACACGGGGCCACGGCTTAACGTCCCATCCGACGGACGGCGGCCTTTCCAAGCCCATCGCTGTCCCCTACTGACCGTGGGCAGGGCGGGGAATTTTGCGGAGATAAACTCAACGCTGACCTAGCTGGGTCTCGAACCTGGGAATTACAGATCACGAGCCTGGCGCGCTACCGACTGAGCCACCCCCGCCCCAGGGATAAGGGGAAGGGACGAATCATTGTTGTAAATGCAAAGCGCATCTTCACACTTTACAAAATGGGTTGGGATGTTTTACCTTTGAGCGGCACTTTTTTGCACAACATGGGCTAAATGGCCAGGTCACATGGACCCCGAAGGCTCAGAGAAGGTTGGGGGAGGGGTCCCACTGGAACAGCTGTTGGGAGACAGATGGTAGCCTCCCGTCAAGGCCATCCAGCGTGTTCTTTAACATTGGGTTGTTTTACCTGTGAGCTGAACTTTTTTGCACACCATGGTCTAAATAGCCAGGTCACAAGGACCCCGAAGGCTCAGAGAAGGTTGGGGGAGGAGACCCACTGGAACAGCTGTTGGGAGACAGATGATAGCCTCCCGCCAAGGCCATCGAGCCTGTTCTTTAACGCGCACAGGTTATGTCTCTTCCGCACACGGGGCCACGGCTTAACGTCCCATCCGACGGACGGCGGCCTTTGCAAGCCCATCGGTGTCCCCTACTGATCGTGGGCAGGGTGGGGAATTTTGCGGAGATAAATCTCAACGCTGACCCAGCTGGAACTCGAACTTGGGAACTACAGATTACGAGCCTAGTGCGCTACCGACTGAGTTGGGTTGTTTTACCTCTGAGCGGCACTTTTTTGCACACCATGGGCTAAATGGCCAGGTCACATGGACCCCGAAGGCTCAGAGAAGGTTGGGGGAGGGGACCCACTGGAACAGCTGTTGGGAGACAGATGGTAGCCTCCCATCAAGGCCATCCAGCTTGTTCTTTAATGTGCACATTGTATGGCTCTCCCGCACACGGGAACACGGCTTAAAGTCCCATCCGACTGGCGACGGCCTTTCCCAGCCCATCGGTGTCCTCTACTATCCGTGGGCAGGGCGGGAAATTTTACGGAGATAAATCTCAACGCTTACCCAGTTGGGACTCGAACCTGGGAACTACAGATTACGAGCCTGGCGCGCTACCGACTGAGCCACCGCCTCCCCTTCCTTTTTGTGAAATCAAAAAAAGAAATACATAAGCATTTCAATTTTATTGCACCAAAAATATATAAATCTTTACCTAATAATATAAAGAAAGAAAAAAATGAATGTAATTTTATGCAAAATGCTAAATTTTATTTGGTAAATGTTAATGTTATGGAAGATTCTTTTATGTAATTTCTTACTTTTTCTCTCTTTTGCTTACAGCAGAATTTTGTGTTTGTAATCTGTAAGAGTTCTATCACAACTCCAGGGGCGAGGGGTGGCTCAGTCGGTAGCGCGCCAGGCTCGTAATCTGTAGTTCCCAGGTTCGAGTCCCAACTGGGTAAGCGCTGAGATTTATCTCCGTAAAATTTCCCGCCCTGCCCACGGTTAGTAGGGGACACCGATGGGCTGGGAAAGGCCGTCGCCAGTCGGATGGGACTTCAAGCCGTGTTCCCGTGTGCGGGAGAGCCATACAATGTGCACATTAAAGAACACGCTAGATGGCCTTGACGAGAGGCTACCATCTGTCTCCCAACAGCTGTTCCAGTGGGTCCCCTCCCCAAACCTTCTCTGAGCCTTCGGGGTCCTTGTGACCTGGCCATTTAGCCCATGGTGTGCAAAAAAGTGCCGCTCAGAGGTATAACAACCCAACGTTAAAGAACACGCTAGATGGCCTTTACAGGAGGCTACCATCTGTCTCCCAACAGCTGTTCCAGTGGGTCCCCTCCCCCAACCTTCTCAGCCTTCGTGTTCCTTCTGACCTGGCCATTTAACCCATGGTGTGCAAAAAAAGTGCCGCTCAGAGGTAAAACAACCCAACTCACAACATGAAACCTGTTTGTTGAATATCTGATATTTTATGGATGAGACATTTTTCAATCAAATTATTGCTTTCATGTAGAAATAAAATACATCTACATAAATATAACTACGAACAAAAAAATTTAATATCTATAGACAGACGACAAATTGAAATCATTAGCTCATTCTTCGAAAACGAGCTAAAAAAATGTCGTTTTGCATCGCTGCTATTCAAATCCATTCATTTTGTCCTACCCGGCAAATTATTTTCTTAGATTTGGAACAGTCACAAACTATTAAAATTTATCTGCATAAACTCCCATATATTGTCCTATTTTCTGCTATTTCAGCCCTTCGTAAATTTATATCATTGAAATTCTAATAATTTAGTACAACTGACATTAAAAATAGACCTATGTCAAACTTTTCATATATTTGGCAATAAAAAAAAGCTATTTCCATTTGCAGTTTTCCAAAAGAAGTTTCATTATGCACGTTAGTTGGAGCCCTTATCAAACAACCAAGTCATTGCACGTTTCGAATGGCTGTCCCAGTTCCGCTCGAAGAACCTCGCGGCGATTTTTCGAATCTGTCGCGTAGCGATCTGCGAAAATGGCACTTTCTCTCGCGGAGAACAATAACACTTTTTAACAAAGAAAAAAATCGTTCTGAACGGGCATCGAGCACGAAACGGCTTTGTTGTGGTCCTCGTTTAGTGTGACATCAACAACACACGTCAACAGACAGAGCGAAACGGTGAGATTTGATATACGCGCTTAATCTAATTCATTAATTCTCATGGACTCAAAACACAGAATCTTGATCTACATCATAGATTCCCAACGGGGGCGATACCGCCCCCCAGTGGGCGCTGGAGCCTTCCATGGGGCCGGTAGCGGATCCAGAGGCAAATGGGGGGCGTTGAGGCAGTCAAGAGGGGAGGTCAAATAAATAAATAAATTTAATGGAATTTTCTGTGGTGTCTTCCTGGTGATTCTGGTCATCCACTACCTCATCCGTCATGTACAGCTTTTCAACTGCAGCTTGGACAATAAGTTCACTGCTACCGCCTACTAGCGTACTGGTACGTCTGAAGTCCACTGAGATGCTCTCAAAAGTTCTCTTCAAGATCACAGTTTGGATATAAGCTTCAATATGTTTTCCCACTCCAAGTCGCTTTGAGTATGCTTTATGGTACGTAGTTACAATACCATCCCACGTCAGAACATAAGGTATAATATTAACATTACACTTGTGAATTAGGCTCAACTCATTAGCCAGCAGATCATACTTCTTCTTTTCAACCTCTACTGTCTGCAGGTATCCTGAGATGTTATTCCTACTTCAATAATTGTAATCTCATTCAATACTTTAACATGCACTACTATATCAGGCTTATTATGTTGGACATGTGTGTCCGTCCTGATTGGCAAATCAACCTTGATGCAATAATAATATAATAATAATAAATTTATTATATTTAATATTTTTTTATAAAAATTGTTTTTAATATAATAAAATACTTTGAAAATACCTGTTTGCATGAATAAATATTATATCTAGCTATGTAAATTATCTTATTGTCATCGCGTTAATAAGCATTTTTAAATTAGCATTAGGTATACCTATACCTAATTTGTTTTAGTTTAGAATATATTGACGGTGATAAGTCCTTACAAGTTGGTAGGCAAACACGCGGTTCATGCAATTTAACATGTTTCGACAAGAATATGGGAGCTTGAAAGGACTTGTTTACGGAGCAAGTGCGCCGGCATCGCAAACATACAAGTTAATGCTTGCACAAAATCAAATCAATAAAAGCGATAGCTCTAGGAATGTTTTATTATTTTTATGTGCTTCGCCGTGATAAATAGTCGTGAGTGATAAGTGTTAGTTATAAAAATAATGTTTATAATGACTTCTATCTATAAATCTGTTGAGAAGTTAATTTGTATTTGAAAATGTCTGAATCTACATCTAAAAAGAAATGCCGGCAATACAGTATTGAGTATTTGAAATATGGATTTACGTACTCTCCTACAAACCAATCATTACCTATGTGTTTAATTTACCGAAAAGTTTTTCCAAATGAAGCTATGAAACCTTCTAGGCTACAAGAGCATTTAAATAAAATGCATGCTAAGAAGAACAAAGATTTATCCTATTTTCAAGAACTGGAAAAGCAATTTTTAAAACAGCCAACTATGTCAAACCTTTTTGAGTCGTCTTCTAAACAAGATGATGATGGACTACGAGCCTCATATAACGTTTCATTGTTAATCGCAAAAGCAGGAAAACCCACACACAATTGGCGAGGAATTAAATTTGCCGGCAGTCAAAGAGATATTAAAAACTGTTCTACATCATAAGACACCGTCAGATATCATCAAAAAATTCCTCTCAGTAATAATTCAGTGCAAAGAAGAATAGATGAAATGGCAAAAGACGTTGAAATATCATTATGTGATTACTTAAAGACTTGCAAATTTTCCATTCAACTCGATGAATCAACTCAACAAATAACGAAGCTCTACTCTTATCATACGTACGATTTATAAAAGAAGAAAAAATTCATGAAGAGTTATTATTTGCTAAAAATTTGGAATCTGATACAAAAGGGAGAATCTATATTTAATACCATGCAAAGGTTTTTTCAAGAGAAAGAAATTCCTATTCGCAATATTTTGTCTGCTGCTACTGATGTGCTCCAGCAATGACAGGGCGTCATAAGGGTTTCATAGCGCATTTGAAACAAGTAGTACCAAATGTACTCGCTGTACGTTGTATTATTCATCGTCAGCATTTGGTTGCAAAAAATTTGAATGAACGTCTGCATACGTCGCTCCATTACGTTATTAAAGCAATCAATAAGATTAGAAGCAATTCATTTAATGACCGATTATTTGGTAAGCTTTGTAATGAAAAATGATGAAGATTACAATCGCTTGCTGCTGCACACAGAAGTACGTTGGCTCTCTAAAGGTGTTTGTCTGAATCGTTTTTTCAATCTATTTGACTCGGTACTGGACTTTCTTGAAGACAGACGAAAAATTGCGCGAAAACCTGATTACGTCAAAAAATGACATCGCTTATTTGACAGACCTGTTTAAAATATTTAATCAAGTTAATTTACAATTGCAAGGTGATGAGATGAATTTAATTAAAACAAAAAACGTCATAGCTGCTTTTGCGGGAAAACTTCTATTCAAACGAAATCTAGGTAGAGGTGAATACAACCACTTTCCCACATTATCAGCAGTCTCTGCAAAACCGGAATATTTACTTACTTACTGAAAACACTTGGAAGTTCTTCATGTTGATTTTACGGAGCGTTTCCAAGATATTTTAAACATGAATATACCGAGTTGGGTTTTAGATCCTTTCGCAAACACAGATACTGAAGAATCATCAGATTTGGAAGAGGAACTGTTAGAACTCACGACTAACGAAGGACTCAAAGTAAAATTCAAACATTCTGGTTTCAAAAGAGTTTTTTTTTTCTGAGTTCTGGCTTCAAAAAGCAATACCAGTTCTCTACCCTGGATTGTGGGCAATAGTACAGAAGTTTTTAATCGCATTTCCTTCGTCCTATATGGCTGAGCGTGGATTCAGTGCAGTTAGCTAATTTACTGTCAAAGAAGAGGAACAGACTACACATCACTGAACGTGGCGATCTGCGATTGATGTTAACGAAATTGGAACCCGACATTAACAAATTGTTAACACTCCACCAGCCTCAACCATCTCATTAATTTTTTTTATTTATTATTAATTTTGTGTTTATCTCATTATTTTTTTTTATTTCTTATTGATTCTGTGTTTATTTTTAAAATTTTAATAAACAATTTTATTGTACATTTGGTTATCGTTTTATTAATTTCTGCTTTATGATTTTTAATAGATAAATACACAGATAAATTAGGTACAGATAATATGCAACAATATTTTAATATTTCATATAAAATTAACTATTATGGACTAGGGGGGGGGGGGGCGTTGAAATTTTTGTTCTCTTCTAAAGGGGACGATGGTCCAGAAAAGGTTGGGAATCACTGATCTACATAAAGAGAAATGAAAACTTGGGTGATTTCGCTTAAGAAGATTTTTTTTTTCAATAGACATTAGGGAAAATGAGCTATTAGGAGCTTTTTTTGTCGGCATTATTTTTTAAACAGCATAGTTTATATGACCAGGTCACAATGACCACAAGATCTCAGATCAGAAGTTGGTGGATTTGGATTGGGTTGTTTTACCTCTGAGCGGCACTTTTTTGCACACCATGGGCTAAATGGCCAGGTCACAACGACCCCGAATGCTCAGAGAAGGTTGGGGGAGGAGACCCACTGGAACAGTTGTTGGGAGACAGATGGTAGACTCCCGTCAAGGTCATCCAGTTGTTCTTTAACGTTGGGTTGTTTTAACTCTGAGCGGAATTTTTTTGCACACCATGGGCTTAATGACCAGGTCACAAGGACCCCGAAGGCTCAGAGAAGGTTGGGGGAGGAGACCCACTGGAACAGTTGTTGGGAGACAGATGGTAGACTCCCGTCAAGGTCATCCAGTTGTTCTTTAACGTTGGGTTGTTTTACCTCTGAGAGGCATTGTTTTGCACACCGTGGGCTAAATGGTCAGGTCACAAGGATCCCGAAGACTCAGAAGTTTGGGGGAGGGGACCCACTGGAACAGCTGTTGGGAGACAGATGGTAGCCTCCCGTCACGGCCATCTAGCGTGTTCTTTAACGTGCAGAGGGTATGGCTTTCCTGCACACGGGCCACGGCTTAACGTCCCATCCGACGGACGGCGGCCTTTCCAAACTCATCGGTATCCCCTATTGACCGTGGTCAGGGCGGGGAATTTTGCGGAGATAAATCTCAACGCTGACCCAGCTGGAACTCGAACTTGAGAACTACAGATTACGAGCTGGCACGCTACAGACTGAGCCACCCCTCCTTGACGAAAGATTACCATCTGTATTCTTTCCTTAAACTTCTCTGAACCCTTGTAGTCCGTGCGACCTGGTCATTTAGCTCCTTGTACGTAAAAAACAATGCCGCTCAGAGGTAAAAACTCAATCATCCAAAGCTAATACATTTTGTAAATTATTTTTCCTTAGTCGTTTACAACACGATAATCAAAACTTGCACGTGATTAGTCAACCGATCTGGTACATCGTTTGCAAGAAACAATGAGGTCTCGTGTAATAATTATTTCGGACAACTGTTTGGCAACAGTACCTTCTAGCAGGAAATTTGTCTGCAACTTCCACCATTAAAATATCTCATAACCAGACGCTTATTCTGTCGAAACGCACGAAAAGAACGTTACAGAGTCAAAAGCTTAGGAATGTTAAATATTCAAATCTTGTTTTCGATTCCGTACAAAACGCGGAAGGCGGACTTCCAGACGGATGAAGGCTAAGAAAAACGAAACCACGTGTAATCGATTCAACAATTTCCTGGGTCTAACGTTGATAACGGTCTCCATGACAACACCTCAGCCAGCCAATGACACTAAAGAGGACAATAACCTTCCAAGCATTTGGTGCGCGATATTGCAGACAGACATCACTTAGCGGGGAGTTCTAAAACCTTACTTCCGATTAAAATCGGCACAAAAACACGACGATCACTTCGGATTATTACTGCTCTTCTGCCAACTGATCTAATGATGGTCTATTTTTCGCCTTTTATTAGAATCCCGTTCAGGTACAAGTGAATGAACTTTATCGAAACAACGGTTTCCAATAATATTTGACCTTAGGTTTACGGCAATATGCACACACACACCAGGAGTAGGATGTGAATGGGAACAGGGAAGACTATGATCATGCGCAGTTGACGTTTCAAGAGTTCTCGTAGCTCAGAGGTCATTGATCGATTAAATAATTCCTTCCAATCAAATGATATAGGCAAAGTTCAAATTTAGAAAAAACTCAGAGGGGGGGGGGGGGGAATCGATTGAGCAATATACACGCGCACACACCAGGAGTGTGATGTGAATGGGAACAGGGAAGACTATGATCATGCGCAGTTAACGTTTCAAGAGTTCTCGTAGCTCAGAGATCGATTAAATAATTGCTTATATCATTTGATTGGAAGGAAAGTCCGAAGTTAGAAAAAACTCAAGGGGGGGAATCGTATGAGCCAGAAAAATAATAAAAGAGTGGAGAGAGTATTTCCGTTGCAATATAACAATTTTTCGTCCATTTTAGAGATCATTAAAAAATATCTTGAATGAGTGAAACACAATTGAAATATTTACGCCTCCAATACCGTTAACTGGAATTCTCAAAACTTTCTTCTCCCTAGATTCGGCCCTGATCTATGATGACGTCACAGTGTCGAATGCATAGTCTCATAGAGTGTCCATTGCCACCCACCTTTCTCCAAAAGTTCACACATTAAAAAAAGCACACTAAATATCTTTGCTAAGAAATTTGGATTCTTCTACAGTCGGCCATTACGATGGTATTCAAAACCTTTGGGTTGGGTTGATTTCCCTCTGAGCGGCAGTTTTTTTGCACACCATGGGCTAAATGGCCAGGTCACATGAACCCCGAAGGCTCAGAGAAGGTTGGGGGAGGAGACCCACTGGAACAGCTGTTGGGAGACAGATGGTAGCTTTCCGTCAAGGCCATCCAGCGTATTCTTTAACGTTGGGTTGTTTTACCTCTGAGCGGCACTTTTTTGCACACCATGGGCTAAATGGCCAGGTCACATGGACCCCGAAGGCTCAGAGAAGGTTGTGGGAGGGGACCCACTGGAACAGCTGTTGGGAGACAGATGGTAGCCTCTCGTCAAGGCCATGTAGCGTGTTCTTTAACGTTTGGTTGTTTTACCTCTGAGCGGCACTTTTTTGCACAACATGGGCAAAATGGCCAGGTCACAAGGACCCCGAAGGCTCAGAGAAGGATGGAGTAAGGGACCCACTGGAACAGCTGTTGGGAGACAGATGGTAGGCTCCCGTCAAGGCCATCTAGCGTGTTCTTTAACGTGCACAGTGTATGGCTCTCCCGCACACGGGGTCACGGCTTAACGTCCCATCCGACGGACGGGCCTTTCCAAGGTCATCGCTGTCCCTTACTGACCATGGCCAGGGTGGAGAGTTTTGTTGAGATAAATCTCAACGCTGACCCAGCTGGGACTCGAACCTGGGAACTACAGATTACGAGCCTGGCGCGCAACCGACTGAGCCACCCCCGTCCCACTAGGTCATAAGAACCGAAACAGTTCAGAGAAGGTTGGGGAAGGGGATTCATCCCTTGAAGGCTGGAATATATTTTTTTAAACCCCACATATCACAGACTTGAGTAAATCAAGTCCCCATTCCTCTATTAGACTCAAATATGTCCTCATCCTCATGCATGCAATTCAGGTTACAGCAGAGACGAGTGTACGAAAAAAAACATCTAAGGTGAGTCAATATTGAGCCGCCGTTCTGGTTATTCTTAAAGATATTCTCGTCATATTGGAAAATATTTTTTTAATATACTGTCCTACTAAAATGTTAAGATTCCCATTGATATAACAATGGAAATTCTCCAACTTTTAGAAGTTATAGAACGAAGTGCTATAACTTCTAAAAGTTAGTTTTGTTAGTTCAGTAGTGAAAGTCAGTAAATAAGAGTTGGGTTATTTTACCTCTGAGCGGCACTTTTTTGCACACCATGGGCTAAATGGCCAGGTCACAAGGACCCCGATGGCTCAGAGAAGGTTGGGGGAGGGGACCCACTGGAACAGCTGTTGGGAGACAAATGGTAGCTTCCCTCAAGGTCATCCAGTGCGTTCTTTAACATGCACAGGGTATGTCTCTCCTGCACACGGGGCAACGGCTTAACGTCTCATCCACCCTTTGGTGTCCCCTACTGACCGTGGGCAGGGAGGGGAGTTTTGCGGAGATAAACTCTCAACGTTGACCCAGCTAGGACCCAATTTTCCCATAAAAAATATAACAGTAAGGATGAGGAGAAAATGCCGCCTCGGAACTCATACATTTATATCTATTTCCTCTATTACAGATTACGAGCCTAGCGCGCTAACGATAGCCACCTTCGCCCCACCAAATTTGGGACCTATCGCTCAAGTAGCAGCAGAACGCATGGAAAGTGAAAATTTCTGCCACCGGTGACGTCACATGTGTCCGCCCGTCTGGAATTAACGCTATTTTATATGATGATGTTTTGGTCAAATTTAATTAGAGATAGGTGGCTTAATATGACTGATAGTCACACTCAATTTACATGCAAGTTATGTTCTTAAAAATGGCTACTTAAATCGAGCGTAATTTTCGCATAAAAGATTTTAGCAGTAGGGATAAGGAGGAAATGCTGCCTCAAAACTCGCATATAGATCTATGTCCTCTACTGTTAATTTTCCACCATGTAATACCAAAGACATTATAATAACGACAGAAATTGTAATGCCTTTGGTATTTCATGGTGGAAAATACGCAATGTATACAGACTACCTATAATAAAAGTTTATTAATTTTTTTCTGAGCGTTTTCTGCGATGATTTGCTACTGCTGGTTGTGGTGTGATTACAGAAAGGTGGTGTTACAGGTGTCATCTGGGTCAGAGAGGCTGAGGTTCGGTTGTTTTACCCCTGAGCGCCACTTTTTTGCACACAATGGTCCAAATGGCACAGGACCACGAGGGCTCAGAGGCCGTGAGCTCAGGGAGATGATCCACTGTACAGCTCTTAGGAGACAGATGATAGCCTTCCTTCAATGCCATCCAGCATGTTCTTTAACTTGCACAGGGCATGGCTCTCCTGCACACAGGGCAACGGCTTAACGTCTCATGCGACGGACGGGCCTTTCCAAGGCCATCTGTATCCCTTACTGACCTAAAGAATGCTGGATGTTTAGCGGAGATAAATTTCGGTGATGAAGTATGTGAATTTTCAATGAAGTATGTGAATTTTGAATTTACAATTCTATTTTTCATTTAACTTTTTTCAATTCATGTGAATTGCCAGTAATTATTAATAAAAATGCCAAGTTTACATTCTATGCTAATGATTTTACCCGGTAAGTTGCGCGCCAGGCTCGTAATCTGTAGTTCCCAGGTTCGAGTCCCAGCTGGGTCAGCGTTGAGATTTATCTCCGCAAAATTCCCCGGCCTGCCCACGGTCAGTAGGGGACACGGATGGGCTTGGAAAGGCCGCCGTCCGTCGGATGGGACGTTAAGCCATGGCTCCGTGTGCGGGAGAGCCATACCCTGAACACGTTAGAGAACACACTGGATGGCTTTGACGGGTGGCTACCATCTGTATCCAACAGCTGTTCCAGTGGGTCTCCTTCCCCAACCTTCTCCGAGCCTTCGGGGCCCATGTGACCGGGCCATTTAGCCCATGGTGTGCAAAAAAGTGCCGCTCAGAGGTAAAACAACCCAACGTTAAAGAACACGCTGGATGGCCTTGACGGGAGGCTACCATCTGTCTCCCAACAGCTGTTCCAGTGGGTCCCCTCCCCCAACCTTCTCTGAGCCTTCGGGGGTCCATGTGACCTGGCCATTTAGCCCATGTTGTGCAAAAAAGTCCCGCTCAGAGGTAAAACACAACCCGGTAAAGTTGACTCTGTTGTTCGTCGTTAGCAGCGATTTCCAGGAACGTAAATCCAATGAACAACGAGGCCTTGGTGCATTTCGTAACGTTTCAACGTCTCAACTGAAAAATTATCGATTTCGTTTCTAGTCATGTTACATTCTCTTCCTAGAATTTATATCGGAATTTTGCAGGCGTTGGAAAAATACATTTTCTCGCTTTGTTCTTTCATTCCGAATATTATTTCACGAGATAATCTAATATTATTCTCATATTTCACCAAATACAATGGCGGTCTCATATTCCTTTGAGGGGGTAATTTCAATTCCTCAATGGTTCTCTCCGCCTATGGGGGAGGAGACGACTACTGGTCAAATGAATAAAGTCTCATAAATACTAGGTGATAATAAGTGGACAGTTTATAAATGCCTTTTTCTCATTTATATTCTGCCTTCTCGCAACAGTGAGAGATTGGCTTACTACTGATCCTAGTCATCTCAAATATGATCACAACCTTTGGAAGAGGATATTTCCATATTATAAATATTATCTGTAGCATAAATTTCTAATGATGAGGTTAGGCAAAGGAGTCGGCAACCTCCGTTGGTTTGGCCATGTTGCCCGTATGGATAATTATAGATTAGCGAATAGGTTTATGAACAGTGTGCCTTAAGGTAGCATATGTAGACTTGCTTGGAGAACTAAATTGCACTGTCTGGTTGGACCTCCGTAGCCCAGGGCTGCTTGAGGATGATGATGAGCATAAATTTTACAACCAAAAGTGTCATGAACAAATACAAAATTGGTCGCATGCGATGTCACGGCTTGCATAATTTCTTTTCACTCCTCCAAAGACTAATAATATATTCAGTAATCTTTATTTTCTTTTATCATCTTCACATATTCATTTGTTTTCTCTTATCGTCACATATTCAGTCCATATTTTATCCTCTTCATACATTCAATCACCTTTTTTCCCTTCATATATACAATCATCATCTTTTTTCTCCTATCATCGTCATACATTCAATCATCTTTTTTCTCTTATCATCGTCATATATTCAATCATCTTTTTTCTCCTATCATCGTCATACATTCAATCATCTTTTTTCTCCTATCATCATCATACATTCAATCATCTGTTTTCTCCTATCATCGTCATACATTCAATCATCTTTTTTCCTCTATCGTCATACATTCAATCATCTTTTTTCCCCTATCATCGTCATACATTCAATCATCTTTTTTCTCCTATCATCATCATACATTCAATCATCTTTTTTCTCCTATCATCGTCATACATTCAATCATCTTTTTTCTCCTATCATCGTCATACATTCAATCATCTTTTTTCCTCTATCGTCGTCATACATTCAATCATCTTTTTTCCCCTATCATCGTCATACATTCAATCATCTTTTTCTCTTATCGTCATACAATCTTTTTTTATCCTCATATATTCAATCACCTTTATCTTCTATTATATGCAGCACTTTCAACTCTAAATAAACGCTTTTTATAAATTAAACGAGACATTTAAATCGAAAAAAAAATAAAATCTTCATTCTGTTTAAAACGAACGTCCCATATTCCCCAGAGGTGATATCAAACTTTTAAAGTGTAAAAAACTGTTTTGAAGCTTTTAAAATAAGGGATGAAAATAATGAAACCGATAGCTCTGCATTTAATTAGTTAATAACTAGGGAGAAAGAGCTGCTAAAAAGAATTCATGGGGGAGGTTAAAAAAATTCTATTCAGCAATATATTTTATTAAATAGACAGATAATTTCGAAGTTAACATTATCAACGGGTTTAGCTCTGTAATCGAATCTTAAAATTACCCCTATTTTTACAGTTGGGTTGTTTTACCTCTGAGCGGCACTTTTTTGCACACCATGGGCTAAATGGCCAGGTCACATGGACCCCGAAGTCACAGAGAAGATTGGGGGAGGGGACGGTTTTGGGAGGGGACCCACTGGAACAGCTGTTGGGAGACAGATGGTAGCCTCCCGTCAAGGCCATCCAGCGTGTTCTTTAACGCGCACAGGTTAAGGCTCTCCCGCACACGAGGCTACGGCTAAACGTCTCACCCGACGGACGGCGGCCTTTCCAAGCCCATCGGTGTCCCCTACTGACCGTGGGCAGGGCGGGAAATTTTGCGGAGATAGATCTCAAAACTGACCCAGCTGTGACTCGAACCTGGGAACTGAAGATTACGAGCCTGGAATGCTACCGACTAAGCGCCACTCCCCCCGAAGGCTCAGAGAAATTTGGGGGAGGGGACCTACTGGAACAGCTGTTGGGAGACAGATGGTAGCCTCCCGTCAAGGCCATCCAGCGTGTTCTTTAACGTGCACAGGGTATGGCTCTCCCGCACACGGGGCCACGGCTTAACATCCCATCCGACGGACGGCGGCCTTTCGAAGCCCATAGGTGTCCCCTATTGACGGTGGGCAGAGGGGGGAATTTTGCGGAGAAAAATCTCAACGCTGACAGATTGAACGCTGACAGAACTACAGATTGCGAGCCTGCCGCGCTACCGACTGAGCCACCCCCGCTCCAATTTTTACGGTAAAATAGATTGGATCACAAGAAGAATTTGTGGGATTTTCAACGGATATTGAGATGGCGCATAAAGTTAAAAAAAATAATTATCCAATCACTTATTATTCTTCACAAACTTAAAATGGACCATGCATCGCCAGAAGGAAAATTTCTTCACAATGTACTCAAAACACATGAAAAAAAATGGGAGGGGTCAATATTCGTCTACGAAATTTGTTCTTTTATCAACAAATAAGAACACCAAGAAGTGGTGCCGGTACGAGAGTAGGTCGTAATGAGAACAGCACTTTGGAAAGGGAATTCCAAGTGTGTGTGGGGGGGGGGGGGATTTTGTCATGCATGACGCCATCAGTCGCTTTTGATGCCGTTTAACGGCACCTTCCTCTTAAAGTCGTTTCCTCAAATGAAAAATAAATTCTGTTCCGAGATGATGGCATCTCTACATCTGAGGTGAATTTTAAAAAAACAAAATGAAAAATTATATTTATAGATGTAAGCAGAGATATAAAAAATTAAAAAATATTAAGAGCAGTGGAATTGATCGTTGTAATCTGATCTTATATAGAATATATTTAGGAATACGGTGTTATCCTTCCACAGCCTGGTACAGGCTACTGCAAACAGGTTTATATCATAAATTGCAAAAACAAATGTGGCTTCATGTGGAGAATGCATTTTTTTTGCAAATGGTAATGGCAATCGTCTGCCTACAACCGAATTATACAAAAACAAAGCAGGTTTCATTCAAATACCGGGGCGGGGGTGGCTCAGTCGGTAGCGCGCCAGGCTCGTAAACTGTAGTTCTCAGGTTCGAGTCCCAGCTGGGTCAGCGTTGAGATTTATCTCCGTAAAACTCACCGCCCTGCCCACGGTCAGTAGGGGACACCGATGGTCTTGGAAAGACCGCCGTCCGTCGGATGGGACGTTAAGCCGTGGCCCCGTGTGCGGAAGAGCCATACCCTGTGCACGTTAGAGAACACGCTGGATGGCCTTGACGGGAGGCTACCATCTGTCACCCAATAGCTGTTCCAGTGGGTCCCCACCCCCAACATTCTCTGAGCCTTCGGGGTCCATGTAACCTGGCTATTTAGCCCATGGTGTGCAAAAAAGTGCCACTCAGAGGTAAAACAACCAACCAATTCAAATACCGAAACGATGGCTGTTAAGCGCGATTTGAAAAGGACCCCAAATTTATAAATCTTGAAGATTAAAGTGCTAGCGGATTGCTGATAAGTGTACCAATCGGAATTTCATTTATGTAAATGATCTAATTTTGAGACTTTTGAAGTGCTGTAGTATCTTATCCAGACCCAGGAAGAATTTTTTTTTTTCCTGGGAAGTAATTTTCATGAATGAGAAAAAACCAGAGCGTCGTTCAGATAGATTATTTTCCAGAAAATATTCTACTTCAAATAGTGCAATATATACACTGAAGTGCCATTGAAATAGGGATAGGAGACTATCCAAATTCAGTACCGCAAGTCCCGTATTTGCGCGCATGTGTGGCTGAAACTCTGGTCATATATAACTCTCAGCTTTGGCTTCCACAAGCATTCGTCGTGAGAAGCGTAATGGGAAAGGCGCGTGATTTAGATGCATTTGACAGAGGGCAGATCGTAGGTGCCCGACGGATGAGGACACTCGATCTTCGAAATTGTCAACGAACTTGGATTTTATCATATGACAGTTTCAAGAGTGTTCCGGGAATATGAAAATTCCGGCAAAAAAAAAAAAACAGTCTTGAATGATCGTGGGCTTCGCCCTCTGACCGGCATCGTACAGACTGATAGGGGCCAGACATTTGAAATAACCTCCCATTTGAACGCGGGTTCCAGCTGGGAAGTCAGTGTATGGGCTGTGTAACGCTCACTTCGTCTCCACTTCGGGAGCCACCGAGCTGCGAGAGTTCCACTTCTAACGGAACGACACCGGGCTCAATGAAAGCTGGGCTAAAGAACATCGAAACTAGACAATCGAAAATTGCCAACGGATAGCCTGGAGTGATGAATCCCGATTTAAACTTCATCACGCTGATTGTAGATTGAGGGTATTGGCGCCAACCCCATGAAGCCATGGATCCTGCATGTCAGGTCGGAACAGTACAAGATGGCGGTGGGCTCAGTGATGGCCTGGGGTGTTTCAGTTGCACGTCTGTAGGATCTTTGGTACGTATACAGACGACTCTCAATGCATCCCGGTAAATAGAACTCGTGGCTGACCATTTTCACCCATTTATGGCCATTATGCATCCCAATGGATATGGCGTCTACCAGCAAGACAACTGTTCATCTCACAGGTCCAGTTCAGGGCACCAAGGTCTCGGAGAAGGTTGGTGGAGAGATTTGGCGACATGCATCCATCCATTTCAGGAGCATTCTGCTGACTTTGAAATAATGAATTGGCCACCTAGAAGCCTAGATTTAAATCCCATAAAATTTCTTCGGGATACCGTCGAGCAGAGTGTTCGGGCCCGTGTCCCATCAGCGACGACCTTGAGAGAAAAATTGTGGACAGCTCTGGAGGATGCATAAGTCGCCATACCTGTGGAACATTTACGCAAGCTTCTAGAGTCCTTGCCTCGTCGTGTGGCGGCCGTTATCAGGGCCCGATGGGGTTCAACACGATACTAGATTGCTATCCCTAATTCAGTGGCACTTCAGTGTAGTCTTCTAATAACATATTTAGAAAACGTTACAAAATACGAGAAATATATATATTTTTTTTTTCTAGCTATTAAATTTATTCGGTAGGGGGGGGGGGGGCTATCTCCCTCCCAAGATCTATTCCTGGTGTTATCAATTAGTCTACTGGTAGTATTTAGTAAAACTAATGACTGATTTTTCTTTCAAACATACAACAAAACAAAAAATATTATATATGTTCAGTTGGGTTGGGTTGTTTTACCTCTGAGAGGCACTTTTTTGCACACAATGGGCTAAATGGCCAGGTCACATGGACCCCGAAGGCTCAGAGAAGGTTGGGGGAGGGGACCCACTGGAACAGCTGTTGGGAGACAGATGGTAGCCTCCCGTCAAGGCCATCCAGCGTGTTCTTTAACGTGCACAGGGTATGGCTCTCCCACACACGGGGCCACGGCTTAACGTCCCATCCGACGGACGGCGGCCTTTCCAAGCCCATCGGTGTCCCCTACTGACCGTGGGCAGGGCGGGAAATTTTGCGGAGATAAATCTCAACGCTGACCCAGCTGGGACTCGAACCTGGGAACTGCAGATTACGAGCCTGGCGCGCTACCGACTGAGCCACCCCCGCCCCTATATGTTCAGTTAAAACACTGACTTATTCCTATTTATAGTTATATATATCACCGTCCGAGGACCGATACCTGTGCATAGAAAATAATTCTAATAATCGTACGATCCTATTATTATGTACATTCATGGATACAGCAAGATACGACTGCTTCTCATGGCATATTCTTCTTACTTACTTAAAAACTTCTGAACTGCACACACAATGACTTGTTATAGGATTAGATAAAGAGAAACTTTTTTCTATTTTTTCCATTTTCTTAAATTGGGATTATAATTTTGAGTCAAAGATGATACTAAAAAAAACTTGTTCCCACCTATCTAAAATTTGTGAAACCCTAATATACAGGATAAGGTTGGGTTGTTTTACCTATAAGCGGCACTTTTTGCACACCATGGGCTAAATGGCCAGGTCACAAGCACCCCGAAGGCTCAGGGAAGGTTGGGGGAGGAGACCCACTGAAACAGCTGTTGGGAGACAGATGGTAGCTTCCCGTCAAGGCCATCCAGCGTGTTCTTTAACATTGGGTTGTTTTACCTCTGAGCGGCATTTTTTTGCACACCATGGACTAAATGGCCAGGTCACAACCACCCCGAAGGCTCAGAAAAGGTTGGGGGAGGGGACCCACTGAAACAGCTGTTGGGAGACAGATGGTAGCCTCCCTTCAAGGCCATCCAGCGTGTTCTTTAACGTGCACAGAGTATGGCTCTCTCCCGCACATAGGACAACGGCTTAAAGTCTCATCCGACGGACGGCGGCTGCCTTTCCAAGGCCATCGGTGTCCCCTACTGACCGTGGGCAAGCTGGGGAATTTTACGGAAATAATGAGCGCGCTTGGCTGCTGATCTAAGGTACCTGTGTTTGAGCACTGGATAAGGCATGGATGTTCGTGTTGTTTTCTGCTGAGGTGCTGCCATCCTCTCAGATCTTCTACTCTGACATATAAACTGAGAGGCTCCTGTCAGACCTCTGTGGCAAGCAGTTGCTTGAGGGGGGGGGGGGTATTATTATTAATGGAATCACTGGAGTGGGGAGATTTGAATTTCCCGAAATCCTACATAGACTTAACATTGTTGGTTAAAAACTCTCTCACAAATTTAGAATTAGCAGTTATTCAAAATCACGTGGGTAGTGCCATCTACTATACACTTCTAAAAAAGGTTGTGTTGTACCTCTGAGCGGCACTTTTTTGCACACCATGGGCTAAATGGCCAGGTCACAAGCACTCCGAAGGCTCAGAGAAAGTTGGGGGAGGGGACCCATTGGAACAGCTGTTGGGAGACAGATGTTAACCCCCCGTCAAGGCCATCCAGCGTGTTCTTTAACGTGCACAAGTTATGGTTCTTCCGTACACGGAGCCACGGCTTAACGTCCCATCCGACGGACGGCGGCCTTTTAAAGCCCATCGGTAGCAAACCTTGGTTAATCTGCCAGTGCTTAATAATGCTAATAAGATTTGAAATCAACATTCACAGCTAACAGAATTTATGCATTTTTTTTACTTCAGTAAGAGAATGCTTAAAAATCTCCTTTCTGATACATAACACAAAACACTCCCAAAGTTTTGCAATCGTGTCAGAATGAGTGAAAAACTGACCCAAAAGATTTTTTTTCGAAAACGTAGCATCCAGTGATTAAGGGGGTTCTGACAAATGGGTGTTATTACTCCTAGGTGTCAAAGGTGATCAAGCTTGTTTCAAAACCATAATGAAAGTGAAAGCAACACTGAGAAAGGTTGTATATTGCGGTCATGGCAAACGTTGATGAAACCCACCACACATCTCCGAAACCAATGCTACATACAAGGCCTACTTTAAAACCTGTTTCCAAGAATATTTCGGTTGCACAAAGCGTTACTTCTTAAAATAATTCCAGAGACGATACCAAATACCTCAAGCCATTCACAAACGCGCATTCTCTAATAAATCAAAATAAATTATCTTTATATTGAATTTGATTAATACGGAATTGAGGGTAAATACCTATTGGTTTTAGTTATTTGAGAATGTCCACAGATAAATGCCATTTCAATAGATTTTTATGAATTATTCTTGCAAAATAGTGTACTATACGTTGGGTTACCTCTGAGCGGCACTTTTTTGCACACCATGGGATAAATGGTGAGGTCACATGGACCCCGAAGGCTCAGAGAAGGTTGGAAGAGGGGACCCATTGGAACAGCTGTTGTGAGACAGAAGGTAGCCTCCCGTCAAGGCCATCTAGCGTGTTCTTTAACATGCACAGGGTATGGCTCTCGCGCACACGTGGCCACGGCTTAACGTCCCATCCGTCGGACGGCGGTCTTTGCAAGCCCATCGGTGTCTCCTACTGACCGTGGGCACGGCGAGGAATTTTGCGGAGATAAATCTCAACGCTGACCCAGCTGGGATCATTAATACTGAATTTAGGGTAAATACCTATTGGTTTTAGTTATTTGAGAATGTCCACAGAAAAATGCCATTACAATATTTCTTTATGAATTATTCTCACAAAATAGTGTACTATAAGGGCCTGTTGTAAGAGATAAACAATAACTAAATTTCCATTGTTATTGATCGAACTGTCCTAGAACACGTATACTTTTCAAAAATTTAGAGCACACTTATTTCAATGATTGTACTGCATAATTGTTAAAGATATTTTCAACGCACAATTTATTCAGTCGTAGCTTATGTAAATGCATTTTTCTTTATATTACTGTAATTTTTGACAAATTTTCATAATAGGGTGTTCAAACGATTTGCTATTACCATTGAAATGTTAAAAATGTATGTTTGTGCTGCATATATATCAAACCACTTAAATGCTTATTCTGTTCCTTGAACAGCATTTCTGTATTCTGAGCCATTTTAAATCTTATCAAGCAGATATTCTGTACATAGACTCATTACGGTCTTCACAACACACGTGTACATTTTGGGTACATTCAGAATACAAGGTCCTATTCCAGGGCTTTTTTTTTCCCATACACAGTTGAAAGACTGAGAAATAAAGAACCAAAGGACACTTATGAATGGTCAGAGTATCTGCACAAAATATTTTTATTAAATATCTTTTGCGTAATAATGTGATATTATATTTAGAAGATTCAAGATTTTTGAATAAAGTTTTGTAAAAAAAAAATCATTTTCTTAATTACTGACTGCAAGTTGCATTAAACCAAAAAATCATGGCTAGTTTCAGGAGGCTTAATCTGATAGTCCAGTGGTTCTCAAACATGGGCATTACGACGCCTTAGAATTGTAATAAATTTATGCGACCTCCTAATATTGTAGTAAATTTATGCGACCTCCTAGAATTGCAGTAAATTTATGCGACCTCCTAGAATTGCAGTAAATTTATGCGACCTCCTAGAATTGCAGTAAATTTATGCGACCTCCTAGAATTGTATTAAATTGATGCGACCTCCTAGAATTGCAATAAATTGATGCGACCTCCTAGAATTGTAATAAATTTATGCGACTCCTAGAATTGTAATAAATTTATTCGACCTCCTAGAATTGTAGTAAATTTATGCGACCTCCTAGAATTGTAGTAAATTTATGCGACCTCCTAGAATTGTAGTAAATTTATGCGACCTCCTAGAATTGCAGTAAATTGATGCGACCTCCTAGAATTGTAATAAATTTATGCGACCTCCTAGAATTGTAATAAATTGATGCGAATTCCTAGAATTGTAAGAAATTTATGCGACCTCCTAGAACTGTAATAAATTGATGCGACCTCCTAGAACTGTAATAAATTGATGCGACCTCCTAGAACTGTAATAAATTTATGCGATCTCCTAGAATTGTAATAATTTTACGCGGGCCCCCTATTATCGTACATAAAATCATGCGACCCCTTCGTGCAATAAATGATCTATACGTTGACAAAATTTTCACATAAAAGTATCAGAACTTTGCGACTCCTTTCCGAACTGTTCTCGATTCCCCTTGACTCACCAACTCATAAATAATTTATTGCTCTCAAACTATAACTCCTGTTATAAGAATAAACCAGATCTAGAAAAAATAGAGGACGGGGAGGATGAAGAAACTGGATTTTTATTGCAGTATTTCCCTCCGTTTGAGAGATCTTTAAAAATTTCATTGAAAAATGCGTGAAATATGCACAGGTTTAATATTTTTTTTGCCTCCATTACTTTTGCTAACATTCTCAAAGGGAAGGAGAGGATCATGGTCTCTCCCCCCCCCCCCCTAGATCTGGACCTGAATGTTATATTTTCAAACAAACAAGCCTGGTGTAAAAAAATATAAAGAGGGTGCGGTAAATGGGTTGGGTTGTTTTACCTCTGAGCGGCACTTTTTTGCACACCATGGGCTAAATGGCCAGGTCACATGGACCCCGAAGGCTCAGAGAAGGTTGGGGGAGGGGACCCACTGGAACAGCTGTTGGGAGACAGATGGTAGCCTCCCGTCAAGGCCATCCAGCGTGTTCTTTAACGTGCACAGGGTATGTCTCTCCCGCACACGGGGCCACGGCTTAACGTCCCATCCGACGGACGGCGGCCTTTCCAAGCCCATCGGTGTCCCCTACTGACCGTGGGCAGGGCGGGGAATTTTGCGGAGATAAATCTCAACGCTGACCCAGCTGGGACTCGAACCTGGGAACTGCAGATTGCGAGCCTGGCGCGCTACCGACTAAGCCACCCCTGCCCCGGGTGCGGTAAAGAAATGCAATCAGGCCGAAAAAAGACAAGAAACTGGATTTCCATTGTAGTGTAATATTTTCCCTTTCGTTTCATTGATTTAAAAAAAAATCTCAAAAAATTCGTGATGCACATATTTATAATGTTTGGCCTCCTTAGTAGCATTCTCAAAGGGAGAGGGAGACATGCCCTCCTAAATCCGGCCCTGCATATAAACAACCCTCTGTAGAACATTATCAAACACTCGTTAGAGCTGAACGAATACATTCCTTGATTGCAATTTTTTGTGCACTTCCTATCCACTGATGCTTTTGGTTTTGACACTTGCTTTTTGGTGGGGTTGTTTTACCTCTGAGCGGCACTTTTTTGCACACCATGGGCTAAATGGCCAGGTCATATGGACCCCGAAGGCTCAGAGAAGGTTGGGGGAGGTGACCCATTGGAGCAGATGTTGGGAGACAGATGGTAGCATCCCGTCAAGTCCATCCAGCGTGTTTAAAGTCCACAGGGTACGGCTCTCCCGCACACGGGGCCACGGCTTAACGTCCCATCCGACGGACGGTGACCATTCCAAGCCTATCGGTATCCCCTACTGACCGTGGGTAGGGCAGGGAGTTTTGCGGAGATAAATCTCAACGCTGACCCAGCTGGGACTCGAACCTGGGAACTACAGATTACGAGCCTGGCGCGCTACCGACTGAGCCACCCCTGCCTTTTGGTTAGTTTGTCGGTTTGTGGATTTGGCGAAACGTTGTTCCACCATATCTTTCGAACCCGATGGAGAAACAATGATTTATATGTGAAATGAAAGCTTGTGACGCGGGCATAGACTGTAAAAATTGACCCTCCATGCTTTCTTCTCCTCTAAAAAATGGAAAATGTGAGTCGTTCTACTATATCTTCCAAACGAGAGGGGCCTACAATTACAAGTTAGGTGCCAAATGAAAAATCATGTCATTGCCATCATAAAACTCCCCCTTGATAAAAGGGAAGGAGGATGTTCGCGGGGTTCCACTTTAACGAGTCATATCGCAAAGTTTCTGATGTCTCCAATGTCATGGGCTCCCTCAAACACGACTCCAAAAGGGAGGAAAAAGGTAGTCGATGTTTGAGTGATTTAAGATGATATATGAAAGTTTTTAAAGGTATTTCTAGTGACAAAAAAATTATAATTAAAATTTTAAAAATACCTATCTTCCTATAGAGCCCTAAAAAGTAGAAAATAAACCTAAAGCATATCGATAGTGAATCGGTCACTGAGTTCGTATTCACTTCGTATATACCTACTCGACAAGACGGAGTCGGCAGTCTTGCCGAGTAGGTAAATCGACAAGACTGCCAGCGCCCTACATGTTTCCTCCTTTTCGTGAAATAGCTTAATAGTGTTAACATTTTTAGGGGGGAAGAAAGCACGGGGGTCGATTTTTTACAGCTTATTAGACTCTCCGCGTCATAAACATTCATTTGGCACATAAATCATTAAGTTTTACCATCACGTTCGAAAGATATGGTGGAAAAACGTTTTGTCAAATCCACAAACCGTCAAATGTCAAAGCCAAAAGCAATAGGATTTGGGTTGTTTTACCTCTGAGCGGCACTTTTTTGCCCACCATGGGCTAAATGGCCAGGTCACATGGACCCCGAAGGCTCAGAGAAGGTTGGGGGAGAGGACCAACTGGAACAGCTGTTGGGAGACAGATGGTAGCATCCCGTCAAGGCCATCCAGTGTGTTCTTTAACGTGCACGGGGTGTGGCTCTCCCGTACACGGGGCCACGGCTTAACGTCCCATCCGACGGACGGCGGCCTTTCCATCGGTGTCCCCTACTGACCGTGGGCAGGGCGGGGAATTTTGCGGAGATAAATCTCAACGCTGATCCAGCTGGGACTCGAACCTGGGAACTACAGATTACGAGCCTGGCGCGCTACCGACCGAGCCATCCCCGCTCCCAAAAGCAATAGGAAGATAGGTAATAACACTGGCCACATTCGCTGCTGCCCAATTCATCGACGGACAAATATTTAAGTGCAAATAGGACAATAATATTAGTTATGTTTTAGAGATAAGTGATTAATGTGGAGGTCAAGCTTTCATTACTTTCAAATTTGTCATTCTTTCATTGGAATCTTTCTCAAAAATGTTTATATTTTCATCCTTTAAAGTGAGGCTCTCCTTGACGATGTGACCCCGGCCGTTATGTTAATCCGGCCCTGTTCCCCTGATCCCCCACCATTGCAACTTCCTGAACCAGTGGCGCATCCAGAGGGGGGAGGGCAAGTGTCCCTGGCACCCCCCAAAGAAAATGAAAAAAAAAAAAAACACTGGAAAATTTTCCAAAAATCTTTTTTTAATTAAAATTCATTTTTTATATTTATGTTATGTCGTGTCTTCTATTTCTATACTACTTATGAATTAACGGTCACATAAGGTGGGAATACCCTATAGCTCACGGGAATCACGGATTGGATTGTTTCACCTCTGAGCGGCACTTTTTTGCACACCATGGGCTAAATGGCCAGGCCACAAGGACCCCGAAGGCTCAGAGAAGGTTGGGCGAGGGGACCCACTGGAACAGCTGTTGGGAGACAGATGGTAGCCTCCCGTCAAGGCCATCAAGCGTGTTCTTTAACGTGCACAGGGTATGGCTCTCCCGCACACGGGGCCACGGCTTATCGTCCCATCCGACGGACGGCGGCCTTTTCAAGCCCATCGGTGTTCCCTACTGACCGTGGGCAGGGCGGGGAAATTTTGCTGAGATAAATCTCAACGCTGACCCAGCTGGGACTCGAACCTGGGAACTACAGATTACGAGCCTGGCGCGCTACCGACTGAGCCACCCCCGCCCCGGGGAATTACGGCCGTTGTGAAGACAAGTCATTTGCCCGAGCCCGGCCAGAAGGCGCCTCGGTTCCCTCCAAGATTAAATCCTGAGTGCGCCACTGTCCTGAACATTATGTATTTTGAAAATAAAATAAAAACCAGTGATACATTTTGCATCAATGCTTAATAGTTCCGAAAGGTCTGAAAAACATAAAAATGCAAAATAATTTTTGAAACGTATTCATTTGGGTGGTTGCCACCCCCCAACCCTTAAATACCTCGTTGGAAGTGGCCCCTTCCTGAAAGTTTCTCATATCCTCTTAAAACCAGATATACCTTAAGGAGTCTTTCCGTTTCAAATGTAACACGTGACACTTGTGAAGCACGCAGACTGGCATTTGTAAACAAAACAGGCAGAGTTCCGAGGCTCGTGACCATAACTGGCAACCAAACCGAATATATTCCAAAGTTCAGTACCCATATTTGACAACAAATTGTTAAAATCAGCTCAGACCGCAGACCTATCTATGCCTGCAGTGAGATTTTCTCCGATAAACCCCCACTCTGTCTTCGGAGAGAAAAGCAACAGCGAGAGGCTAGTAAAGGCCGCCGTCCGTTGGATGGGACGTTGCGCCGTATGCGGGAGAGCCATACCCAGTGCATGTTAAAGAACATGCTAGATGGCCTTGACCGGAGGCTACCATCTATCTCCTAACAGTTCACCAGTGGTCCACCTTCTCGGAGTCCTCAGAATCCTTGTAACCTGGCCACATTGTGTGCAAAAAAAGGGGCCACACAAAGATTAAACAATTCAGGAAAAAAAAAATCAACAAAAGTGAAAGTACCTAATCTGCAATAAAGGGTTTCGGCAAATAATGGTCGGATTTCGGGAAGCACTGTTTCCAAAATACAGAAAAGGCATTAAATTGAATGTTGTATCTCTACATTCCCTTACTCGAACAATTTCACGAGGGACGCCAGAAGATGGCCCTAGCCTTCACACCAACCCCCCCCCCCCCACACACACACACACACACACACATACACACACACTAATGTTCTTAATGTATTTCCTGACAGATGAATTGTCAGGTGTTATTTAATTCTATGGTCACCAAGGAACACTGCCATCGTACATAACGAGTTGGGTTGTTTTTACCTCTGAGCGGCACTTTTTTGCACACCGTGGGCTAAATGGCCAGATCACAAGGACCCCGAATGCTCAGACAAGGTTGGGGGAGGCGACCCACTGGAACAGCTGTTGGGAGACAGATGGTGCCTCCTGTCAAGGCCATCCAGCGTGTTCATTAACGTGCACTTGGTATGGATCTCCCGCACAAGGCGCCACGGCTTAACGTCCCATCCGACGGATGTCGGCCTTTCCAAGCCGATCGGTGTGTCCCCTACTGATCATGGGCAGGACGGGGAATTGTTGCGGACTTACATAACGGAGCAGCCGGTAATTTAAGCTTGGTAACGTTTAAACTATAAGGTTACAGTTAAACTTCTGTCCCTGTGTGACTGATTGTACCAGTCCTTTGAAAATAAAAAAAATAAATACCCCCTCAAGCAGCTGCTTGCCACAGAGGTCTGACAGGAGCGTGTCAGTTTATATGCCATAGTAGAAGGTCTGTGAGGATTGCAGGACCTCAGCAGAAAAACGACACATACATCCATGCCTTACCCGGGGCTCGAACCCAGATCCCTTAGATCAGTAGCCAAGCGCGCTAACCACTCGGCCATGGGACGGCTAGTCCTTTAAAGCTCCTTTTAAGCTAGACCTTTAAAGCTGTCCTTTTAAGCTCAGACTCGAGGGTTCGTGGAAATCAGCTACACTTCTTTCAACAAAAATCTGGCCGTTTGCCTATGATTTTCCACGATATTTGGATTCCAAACCACATCCAAAGGAATTTGCCATTCAGAATCTATCTACTTGTCAACGCAAGATTCCCTTTTTCTTTCTCGTTGCATTGGTCTTTACAGCTGAAAATGTGAAGCTTTCTCAGGCTACCTTAGCGTTCACATTGATGGTAGTCAGACTAATCCGATGTCACGGTTTTTTAGCGATTGGAGGACCATCAGGTGTGACGATTGCTGACAAGGAAGTTCACGACCAAATCTGTCTTTGGCGAAGTGATCTCAATCGGTCTGAATTGCTTTGCGCCGTGTCGGCTTTAGAGCGTAAAGTCAGCTCTGTCAGTAGAATTGCGGAAATGGCGCTGCTTCTAAATTACTTTATATATAAGGATCCATACGTCCCGGTTTTTAGAGCTGTCCATGAAAAACATTCCGGGTTTTTTTTTTTACGACTATAGAATCTGCCCCCGATCTACATTCGCTCAAAAAATATCCGAACACTACAATTCTGTAATCAACCATGTTCTATCGTCTCTGAGACTTCGGATCTAGATTATTTTAGAAACAGAGTTGGGTTGTTTTACCTCTGATCGGCACTTTTTTGCACACCATGGGCTAAATGGCCAGGTCACAAGGACCCCGTAGACTCAGAGAAAGTTGGGGGAGGGGACCCACTGGAACAGCTGTTAGGAGACAGATGGTAGCCTCCCGTCAAGGCCATCCAGTTCTTTAACGTGCACAGGGTATGGCTCTCCCACACACGGGGCCACGGCTTAACGTCCCATCCGACGGACGGCGGCCTTTCCAAGCCCATCGGTGTCCCCTACTGACCGTGGGCAGGGCAGGGAATCTTGCGGAGATAAATCTCAACGCTGACCCAGCTGGGACTCGAACCTGGGAACTACAGATTACGAGCCTGGCGCGCTACCGACTGAGCCACCCCCGCCCCTTTTAGAAACAGAGCTTTCTGAAATACGACCATTATTTGCCGAACACCCTTTATAGCAGATTAGGTACTTTCACTTTTGTTTTGTTTTTTTCTGAATTGTTTAATCTTTGTCTCATACAGGGTATGGCTCTCCGAACCGAAGTCTCAGAGATGACAGAACATGGTTGATTACAGAATTCAGAAAAAATATCTACCAACGATTTTTTTTAGAAATTAGTGATCAGGCAACCTTGGAGTACAGTACACGAAAGTTGCCAGATCACTAATTTCTAAAAAAAAAAGGTTGCCAGATATTTTCGGATATTTTTTCAGCGACTGTACATGGATTAAATTAAGACGTGTTTGGAGTAACTGTCGCTATATTTACGTTTGTTTGCAATTTATATGGAAGCTTCTTTGTGGAAAAAACTGTTTGCACTGACCACTCGCTCGGGGCGGCCGAAAGTACTGAGGACTTTCAAAACGTTCTTGATACGTGTGATTTACACTCGTTCCTGCGACTTTAGAAAGCTACGACTTATTTGAAAGCTTGTCTAAACTTATTACCTGTTAAAAACAAAGGCTTGGGTTGGGTTGTTTTACCTCTGAACGGCACTTTTTTGCACACCATGGGCTAAATGGCCAGGTCACATGGACCCCGAAGGCTCAGAGAAGGTTGGGGGAGGGGACCCACTGGAACAACTGTTCGGAGACAGATGGTAGCCTCCCGTCAAGGCCAACCAGCGCGTTCTTTAAAATTTGCGGAGATAAATCTCAATACTGACCCAGCTGGGACCCGAACCTTGGAACTTCAGATTACGAACCTGGTGCGCTACCAACTGAGCCACCCCCGCCCCAAAAACAAAGGCCATATCATCATTTCTGTCTTTGCTAACTGTCACGTAAAGTTCGGTCTGCGAAATCTGTGCGTTGTTATTATTATTTAGATATATATTATATTATTATTTGAATATTCTATAGAACGTACCAAAGAGAAGGAAATATTTTTCATTTTCACAAAGAAGCAGCGTGGGACAGACGCAAAAAAAATTCATTCCGATTTATCACAAGTATATGGGGATCGTGCTTGTTGTTCATATGGCTCTGTTATGGGATGGATGCGCAAATTCAGAGAAGGACGAAAGAGCTTCAAAGAACTCTCTCGTATAGGAAGACTGAAAAAGTCTCAACGAGAGAACTATCGCTGCTGCTCGTGAACCCAATAGGGAAAATCCATACATCATCATCATCCTCAAGCAGCTATGGGCTACGGAAGTCCAACCAGACCGTGCAGTTTAATTCTCCAAGCACATCTGTCCTGAGCTACATCTGCTGCATGTGCCAGCTGCACACCAATTCTAACAAGGTCCTGTTTGACATTGTCTGCCCACCGCATCCTAGGTCTCCCCTTCTTTCTGAGGCCTTTAGGCACACTGTTCATAACCCTATTCGCCAATCTATAATTATTCATACGGGCAACATGACCAAACCAGCGGAGTCTCTCTCTGCACAACATGCTGCTTAAAGGAGGTTGCAAACTCCTTTGCCTAACCTCATCATTAGTTACAAAGTTGAACCACCTAATGCCCAAGATACTACGTAAGCATCTGGAATCAAAATCATCCAGTTTCCTGTTATCTTGTTTACACAGCGTCCACGTTTCACTACCATAACTAACCCTAGAAAGAACCAAACTATTATACAGCCTAATTTTAGTCTTTAGGTGTATACGCCTATTTCTCCACACTCTCCACAGATTCTTATAAGTCCCGGCAGCAATCCCTATTCGTCTGTTAATCTCATGCCGCACATCACCATTATCTGTTACATAGCTCCCAAGATAATTAAACTGTGACACCTGCTCAAGATTGCAACCATTCAGATTAACTGAATTACAGCCTGCCTGACCAATTTTCATCACTTTAGTTTTCTCTCTATTTATAACCAAACCTACTCTACTACCAGTTTCATCAATAGCTCGAAAGAAAGAGTTCATCTCATCAACTTCATTTGCCAAAAAAGCTAAATCATCAGCATAATCTACATCAGAAAATTTCGTATCTCCAGTCCATTTACGGCCAAAATCTTTTCCTTGAAGTGAAATTTGCATAACATAATCAATAACCAAACTAAAGAGAAAAGGACACAAAATGCACCCTTATCGAACACCAGAAGTAATGCTAAACCAATTGCTACAAGCCTTACCAACCCTCACACACGACTCAGTGTTATTATAGAGAGCTTTCATTATGTTAACTAACTTGTCTGGTATACCATATGATTTCACAATCAACCACAAATTAGGACCATCAAGAGAGTCGAAAGCCTTTTTGAAATCAACAAAGCTAGCAACCAAAGGTTTCTGAAACTCTAAACATTTCTCGAGAATCTGCCTAAGTGAAAATATCTGATCCACACATCCCCTACCACTTCTGAATCCACATTGCTCATCACGCAATTGACTGTCATCACCATTCAAGTATAAGGTTTTAGGTTAATATATCGATTGACAGTGTAGAAACATATTCATCAACATTTAAAGTTTCGAAAGATCTGTGCTAAATGGGTACCCCACAAACTGACAGAACAGCAAAAAAGGGCTAGAGTCGAGTCGCGCAAGGCGATGCTGGAAATGTTTGAACCTTGTGGCCCCAAACGGTTAACAGATATTGTCAAAGTTGATGAAACGTGGTTATATTACTAAACAACTCCCAGAATGATCGACAACTATGTTTGGGTTGCAGAAGATGAACAGCGACCCAAATCCTCCATAGCAAGACTTTCCTCAAGGAAGAGAATGATCAATTTTTTTTAAATCCCATGGAGTGTGTAGCCGTGGACACCTTACCTGAAAAGGGCGGGGGTGGCTCAGTCGATAGCGCGCCAGGCTCGTAATCTGTAGTTCCCAGGTTCGAATCCCAGCTGATCTTCAGCCTTGATATTTATCTCCGCAAACATTCCCCGCTCTGCCCACGGTCAGTAGGGGACACAGATGGGCTTGGAAAGGCCGCCGTTCATCGAATGTGACGTTAAACCGTGGCCCCGTGTGCGGGAGAGCCATACCCTGTGGACTTGGATGGCCTTGACGGGAGGCTACCATTTGTTTCCCAACAGCTGTTCCAGTGGGTCCCCTCCTCCAACCTTCTCTGAGCCTTCGGGGTCCATGTGACCTGGCCATTTAGCCCATGGTGTGCAAAAAAGTGCCGCTCAGAGGTAAAGCAACCCAACACAATCTTACCTGAAAAATGACTATAATGGCCAATACTACACCAATATTGTTTTGCACAAAATGGTTAAGGAGATTGTCAGAAGGTGTTTACGTGGGATCACAAATCTTTAAGAATCAGCGTGGATCCCGAGCAATATTTTAAAAGGTATCTAATGCAGTGTAGATAGCACGTAGCTGGGTGGTCACATGGATCAACAGAAGACTGTACAGATATTTACAACATATTTATTGTTCACAATATTATGTACTAAATTTACCTTGACTCTCCACCAGAGCCTCGTACTGCACTACAAATGTGGCCGAACAATGGCCCGGCTGGATACTTTTTCCGCCTCCGACTATGCCGCGACAGAGCCAGCTTCTCTGTCCACTTGCTGTTTGCGCTCACGGACGAAGGAGTCTAAATCTCGCTCCTTCTCTCCAGCGCTGTCACGTAGTGTCCTTAGTTCAACATGGGCCAAAAGTGCTGGTCATCGCTACCTGCCAAGGAAGCAGATTGATAACCCCTGTGAACCCTCCCACATCCGTCAGCAAGTCACTTTGGTTTTTCCTGGCTCTTGGAGGAGCTAACGGTCATCTGCCCGTTACAGAGGTGAAGGAGCAGCGTCCAAGAACAGGCGTGTCAAGGGTTCTCCTTCATGACAGGGCTCACAAAACCCCGCAATTTACAGCTATCCCATCCTGCACCATGTTTGATTGTTTCCAAAATTTAAAAAGGAACTTACTGGGAAGCCTTTTACAACCTTGCAAAATGCATTCATTCAGTGTTGTGGAGTATTATTTTTTTATAATAAAATGAATCTTTATTTTCTCATAATAATGTGTTACAGAACGATTTACAGTTGTCCCACAAAGCTATATAGCTTGCCTGCAGGAAATATAACAGCTACAATATATTTACTTAGATTAAATAATTTGAAGGTAAAAAAAATTAAAAAAAAGTAAAATTAAACAAGAGGATAGTAATATCATCAGGTTACATAGTTCACAAAGCCAGAAAGAAAATGTATATTATATTAAACATGCATATCTATAGGCACAAAATGAAACTATCAATTGACAACTAAAAAATATCACTTATTCCAAAGCGATTTAAAATAGCACTATTATATAATGTCTTCCATAAAAAAACAGCTTAAATTTTTTCTTCAATGTCGAAAATTCGCAGATGCATAGTACACGATTGTATCAGAATAACATGACCACCTACCATAGTGTATATATGGTAGGTGGTCATATTATTCTGATACGGCTGTGTATATCTCTAGGTAACGAATTATATATGAAAGGTAATTTATGTTCACTTACAGATTTTCCATAACTATTTTTGATATTTGGTAATTTAAAAAAGTTACTTTTTTTAATCTGGTTTCTTTCTGATGGTTATTTTAGTCATAAATTTATCAAGTATCGTCCAAGAAAGTTTTTAATAAAATATTATATCTATATAAATTTCAACAAGATATTTAAAAATTTAAATCTGTGCCATTGAATTAGGGATAGCAACCTAGTATCGTGTTGAATCCCCTCTGGCCCTGATAACGGCCGCCACACGTCGAGGCAAGGACTCCACACTCTTGCGTAAATGTTCCACAGGTATGGCGACCTATCCTCCAGAGCTCTCCACAATTCTCTCAAGGTCGTCGCTGATGAGACACGGGCCCGAACACTCTGCTCAACAGTATTCCAAAGATTTTCGATTGGATTTAAATCTAGGCTTCTACGTGGCCAATTCATTATTTCAAAGTCAGCAGAATGCTCCTGCAACCATGCAGTAGCCAACCTGAACCTGCGAGATGAACAGTTGTCTTGCTGGTAGACGCCATCTCCATTGGGATGCATGATGGCCATAAATGGTTGTAAATGGTCAGCCATGAGTTCTACGTACCGGGATGCATTGAGAGTCGTCGGTACACGTACCAAAGGTCTCACAGACGTCCAACTGAAGACACCCCATGCCATCACTGATCCCACCACCAGCTTGTACTGTTCCGACCTGAAATGCAGTATCCATGGCTTATTGGGGTTGGCGCCATACCCTCAGTCTCCCATCGGCGTGATGAAGTTTAAATCGGGATTCTTCACTCCAGGATATCCGTTGCCAATTTTCCATGGTCCAGTTTCAATGTTCAGTAGCCCAGGCAAGGCATTGAGCCCAGTGTCATGCCGTTAAAAGTGGGACTCTCATAGGTTTGTGGTTCCCGAAGCCGAGACGATGAAGAGAGCGTTGCACGGTCCGTGCACTGACTTCCCGGCTGGAACCCGCGTTCAAATTGGAAGTGATTTCAGATAATGTCTGGCCCCTATCGGTCCGTATGATACGGGTCAGACGGCGAAGCCCACGATCATTCGAGGCTGGTTGTTCTTTGCAGTTTGTCCGGGTGCTGTTTTTTTTGCCGGAATTTTCATATTCCCGGAACACTCTTGAAACTGTCATACGAGAAAATCCAAGTTCGTTGACAATTTCGGAGATCGAGTGTCCCCATCCGTCGGGCACGTACGATCTGCCCTCTGTCAAATGCATCTAAATCCCGCGCGTTTCACTTTCTTTTTTGTTTACGACGAATGCTTGGGGGAAGCCAAAACTGACACCTATATGTGACCAGAGTTTCAGACACGCATGCGCGCAAATACGGGACTTGAGGTACTGAATTTGGATAACGTCTCCTATTCCTCATTTAATGGCACTTCAGTGTATATTTTCTCCACTACAAAAAAAAAAATCGTGTCGCATGTAGGACGCACCTTCGGCTTAAATTTTTCAGGTGATAGATAGAATACAATCAGGCGCGTATTCTGTGGCGGGGGGATGCTTGAAGTGCTAAAGTACCCTCCTTAAATCTTTGAAAACCGATAAAACTCTTCACAGGGAAGAAAACTCTTCAAGGGTTTGAGTTAAACGATACTGAAACAGTTGCAGGATGTCCGAGTATAGAAAATGAGTCATGGCTTACCCTCGATTTTTAATTTGCAACCACGAAAGAATAAACGTTAAATAAGATAATTTCATTACAATGTTCGCTAATTTTTATTAATCAATTTGTGGTCACACAGTTTGGTTTTCTGAGCCACTATTTTAGCTGCAATTGAAGATCACAAATGATTCCGAGCTACACTATTAACATCAGCATACTTGTTACTTCAAGACTTGCAAATAGTCATACCTAGTCTAGTGGACAGCGTCCTGACTACTAAAATCAGGAAACATGTCCCTGTGTATGTTGGGGCGGGGATGGCTCAGTCGGTAGCGCGCCAGGCTCGTAATCTTGTAGTTCCCAGGTTCGAGTCTCAGCTGGGTCAGCGTTGAGACTTATCTCCGCAAAACTCCCCGCCCTGTCCACGGTCAGTAGGGGACACCGATGGGCTTGAACTTCCCGCCCTGTCCACTGTCAGTAGGGGACACCGATGGGCTTGGAAAGAGTCGCCATCCGTCGAATGGGATGTTAGTCCGTGGCTCCGTGTGCGGGAGAGCCACATCCTGTGCACGTTAAAGAACACACTGGATAGCCTTGACGGGAGGCTACCATCTGTTTCCCAACAACCGTTCCAGTGGGTCCCCTCCCCCAACCTTATCTGAGCCTTCGGGGTCCTTGTGATCTGGCCATTTAGCCTCATGGTGTGCAAAAAAAATGCCGCTCAGAGGTAAAACAACCTAATCCAACCCTGTGTATGTGTTTGGTGTGGTATAAGAAACCAGGACAAACCTAATAGAGCTTCTAAGTTGTCTGCGACCTTTGTCTAGAAAAAATACCTTTCCTTTTCTAAATATAAGAAAAATGCCAAAGACCAAGCGCATAGCAAAGACTTCTTTCTTAGGAGAGTGTTAAACCAAAGATTATTTTAATAGCCTGGAAAAAATCTGGCACGCGATATACAGAGCGGATTGTTTTGAACAAGGCAAACCACCTTTTGTGGTTAAAAAATAAAAAGTTTATTTTACATACAATGCTTCGAATACATGAACCTCCCCGCGATTACCAATACAAATATCTTGAACAAACTATTGTATGTCGTGCTGCAAATTTTGCTTTAAGGCTATTGAAAGAAAAATCTACGGCTTAGCACCATGCTAAAAAATTTCTGAATATGCACCTGAACACAACATACACAAATTGTATTGTAAAAAAGCTATTTTGAGCTTAGGGCTCTTGAAATGTAATAAGCCTAGTCGAAAAATATACTTTCTCACAAGAAGTGTGAACAAAAAGTATTATTCATAACAATACTATTAGAATCAAAGAGGAAATGCATGTTATTTTCAATCATTCTCAATAGATGGCGCCCTATGTGGCTAACTTTTTATTTGCAGTTGAATTCTGAGCTTCAGGCGAATGACCTACTCTTTTCCTATATTTGCATTTCTGGTAAGTAATGAGTCAAGAAAAAACAAGTTTCAGTGGAACAGAATAGCATTATCGATAAGGTTCAAATGCCCAAAGGCTATAAAGCTCATTTTAGTGTAGAGAATAAGTATTTGCTGTATTACTTACAACTCTGCGTTACTATAAACATATTTAAGCACTGAACTTTCTACTGTATTTCTTAACTTGCATATACAGTGGACCCCCGATATAACGCGCATGTCGGGCGGGAAACAACACCCTCGTTATAAGGTGAACCGCGTTATACCGAGCGGCGCGGTGGCGACACAATAAATTTCACACTGTAAGCTTTTCTTTTACTCATCATACATACAATAATTAAACACTATTCAAAATACATGCAGGAACTCAATACATACACAATTACTCAATACGCATCATCATCATCATCCTCAAGCAGCCATGGGCTACGGAGGTCCAACCAGACCGTGCAATTTAGTTCTCCAAGCAAGTCTATCCTATACTCATTAACGCCGCACGGACCAGTATAAACATGTTTGAACTTATCGCGAACATCGCCCGCGCTATAACCGAGTGCGCGGTATAGCGAGCAGCGCTATAACGAAGGTCCACTGTATTTCTTTTCGTAGCTAAGAATTATTGGCTAGGACAGTTTTCTACCATATTCTCGCTACAGAGATAAAAAGAAGATTAAATTTTACTGGTTAGCACGCTTGGCAAGTGATCAAAGAGACTTGGATTCGAGCATTTCATTGATGATGTGTTGTTTTTCTGCTGAGGTCCCGCTACCTGCCTCACAGATCTACTATGGCGTAAAAACTGACAGGCTACTGTTAGTCCTCTGTGGCAAGCAGTCGCTTGAGGATATATTTATTTTATTCTAATTCTGTGGTTCTCAACCTTTCATGCTTCACGTACCCCCTGGAAATGTGTATATAACTTGCGTACCCCTCGTATAGATTTTTATACTATAACTATAGTTTTATCTATGGAAATAAAACATATATATCAGTGGTTCTCAACCTTTTATGCTTCACGTACCCCCTGGAAATGTGTATGTAACTGGTGACCCCTTGTATAGATATATAAACTATAGTTATAGTATAACAATGGGAATAAAATAAAACATATATATCAGTGGTTCTCAACCTTTTATGCTTCACGTACCCCCTGGAAATGTGTATGTAACTGGTGACCCCTTGTATAGATATATAAACTATAGTTATAGTATAACAATGGGAATAAAATAAAACATATATATCAGTGATTCTCAACCTTTTATGCTTCACGTACCCAATGGAAATGTGTATGTAACTGGCGTACCCCTTGTATAGATAGAAAGAACTATAGTTATAGCATAACAATGGGAATAAAATATAATATATATCAGTGGTTCTCAACCTTTTATGCTTCACGTACCCCCTGGAAATGTGTGTATAATTGGCGTACCCCTTGTATAGATAGATAAAACTATAGTTACACTATAACAATGGGAATAAAATAAAACATATATATCAGTGGTTCTCAACCTTTTATGCTTCACGTACCCCCTGGAAATGTGTGTAAAATTGGCGTACTCCTTGTATAGATAGATAAAACTATAGTAATAGTATAACAATGGTTAGATCTAGCGACTTTTGAGCTCTCACGGCGTACCCCACGTTGAGAACCCCTTTTCTAATTAATATAGTTGGAAACACTTAGCACCAAAGCCGAAAAGGTGAAACATTTGTTAACGTGAAATTGCTTTTACGTGTAAATATATATTTTTTAATGCGAAACAGATAACATGAAAAAATCGCTTCCTAATTACTTCACAAAGGCTGTAATTAGACGGATCAAATTTCAAGGCAAAAATCCAGGGGCTCACTTTAGTTTGAGAAGATCGCAATTCACGACTTTCGTTGACATAATTGTAGCCTGTTTTTCGGTAACTAGTCTTACTGATTTGAATTTTCTTTTTATAAAGTATTACCATTACTATTTTACACTGGTTTCTATAAATTAAGTCTCGTTATGTCTAGAGCCCTACGCGGAAAATTAAAGTCCTATCCGCAAAAAACTACATCAGCGTATATTGGCTACCTAACACCTTGGGTTTTGAAAATACTTGAGTAAAAGAAATAAGTCAAATGTTTATTGGTGACTAATATTTAACTTAAAAATATACAGTGACAAAAAAAATTATTCAAATGAATTTTGCTTCTTTAAAATGAAAAGTTCGGTGATTATGGGAAGACACTTATTATCCAGCAACTCCCCTACACATCACTGTGCAGACTTCGAGAACTCCACTACTGAAAGGGGCGGTGGTGGCTCAGTCGGTAGCGCACCAAGCTCGTAATCTGTAGTTCCCAGGTTCGAGTCCCAGCTGGTTCCCAGCAGTTCGAGTCCCGCCCTGCCCACGGTCAGTAGGGGACACCGATGGGCTTGAAAAGACCGCCGTCCGTCGGATGGGACGTTAAGCCGTGGCCCCGCGTGCGGGAGAGCCGTGCACGATAAAGAACACGCTGGATGGTCTTGACGGGAGTCTACCATCTGTCTCCCAACAGCTGTTCCAGTGGGTCCCTCCCCCAACCTTCTCTGAGCCTTCGGGGTCCTTGTGACCTGGCCCTTTAGCCCATGGTGTGCAAAAAAGTGCCGCTCAGAGGTAAAACAACCCAGCATTAAAGAACACGCTGGATAGCTTTGACGGGAGGCTACCATCTGTATCCCAACAGCTGTTCCAGTGGGTCCCCTCCCCCAACCTTCTCTGAACCTTCTGGGTTCATGGTCCTTCTCGGCCATTTACCCGATTGTGTGCAAAAAAGTGCCACTCAGAGGTAAGACTCTAAATTAAGTGAATCCCTGCCCCGCCAAAAACGGCACTACAGGCTAAAAGGAGCTACTCTAAAATTTTTTTCTTCCCCCCACCCCCGCCCGGGTCCGCTTGAAGAACCCCATCATTTTTCTTTTACATCTTCCTTTTATTAAAACTGATAGCATATATACAATATATACAATGAGGGTACACTCTGGTACACTTTACAAACATAAAACAATTACATAATACATTTTCAAATAAATACAATAAAGCATTTGGCTACAAAGTCTTCTATCTTCTGGTTTCTTCTTCTTTGAAGTTTAAACAGTCCCAAAATTATAATCTTCGTGTCATCGTAGGATGAGAGTCTTATCCCCTCCCTTTAGTCTATTACAATAAGATTATGACTATTGTCATACACATATTTCATAAGGTCTCTAATTTGAGACCTTAGAGACTATCTTCCATAACGGATTTAATCTGTCATGACCGATTCTATTTAGGTTAGTTCCTCTTATCACTAATTGTATGGGGCTAGGGTGGCTCAGTCGGTAGCGCGCCAGGCTCGTAATCTGTAGTTCCCAGGTTCGAGTCCCAGCTGGGTCAGAGTTGAGATTTATCTCCGCAAAATTCCCCGCCCTGTCCACGGTCAGTAGGGGACACCGATGGGCTTGGAAAGGCCGCCGTCCGTCGGATGGGACGTTAAGCCGTGGCCCCGTGTGCGGAAGAGCCATACCCTGTGCACATTAAAGAACACGCTGGATGGCCTTGACGGGAGGCTACCATCTGTCTCCCAACAGCTGTTACAGTGGGTCCCCTCCCCCCAACCTTCTCTGAGCCTTCGGGGTCCATGTGATCTGGCCATTTAGCCCATGGTGTGCAAACAAGTGCCGCTCAGAGGTAAAACAACCCAACAACTCACTAATTGTAGACAGTCAAATATGTAATGCAGGGCTCCCACTTCACGGGAACCACAAACACATGAACAGTTTTTAATATTAAATCGATTAAAATATTTCGGAAAATTTCCGTAATCCGTGACATCTGATTTGAATAAAAGTCCATTGATGTTCTTTTAATAGATATTTTTCTTATATATTTAAATGTATGTCTCCCTGTGGAATCCTCTTGTTTCCATCTTGATTGCCATATTTTTAAACTCTTCTGTTTTAATCTTGTTTTGATACTATCCTTTGAAGTGAACACTTCAATATCAATTTGGGATCTTCTACAAGTCTTCTTGGCATGTTCATCTGCTAACTCGTTTCCCGGGCAGCCTTGGTGACTTTTAACCCAATGGAAAAGAATCTTCCTGTCTTCTTCTAGTTCTGTTATTAGTCGTTTAATTTTATCCACAATTGGGTTTTTGTGGTTTATCCTTTGCAATGCATTTATGCTGATTGACTATCCAAGTACAAGTCCACTTGTTTCTCTGAACTAGTGGTTGCGAACCACTCAACTGCCTTTAAAATCGCTAAAACTTCGGCTTGAAATACCGTGGCCGAATCTGTTAATCTATATTCGTCTTGAACTATGGGCATCACACCCTTATATATGCACATGGATGCTCCAGTGTGTTCTTCCATTCTGGACTCGTCTGTATATATTTTCATTTCATTGTCTGAGTCCTCTGGTGGGATCTTGTCCCAACTGATTTGAGTTTGTTTCGCTGGGTGTATTACCCACTAATTAATTTGTTTTTCTATAAGATCATTTTCTATTGTTTCCTCCCATAATTCCACATTCTGTCCCAATGTGAAACTTCTATAGATCGCTGCTTCTTGTTCAATTACTAGTTATAATGGGAGTGTTCCTGCTAGAACTTGAAGAGCTGATGCAGATGTCGTTTTGAGTTGGGTTGTTTTACCTCTGAGCGGCACTTTTTTGCACACCATGGGCTAAATGGCCAGGTCACATGGACCCCGAAGGCTCAGAGAAGGTTGGGGGAGGGGACCCACTGGAACAGCTGTTGGGAGACAGATGGTAGCCTCCCGTCACGGCCATCCAGCGTGTTCTTTAACGTACACAGGGTATGGCTCTCCTGCACACGGGGCCACGGCTTAACGTGCCATCCGATGGACGGCGGCCTTTCCAAGCCCATCGGTGTCCCCTACTGACCGTGGGCAGGGCGGGGAATTTTGCGGAGATAAATCTCAACGCTGACCCAGCTGGGACTCGAACCTGGGAACTACAGATTACGAACCTGGCGCGCTACCGAATGATAGTAATGGGAGGGGGGACAAAAAAATCCCCCCGCCCCGGATTGGTGGGATGGGGCAGGGGCAATAACGTCGGTTTCTCCACACACCCCAACCTTTTCAAAAGCAAAGGAACTGGTTCAATCCAAAACTTCCCTCCTCCCCCCTACTTTAACTATTGTTACGTCTTTGAAGCGAGCCCATAAATCAGTAACTATTAATTATACAGCGCAAAGTAATGGATGAACGAAATTCCCACACACAACAGAACAATATTTCACAGGAACTAAAACTACTGAAAAATAAAGAAATATAATTTTGCTAAAATAATTTTATTTTGTATACAACTTTAGCACAGATTTTCAACAGGAAGAAATTTGCCCAGTGTTTGCTTGGATCGCTGTTGACATCAGCGAGCTCTCTCATAACCCGTGGCTTAGTTTCTGAGTCAGCTATCGAGATTTTTATTTCCGTTACCACTGATTTTGCTGCCCTACGGATCCCGTGATAATAGTCCGAAAGGTCCAAATTTCCTACGTACCCATCCCCCGTGTGCCCCGGTGATTGGTTTAAAACTCAGGTTCCCACTAGGCCCGTGGCTTCGTTTCGACACAAATTGTGACAGCTCGTGTGTCACTTTTAATCTGCGGGCCGGGGGTGGCTCAGTCGGTAGCGTGCCAGGCTCGTAATCTGTAGTTCCCAGGTTCGAGTCCCAGCTGGGTCAGCGTTGAGATTTATCTCCGCAAAATTCCCCGCCCTGCCCACGGTCAGTAGGGGACACCGATGGGCTTGAAAGGCCGCCGTTCGTCGGATGGGACGTTAAGCCGTGGCCCCGTGTGCGGGAGAGACATAACCTGTGCACGTTAAAGAACACGCTGGATGGCCTTGACGGGGGGCTACCATCTGTCTCCCAACAGCTGTTTCAGTGGGTCCCCTCCCCCAACCTTCTCTGAGCCTTCGGGGTCCATGTGACTTGGCCATTTAGCCCATGGTGTGAAAAAAGTGCCCCTCAGAGGTAAAACAACACAACAACTTTTAATCTGCATATTCTGTTTTGCATTAAAGTTAGTTTTGTGAGTATCCCCCTCCCCCCCGACATTTCATCACAGTTTGAATATTAAGAATATCCCGGTGTTGCAAAGGTCATTGCTGACTCGGCGCGTGCTCTCAGAGTCCGTGGCAAACGATAGAGATCTTAATTTCATCAGAATTTGGTATTCTGTAATTTCCTACGTACTTCACCGAAAGGTTCCAAATTTTGAAGGCGGGTTCCCCCATCTCGACCCCATGTTTGGTTAGAAAATCAGGGCCCTAGCTTCAATGGAACGCTTAAATAATGCCTTTGGAAATGTGGGGAATCTGGCAACGGCAACAGATTTAAATGCTATTTTAACTCTACTTTCACGGTTAAGGGGCAGTAAATGGCAGCGCAATAAATTTGACAAAGATTCTCGTTTCCCGTAGGAATAGTATGGTAAATACGTTTGCTTCACGAACAGTACACGAAGGTTGCCAGATCACTAATTTCTAAAAAAAAAATCGTTGCTAGATATTTTTTTCTGAATTCTGCAATCAACCATACTGTTCGGATATTTTTTTGAGTGACTGTACACGATTGCCAGATCACTAATTTCTAAAAAAAAAATCGCTGCCAGTTATTTTTTTCTGAATTCTGTAATCAACCATAGTCTTCGGATATTTTTTTGAGAGACTGTGCGTTTATTTCCCGATGAGTTATCGTTGCCACAGACACCATTTATTATATAGATTTTTCTAATTCCCAATTGAACAACAGAAAAAAAATCCTATTTCAGCAATAAAAATTAATTTTGTGTGTGGAGATAATATCAATAGTAGAAGCATAAATTTAAAGATATAAAGTGACACCCCCCCCCCCACATCGCAAGCAGATACAATTCGCTACGATTAATATCTCGTAAGCGGTCAGAAAGGAGGTTATAAACTGAGATAGAAAGTGACACGGAACAGTTCATATATAAGTTGTTACGCTAAACTAATTCTTTTCAAACTTTTTCAATAGATAAACCCTATTTCAAAGTCTTTTCTTTCTCCGAACCCCGAATTTTTGTAAAATGGGAAATTGGGTTGTTTTACCTCTGAGCGGCACTTTTTGTGCACAAATGGCCAGGTCACAAGACACCCAAGTGCTCAGAGATGGTTGGGGAAGGGTACCTAACTAGACAAATGTTACGAGGTAGATCGTAGCTTTCCATCACTGCCAACGGCTTTTCGTTAAGGCCATCCAGCGTTTTTTTTATGTGTATGCCGTCCCGTGGCCGAGTGGTTAGTGCGCTTGGCTACTGATCTAAGGGACCTGGGTTCCAGCCCCAGGTAAGGCATGGATGTACGTGTTGTTTTCTGCTGAGGTCCTGCCATCCTCTCAGACCTGCTCTGGCACATAAACTGATAGGCTATGCCAAGCAGCTGCTTTAGGGGATATTTATTTTATTATTTTATACGGTACGGATCTCCTGTACACGGACCCACGGCTTTACATCCAATCTGACGGACGGTTGTCCAATTATCTCGCTGAGGCCAGGATGGAGGTTAGTGGAGATAAATCTCAAAGCTGGGAGAGGTGGTGTACTCGAATCTGAGTACTGATTACGAGCCTGGCGCGCTACCGACTGAGCCGCCCGTTTAGGAAGATTTCTTGTTCTTAGTAGTCATTCCCCTGTCGTTTGGGGCTGGGATGGCTCAGTCGGTAGCGCGCCAGGCTCGTAACTGCAGTTCCCAGGTTCGAGTCCCAGCTGGGCCGAGGTTGAGATTTATTTCCGAAAAACTCCCCACCCTGTCCTCTGTCAGTAGGGGACACCGATGGGCTTAAAAAGGCGCGTTTGTCGGACGGGACGTTAAGCCGCACTCTCCGTGTGCACGTTAAAGAACATGCTGAATGGGCTTTACGGGAGGCTAACATATATGTCTCCCAACAGCTGTTCCAGTGGGTCCCCTCCCCTAATCTTCTCTGAGCCCTTGTGAACTGGCCATTTAGAGAGCAAAAAAAGTGTCGCTCAGAGGTAAACAACCCAACTGCTGCCGTTTAGGAGGAGTTCATACTTATAGTGGTCCTATGCCTCTGCCGTTTAGGAGGAGTTCTTTTTAGTGGTCCTATTCCCTGCAGTTTAGGAGGAGTTCTTTTCAGTGGCCCTATTCTCTCAGTTTATGAGGAGTTTTTTTTAGTGGTCCTATTCTCTCAGTTTATGAGGAGTTCTTTTTAGTGGTCCTATTCACCTACCGTTTAGGAGGAGTTCTCGATTTCGTGTTCTTAGATCTTACTGTTAAGAGGGAATTTTTGATTTCGTAGTCAATCGTTCAGTAGTTCTTGATAAGAGACAAACTCTCTATAATTTAGTTTAATGAATTCCGGATCATTAGACCTTGTGCTGGTTCATCTGTCTTCTACTTCTACTGGTGCATTATCAATCGGTCTATTGGTTACTTTATCACAACGATTTTTTTTGCAGTGATCACAATCCATTTTCCATGTTTATTATATGACCACAATCCATTCTCCATAAACGAAAGAAGCTTTCCAATGTATTTATTTGACATCAGGTTCAAACCAAGATCTGTAATCTATCAATCATTGGATTCTAATCAGTCCTTATTAAATTCACATTCCCTAATGCCTCTCCAATGCAATTAAAAAACAACGATGACGACAAAGGCCTTGAGTCACTTTCCCATTTCGTGTGATATCAGTTCCATTTCGATCCGTCTTAAGGTTATACGTGTTTTTTTTTTTCTTTTTTGGCCTATTAACCACAGATAAAATGTCAAGGAACCCGTTTTTGTAGGGCACGTTTTTTGTGAATAACAAACCTTCATTAGGAAGGACATTCTTCTCTTTAGCATATAATAAGAGAAACTATTTGGATACGAAGTTTAACCAAGTTTTGAAGGTTGCACTACAATTCGTTTAAACAGAATTTTTTTTTATTACAGAACAAGCAATTAGAAAAGTTCGAACCCACTAAGATATTTAAAAGAATTCAAAGTAGTAGACTTTTAAAGGAAGTTAATACAATTTTTAAAAGGGGAGTGTTTACATTTTTTAACAGTGCTTTTTAAAGGGGTTGCCGAGTGTTGCATTTTGGGGCTAGATGTTTGAGGATCATGTGTCAGAGTTGATAAAGCTTGTAGCAATTGGTTTAGCATTGCTAGTGGGTTCAGACAAGGGTGAATTTTTGCCTCGTTTTCTTTTTAGTTGGTTATTGATTATGTATTGCGGAATTCTTTCCAGAGAAAGATTTTGACTTTAAATGGTCTAGAGATTTCAAAATTTCTTATTTAGCTTATGCAGATGATTTGGCCTTCTTGGCTAATGATGTTGATAAGATGAATTCTTTCATTATAACTGTTGGATGAGAGACTGGTTGGGCTCTGACCGGCACTTTTTGCACACAATGGCCAGGTAACAAGGACCCTGAAGACTCAGAAGTTTGGGGTAGGGATCCATTGAAAAGTTGTTGGGAGACAGATGGTAGTCTTCCGTCAAGGCCACCCAGCGTGTTCTTTAACGTGCACAGGGTATGGCTTCCCCGCTCACAGTGCATGGCCTAATTGTCCCATCCAACGGTCGTGTCTTTCCAAGCACATTGATGTCCCCTACTGACCGTGGGAATGGCGAGGAATTTTGCGGAGATAAATCTCAACTCTGGTCCAGCTAGGACTCGAACCTGGGAACAGCAGATTACGATCCTGGAGCGCTACCGTCACACCAGATACTGGAGATAAAGAGAAGAATAGGGATTGCTGCTGGGACCTTGAAGGATCTATGGACAGTGTGGAGAAATAAGCGTATAAACCATATAAAAATTAAAATTAGAGTAATAGTTTGGTTATCTCTAGAGTTAGTTATGGTAGTGAAACTTGAACCCTTTGTAAAGAAGTTAGCAGGAAACTTGATGCCTTTGGTTCTCGATGCTTACGCAGTATCTTGGGCATTAGGTGGTTCAACTTTGTAACTAATGATGAGGTTAGGCAAAGGAGTCGGCAACCTCCTTTAAGCAGTTTGGTTTGTTTGTTTTACCTCTGAGCGGCACTTTTTTGCACACCATGGGCTAAATGGCCAGGTCACATGGACCCCGAAGGCTCAGAGAAGGTTGGGGGAGGGGACCCACTGGAACAGCTGTTGGGAGACAGATGGTAGCTTCCCGTCTTGGCCATCTAGCGTGTTCTTTAACGTGCACAGGGTATGGCTCTCCCGCACACGGGGCCACGGCTTAACGTCCCATCCGACGGACGGCGGCCTTTCCAAGCCCATCGGTGTCCCCTACTGACCGTGGGCAGGGCGGGGAATTTTGCGGAGATAAATCTCAACGCTGACCCAGCTGGGACTCGAACCTGGGAACTACAGATTATGAGCCTGGCGCGCTACCGACTGAGTCACACCCGCCCCCCTTTAAGCAGTATATTGTGCAGAGAGAGACTTCATTGGTTTGACAATGTTGCTCATATGCATAATTATAGACCAGCGAATAGTAAGGTTATGAACAGTATGCCTAAAGCAGTGTCTCGCAAACTTTTTTACTTTTTTTTTTAACTTTAATTTTTAAAAAACTAATTTTTTTTCCGCGGCACACCTAAAGAAGAATAAAAGCAAACTCTATATAATCGTCATTATATTTGCGCTTTGTTGAAGTCATCAGCCTGGTTTTACTTGAAGATTTGCTCTCGTTTTTAATTCATAACTCGGTGTTTGTTTTAAATGTTTGTCCATTCTATGGCTTGAAATAATCAAAAATTAATACCAAAATTTGGGAAAAGCTTGATAAATACTTACAAGATCCAGTTGATAAAATCTGAAAGATTTTTATTAAAGCACGTCGATAACACAAGTCAAAATGAAATCTTTGGAATATCTAGTGTCAATTTGAAAATCTCTCGCGGCACACTATTGTGCCGCGGCACCCAGTTTGCGAGACACTGGCCTAAAGGCTTCAGGAAAAGGAGGAGATCTAGGATGTGGTGGGTAGACAATTTCAAACAGGACCTTGTTAGAACTGGTCTACAATGGCCAGATGCTGTAGATGTAGCTTAGGACAGAAGCGTTTGGAGAACAAAATTACACAGTCTGGTTGAATCTCAACAGCCCATAGCGACATGAGGATATATATGTTATTGATATATACTCGGAGGCCATTGAATTATGACCAATCACTTAATAACTAATCGATCCGTTGTCCCCATGTTGCTTTCTCTTTCACGTAGCTGTCGTTCTGCATGGTTCAAAGGGAAAGGCAATTCATCGGACCAGTAGACGATTTCCCAATCATTCACATTCCATGTGGTGCCGCGAGTTGGTCCAGTCTGTAGCGATGATCAGGCTCATGATCTGATGTTTCCAGGTACAAGTACGAACTCTGTTAGAAAAAAAGGTATCTATCGTCTTGAAAAGATAGCCGTCCATCAGATGATCCATTAAAACATTGCAGGACGTGCAGGATATCCGTCCATCAGATTGCATTAAAACGTGAAGAATTGGGTTTTTTACTTCTGAGCGTCTTTTTTTTTCTGGACATCTTCGTCTAAATGGGAAGGGGTTTAATTGGCGAAAGGGATTCACCGAACAGATATGTCTCCCACAAAGGACATCCAGTGTGTTCTTTAATATGCACAGGGTATGGCTCTCTTGCATATGGGACCACAGCTTAATGTCCCATCCGACGGACGGAGGGCTTTCCAAGCCCATCGGCGTCCCCTTTCTCACAGAAAGGTTAGCAGATATTACGCTGACATGTGGACCTCGAACCTCGGAACTACAGATTAAGAACCTGGCGCGCTACCGACTGAGCCAATTCCTTCCCTTGAAAACCATTTGAGAACTGATAGACAATTGTAGGATTATCTGCATATAAAGAATTGGGAGTTTATCGTCTGGGCCATTTTACACCAAATATCAAACTTTTTCTGTGGACCACAAGAAAAAATTCCGTCTCGGTGGGGTTACATTAATTTCATGGACTAAATCTAACATTTTCATTGGGAGAATTCTACAAGAATTTCTGAAAAATACAGCGAAAGGATTAGGTGGGAAATACAAGATGGCAGAAGAAAATCTGTATATTTAGTAGCAATTTTTAGAAATTCTGTTTTTGACTGTCACTAGGAATTGATGAAAGAATTTAAAACCGATACAAAAAGGGTCATTAAAATACGGTTATTCTTTTATAAAATGGTCTATATCAGTGGTTCTTAACCTTTTATGCTACACGTACCCCCTGGAAATGTGTATGTAACAGGCCTACCCTTGTATAGATAGATAAAACTATAGTTATAGTATAACAATGGGAATAAAATAAAGCATATATATATATATCAGTGGTTCTCAACCTTCTATGCTTCACGTACCCCCTGGAAATGTGTATGTAACTGGCGTACCCCTTGTATAGATAGCTAAAACTATAGTTATAACAACGGGAAAAAAAATAAAACATATGTTACAATAAACATATGTTAAATAAACATTGTTACTAGATCTAGCGACTTTTGAGCTCTCACGACGTACCCCAAACATTTTACCGCGTACCCCACATTAAGAACCCCTAGTCTATATTATTAAATAATTAAGTAAAAAAAGTAATTGTGTTCAAAATATCAAGAAACTCTGAAAGTTTCGTTGTTATGACGGCGTGGTATTAGTATCACTCGTAATATCTTAATGCCAAAATTCCAAACAAATGGATTGATAGAGGTCGACCAGTCTTTGGAGCGTCCGAAGAAGTCTCAGTTTGACACCACTGGACTTCTTTTTGGGAGGAGATATAATAAAAACATCGTTTATTGCAAAAACAACTCGCAATTTTTAGCATTAAAACGAAAGTGTCACTGCAGCCGTTGCAAAGTATTGCAGCAAACATGCTGAACGGAGTATGGACGAAAGTTGAAGATCACGCCTCCAGTGGCGACCACATTGAACACAAAACTAAATTTTGAGTTTCTTGGCATTTTGGAAACCAATCACTTTTGTGACTTAATTATTTTTAAAACAATAGCACTTCAAAATTTTGGTATTCTTTAATAATAATCCTGTATAGTATATACAGGGTGTCTCAAAAATATAGGTACAAACTTTTAGGGGAGGTAGATAACATCTAAAGGAATGAGAATTGCATAGGAACCCATAACAGGAAACGTCACCGTAAGTCAATAGGCGGCGCTGTTCATCAGTGCACTAGAGGGGAAATTTCGGATTTCCTCGTTCGAGTCGCTTACGAAGTGCATGCAAAGGTATTCGAACAGGGAGCTGGCAGACATGCACTTAGTGTATGGAATAGCTGAGGGTAAGGGAATGAATGTATCAAGAACGCTTCCCACACAGACATGTACAGGGCCACCGTTTGTTTGCGCGTGCGCATCAAAATTTGTGCGATTATGGGTCATTAAGAGCTGTAACATTATGAAATGTATCATCTAGTAAGCCATTTGTAATAATTATGTCCAATAAATGTGTTCCCATTAATCACTGTCTTGTGTCCTTTCAGATCTTGTACCTCTGCTACCACTTTCCCAAGACGTTTCCGGTTATGGGTTCCTATGCAATTCTCATTCCTTTAGATGTTATCTCCCTTAAAAGTTTGTACCTATATTTTTGAGACACTCTATATACACACAGACACACACACACACCTATCCTTCGATTTACACACTTGATTTTTCAGTTTTAACACGGTCAACAAAATGCAACCAGTTTCGTTTTATATGATTATAAGCTTGGTTTTAAATTTTTGCGGATTAAGGTTTTTATGTATGTAGATATAATACATATTATGAAGTAGTAGTGAAATAGCGTTGAGGGGGGGATTATTAGATCCCAAAGTAAAAGTCAACTAAATTATTTTAATTGATATCATTTATTTTCAAGAAAAAAATAGGAAATGGTAACTTAATATGAATTTTTCCATATAGACAATCCTATATCTTTCGGTAAAGTTGTATTCTTGACATTGTAAATGCAATATGCCTCGCGACATCTTAATGAAATGAAGCCTGTTTTGAATGAGCAACGAAACCTGACTTTTCCCATACGGAGTTTTTCAAACTAATAAAAACCGAATTTTATTATTTTTGGCAACAGGTTTAACTTTCTAGACTATTATATAGGCTAAATACAGCTGATTCTTAAGTACACTGTTCCATAGAATATCGTGTAAATACTAATTTTACAAAATAAAGCAGAAGATAGATATTTATGAACTGAATAGAAAGTATTTCGTCTTCAAACTCGATAATATACGTCTACATTAACGATGAATGTTTTTCGTGACCAAAAAGAAATATATGAGAAATTAATCTGACTTATCTGAATTAGTACAAATAAAGTACAAAATAATGCTACTTTAACACTTTGACTGCCGCAATGTTAAAATTATTACAAGTCCTGGGGCCACATGTCTTTTTGTGTTAAATCAACTAAATTGGACTTAAATTGCTATACAATATAAGTTTATATAATTTTTATAAATTTGTTGCTTAAAAACAAACTTTGAAAGTGTGAATCACGTGTGCTTCACGCGCCCTGAACTACAAATTTGGATGTGAAGCACGGATGATTCACGCGGCCCCAGGAGCAAATTAAGTGTGAATCATATATGATTCATCGGAAGTCAAAGTGTTAATGTTTATTATTACTGCTAAACTGACATTTGATATAAATACGTGTAAATAAAACTTCAATGTACGTTTTGTTCATAACAAGAATTTTTCCCGAACCTATCCTTTTTTTTTCTGTAGATTGTTAGTTTCGATTTACACGATGATTTCCCGGAATCTACCATGTAAATCGAGGGATGGGTAAATATATATTTCTTTTCAAAAAACAAAAGGAAATAAACTAGTTTTATGGAGCATTAGACTAAAAAGGGCGAAACATCAAACACAACTAAAACGGAAAATAGTGATATCCTTAGAATTGAGAACGAAATTAATGAAAAAAAATGATAATTCTAGGAGGAAAATATTTGAAATTTCGGGTGACTGTGTTTAACTTTTGCTAAACTGGAAAACACCGCAATGTTTTTAAATTATATCTTGAACTAGCTGGAAATCACCTCGTTACTCTTCAATTATTAGATAAACTAGAAACCGCCTTGCCACTAGGGGCGGGGGTGGCTCAGTCGGTAGCGCGCCAGGCTCGTAATCTGTAGTTCCCAGGTTCGAGTCCCAGCTGGGTCAGTGTTGTGATTTATCTCCGCAAAATTTCCCCGCCCTGCCCACGGTCGATGGGCTTGAAAAGGCCGCCGTCCGTCGGATGGGACGTTAAGCCGTGACTCCGTGTGCGTGAGAGAGAGCCATACCCTGTGCACGTTAAAGAACACGCTGGATGGCCTTGACGGGAAGCTACCATCTGTCTCCCAACAGCTATTCCAGTGGGTCCCCTCCCCCAACCTTCTCTGAACCTTGTGGCCTGGCCATTTAGCCCATGGTGTGCAAAAAAGTGCCGCTCAGAGGTAAAACAATCCAATCCAAAGCCTTGCTACTGGGAGAAGTCTTCAACAAACTCACCGCTACTGAATTATTAGACAAAGTGTAAAGTACCTCGCTATTATCGAATTCTTAGGAACGTGAGAAAGATGTTCACCACCCACACTTATAGCAATGCCATCAACAGTGACGGTGTAAATTGGTAGTAAAGCATTCAACCCTTCAGCATCTTGAAAGTCACAAGGCCACTCTTACAAACACTTCTTTATGGCAGGCACTTTATTAGCCATAGAAACATAATCGTGAGGTAGGTTTTTCCTGTTGTCTCAGTTGTTTGCTTCTCACAACAACTGGAAAGGAAAATTGAATGGGAAATAAATCCAAACATTAACAATGCGTTGACTGAGACCTTGCTTTTCAACTTCTAGAATCGTCGTAACTTTTGATACCTTAAAACAGACTTTTAAAGCGTCTGATTCTTGAAAATAGTATTGTGGCTATTTAAGACATCTACCGTGGGAAGAATTTCTCAGAAAAACTATGCACTCTAAAAAACAATATTAATCTCAAATGATTAGCTGCTTAACAGTCTGTTAAGATGAAACAATATACAGGGTGAATCTGAAAAAGTGGGCAAAACTTTACGGGGTGGTAGAACGCAGCTATACGAGCAATATTCGTCATAGAATGTATGGTCGGAACGCAAGCGGTGAGAAGTTAAAAGGCAGTTTTCCACTGTCACATTTAAAGAATGAACACAAGAAGGAGAGGAGATACTTCAGAAAACATCATTTTCCCGTCCGCCACACCGTACACAAAATGCATATCCGCCATTTCGTGGTTAGCATAACCAGCCATCCTCTCGGCAATCCACGGTAGAAATGCCGTTGGGTGCGAGGACCGACCCTTTTATACCATTTCCAACGCCACCTAGCGGCTCGCCGTTTGCGTTCCGCCCATACTTTCTATGACGAATATTGCTCGTATAGCTGCGTTCTACCACCCCGTAAAGTTTTGCCCACTTTTTCAGATTCACCCTGTATATATACATATTCAAAAAAAATTTTCATTGAAAGCGTACCTTAAATAGTTTTGAACATGATTAGTGATTAGCATATGTCCAATCAGTATTCCACTTCTTGCCATAAATGTTGCAGCAAATATCCTGTTATTTTGCTCAGCTGCTTTTCCTATTATGGCTTCCAAATGATTTAGGCCTCGAATTTTGTAAACATTTCTTACAAAAACCCAGAAGGAAAAAATAAAATCACTGGGTGTTAAATTAGGCACCTGAGGGGTCATAAAATTGGACTACCCATGCCAGGAAATGTTGCACTTCATAACTTCTCTTGATATATGGCGGTGTGCGGTCTTGTCTAATGATCGCCCGTGAAACTGATTAGAGGAATATGCAACATTCAGTATGATGCTTTTTGTGTGTTTGAGGATGGTGCTTTCTGAAACCCCCTCATTATTTCTCCAGTATTATGAAATGCATATTATTTCCCAGTTAAGCGCGAATATTTCAATATGTTGTTCGGGGGGGGGGGGGGGGGTAAAAATCGGGATTGAATTGTTTTACCTCTGAGCGGCACTTTTTTCCACACATGGGCTAAATGACCAGGTCACAAGGACCCCAAAGGTTCAGAGAAGGTTGGGGGAGGGGACCCACTGGAACAGCTGTTGGGAGATAAATGGTAGCCTCCCGTCAAGGCCATCCAGCGTGTTCTTTAGTGTGCGCAGGGTATGGCTCTCCCGCATACGTAGCCACAGCTTAACATCCTATGCGACGGACGGCGGCCTTTCCAAGCTCATAGGTGTTCCCTACTAACCGTGGGCAGGGCGGGGAGTTTTGCGCAGATAAATCTCAACGCTGACTCAGCTGGGACTCGAACCTGGGAACTGCAGATTACATGCCTGGTGTGCTACCGACTGAGCCACCCCCGTCCCTCTTATATAAAAATCGGGTAAAACCCGAAAACGTCATACCCTAGTTATCACCAGTCAGACCAAGTTATCAACATATGTCCCCATTTTCCAGGGACAGTCCCTGTATTAAAAAGCGCTGTCCCCGATGAATAACTGTCTCCGGAAGCATCTCCGGAATTACACTTTAATATTTTTCAAATATTAAATTGGCTGTACAGTTTGTTAAGTTTTCTACCAATAGTGAAAATAAATTTTCCTGACTCTTATGAAATCTTTAGTGTAAAACTTGCCGAAAAATTTGTCGCAACACACAGTACATCGAACTCTGCTGAAAATGCGTCTGTGTAGCCGCACGCCTCTCCGAGTGCCCATGCTAACCTCGGTTCGCCGTCGAAAGCGTCTACAATGGGCACGCGAGAATCAAAACTTGACCTTGAATGATTGGAAAAAGGTCGTCTGGTCCGATGAATCTCGTTTCATGTTGCACCACGTGGATGGACGGGTACATGTGCGTCGTTTACCTGGGGAAGTGTTGGCACCAGGATGCACCATGGGACGAAAACAAACTGGTGGAAGAAGTGTAATGCTTTGGGAAATATTCTGCTGGGAAACTCCAGGTCCAGTCATTCATGTGCAGGAAACTACAACGTCTAACCACCTTACCTAAACATCATTGCAGACCAGGTACATCTTTTCATGGCAACGGTATATCCCTCTAGTAGTGCCTTCTTTTAACGTAATGCGTCATGCCACACTGCCCGGATTGTTCGAGAATGTTTCGCAGAACATGAGGAAGACTTTCAGGTATTGCCCTGGCCTCCAAATTCCACAGACATCAATCCAACCGAGCATCTGCGGTTTGTATTGGAACAGCATATCCGATCTGCGGCGGCTCAACCATGTAACTTACAAGAGTTAAAGTTTCTACCAATAGTGGTAACACGTTGGTATATATCTCACAAGACATATTTAGAAATCTTGTAGCGTCCATGCCTCGCCGGGTAAGAGCTGTTTCGGCGGCACGTGGAGGACCAACATCATAATAGGCAAATGGTTACAATGTTTTGGCTCTTCGGTGTACATATTAAAACTAACAAGCATTTGAAAAATGCGAATTATATTTCATTAGTACAAATCCAACTAGAGTTTTCATAACATTCACATTCAACCACCAAAATTTCAAATTTTTATCATTATCACTGCAATATTCTTTTGAAATTTTGGAATTTAACATTTTTCACTGCTAGAGGGTATAATTAGAGCTTTAGAGAGATTATTGAAAGTGCATATCATAGTATTTCATTAATGCCTATCCAACAAAAATAATTTTTAATTTATCTCTATACACAAAAAAGTTCGATGTCTACAGACGGACAGACACCAATTTATTTTTTCTTTCGTTCAAACAAACCTACTTAGGAGTCTTACCCCCATTTGATATTTATGTCAGTGACAAAAATGAAACTATTATTAAACGTTTTACACCAATAAAAAAATTAAAATATTTTAAGTGACTTCATAAAAAATATTACCAAGAAAACCTGTCTAAAATGAGAATGTATGATGTGTAGAGAGAATGCGAAACAATTTCAAATATATTTCGTTATTATCAATTCTGGATTGTAGATACGGAAATTCTTTTTTAGAGAAGATATTTGGGATGTTTTGCTTTGAGCGGCACTTTTTTGCGTACCATGGGCTAAATGGCCAGGTCACATGGACCCCGAAGGCTCAGAGAAGGTTGGGGGAGGGAACCCACTGGAACAACTGTTGGGAGATATAGATGGTAACCTCCCGTCAATGCCATCCAGCGTGTTCTCTAACGTGCACATGGTATGGCTCTCCCGCACACGGGGCCACGGCTTAACGTCCCATCCGACGGACGGCGGCCTTTAGAAGCCCATCGGTGTCCCCTACTGACCGTGGGCAGGGCGGGGAGTTTTGCGGAGATAAATTTCAACACTGACCCAGCTGGGACTCGAACCTGGGAACTACAGATTACGAGCCTGGCGCGCTACCAAATGAGCCACCCCCGCCCCCTGCCTTTTGATTAGTTGTACACCCAAAATCCCTAGTTTTGCAACCAGACACCTCAAAAGCCATACATTTTGCAACCAGACAACCCAAAGCAATAGATTTTTCAGGCATCTAAACCCATAGATTTTAAAACCAGACACCTCGAAGACATAGATTTTGCAACCAGACACCTCGAAGCCATAGATTTTGCAACCAGACACCCCAAAGCCATAGATTTTGCAACCAGACACCCCAAAGCCATAGATTTTGCAACCACAACACCCCAAGCCATAGAGTTTGCAACCACAACATCCCCAAGCAATAGATTTTGCAACCAGACACCCCAAAGCCATAGATTTTGCAACCATAACACCCCAAGCCATAGATTTTACACTAACCGAATTAATAGATTTTGAAACCAGCCCCGGTTGCAATGGTCAGCAACACCCAGGACCAAAGTTCCAGTTCCATCACACTTCACAGTCAGCCAAGTGGAAACTTCCTGTTGGCCACAGATCGACCTCCTCTGAAGGCCGTGCGTGCTGAACTAACGAACCCAGCTGTATCGGAGGTTGCATCACACCAACAGTCACCGAGTGGCCAAGTTCTGGAGAACGTGCTGCCGTGAACTGCAGCGTCAGTGTGAGTGACCGAGCAGCACAGGCCTCAAAAGCGTTGCAGCAAGCCCAGTGGGGAGAGAAAGCATTGCCATCCCAGTTTCACTTACGAGATGGGCTAACGACGGTTACGGTTCAAAATAGCAACAACCTGTTTATCTGGGACAAGATGAGGAAAGAAGAAGAAATTAAAGGGGGGTGTTGCAAAAAGAGATTTTTCAGACAATCTCTACAAGAAATCCAAACTTAGTTCAATTAAATCTCAGTTCCGGTATTAACCTAGCTATTTCGCACCGACACATATTAAATGATGGGGACCTCTCTCCGATCACGCGATCGTCGCATTAAAAGAGTATTTCGAAACCCAGGTGGTGAAAATAGAAACGGAAGAAGGCATCTGGTTTTAGATATTAAATATTTGCTGTCAAAATATTATAGGTCAAGGTTTATTTTTCTAGTGGTTAGCGCGCTTGGCTAGTGATCTAAGGGACCTGGGTTCGAGCCCCGGGTAAGGCATGGCTGTTTGTGTCGTTTTTCTGCCGAGTTCCTGCCATCCTCTCAGACATTCTACTCTGGGATATAAACCGACAGGCTCCTGTCAGACCTCTGTTGCAAGCAGCTGCTTGAGGGAGTATTTATTTATTTTTTTATTACATTTTAAGTGTTTTTTTTTATTTCACCACAACAGTGTAAATTGGTAAATGTTTATTTAATGTAGTTCATGATATTTATGAACTACCAATCTTCCCCAGAAATTTTCAATAAAGGTAAGGTTCCACTTTTTTTAACAGTTGGTGTTCCAATATTTTATTGGTAAAAATTCCAATTTTTCACGGTTGGGTGTCAAAAACGTTTTAAAAATGGGAGTTACAATTTTAAAGGATGTCTGCTACGATTTTCAAACAGAATATTACAATTTTTGAGTAGGTTTTTAAATCCTTAACGGAGATAATTATTTCTTAAGGTTGGGTTGTTTTATCTCTCAGAACTTTTTTTACGCACAATGGGCTAAATGGCCAGATCACAAAACCCCGAAGGCTCAGAAAAGATTAGGGGAGGAAGCGCATTGAAAAAATTGTTTGTTGGGAGACAGATGGTAGCCTCCCTTCAAGGCCATCCAGTATGTTCTTTAACGTGCACAGGGTATGGCTCTCTCGCACACGGGGCCATGGCTTAACGTCCCATCCGATAGACGGCAGCCTCCCCAAGCCCATCAGTGTTCTCTACTAACCGTGAGCAGGGCGGAGAATTTTGCAGAGAAACCCGAGTATTTCAGATTATGAGCCTGGCACACTACCGAGTCAGGCCACGCCCCCGTTTTACTTTTGTGCATACAGTGGACTAAATGGCCAGGTCACATTCTCTAAATTTTCGTAAAAATTATTATACCCTTATGCTTCAGTCCGAAGCAGAGGATAGGTACTTTAGTGAGAGAGTTCATATTAAATTACCAATAAAGAGGAAAATATAGAGCAAAAAAAATTGGAAAGTTTTTTTATATGTGCTCAAAAAAAAGTAAAAAATAGAATTGTCAATAATTATTTCACTTATTTAGTCGTACTATTATAGTAGAAATTAATCACTTATTTAGTCGTACTATCTTCCTTCGAAGTATAGAATTCTTTTTTTTTAACCACTGAAACAAACCGATGTCTCACAATCCTTATTCTACTAAATCCCCACCCCGCCCTCGGTTAGAAAAGGCGTACCAATGGACTTGGTAGGGTCACCATTCGTCGGATTGGACGTAAAGCTGTAGCTCCATTTGGAAGACAGTCATACCCCATACACGCTAAAGAAGGGGCGGGGTGGCTCAGTCGGTAGCGCGCCAGGTTCGTAATCTGCAGTTTCCAGGTTCGAGTCCCAGCTGGGTCAGCGTTGAGATTTATCTCCGCAAAACTCCTCGCCCTGCCCACGGCCAGTAGGGGACACCGATGGATTCGGAAAGGCCGCCGTCCGTCGGATAGGACGTTAAGCCGTGGCCCCGTGTGCGGGAGAGTCTTACTCTGTGCACGTTAAAGAGCACGCTGAATGGTCTTGACGGGAGGCTACCATATGTCTCTCAACAGCTGTTCCAGTGTGTCCCCTCCCACAACCTTCGCTGGGCCTTCGGGGTCCTTGTGACCTGGCCATTTAGCCCATAGTGTGCAAAAAAGTGCCGCTTAGAGATAAAACAACCCAACTCACGTTAAAGAAAACGCTGGATGACCTTGAAAGAAGTCGAACAGCTGTCGAGAAGGTCCCCTTCCCAACTTTCTCTGAGCCCTTGGTGTTCTTGTGACATAACAATTTAGCCTATTCTGTTCGAAAAACAAGTACCGCTCAGAGCAATTAAAAAATTATTAAACAATCCAATCTTCTCTCTGAAATTGATATGAACTAGATAAGTTGGTTTAGTGGGGATATAATAAAAAACACATCAAGTAGCATACATGGATTTTGTATCCACAACACCCCAAGCCATAGATTTAACAATAACCGAATTAATAGAGACCTCAGCACACACATGAAAACAAACATCTGTGCCTTATCTGAGAATAGGATTCGAACTTCTTTGATCAGTTGGAAATAAGTTGGCTTCTGTGGTTAATCTATTACAGACGAAAACACAACAGGAACAGATAGGGTCAAAATACAGCAGACTTCCTCTTATCCGGCCCTTATGTGACCGGATGAATGAAAGGCTGGTTAATTCGAAAATTGTGTCAGAAAATAAATAAAAACGGCAAATGACAAAAATACTAACTGTACTGTATTTTAATTAATAATTTGTTGTACAATATTAACAATTTACTCACACTCACTTGAAAAAGTCCGTGATTTTCTTTTGTTTCTTTGAACTTAACCCTTTTTTATCTGCCAAGTGTTGCCATTTTTTAATAAACATCACATCAATCGTAGATAAGGCCTGTTGTTGTTCATTGTGTCTTACTACAACATTAAAAGCTTCTTTTCCTTTAATATGGCTTTCTCTTTTTTCTCTTCTTTCTCTTCTTGTTCTCCGATTTTTCTCCGTTCCCTTATTGGCAGACTGCAATGATAATTTCGTTATCATTCAGTGTTTCATTTTCCAACTATCCATTACCTTTTAACCATTTTTCAATGTCATCTTCTTCACGTGTGTCACATCCAGGCAGCAGTTTAAAGTCATTAAGCAGCGAAATATTGTCATTATCCGTCATATCTTCAGCAGGCGCAGGCTCATTCGATACTTTGTGTTGTCTTTAGTACTTTCTACACAGTTTTTTCAACTTCGGGCCAAAGTTTCTCCATGACTTCACAAACGTTGTACGAGGCATTTCTTCAAAAGCTCTTGCCAACATGTAGATCACATCTTTGATATTTATTGTTTCCAAAGCATTTAAAAATCCTATTCTGTCATTTTCGGTTCGCTGTAGAATTTATGAAAGAAGCTTTGCCCTGTATCGCCTTTTTAAACTTACAAGCACGCCTTAATCCATTGGTTGCACTAAAGATGTTACATTAGACGGCAAAAACATGGCTTTTATGTGGTCAGAAATGAGTTCGCTTGGGTGTGTTGGGGCATTGTCGAGAATGAGTAGGGCTTTTAGAGGCATTTTAAAACTTATCAAGTGGTTTTTTTACTTTTGGAACAAATTCTGTAAAGAACTACTCTTTAAACAAATACGAATCTATCCAAGTAGACTTTTGAGCTTTGTAATAAACTGGCAGAGCAGCTAAATTTAAATGCTTGAATGCTCGGGTTTTTGCTGATTTCCCAATTACAAAAAGAGGAAGTTTGTGCGTACCTGTAGCATTTGTATACACAGCCACAGTGATTGTTTGTTTTTAATCCTGATGCTGAGGTTTCTTGCGCTGTCACAAACATTTCCGTTTCTTGTAAAGATTTTCTATTCCTTCTCCAGTCATTTACCAACACCTAGTCCTCCACAAATATGCTTTACTGGATCACCTTTGTCAATACGTTTTAACGCTTTTAATTTCATCTCCATCATAACGAATTACGCTTACGTTTGCACCCATTCATTTTGTATCACACATTAATTAATAGATCACACACTATTGTATACGCACAGTACACTGTACATTGTAATATTCACAAAGAGGATTTGGGTTGTTTACCTCTGAGCGGCACTTTTTTGCCCATCATGGGCTAAATGGCCAGGTCACAAGGACACCGTTGACTCAGAGAAAGATATGGGAGGGGACCCACTGGAACAGCTGTTGGGAGACAGATGTAGCCTCCCGTCAAGGCCATTCAGCGTGTTCTTTAACGTTGGGTTGTTTTACCTCTGAGCGGCACTTTTTTGCACACCATGGGCTAAATGGCCAGGTCACATGGACCCCGAAGGCTCAGATAAGGTTGGGGGAGGGTTGGGTTGTTTTACCTCTGAGCGGCACTTTTTTGCACACCATGGGCTAAATGGCCAGGTCACATGGACCCCGAAGGCTCAGAGAAGGTTGGGGGAGGGGACCCAATGGAACAGCTGTTGGGAGACAGATGGTAGCTTCCCGTCAAGGCCATCCAGCGTGTTCTTTAACGTGCACAGGGTATGGCTCTCCTGCATACGGGGCCACGGCTTAACGTCCCATCCGACGGACGGCGGCCTTTCCAAGTCCATCGGTGTCCCCTACTGACCGTGGGCAAGGCGGGGAATTTTGCGGAGATAAATCTCAACGCTGACCCAGCTGGGACTCGAACCTGGGAACTACAGATTACGAGCCTGGCGCGCTACCGACTGAGCCACCCCCGCCCCGGTTGGGGGAGGAGACCCACTGGAACAGCTGTTGGGAGACAGATGGTGGGCTCCCGTCAAGGCCATCCACCGTGATCTTTAACGTTGGGTTGTTTTACCTCTGAGCGGCACTTTTTTGCACACCATGGGCTAAATGGCCAGGTCACATGGACCCCGAAGGCTCAGAGAAGGTTGGGGGAGGAGACCCACTGGAACAGCTGTTGGGAGACAGATGGTGGGCTCCCGTCAAGGCCATCCAGCGTGATCTTTAATGTTGGGTTGTTTTACCTCTGAGTGGCACTTTTTTGCACACCATGGGCTAAATGGCCAGGTCACATGGACCCCAAAGGCTCAGAGAAGGTTGGGGGAGGAGACCCACTGGAGCAGCTGTTGGGAGACAGATGGTAGCCTCCCATCAAAGCCATCCAGATTGTTCTTTAACGTGCACAGGGTATGGCTCTCCTGCATACGGGGCCACGGCTTAACGTCCCATCCGACGGACGGCGGCCTTTCCAAGTCCATCGGTGTCCCCTACTGACCGTGGGCAAGGCGGGGAATTTTGCGGAGATAAATCTCAACGCTGACCCAGCTGGGACTCGAACCTGGGAACTACAGATTACGAGCCTGGCGCGCTACCGACTGAGCCACCCCCGCCCCGGTTGGGGGAGGAGACCCACTGGAACAGCTGTTGGGAGACAGATGGTGGGCTCCCGTCAAGGCCATCCACCGTGATCTTTAACGTTGGGTTGTTTTACCTCTGAGCGGCACTTTTTTGCACACCATGGGCTAAATGGCCAGGTCACATGGACCCCGAAGGCTCAGAGAAGGTTGGGGGAGGAGACCCACTGGAACAGCTGTTGGGAGACAGATGGTGGGCTCCCGTCAAGGCCATCCAGCGTGATCTTTAATGTTGGGTTGTTTTACCTCTGAGTGGCACTTTTTTGCACACCATGGGCTAAATGGCCAGGTCACATGGACCCCAAAGGCTCAGAGAAGGTTGGGGGAGGAGACCCACTGGAGCAGCTGTTGGGAGACAGATGGTAGCCTCCCATCAAAGCCATCCAGATTGTTCTTTAACGTGCACAGCACACGGAGTCACGGCTTAACGTCCATCCGACGGACGGCGGCCTTTCCAAGCCCATCTGTGTCCCCTACTGACCGTGGACAGGGGGGGGGGATGTTTGCGGAGATAAATCTCAACGCAGACTGAGCTGGGAACTACAGATCGCAGACTCGAACCTGGGAACTACAGATCACGAGTCTGGCGCGCTACCGACTGAGCCACCCGACCATCCTGAGTCTAAGAGATCAATTCATTGTTGCCAATGGAAACTTCATGACGTTCACACATTCCACCACCAAAATTTTAAATTTCTAGCTTAAATTCGTCGTCTGCAATATTCGCTTGAAATTTTGAAATTTGCAAATTTTTCCACCGTTAGAGGGCGCAATTATAGCTTTATGGAGATTCGGAAAGCGCATATCGTAATATTTCATCAATGCCTATCCTACCAAAAAAGAATTTTTAATTTATCTCAATAAACAAAAAAGTTCGATGTGTACAGATAGACAAAACGAAACTAATATCTCGTTTTCTTTGAAAAAAAGAAACTTGCTCTGAAGCCTTTTTCAAGGTGCAAGACCTTGCAAATGCGTATTTCCCAACAGGAGGTACCACCATGCCGGAGACCTGGTTTCGAATTCCAGTTAGGAAAACTGATTCTTTTCAACTCGTTATTTCTAGTTCCAGAATTGTCGTAGACATTTGCAACTGCATAAATGCTGGAGGGGAGGTACTTTGAAGGTCAGTAAATGCTTTAAGGTAAGTGCAAATGGCTTTTGCTCTGCAGATGCATGTTAAGACCGCTTTGAACGCATCTCGTGTATGCAACAGGGTACAATAATGCACAAGATCAATGACGTATCGAAAGGGAGATGTCATTTTAACTTGTCAACGAGTGAAAAAGTAACTTTGTTTTGAAACAGTTCAACGTTTTCGTTTTTTAATTTCAAACTTTTGAAATATTCATAACTTCAAAAATCCTTAAACGTTTGGGTCCTAAATATCACATAAGGATTTCTCCGTGATATTCCGTTAAACAAATGTAAACCCTTCCCTGTAATTGAAGAACATTTCGAACATACTTCTTTTTGCTATAAATCTATAAAAATATCAGTCGTAATTCATAATGAGTTACGTTGCTTATTTTAAATGCATCTCATCATCATCGGTCGAGCACTCTTTTGATACTACTTTGAGTATGTCGTATACTACCTATTAAGACGGGAACAACAGCGGGTAATTCTTCTATAATATGTATAGTGGTGTGTGTGGGGGCGGGGGGGGGGACTTGGACCAAACTTTTCCAGCTTATCCGATTTTTATTCCCTGAACAGTGTGTCAACGGCCATACCAAACTGAAAGCACCGGTTCTCGTCTGATCCCCGAAGTTAAGCAGCTTTGGGCGCGGTCAGTACCTCGGAGGGTGACTACCTTGGAACATCGCGTGCAGTTGGCATGAATAAACCGATGGGCTTGGAAAGGCCGTCGTCCGTCGGATGGGACTTTAAGACGTGGCCCCGTGTGAGGGAGAGCCATACCCTGGCACGTTAAAGAACACACTGGATGGCCTTGACGGGAGGCTACCATCTGTCTCCCAACAGCTGTTCCAGTGGGTCCCCTCCTAAAACCTTCTCTGAGCGTTCGGGGTCCTTGTGACCTGGCCATTTAGTCCATTGTATGCAAAAAAAGTGCAGCTCAGAGGTAAAACAACCCAACACTGAACAGCATATTTAAATATTCGGGTTAAAAGCGGAAAAAATTATGCATTTAATAATACAGGGTAGTGTCCGACAAAAATAGATGGAATCTTGGGAAGATTACCTCCGAGGAATCACATTAAATATTTTCCCTGCAACATCACTGCACTCAATGTCATGAGCGGCCACCAGAAGACATGTCATGCTACCATTACATTTCCACAATCGCAGTCTATTATCATGCGATTGTTCAATGTGTTTGTGTCCGCCTGGTCATGCTTACAACAAAGGAAAAAGTGCGCTGTGTTTTAATGTTAATCTAGCATAAATCGGTCATCACGGTTTAACGTGCGTTTAAGAAGATGTGAATTTAAGGACGATCTGGAATAACATTCATAATGGTCAATATATTATACATAAATTAACCCTTTCAGGACCATAAGGTTTCTAAGAGTAAATATTAGTATGTAACTGTTTAGTTTGTTTAGACGTAAAATAAATAAAAATCATAAGAAAAATACATAACAATGTGTAGTTTTTTTGGAATTTTATGGGAAATATTTTTTCCAATGGACTATAAAGGTAACAAATTATAGTTAGGCTTATTACGCAATGTCTTTTATTTATTGGTTTAAAAAAAATAAAATAAATACCCCCTCAAGCAGCTGCTTGCCACAGAGGTCTGACAGGAGCCTGTCAGTTTATATGCCACAGTAGGAGATCTGAGAGGATGGCAGGACCTCAGCAGAAAAACGACACACACATCCATGCCTAATTCCGGGGCTCGAACCCAGGTCCCTTAGATTAGCCAAGCGTGCTAACCACTCGGCCACGGGACGGCATTTATTGGTTTATTAGAACAAAATGTTAACTAAAATAATACAAATTTATGAAATAAAATTACTATACAAAATGATGTGCTAATTATGATATTCTGCGAAGCAATTTCTTTTGGTAGTGAGGCAAAGATGGACATTGCACATAGTACATACATTATGCGTCCTGACAGTTCTGTTTTTGTTTTCTAAACGTTCTCGTTTACGTATTGCGTTCGGCATACGTTCTATTTTGACATTCTGTATAAAAAATGCAGATAAGGTTATAATTAAATACTACAATCACCAATTTCAAAATGGGAAAAATATTTCCCTTAGTCGTAAAAGGGTTAATAATAAAGATTGGATGAGCTCAGACCTCTGAATTTCTACATGAGAATAACATCGGACGATGAAACAGGTAGTGTTTAAAGCAGCCAAGAACGTGACGACCAACAACATCAGATGAAGTTGTGAAAGTGCTTAGCCCCGTTTAAGTCAATTCGTTGCTGCAGTTTGCAATTACAAATTTCAAAATCAACACTCCATGTGGTGAAATGTAAACGATTTCGGATGCACGCTTACAAAATCCAGCGTGCGCAACAAAAATTAAGTCTGATAGCATACCAAAACGCGAGATATTACGGAATTTTTAAGTGCAATCTTTACTGACGAATGGGTGGCCAATTCTGTGCCCACCAAGGAGTCCTGATTTGTCACCACTCGTTTTTTCTCGTGGAATTTTGGTAAATAATTATGTTTACATGCACTGTATTTCAGGGTTGGGTTGTTTTACCTCTGAGCGGCACGTTTTTGCACACCATGGGCTAAATGGCCAGGTCACATGGACCCCGAAGGCTCAGAGAAGGTTGGGGAAGGGGACCCACTGGAACAGCTGTTGGGAGACCGATGGTAGTCTCCCGGCAAGGCCATCCAACGTGTTCTTTAACGTGCACAGGGTATGGCTCTCCCGCACACGGGGCCACGGCTTAACGTCCCATCCGACGGACGGCGGCCTTTCCAAGCCCATCGGTGTCCCCTACTGACCGTGGGCAGGGCGGGGAATTTTGCGGAGATAAATTTCAACGCTGGCCCAGCTGGGATTCGAACCTGGATAGTACAGATTACGAGCCTGGCGCGCTACCGACTGAGCCACCCCCGCCCCGACAGTATTTCAGACCTGAATCGGAATTGCCATTTAAAACTAATTCGAATTTTTTCAGTATTGCATAGAATGCCACAAGACAGTTGTGATGTACAGCGATCTTTTAGCAGATTAAATCGTCTGCAACCACAGCACAGAAAAAATCTCGTTGAAGAAACAGTGGTAATGCACGTTACTGTGGGTAAATAACGAAATATAACCTAATTTCTGAAAATTTGGGGACGGGGGGGGGAGTTCGTTGAGATTTATCCCCTGAAAACCAAACTTTGACCTCTGTGAGTAGGAGACACCAATTGGCTTGGAAAGGCGCCGTCAGTCGGATGGGATACTAGGCCGTGGCTTCGTGCAGCAAAGCACGGGAGACTATCATCCATCTCCTAACAGCTGTTCACTGGGTCCCTTCATTGACCCAGTGAATTAGGAGACATTCCACCACCAAAATCCAGTCTGAGCCTTTGGAGTCCTTGTAACATGGCCATTTAGTCCATTGTGGGCAAAAAAATGTTGCTCCGAGGTAAAAACAAATCAACACAGCCCTGTATATTTATTTCACCCCGAATTTGAAAACACTGGATTTTTTCCCGACTAGATTTCAAACCGAATTTGAAAAAATATTTTTTACTTCTCGAATGGATTTTTTATTTAAACCTGAAAAAGTGATAGCCTAGTTATAGCCGACTCCATGAAGGCTTGAATATCATATACACTATCTGATCAAAAATATCTGGACACCCCCTTCTGAGTAGTCTTATATACGCTACAGCCCAAATAGGTATAAAAGGAGGCACGTAACCTGACACGCAGGGGGCGGGGGTGGCTCAGTCGGTAGCGCGCCAGGCTCGCAATCTGTTGTTCCCAGGTTCGAGTCCCAGCTGGGTCAGCGTTGAGATTTATCTCCGCAAAATTCCCCGCCCTGCCCCCGGTCAATAGGGGACACCGATGGGCTTGGAAAGGCCGCCGTCCGTCGGATGGGACGTTAAGCCGTGGCCCCGTGTGCGGGAGAGCCATCCCTGTGCACGTTAAAGAACACGCTGGATGGCCTTAACGGGAGGCTACCATCTGTGTCCCAACAGCTGTTCCAGTGGGTCCCCTCCCCCAACCATCTCTGAGCCTTCGGGGGTTCTTGTGACCTGGCCATTTAGCCCATGGTGTGCAAAAAAGTGCCGCTCAGAGGTAAAACACCCAACCCTGACACGCATGAACAGTAGAATGGGCCGGTACGGCAGAGCTCAATGAATTAACGTGGCACGGTCATAGGATGCCTCTTAGCAACAAAGTCAGTTTGGCACATTTCGGCCCTGCTGCATTGATCAACTGTAAATGATGTTATTGTGAATTGGAAACACCTACGAGCAACAACAGTGCAATCGAGATTCAGTAGGCCACGTAAAATAACAGAGTGGGACTGCTGAAGCCAGTGGTACAACAAAATAGCCTGTGGGATACAACATTCACCACCGAGTTCCAAAAAGCCTCTGGAAGCAACACCAGCACCATAACAGTTCGCCAGGAGCTGCAGGAAATGGGTTTCCACGGCCGAGCAGCCACACACAAGCCTAACATCAACCAGATCAACGCCAAGCATCGGTTGGAGTGGTGTAAAGCACGGCGCAAGTGGATTCTTGAGCAGTGGAACCGCGTTTTCTGGAGCGATGAATCACGCTTTCATCTGACAGTCCACCGGACGAGTCAGGGTGTGGAGGATGCTTGGTGAACGCTACCATCTTGTGCTGTGCCAACTGTGAAATTTAGTGGAGGAGGTATCATGCTCTGAGGCTATATTTTCATGGTTCGTGCAGGGGCTCCTAGTTTCAGCCACGGCCTATAATGACATTCACGACAATTCTGTGTTCCCAACTTTATAGTAACAGTTCGGTGAAGACCTTGTATCAACATGACAATGCCCCTAATCCCACAGCGAGGGCCAGGCAGAAATGATTTGATGGGTGTGGAAGAACTTTAATAGCCTAAACAGAGCCCAGAACTTAACCCCCATGGAACACTTTGGGATGAATTGGAACGCTGAAGGCGAGCCACGCCTAACAGCAGGACATCAGTGACCAGCCTCACTAATGCTCTTGTGACAGAAAGACAATTTCCGCAGCAACGTACCAAAATCTAGGGGAAAGCCTTCCCCATAGAGTGGATACTGTGATAGCAGCAAAGCGTGGGCCAACGCGATATTAATTCCTTTCCTATTAGGGGCGGGGGTGGCTCAGTCGGTAGCGCGCCAGGCTCGTAATCTGTAGTTCCCAGGTTCGAGTCCCAGCTGGGTCAGCGTTGAGATTTATCTCCGCAAAATTTCCCGCCCTGCCCACGGTCAGTAGGGGACACCGAAGGGCTTGGAAAGGCAGCCGTCCGTCGGATGGGACGTTAAGCCGTGGCCCCGTGTGTGGGAGAACCATACCCTGTCCACGTTAAAGAACACGCTGGATGGCCTTGACGGGAGGCTACCATCTGTCTCCCAACAGCTGTTCCAGTGGGTCCCCTCACCCAATCTTCTCTGAGCCTTCGGGGTCCATGTGACCTGGCCATTTAGCCCATGGTGTGCAAAAAAGTGCCGCTCAGAGGTAAAACAACCCAACCCTTTCCTATTACCGGGAGATTGTGGATGAGCGAATTCCGGACACTTTTGATCATGTAGTGTATTTTCTAAAGATATCCAGGAAAATTCAGAGACTCAAACATGTTTTTTCTCTCATTACAATTTTAGGATGGGTTGGGTTATTTTTCCTCTGAGGAGCACTTTTTGCACACATTGGGCTAAATTGTCAGGTCACAAGGACCTCGAAGACTCAGAGAAGGTTTGGGGAGGGACCCACTGGAACAGAATCATCGGTGTCCGTTATTGACCGAGGGCAGGACGGGGAGGTTTATGGAGATAAATCTCAACACTGACCCAGATGGGACTCGAACCTGGGACTGCAGATTATGAGTCCGGCGTGCTACCGACTGAGCCACCTCTGCCCCCACAATTCAGAAGTAACAATTACTACGTCGATTTGACACATCTCATTAGGATATCTCCCGAATTGGAGATCAAGAGTAACTGACAATTACAAATCGAGAAATAGTATGCGGAAATGAATAAAAAGCTAGATAAAAGAGAAAGCGAATGATTTCCTTCTAACTGATTCACTTTAATTAGGTAAACGATTTGAAATATTAAGCGAAATCTTACAAAGAATCGTTAAGAGTCGTTCTCGATTCGTTTGAAAAATATCGTTAAAATAAAGAAAATACGCTGCAATTTCAAATGATTTCGAGTATTGCAGAAATTGTACGACCCACTTTCGCGAAGAAGTTACTATACCAGTTTCCGGAATGAGCAAAGCGTGAGATTCCAGTCACGAAATTTCGGTTGCCATCTGGATTTAAAATTGAGAATTTTCGCATCTGCAGATGATGGTTCTGTTGAGCCAGAAAAGAAGTCATGCTTTTACTCGTTACGTTCATAAACGCAACTATCAGCGAACCACAAAATGGCAGCGCAGTTCTTGCCTTCTACACTCCGTTGCACTCTTCACGAAAAGGAGACATTCGTTGTAAAAAGGATTCCTTTTCGACCTTTTGTGGGACGCAAAAAACAAAAGCGAAACGGTGTTGACAAGATATTACTGTTATGAAAACCGTTTCCGGAGCTAAGTGGTTTAGATTGCCGATGACTTAAAACAAGGATGCATGTCATCCATGTGACATGGACGATAGAATGGAGGCAATAAATCAAGCTGATCACGCAAACCTTTTCTTTTTAAGCTTCGTCTCCAAGTCCCGATATCTTCTCTAAATTTCAGCCTGAAATAGATTTTCAATCAAAAATTCTAAATTTTTTGTGTCGGTGTCAGGGATAGATAAAGGAAAAGCCTTTCGCTGTATGTCCCGGTGGGTTGTTTTACCTCTGAGCGGCACGTTTTTGTACACCATGGGCTAAAAGACCAAGTCACATGGACCCCGAAGGCTCAGAGAAGATTGGAGGAGGGGACAAACTAGAAACAGCTGTTGGGAGACAGATGGTAGCCTTCCTTCAAGGCCATCTAGCATGTTCTTTAAAGTGCACTCCCGCACACGGAGTCACGGCTTAACGTCCCAAGCCCATCGGTGTCCCCTATTGACCGCAGGCAGGGCGGAAAATTTTGCGGAGATAAATCTCAACGCTGAACCAGCTAGGATTCGGACCTGGGAACTGCAGATTACGAGTCTGGCGTGCTACCGACTGAGCCACCCCCCGCCCCAGTTTCGGTGGAGTGCGTGATAATAAGACTTGAGTAAGGTTTCCCGATTACTAAAATATTCCACTGGAAAAAGAAAGGTTAAAATGATATAAAAGGAATAAAATTTTATAGTTGTTTCTTAAATCTATTTTTAGTTTTGGACATACGTATACTGTGGAGCTAAAATAAAATTATCCAAAGACAACCGTTTTGGATTTCAAAACAGGTTGACAAGTTTGATATTTCGTATAAGTCGACCCGTTTTTCGGGAGAAGGGGTGGTCTGCTCTACGGCATTTTCCGCTTCAGAAGCTTTCGTACGATTTTTCTGATGAGAGTTAGGGTACAAACTTACCCTCTTTTTAAAGGGACGAAAGGAGTTGTTGTTTTATCTCTGAGCGGCACTTTTTTGCACACCATGGGCTAAATGGCCAGGTCACAAGGACCCCGAAGTCTAAGAGAAGGTTGAGGACCCACTGGAACAGCTGTTGGGAGACAGATGATAGCCTCCCGTAAACCGAAAACTGTATCAGTTTTGTTTTTTCGTATAAAAATTTAAGCGATTTTTTTTTTCATGTCACTTTTCTAAAGTAATTGTACAAATCCATTTTCACGAAAAGGGAATCCGCACATCCAAACAAACATCTGACGCCGGTGGGCTTGGAAAGGCCGCCGTCCGTTGGATGGGACGTTAAGCCGTGGCGGGAGAGCCGTACTCTGTGCACGTTAAAGAACACACTGGATGACCTTTCACGCTGGACAGTTGGACAGCTGTTCCAGTGGGTCAACTCCCCCAACCTTCTCTGATCCTTCGGGGTCCATGTGACCTGGCCATTTAGACTATGGTATGCAAAAAAAGTACCGCTCAGAGGTAAAACAACCCAACCCAAACAAACATCTGCCATCCCTGTCTGAGACCCAGCAAATATTTAGAAATGCAAGCACAGGCTCCTATTTAAGCCCCAGCGTACATTTTATAAACCCTTTTGTACAACATTTATGTGTCAAAGGTTACACTGAAACTGTATTATTTGAATTACTATTCATATGTGATTTCCGTCCGTAAGTAGAAAAATTTATGCAACAGAAAAAAGTGTTTTGAAATAAGTCTAAAAATCAGAACAGTTGAGTTGTTTTCACCAATGAGCGGCACTTATATTGCACACAATGAACAAAATGGTCAGGTCACAAGAACCCCAAGGGCTGAGAAGGTTGGGAATAGAGGATCCACTGGAACAGCTGTTAGGAGTTAAATAAACCTTCTGTGAAGGCCATCCAACTTGTTTTTTCACGCGCACACGGTATGGCTCTCCTGCACACGAGGCCACTGCTTAGCGACAGACAAGAGGCCTTTCGAGATAAATCTCGACGCTGGCCCAGGTGGGACTCGAACCTGGGAACTGCAGATTAAAAGCCAGATGCGCTACCGACTGAGCCACCCCCGCCCCAGGAGTGAGGGTTAAATCATTACTATAATGCACTTAACCATCTCATTCCACCTCTAAAAGGGGTGGGGTGTAGCTTAGTCGGTACCGCGCCAGGCTCGTAATCTGTAGTTCCCAGGTTGGAGTCCCACCTGAATCAGCGTTGAGATTTATCTCCGTAAAATTCCCCGCCTTGCCCACGGTCAGTAGGGGACACCGATGGGCTTGGAAAGGCCGCCGTCCGTCGGATGGGACGTTAAGCCGTGGCCCCGTGTGCGGGAGAGAGATACTCTGTGCACGTTAAAGAACACGCTGGATGGCCTTGATGGGGGCTACCATCTGTCTCCCAACAGCTGTTCCAGTGGGTCCCCTCCCCCAACCTTCTCTGAGCCTTCGGGGTCCATGTGACCTGGCCATTTAGCCCATGGTATGCAAAAAAGTGCCGCTCAGAGGTAAAACAACCCAAACCAACCCACCTCTAAAATTTCAAATCTTTGGCATGAATAGTTTACAATATCCGATAAAAGTTTTCGTTTTCAAAATTTAGGGTAAATATAGAAATTTAATTATTTGTAAATTCGGAAAACGAACACCCTAATATTTTATTGGTCCAACTCGAGAGAAATATTTCGTCTTCAAAAATAGTGCCCTTCGTACCCTTCTAGGGATAACGGAAAATTATCATATTTTCTAGAATATATCATTTGCAGTATTAAAAGCCATTTTCCAACCTTTTCCACCATTAGATGGCGCTATAAAACGATTGGAAGATTCGAAATATATTAATCCGAATATTTCATCAATACCTATCTAACTACAAAAGAATTTTCATCTGGGCGTCTTTCCTATTCTGAATACCGTTAAATGTTATTTCAGGAGTTGCACACAGACAGACCCAAATCTAGAGAAAATAAAGAGAGAAAATATTTTCATGAAATATACATTAAGGTCAACAATTTTTTGCGTGTATTACCCTTACTAAAACTCTGCAAGCTGGGGAAGAGAAACTTTGAACATCAAATTACAAGCCTGCCGCTCTACCAAATGAACCAATCCCCGCCCTCTCATGCAGAATTTCCTAAGCTGCGTCTCACAATATGCTTTACAATGTTATTTTATTTATTCAATCTGCTGTACAAATTGATATAAATATAAGCATCATGAACAATGGCCTAGCTTATATTTTCTACCACCCAGTTACATTTCAAGTCAATGCTCTTATTTTATGGTATATTTATTTCATATTACTCTTAAACAATGCAGCCATTCCATTTTTTTAACAAATTCTCTTCAGTGTCAGTATATATATTTACTATTTACAACATACAACGATACGAAAGGCATTAAAAAATTACTTTTAAATCAGTAAAAACTCATTTAATTATGTTCATATCCATATTTTTGTTTCATTATTAATAACTATATATTCTGCCATCCTCACAGACCTTCTACTGTGGCATATAAACTGACAGGCTCCTGTCAGACCTCTGTGGCAAGCGGCTGCTTCAGGGGGTATTTATTTTATTTCTTTTATTATATATACAAGTATATTACTACTTTTTATTACCTAGGGGCGGGGGTGGCTCAGTCAGTAGCGCGCCAGGCTCGTCATCTGTAGTTCCCAGGTTCGAGTCCCAGCTGAGTCAGCGTTGAGATTTATTTCCGCAAAACTCCCCGCCCACGGTCTGTAGGGGACACCGATGAGGCTTAGAAGCTGCCGTCCGTCGGATGGGACGTTAAGCCGTGGCTCCATGTGCGGGAGAGCCATACTCTGTGCACGTTAAAGAACACGCTGGATGGTCTTGACGGGAGGCTACCATCTGTCTCCCAACAGCTGTTCCAGTGGGTCCCCTCCCCCAACCTTCTCTGACCCTTCGGGGTCTATGTGACCTGGCCATTTAAGCCCATGGTGTGCAAAAAAAGTGCCGCTCAGAAATAAAACAACCCAACTGTTTATTACCATTTTTTTTTGTTTTCTGAACAATCGGTTAAGCAGTAAATAATATTATTAACGACCAGTTCGAATGAACCTCCCTAGATGACAAATGCTTGTAGGATCATTCCTTGGTTTGAAAATAATAGAAACGACTTTCCCACAAATTATATCAAATTTAACACTGTATGAACACCATTCCCTCGCGTTCCCATTAAAACAAAGGATAAGAAATTATATTCGAGAATGAGCCATATGTAAAATATGAATTCAGATATGTTTTACACAGTTTACAAGATTTCAAACGATAAAAGTTAAGCTAGAAGTTGGTCGGAACCCAGAGCCACCAAAAGATACAAAGCTCACGTTCCAAAAATATTGGTAAGGAAAGCCCAACACGAAACAAATCAAGCTCCAAGTCTGTATCGTTTGGATTTAGCGTTCTGGCAGACTTGGAAATTGAACTTCGTACTGCTTTGGAGTTTTCAATTCCAAGAGATTTTGGAGCATGAATTTTATGTCTTTCGGAGACTAAGGGTTTCTGACACACTTTTAACTTAGAGTTTGTATCGTTTGGATTTAATAAACGTTTTATTCAATTTAATCAATAAACTTTCTGTATCTTATTCCAGAAGTTCTCGAATACTTTGACAATGCAACTGCCTAGAATTCTAAATTTACGCAACCCCTTCCCTACAAAATAGGACCTACGTAATTAAATCTAATGATTTCATTATGTTCAAAAAGCCTAAAACCAAACAAAATTGTCTTTTTTCATTTACATTTGTCAGAAAACACTTTTTTATACAAACACACAATTTCACATAATATTGCAAATGTTTCACTAAACATCTAGCAAATATGAAGCTATCAGAGCTTTCTTATCCCCTTCCAAGCTACTCTACAGTTTGCCCACATCAACCCACAGTTTGAGAACCACTTGCCTCATGAAAAATCAATCCTACAAAGTCAGAGAGATGGAAAAGTCGCGATCACATCTGTCCCAGTCATTTCGTTCCAACAATGATCCTTTATACAATTTGAAGATTAACTACATAGCTATCCTTATATATATGTCAACTATTAGGAACGTAAGAAATTAAGATTTTTGGATGTACTTTTTAAAAGTTGGATAGATACTAATGAAATATAATCCGCATTTCTCAAATCCTTAGGTAGTTTTAATTTACGTTAGTGGGCTTGGGTTAGGTTGTTTTACCTCTGAGCGGCACTTTTTTGCACACAATGGGCTAAATGGCCAGGTCACAAGGACCCCGAAGACTCAGAAGGTTGGGGGAGAGGACCCACTGGAACAGCTGTTGGGAGACAGATGGTAGCCTCCCGTCAAGGCCATCCAGTGTGTTCTTTAACGTACACAGGGTATGGCTCTCCCTACACGGTGCCACGGCTTAACGTCCCATCCGACGGACGGCGGCCTTTCCAAGCCCATCGGTGTCCCCTACTCACCGTGGGCAGGGCGAGGAATTTTGCGGAGATAAATCTCAACGCCGACCCAGCTGGGACTCGAACCTGGGAACTACAGATGACGAGCCTGGCGCGCTACGTGTTTGCTCTCAGTGGCCAAGTCATTAGGGTTGGGTTGCTTTACCTCTGAGCAGAACTTTTGTGCCCACAATGGATTAAATGGCCAAGTTATGAAAACCCCAAGGGCTCAGAGTAGGGCATATGGAACCTCGTTTCCAAAGAGACAAGTTTTTCGCATACTACTTCATCACTCGAAAAGTATTTTTATCTTTCAATTTAAAAAGCGTCTTTTTTCACAGCCCCTCTGAGAAAAGTGGGCAGATTGTTCCTTTCAGTAGTAATCTGTAGTTCCCAGGTTCGAGTCCCAGCTGGGGCAGCGTTGAGATTTCTCTCCGCAAAATTCCCCGCCCTGCCCACGGTCAGTAGGGGACACCGATGGGATTGGAAAGGCCGCCGTCCGTCGGATAGGACGTTAAGCCGTAGCCGTGTGCGGGAGAGCCATACCCTGTGCACGTTAAAGAACACGCTGGATGGCCTTAACGGGAGGCTACCATCTGTCTCCCAACAGCTGATCCAGTGGGTCCCCTCACCCAACCTTCTCTGAGCCTTCGGGGTCTATGTGACCTGGCCATTTAGCCCATGGTGTGCAAAAAAGTGCCGCTCAGAGGTAAAACAACCCAACCCAATCCTTTCAGTAGAATTGTTCTTGATACTACCATCGAAATTTCAGATATCTACCATAATGAGATCACTTGTAAGAATTTAAAAAAATGTGAATTTTATTTCATTAGTAACACTCCAACTAAAAAGTTATCCACTTATCTCTTCAAACAAAACAGTTGCGTTTGTCGCCAACCCTCGACGTAAGAAGCCACCAAAATTTCACATTTCCTGCATAAATACATGGTCTGAAATTTTATTTCCCCCCCCCCCCCATTTTCAAAGAGCTCAATAACACGTTTCGAGAGACTCGAAAAATGTGAATCGAAATATTTCGTCAATACCTAGCCAACCCATACACAATTTTTAATTTATCTCTTAAAACAAGAAAATCGCATTTTCTCACCGGGGATAAGATGGCAACTAACTGTTGCCATGGAAACTTCATGACCTTTACACATTCCGCCACCAAAATTTCTTGCGACTTTTTTTTCTAGCGAATTTTTGCAACTTTTTCCACCATTAGAAGGCGCATTTATGGCTTTTGGATGATTCAGAAAGATATTTCATCAATCCAATCCGAAAATAATCTTCAATTTATTTCTGAAAAAGTTCGATGTCTACAGACATAAAGTGAACATATTATCTCGTTGTTGCGTGCGTTTCATTTTTGAAAAAAGAAAATTGCCGAAGAATCGTACCTATTAATTCAGCAATAGCGCAAGTTCATTTTAAATCCAATTACGTTACATTATTTTGATATTTCTAAAATAAGCGCGATCTTATTCAAAAATTGTCTTTTTTCATTTACATTTGTCAGAAAACACTTTTTTATACAAACACACAATTTCACATAATATTGCAAATGTTTCACTAAACATCTAGCAAATATGAAGCTATCAGAGCTTTCTTATCCCCTTCCAAGCTACTCTACAGTTTGCCCACATTAATCCACAGTTTGAGAACCCACTTGCCTCATGAAAAATCAATCCCACAAAGTCAGAGATGGAAAAGTCGCGATCACATCTGTCCCAGTCATTTCGTTCCAACAAATTTCACCAAACTTCATTAAAATGTCATTTGAATTTTGTAGTTTTTTAATACCTTTATTGGAGTTATGATTATAGACGTTTCATACAGAATGCATTGTTTAAAATCGGAAAGCTAATGATAAAATTGAATGCGAATACTAAAATTTAAGAAATTTATTTCTATCTGGAATCTGGACGAGCTACATGCTCCTTGTTTCCAGCTTTCTTTCTTTTCTTGTTCACCTTGTTTGTTCTATATTTATGTATTTTGTATATTTCTTCGAATTTGAATAAATAAAAAATTTTTAAAAATTAATAGCTGTCACGACAAAAAGGAATACTTTTGGAAAAAGTTGGAGTGTTTATCTCTGAACGGCTTTTGTACACAAAATGGGCTAAATATCCAGATCACAAGAACCCAAAGGGTTCACACAGTTTGGTAAGGAGAACCACTGTGCAGTTGTCAGGAAGCATGGAACCATCCTGTCAAGGCCATCCGGTGTGTCGTTTAACGTAAACAAGGTACGGCTCTTTCTGCACAAGGGGTCACGGCTTTACGTTTCATCGGACGGACGGCCTTCCTAAGATCATCAGTATCTCCCTACTGACCGAGGGTAAGGTAGTGGTTTTGTGGAGATAAAATTAAATCCTGGTTCTGGTGAGACTCAAATATTGTAACACCTTAAAAGCCTGACTCGCTACTGACAGCCAAAGGGAGAGTGGCTCAGTCGGTAGCGCGCCAAATAATTAATATGCAGTTCCCAGGTTCGAGTCCCAGCAGGATCAGCGTTGAGACTTATCTCCTCGAAACTCTCCGCCCTGCCCACGTCAGTAGGGGACACCAATGGGCTTGAAAAGGCCGCCGTCCGTGGGATGGGACGTTAAGCCGCGACTCCGTGTGGAACCACAGCTTAACGGTTACACCATACCACGATACGATACCATCAAGGTATGGTATCGTATCGTGGTATGGTATCGTTAATGCGCCTGAAATATTTTATTATGGAGAGCCATACCCTGTGTACCTTAAAGAACACGCAGGATGGCCTTAATGGGAGGCTACCATCTGTCTCCCAACAGCTGTTCCAGTGGGTCCCCTCCCCCAACCTTCTCTGAGCCTTCGGGGTCCTTGTGACCTGACCATTTAGCCCATTGTGTGCAAAAAATTGCCGCTCCGAGGTAAAACAACCCAACTGACAGCCACTACCCAGTCACATTCAGGATTGGATCAAGGAGTGGAGTGCAAAAAGCTATCGTCATTTCCTCCGCTGAACAAATTTTAATACGCGGAACATAATGAAAAAGAAAAAAAAAGGTTACACTGTGCAGAAGAAATTGATTTCTTTTACTAAATCCAGTCTGATACCAAACTAAAATAAATCGCACGTGTTATATCATCAAGCGCCCCCAACTTCGCATTTGAAAGTAATTATACCATTTAGCAAATACAATACAGTTCGTGTTGCAATTGGATATTTCTACGACACTGTTATATCAAGTTGCATATATATTTCGTTCAGCCAGCAGTTTTACTGATCGTGCCTCAAAATTAGGGTACTTATAGAAATAAAATGGTTCGAGGTTCAACAATCCACAAAATAATTTATTTTAAAAAGAAACAGTGAAGCTTTGTGCCTCAGTGAATTTAAGATTTGTTTTTATCCATTCTCTTGCAAGCAAGGAACTGTGAAGGGAAAAAGTTTAGAAAACGCCAAGTGACTGACGAAGGATGGGCTAGACATAAAAGAATTACGAAACCGGTACGGAACTTGCAGTTGGGAGCTGAAACATCTCACGTGGGTTGTGAATGACTAAGTAGGACATGGTGCAGCCTCCGCCGAGGGCACAGTCGGGCAATGGGATGCATAACAGTTACACATACTGTATCAACCAATCAAAAAAATAACAACTCCAAATCGGTGCCTTCAAGGGTTTTGAGACTGATACACCTTTTCTATGGTCGGATGTCTTCTTCTACCTTCCGCAAAACTACATTCTAGCCATTTGCGTTTTGCCGCCGTCCCTTGCCTTCTGCAGAAATTGTTTTAGCGTTGTTGTTCTTACCTTTAAGTTAAATCTGTTTTAGCACTGTTCTCTACATTTCCGCAAAATGTATTTTAGCACTGTTCTCTACATTTCCGCAAAATGTATTTTAGCACTGTTCTCTACATTTCCGCAAAATGTATTTTAGCACTATTCTCTACATTTCCGCAAATGTATTTTGGCACTGTTCTCTACATTTCCGCAAAATGTATTTTAGCACTATTCTCTACATTTCCGCAAAATGTATTTTAGCACTATTCTCTACATTTCCGCAAAATGTATTTTGGCACTGTTCTCTACATTTCCGCAAAATGTATTTTAGCACTATTCTCTACATTTCCGCAAAATGTATTTTAGCACTATTCTCTACATTTCCGCAAAATGTATTTTAGCACTGTTCTCTACATTTCGGCCAATGTATTTGGCGCTGCTCTCACTTTCTAGTCAATGCATTTTGACAGTTTTCCACATTTTAGCCAAATGTATTTTTGGCTCTGTTTTCTACCTTCTGAAATTTTGTAAGACAATCCTCGAAAAACAGACTCAAGTACCTCAAATGAAACTTAACATGTCAAACCTTCCCAATGATAATTTCTGGGTAGAGCACTGGAACAGAGTTGTTATAATATGGTGAAAACGACACGAGGCTAACGACATCGAAAAAGTTAAAATTACATTAATATTAGACAATAAAAACTTCAGTTCAAAATATTTAACATTTAAAAAGCCAAAATTTGCAATTAAAAAAAATTGCAAATAAGCAAGCCCGTTGGGGTCAACCAAAACTGCGGTGGATGGTTTTGAAATTCTTATAGACCAGGGGTGGGAAAATAGCGGCCCGCTAAGAGCTTTTTGTGGCCTGCCAAGACAGTCAGAAAATTCGCCTTGAACCGAGATTTCCTTCCCGTGCGCGATCGAAGATTCGTCTCGTATTTTCCACTAGGACGGCCACGTCAATACGCATGCGCAGTGTAGATGCGAAAACAATTACCCACCCCTGCTATAGACCAAACATTAGCTGTTAAACATCGGTGTCTCTAATAAGATTATTATTGAACAGTTATTCAAAATCACATGGGGAGTGATATCTGCTATATACAGTGTTTCTGACTTCCCCTAGAGATGAGTAGAAAAATTATACTTGTGGGGGAGGTGTACGAATCGATACTAATGAGCCAAATGAAAGCTTGCAAAGTAGGGAGCAAATAGATTTATTTAGTAATCAGCTTAACGAGCTTATAGAAAATCTGCTAGTTATTCTAAAAGCAAAGAAAAATAAATTTCAATAAGTGTATTTTTAAAGTTTAATAGTATAAAATTAAGTGCGAATTTTACTTGTTTGTTCAACGAACGAATTTTCTAGCTAAGATTAAAAAATAAATCTCCACCGATCTTTTGCAGTTTCCTCTCTAAGGATTATAAAATCATCCTCAGACTGGTCAGCTGTTCTGAAACATTTAATTTAGGTAGTGTGGGTAGAATCAGAAGTCGATTGCAGGTGTTCAGGAATCTTAGTTGCTGCTTACAAAATTCCCTTTTTTTCCCCATTCAAACTTATTTGTATCGTTTAGAAGATAGCTTACTCTATTTCTAAATTTAGTTAGCAAAATAGGTATGTCACTCAACAGTCATTCACTCAGTGTAAGAATAGGGAAGAACTCAGCGCCATACCCAAGGAGGCGTGGGAGAGAAAATTTTGGCGTTATAAATCTTCCCTTCAAGAGTTGGATTGTTTTACCTCTGAGAGGCACTTTTTGCCCACAATGGGCTATGGCTAGGTCACAAAAACCCTGAGGGCTCAGAAAGTTGGGGGAGAAGACCTACTAGACAACTGTTGGAAAACAGATGGTAGCCTCCCTTCATAGCCATCCAGCGTGTTCTTTAACGTGCACAGGGTATGTCTTTCTCCCATATGAGTCCACGGTTTAATGTTCCATCCGATGGACGGCTGTCTTTCCTAGCCCATCGTTGTCCTCTACTGACCGAGGGCATATTATCCAAGGCCGTCCTTGAAAATCAAAGAGTAAAAAATAACAAAAAAAAACCAATATCAGATTCATGTAGGTGAAATCTTCCCACACACCCTCCCAAATTGGTATTTTTCTGGATATGCCACTATAAAAACTAATACTGAAACAGCAAAAGTTCCCGGTTTTTACGAATAGATTTCCCTTTACTGAGTTTCGATATTTTAGAACTTTTCACCAAAATATTTACAGAGATAGTAATTTTCCATTCAGATAAAGTAATATATTCAGTCATTGATTTTAGATTTTTTTCTTCCAGCATTGTAGGTTATCTAAACAATTCTACCGAAAGTTACTCAAGCAGAGGTGTTTCCAGTTATCAGGTTCAATACCAGATAGTCGAAATATTTTAATGAAATATTCAATTAAACCTCCAGTAATATGATACAGTCGCTCGAAAAAATATCCGAACACTACAGATGATTACAGAATTCAGAAAAAATATCTGGCAACGATTTTTTTTAGAAATTAGTGATCTAACAAACTTCCTGATTGGATTGTTTTATCTCTGAGCGGCACTTTTCTGCACACCATGGGCTAAATGGCCAGGCCACAAGGACCCCGAAGGGTCAGAGAAGGTTGGGAGAGGGGACCCACTGGAACAGCTGTTGGGAGACAGATGGTAGCCTCCCGTCAAGGCCATCCAGCGTGTTCTTTAACGTTGGGTTGTTTTACCTCTGAGCGGCACTTTTTTTCAAACCTTGGGATAAATGGCCAGGTCACATGGACCCCGAATGCTCAAAGAAGGTTGGGGGAGGGGACCCACTGGAACAGCTGTTGGGAGACAGATGGTAGCCTCCCGTCAAGGCCATCCAGCGTGTTCTTTAACGTTGGGTTGTTTTACCTCTGAGCGGCACTTTTTTGCACACCATGGGCTAAATGGCCAGGCCACAAGGACCCCGAAGGCTCAGAGAAGGTTGGGAGAGGGGACCCACTGGAACAGCTGTTGGGAGACAGATGGTAGCCTCCCGTCAAGGCGATCCAGTGTGTTCTTTAACGTGCACAGAGTATGGCTCTCCCGCACACGGGGCCACGGCTTAACGTCCCATCCGACGGACGGCGGCCTTTTCAAGCCCATCGGTGTCCCCTACTGACCGTGGGCAGAGCGGGGAAATTTTGAACAAACTTCCTGTATTGTACACGAAGGTTGCCAGATCACTAATATGAGCAATGAGATCCTTCATTAAAGAGTCATGAAGAATCTCGTAGCTTTTCACAATGTTAACTTCATAAACCAAACCGAACATATACAATGGTTTCCATAAATTAAGGAACACCTTATGTCAATGAGAAGCTAACGTCGAAGTTTCTAAAATAAGATTTTGGTTTGAAAAAGTGATAGCAGATAAAGACCTCAATCTCTCGATAAATATCAATTCTCGATTTTCAACAATATTCATCAGTATTTGAATGAGTTATGGAAGTTTGAATATTTAACAATAACAATTCCAGTTACAAAAAATGACTAAGTTAATTAAACTTAGTAATAAGTATTATATCAAATGTTTATTAAAATGTGTGTATTTTACAATATTTACACTATTCACAAGTTTTATGTAAGTTTCTTAAGACAGGTATTATTAAATTTTCAAACTTTCATAACTCATTAAATACTGAACGAATATTTTTAAAATAATAAATTAAAAAATTTAAAAAATAGTTATTTTCCTATACAGCTCTAAAAACTAGAAAATAAATAAAGCATATCGATGGTGCAATCTGTCACTGAGTTCGTATTCGCTTCAAAGGAAGATAGGGCGCCGCTTTACCTATTCAACAAATTTGCCGGTGCCCTATCTTCCTTTCAAGTGAATACTAACTCAGTGTATGATTGCACCATCGATATGCTTTAAGTTTATTTTCTACCTTTTAGGGCCGTTATAGAAAGATAGCTATTTTTTATTTTTTTTTCTCTAAAAACACCTACCTTCAAAAACTTTGATATATCTATATCTCATAAATGTCGAGCACATTTACCCCCCCCCCCCTTTTGAGTCGTGTTTGAGGTAGCCCACGACATTGGAGACGTCAAAAGCTTTAATTCAAGACTCGTTAAAGTCGAACCCAGCGAAAATACCCCCCCCCCCCTCCCTCATTTTATCAGAAGAGAATAGTGGGGGTAAAATTCGAAATAGTTTACGATCGTCATTATACGTGCTTTCATTTAACACCTAACTCAAATCGTAGACCCTCGCGTGTTCGGAAGTTATAGTAGAACGACTTTCACATTTCCAATTTTTTAGGGGGGAAGAATGCATGGGGGATAATTTTTGATAGTTTCATTCGAGTGTCGTAAGCTATGTGTCGAATGAAAGCTTGGGACGCGGCTGTCAAATGAAAGCCGCATCACAAGCTATCATTAGACATATAGCTCATTACTTTCCGCACTCGAGTTCAGGAGATATAGGGTTGGGTTGTTTTACATCTGAGCGGCACTTTTTTGCACACCATGGACTAAATGATCAGGTCACAACGATCCCGAAGGCTCAGATCCACTGGAATAGATGTTGAGAGACAGATGGTAGCCTCACGTCAAGGCCATTCAGCATGCTCTTTAACGTGCACAGGATATGGCTCTCACGCATATGGGGCCACGGTTTAACGTCCCATCCGACGGACGGCGGCCTTTCCAAGCCCATCGGTGTCCCCTACTCATCGTGGGCATGTTTGGGTTGTTTTACCTCTGAGCGGCACTTTTTTGCCCACCATGGGCTAAATGGCCAGGTCACAAGGACCCCGAAGGCTCAGAGATGGTTGGGGGAGGGGACCCACCGGAACAGCTGTTGGGAGACAGATGGTAGCCTCCCGTTAAGGCCATCCACCGTGTTCTTTAACGTGCACAGGGTATGGTTCTCCCGCACAAGGGGCCACGGCTTAACGTCCCATCCGACGGACGGCGGCGTTTCCAAGCCCATCGGTGTCCCCTACTGACCGCGGGCAGGGCGAGGAATTTTGCGGAGATAAATCTCAACGCTGACCCAGCTGGGACTCGAACTTGGAACTACAGATTACGAGCCTGGCGCGCTACCGACTGAGCCACCCCCGCCCCACCGTGGGCAGGGCGAGGAGTTTTGCAGTGATAAATCTCAACGCTTACCCACTGGAACTCGAACCTGGGAACTACAGATTTCAGAAGATATAGGGAAGCAATCATTTCTCCCCTCTTTTTAAGGGGGAAGAAAGCATGAGGGGTAAATTTTTCGTAAACTACTATATTCCACGCATCAGAAGCTTTCATTTGACGTAAAGCTTGTTATTTCGACCTTCACGAAAGATATAGCTTAAGAATAATATTCACATTTACATTTTTTTAGGGGGAAGCAAGGGGGTCAATTTTTTATAGCCTACGACATTTCCCGCGTCACAAGCTTTCATCTGGCACATAAATCATTAAGTTTCTCCTTCACGTTCGGAAGATATGAAACAACATTTTGACAAATCCACAAATCGACCAACAGACAAATGTCAAAGGCAAAAGCAATGGGACGATAGGTAAAAAAAATAGCGATATTGATATATTTGATCACGATATTTATATGCTATCACCTTTTTCAACTCAAAAAACTTATCTTAGAAGTTATAGAGCGGCAGCTTTAGCTTGCCATTGACATAAACTTTCTTCCTTAATTTATGGACACCAGTGTATCCATACATTAACGTATTGACATTTATACTAAAAAATGACTTCTTCCTGCCACATTCTGTTTTGTTCGGGGCGGGGGTGGCTCAGTCGGTAACGCACCAGGCTCGTAATCTGCAGTTCCCAGGTTCGAATCCCAGCTGGGTCAGCGTTGAGATTTATTTCCGCAAAACTTCCCACCCTGCCCACTGTCAGTAGGGGACATCGATGGGCTTGGAAAGGCCGCCGTCCATCGGATGGGACGTTAAGCCCGTGTGCGGAAGAGCCATAACCTGTACACGTTAAAGAACACGCTGGGTGGCCTTGACGGGAGGCTACCATCTGTCTCCCAACAGCTGTTCCAGTGGGTCCCCTCCCGCAACCTTCTGAGTCCTCGGGATCCTTGTGACCTGGCCATTTAGCCCATTATGTGCAAAAAAAGTGTCGCTCAGAGGTAAAACAACTCAACCCAATTCTGTTTTGTTCTTTCATTCCATTGTGAAACTTTCTGAACTCGTTGCTTCAGGTCATATTGATGACAAGGCAAGAATTCAACGAGTTCACCCAATGACGCATAACTTTACCGCCCAAATAAACAGTGGGTTGCAGAGGAGTTACTTAAGAAATGTCAAAACTTCACTTCCGGAAACATCAGGTGAACTTAAATAATTCAAAATTCTCCTAATTAGTTACCTTGCCAAGTCTCAGACCAGTTGGCCTCAGGTGATTTAGTAAATTCCCTAATTCCAAGGCCCTTGAAATACTGCTACTTTTTTGATAACCAATCCACTAAAAACATACTCAGTAAGACTGTTAAAAAAGCTGTAGGAATTATATACGCCAGCAGTTCCCAACTTTTAGTAGAATAACTAAAGATGGATCTAAAGAACCCCCCCCCTCCCCCCGAAATTCTGAAATGGTAACAAAAGGTTAATTATCACACAATTCGTTTCTTAAATTAGTCGTTTATGAGCCATGTATTAGTGTATTGCATATAATTATATATTTTACCAACAGTCAAGATTTTATATCTAAACCGAATTTATCACAATTCGAAGTGAGATTACGAAGTTCTTACATTTTGTCACCGTACTCTATAAAATACTATGCAGTTATAATTGTTTTGAGACATATGCTAATAACTGAGAGCCAATAACAAATAGCCGATGTAGAGTATTTTTTTTCTCGTACCATTGTCTTTTTTTAACTGAAAAATTCTTTACGTTAGTTCCATTTACAAAATTACAGTTCATTTCTTCCGATTCTAGTTCTGTACTCTTGAAGCAGCTATGAATACCTTTGAAAACAAAAATCTTTTTAAATACAAGAGCTCATTTTATTTTAAAATAAAAGAATAAAAATGGCCACATCTTCAATTTAATGATTAAAATATCTGATCTTTTTAAGCTTATGATCGTTGCTATAAAATTGTCACCAGTACAGAAAAAAAAAATATCCTGGTAATCACAATGTAAATTAACTAATACCGTGACTAAAAATAGTAATTCTTATTAAAATCAAATATTAAAAAATACAAATTTTATTCATATAAAAAAATTTGTCTGTATATACAGGGTGTCTCAAAAATATAGGTACAAACTTTTAGGGGAGGTAGATAACATCTAAAGGAATAAAAATTGCATAGGAACCTATAACAGGAAACGTCACCGTAAGTCAATAGGCGGCGCTGTTCATCAGTGCGCTAGAGGGGAAATTTCGGATTTCCTCATTCGAGCGGTAGTCGGCTTACGAAGAGCATGCAAAGGTATTCGAACAGGGAGCTGGCAGACATGCACTTAGTGTATGGAATAGCTGAGGGTAACGGACGAGCCGCTCAACGAATGTATCAAGAACGCTTCCCACACAGACATGTACCGGGCCACCGTTTGTTTGCGCGTGCGCATCAAAATTTGTGCGATTATGGGTCATTAAGAGCTGTAACATTACGAAATGTATCATCTAGTACGCCATTTGTAATAATTATGCCCAATAAATGTTTTCCCATTAATCACTGTCTTGTGTCCTTTCAGATCTTGTACCTCTGCTACCACTTTCCCATGACGTTTCCGGTTATGGGTTCCTATGCAATTCCCATTCCCTTTAGATGTTATCTATCTCCCCTAGAAGTTTGTAACTATATTTTTGAGACACCCTGTATATACAAAAAAAGTATTTGTAAGAAACTAATATGCATTTATTCTTCAATCATTTTTGGATCAGATTTGTTTTTATAAGAACTACTTTTTTGTCAATAAAAATCACCTTATAATTACCACGTAAATTAACTAGTACAGTACGTCCCCGACTTGCACGAATACGTGAGTCTTTTTTAAATTTAAACAGTTTAGGTACTTCGACTTCTATAATTATTAGTACCGGCTATACAGGGTTTATATTATAATGCACTATATATGGTATGTTAATTATATACTTATATAAACAGAGAGAAAAGATCAAGTGTCATCAACATCTACAGAAATCTGAGGCAAAAATGATTGATAATAACTTTCTTACAATTTAATCTATATATATATGTACTATACATAGGTAGTAAATAAATTTTCTTACCACTTCGTTTTTATAAGCACTTTTTTTCTTGGCCTTAACTATCCATTGAAACCAGCGTATATGTCAAAAAACAATTATCGTTTCAAACAATATTAGACATAACGGTTTTCAATCTACACGGGAACCTTTGGAACCAATTAACCGTGTAAGTTTGGGCCTTAATGTATTGTTTTTGCCAAACTTATCAGACCCACAAGGATCCCTAATTTATTCGCCAACTATTCAAGTAGCACCCTACATTATTTATTTTACGTTTGGATATGGTCTTGGCTTCATAAAAAGTTGGGATCCCATGCACAACTTCATATTTCAACCTGATGCATACATGTATGTAAAAATCTAGGCACTAAAAGCTCGTAATGGACGAAGAAATGTTTACAGATTGAAGTAAAAACGGAAGAAACTGCAGATAGATTTACGATTGAATCCGAACAAGATTGGTTATTAGGATTATGGAGTCTACAACCAAATCAGTCATTTCCATAGATAACCAATAAACGATGCACAGTAGTACATACACATTTACATTAGCATACATCAAAGTTTTGAGGGGGTGCTCAGTCGTCAGCGCACCAGGCTAATCTGTAGTTTCCAGGTTCGAGTCCCAGCTGGGTCAGCGTTGAGCTATATCTCCGCAAAATTTCCCCGCCCTTCCCACGGTCAGTAGGGGACACCGATGGGCTTGAAAAGGCCGTCGTCCGTCGGATGGGATGTTAAGCCGTGGCACCGTGCGCGGGAGAGCCATACCCTGGTGCACGTTAAAGAACACGCTGGATTTTTTTGACATATATTTCGCACAAAATGGGTTGAATGGCCAGGTCACAAGGACCCCAAAAACTCAGAAAAGGTTGGGGGAGGGGACCCAGTGGAACGGCTGTTGGGAGACAGATGGCAGCATCCAGTCAAGGCCATCCAGCGTGTTCTTTAACGTGCACAGAGTATGGCTCTCTCGCACACGAGGCCATGACTTAACATCCCATCCGACGGACGGCGGTCTTTCCAAGCCCATCGGTGTACCCTTGACCATGGGCAGGGCTTGGAGTTATGCGGAGATAAATCTCAACGCTGACCCAGCTCGGATTTGAACCTGGGAACTGCAGAGTACGAGTCTAGCGTGCTATCGACTGAGCCACCCCCGCCCCAAATACTAAAATATAAAACAGAAAATTAGATAAGATTATCTTCAGATCTTTCGACTTATTTTTTATTAAAAATCGTGTTAAAGAAGTTATTGAGCTCTGAATCTCTATTGAAATAAAAATGGAACCGTTTCCATTTTTCTGTCCAGTACCTGTACAGGGCAAATACTTTGGTGCCATATTTCAGATGCAGCAAAAAAAAATATACGTAATATTTATGAATTTTAGTGTATAATTTAAAAATATAAAAGGGAAATAAATTATAATTTGGACAGGAAAACGGGGCTCAAATTATTATAGGTGCAAATCGGTATTAGCAAAACAACTGGTGGTTTCAAAAATAATTCACTGAGGAAATTTGAAATATTGCAAATACCTCAATGAAATTCTTTACCAGTTTCGTGAATCATATATTTTACCTCAACTACTGGCTTAAATTAAAGATTATGAAGTGGAAATGAATACATTTTTTTATCTAGACAACGAGAATCCTTTAATCCGGCACTTCTTTATATCTACAACCTTATAGTTTGGGATTTACTGTTACGCGAATATAAATAATTTATGCTTTTTCCAAGAGGAGTAGAAACATCACAGGTAACAGAAAAACGGACACATTCCCATGTTAAGTCGATGGAGAGTAAAATTCGAAGATCCGTAATTTCTACAATAAGCATTTTACAGGAAAATAGGACTAAATAAATTAAAATCTCGATTTTTAACAATATCCATTATAACATTTAATCATTAACCATTTATCCATTTAACAATATCCATATTTAAATAGCTATGGAAGCTTGAATATTTAACAGTAGCAAAGCCAGTCTTAAGATAAACAAAATTGACAATTATTGAAAGAATTATTTGCATAAAACTCTAAAACATACACTTATTTTATTAAATAATTTGAAATACTTTTTAAGTTTCAATTAACTTCTGAGGTATATTCTTATGACTGACATCGCTGTCGTTAAATATTCAAACCTTCTACAACTCTTTAAAAGTACTGAGCGGGTGTTTTTCAAAATGGAGGTTTAGAGAGATCTGAAGGAGATTTAAATTTATTTAGTCCTATTTTCCTGTTGGGTTGTTTTACCTCTGTTCAAATTGTATACCGAAATATTTAACCTTGTTATTGTTAATATACAATGTATTTCTGACTGATCGGGGCGGGAGTGGCTCTGAGCGGCACTTTTTTGCGCACCGTGTGCTAAATGGCCAGGTCACAAGGACCCCAAAGGCTCAGAGAAGATTGGAGGAGGAGACCCACTGGAACAGCTGTTGGGAGACGGATGGTAGCCTCCCGTCAAGGCTATCCAGCGAGTTCTTTAACGTGTACAGAGTATGACTCTCCCGCACACGGTGCCACGGCTTAACGTCCCATCCGACGGACTGCGATCTTTCCAAGCCCATCGGTGTCCCCTACCGACCGTGGGCAGGGCGGGGAATTTTGCGGAGATAAATCTCAACGCTGACCCAACTGGGACTCGAACCTGGGAACTACAGATTACGAGCCTGGCGCGCTACCGACTGAGCCACTCCCGCCCCGATCAGTCAGAAATACATTGTATATTAACAATAACAAGGTTAAATATTTCGGTATACAATTTGAACATCCGCCTAGCTAGGAAGTGATGCGTGAAGCCATTCCCACGTGGCAGTGGAATCCCCAGTGCCACACATTCCGCCTCTCCTGGCCAACAAGAATGCCACACTGTTACGTAGGCAGAGGATCTCGCCAGCTGACCTTGAAGGGCGCGTACAATGACGTCATCACTGAATGCACAGACAGCCCGCCAAGTGCGGGTCATTGTGCTGGTGGTGTTGCCATAACACTACGTGATATTTATAAACAGTAGAATGCAAAACACTTCCGGAACATGAATATGAAAGTTAGTCATCATTTTGAGGTGGTTTGTTTGCTTTTCGGCAGAAAAGTTTATTCCAAATATGGAGGAATTATTTTAAAGGAATGGACAAGTCCGTTATAAATCAAATATATATACGACGGCGATAATACTCCGCTCCCCTGGAATTAAAAAAATATTTTACAGTAAAATAAGCGCCGCTGTTTCGCGCAATTATATTGGGCACCTGGGTTATTTGGGTTGTTTTACTTCTGAGCGGCATTTTTTTGCACACAATGGGTGGGGCGGGGTGGCTCATTCAGTAGCGCACCAGGCTCGTAATCTGTAGTTCCCAGGTTCGAGTCCCAGCTGGGTCAGCGTTGAGACTTATCTCCGCAAAAATTCCCCGCCCTGCCCACGGTCAGTAGGGGGACACCGATGGGCTTGGAAAGGCCGCCGACCGTCGGATGGGACGTTAAGCCGTGGCTCCGTGTGCGGGAGAGCCATACCCTGTGCACGTTAAAGAACACGCTGGATGACCTTTACGGGAGGCTACCATCTGTCTCCCAACAGCTGTTCCAGTGGGTCCCCTCCCCCAACCTTCTCAGAGCCTTCGGGGTCCATGTGACCTGGCCATTTAGCCCATGGCGTGCAAAAAAGTGCCGCTCAGAGGTCAAACAACCCACACAATGGGCAAAAATGGCCAGGTCAGCAAAGACCCCGAAGACTCAGAAGGTTGGGAGGGAACCCACTGAAGAGCTGTTGCGGAAATAAATCTCAAAGCTGGCTCAGTTGGGACTCGAACCTGGGAACTGCAGATTGGGAGCCTGGCGCGTTACCGACTGAGCCACCCCTATATCAAAACATACTTTTAATCATTATGAAATATATGTATATAGCAGGAACCAATGAGGTAGGGTTAAGTAAAGCAAAATATGATGAAAAAACGTCACGATGTTATGGTCCTTTGGTAACTAGAACATTAATGTAGGCTAGAAGAGTTGACACGTATTGATATAGAAAAAATTGACTAAAAGACCAATGTTCAATATTTTTTCTTTCGAGAATCAACTCTGATAAAACTGGCTGTGATAAAGGATAAGGACTCTGAAGAGGTAAGAACTTGAATAATATTACTTGCGTGTAAAGTTGTACGAAATAAATGTTAACGCGATGGCATATTTTACCTTTTTTTTTAACAGGAAGACAACTTTTTCTGACTGTCTTCCTGTAAAAAGGTGTCATGTGGCTTCGCATTAACGATAACACATGTAAGAGAGCAGGTCCGGATTTCCTCATTAGGAAATAACCTGGGGATGCCATCATTTAAATGCTAACATTTAAGTAACAAAATTATATATTTTTTTAATTCTTAGGAGTAAAAAAACTAGTTTTAAGTATCCGTGGAGAACGCTTGCTTTCTTTTCAAACTCTCTCTTCTGATAATCGATTTAAAATTGGGGATATTTGCTACAAGAAGAATGGCAACAGCTTCCCAAGATTCGTGTGATAATTCTGACAATCGAAAGGGAGCTTTTAAAAGAATATGGATTGTGAGGAAATACACTATATTAACAAACGTATTTGGACACTTTCATATCAGGGTTGGGTTGTTTTACCTCTGAGCGACACTTTTTTGCACACCATGGGTTTAAATGGCCAGGTCACATGGACCCCGAAGGCTCACAGAAGGTTGGGGGAGGGGACCCACTGGAACAGCTGTTGGGAGACAGATGGTAGCCTCTCGTCAAGGCCATGTAGCGTGTTCTTTAACGTTGGGTTGTTTTACCTCTGAGCGGCACTTTTTTGCACACCATGGGCTAAATGGCCAGGTCACATGGACCCCGAAGGCTCAGAGAACATTGGGGGAGGGAACCCACTGGAACAGCTGTTGGGGGACAGATCGTAGGCTCCCGTCAAGGCCATCCAGCGTGTTCTTTAACGTGCACAGGGTATGGCTCTACCGCACACGGGGCCACGGCTTAACGTCCCATCCGACGGACGGGCCTTTCCAAGGCCATCGCTGTCCCCTACTGACCGTGGCCAGGGTGGAGAATTTTGCGGAGATAAATCTCAACGCTGACCCAGCTGGGACTCGAACCTGGGAACTACAGATTACGAGCCTGGCGCGCTACCGACTGAGCCACCCCAGCCCCTTTCATATCAGGTGAATGGAAAAGACATTTAGACATTTATTCCCATTGAACAGACAAGTTATACATTTCAGATAAAGAATTGTGTATAACATATTTTCTAAAATTATGTATTTAAATTTAGGAACATTGAAAATAACCACGAGAGTTCAAATACCTCGCATGTGGGTTTGTACAATTTGGTGAAACATTTTGAAATAGGCAACAAATTCAATACAAAATTTAGATATGATATAATTTTCCATTCTATTTTTAAAATAATGAAAGATAGAAATTCAAAAACACAAAACGTGTATGTACCAAAATAACGATTATTAACAATTTTCAAAGAAGTTTTTCAGTATCGTTATATTCAAAAATCCAGATTTGCAACTTCTTTTTAAAAGAGTGAAAGTTTGTTTCATCTTTAAGATTTGCAGGTAAATTATTAAATATTTTTGGTGCTAAATAGATATAATGTTTTTGTACAATGGTTTTTTTTCAGGAAGAGGTAAAGTTAGATTAACTTGTTTAACTATTCTTGTATTATAATTTGTATGTCTAATATCACTTTCAATCCAGTGCTTTCTAAGATATATAATGATATGGTATATATAATGATATGGTCATATATAATATGGTCATATATATATATAATATATATGACCCACTGGAACAGCTGTTGGGAGACAGATGGTAGCCTCCCGTCAAGGCCATCCAGTGTGTTCTTTAACGTGCACAGGGTATGGCTCTCCCGCACATGGGACCACGGCTTAATGTCCTATCCGAAGGACGGCGGCCTGTTCCAAGCCCATCGGTGTCAACTACTGACCGTGGGCAGGGTGGGGAGTTTTGCGGAGCGAAGATTGGGAAAAATACCTGGAACTATGGGGATTTTCAAAAATTTTGTTAACGTTTTCATTAATGCTAATTAATGAACAAATTCCCCCTCAAACGGCTGCTTATTACACACAAATCTGACAGGAGCCCGTCAGTATAATATGCCGTAGAAAAGGTTTGTGAGGAAGGGGAGACCTCAACAGAACGAAAACATTCATGCTTTGATCCGGGGCTTGGAACGCAGGTTCATAACATCAGTAGCCAAACAGGCTAACCACTCGGCCACTGGCCACAATGAACAGTTTCTAAAAAAATGTCGTTAATGACGGGGAGATTGCACTCGTAATCCCCCCCCCCTACTCCTCGTTACTACACTATATAATATGTACTAATATTTGATTTAAAAAGTACATTACTTTCACTCAACGATTAGTATACAACAGATACAGGAAAGGCGTTCCTATTCAATTATTGGGACGTTACGCCGTGGCCCCGTGTGTGGGAGAGCCATACCCTGTGCACATTAGAGAACACGCTGGATGGCCTTGACGGGAGCTACCATCTGTCTCCCAACAGCTGTTCCAGTGGGTCCCCTCCCCCAACCTTCTCTGAGCCTTTGGAGTCCTTGCGACCTGGCCATTTAGCCCATGGTGTGCAAAAAACTGCCGCTCAGAGGTAAAACAACCCAACCCTATTCAATTATTCAGAAATATCAAGTACAGCAAAAGCGTTCAGATTTAGTTACAAGCACTGCTGGTGATTGCTTCCCCTACTCAAAAAGTCACCCTTCGCCACTATCCAATATTAATAAAATCGTCATCTGTAACAAGTTATACTCTTTCGCTAAAATTATATTCTTGCCATTGTAATGCAATATTCTTGCAACATCTTAACGAAATGAACCATGTTTTACATCGGCAGCGATATATGACTTTTCTAGACTGAAATTTTCAGACTAGTAAAAACTGTTTTCTCTCATTTATATTAATAACAAGTTTAACTTTGTAGATTCGTAACTACATTGCTTCATATCATAAATAATAATTTTACAAAATTAAGCACTAAACTGTTGGTAAAAATTCTTATTTTCTACTTAATATTCAATTCATAAATATCCTTTCATTTTTGGTCTTCAAATTCAATAGGTCTTCAAATACATAAAGATGAGTATTTATCGTGACCAAAAAGAAAGTATAAGGAATTAATCTATGCTTATATGAATTAGTACAAATAAAGTACAAAATAATATTACATTTTTTTATTATTACTCTTGCACTGCATTTTCGGAAATAATATGTACAAATAAAACTTTCAAAGTATGTTAAAAAAAAATTTCGGAACCTATCCCCCTTTATTTCCCCATAAGTTGTTGATTTCGTTTGTACGGTGATTTCCCGTAACCTAACTACAGTGTAAATCGAAGGATGAGTATACTGCTCATAATCTAAATTTGGGGGGGGGGGTGAAATTTTTCATTTTTTCTGACATTTTGTTACTAAAACATGAATTTAGTTTTCCCATTCACACAACGTGGAAAGATTATAATACTTTGGATAATTTAGTGCAATTTGTTCATTACCAGAGCGAAAAAATCGATGATAATGTTTAAATTTTAAATTAATAGTTTGATTATTAGATGTTACTGCATGATAAGTTGCTTCTGGTGTTTGACAAGGGTGCATATTTTGTCTCCTTTTCCCTTTAGTTTGGTTATTGATCATGTTATGCGAAATTCACTGGAAAGGAAAGGCCTTAAATGGTCTGGAGATACTAAAATTTCTGATTTAGATTCTGCTGATGACTTAGCCCTTTTGGCAAACGATGTCGACGAGATGAACTCTTTCATTCTAGTTGTTGATGAGACTCGTAGTAGAGTAGGTTTGGTGATAAACAGAGGAAACTAAAGTGATGAAAATAGGTGAGGTAGGCTGTGATTCAGTTAATCTGAATGGTTGCAGTCTTGAGCAGGTATCACAGTTTAATTATCTTGGGAGCTTTGTAACACATACTGGTGACGTGCGGCATGAGATTAACTAAATAGGAATTGCTGCTTGGACTTTTAAGGATCTATGGAGAGTGCAAAGAAATAGGCATATACACCTAAAGACTAAGATTACACTATATAATTGTTTGGTTCATTCTAGGGTTAGTTATGGTAATGAAACGTGGACACTTTGTAAACAAGATAACAGGAAACTAGATGCTTTTGATTCCAGATGCTTACGCAGTATCTTGGGCATTAGATGGTTCAACTTTGTAACTAATGATGAGGTTAGGCAAAGGAGTCTGCAACCTCCTTTAAGCAGCATATTGTGCAGAGAGAGACTCCGTTGGTTTGGCCATGTTGCCCGTATGAATAATTATAGATTGGCGAATAGGGTTATGAACAGTGTGCCCAAAGGCCTCAGAAAGAGGGGGAGACCTAGGATGCCATGTGCAGACATTGTCAAACAGGACATTGTTAGAAATGGTGTGCAGTGGCCAGATGCAGCAAATGTAGCTCAGGACAGATGTGCTTGGTTAAATAAATTGCACGGTCTGGTTGGACCTCCGTAGCCCATGGCTGCTTGAGGATGATAATGCATGTTAAGTATTACAAGATATATACCATTTACAGTATTCATATATTATATTGATTCTACTACTTGATAACATTTTCATTAAAATTCTAAACTATTTTTCTTAAATTCTCTAAACTATTTTCATTAAAATTTTTTCATCATTTCAGATTGCATTATTTTCTTTCTTCATTGTTGTTAAAGCAAAAAAAATTATATTTTTATACAAAAATAAATAACTACTACACATAAAGAGCTCACTACCACTTAGTGTATCTAGGTGTAAATCCTGCCCTGGACGAAAGTTCCCCATCTATCTCTTTAGTTGCAGCAAAGACAACATTTTGCTCAATCTTATCGCTGCCATGTGTCATTTTTACTAGAAAAATGTGCCACGTGAATAAAATCAAGTCGAGCACAACCATTTTACGGGCTTTGCATGGAACGCTTTTTTTCTGCAACTTATTACGATCTCGCCTCACTAGTTGGAAAGATTACTATGGAGTAAATGTCTGAAAACAGTCATTCTTTCAATGAAAGGGGCGGGGGTGGCTCAGTCGGTAGCGCGCCAGGCTCGTAATCTGCAGTTCCCAGGTGCGAGTCCCAGCTGTGTCAGCGTTGAGATTTATCTCCGCAAAATTCCCCGCCCTGCCCACGGTCAGTAGGGGACACCGATGGGCTTGAAAAGACCGCCGTCCGTCGGATGGGACGTTAAGCCGTGGCTCCGTGTGAGGGAGAGCCATACCCCTGTGCACGTTAAAGAACACACTGGATGGCCTTGACGGGAGGCTACCATCTGTCTCCTAACAGCTGTTCCAATGGGTCCCCAACCAACTCTGGGTTGGGTTGGGTTGTTTTACCTCTGAGCGGCACTTTTTTGCACACCATGGGCTAAATGGCCAGGTCACATGGACCCCGAGGGCTCAGAGAAGGTTGGGGGAGGGGACCCACTGGAACAGCTGTTGGGAGACAGATGGTAACCTCCCGTCAAGGCCATCCAGCGTGTTCTTTAACGTGCACAGGGTATGGCTCTCCCGCACACGGGGCCACGGCTTAACGTCCCATCCGACGGACGGCGGCCTTTCCAAGCCCATCGGTGTCCCCTACTGACCGTGGGGCAGGGCGGGGAATTTTGCGGAGATAAATCTCAACGCTGACCCAGCTGGGACTCGAACCTGGGAACTACAGGTTACGAGCCTGGCGCGCTACCGACTGAGCCACCCCCGCCCCCCCAACCTACTCTGCCTTCGGGGTCCGTGTGACCTGGCCATTTGGCCCATGGTGTGCAAAAAAGTGCCACTCAGAGGTAAAACAATCCAACAACCCAAAAATTTCAGTAAAAGGTAGTTTTAATAAATGGCATGCGTAAAGCAATAAGTAGGCGAAATGAGCAAGTGTGACGAAGCATGGCGTCTTTACTGCAAAGAAAAATGTGCTATTTGGTGTTTAATACTTAATTGTGGTTAATTAAAATCTCAACTTTGTGACTCGCATTTTGGTTGTCGCCACCAGCGAAACGCGATTTCTGAAACTGACTCGTCAATGAAGAAAAATCGCGGGAAACAGGCAGTCGTTCTCTTGCAAGGAACAATTCAAACCTCGTTATCTGAAGGAGGACCAAACACGAAATAAAAAGCTTAGAAAAACAAAATGTTATAGAGTAACAATGAAAAATGTATCGAAGAAGTAATTACAATGAAATGTTATGCTTGGTGTGATACACCGAGTCAAAAAAACAATGCATAAGGCATAGAGATGACCAGGCCATTCCAGTCTCATAGTTAAAGACTGTACGGTGTTCATTACACCTGAACTTGTTGTTCAGCCACCTTGACTTTAGATAAAAAGGCTTTGTGCACCGAAAATAATTGTATCTAAAGCCCCTTGTTATTGCGATCTATGATAAAACAGAAAATCTGTATTTCAATCTTGGAATGGCTGAATTAACAAACTTGGTCAGTAGCTTATCAAGATCAGAAATTAAGTAGGAAGTAGGGGCATGGGATTTAAAAGATTTACTTTCAAATTGACTGTCTTTCGGGACAAGTGTCGCATTTCTAAGATTATGAAACCCATTAAAGATTAGAAACGTCTCAATCTTCACAGATGTGAAATATCTTTCTATAGGGACAGGAAACAGCTCCTTAAAGGTTAGGTTGGGTTGGTTGGGTTGTTTTACCTCTGATCGGCACTTTTTTGCGCACCATGGGCTAAATGGCCAGGTCACATGGACCCCGAAGGTTCAGAGAAGGTTGGGGGAGGGGACCCACTGGAACAGCTGTTGGGAGACAGATGATAGCTTCCCGTCAAGGCCATCCAGCGTGTTCTTTAACGTGCACAGGGTACGGCTCTCTCACACACGGGGCCACGGCTTAACGTCCCATCTGACGGACGGCGGTCTTTCCAAGCCCATCGGTGTCCCCTACTGACCGTGGGCAGGGCGGTGAATTTTGCGGAGATAAATCTCAACGCTGACCCAGCTGGGACTCGAACCTGGGAACTACAGATTACGAGCCTGGCGCGCTACCGACTGAGGTACCCCCGCCCCCTTTAAAGTTAGAAACACTTCCCCCTAACAAGACCAGATTAATATAATCGCAACCCAGTCATGACGAGGAGCTACACCCTCAAGGAGGGCCACACTTTTAAAAAGGAAAATATTTAAAACACCTGAGAAAGATCCCAATAGAAGAATCGCAGAAACAGAAAGATTAAATAATGACAAATTTGAAGGGAAAAAAACTTTTTTTTTTGAAAGATCAGAAACCTTTTTTAAATGTTTGCCCCAATGTAATCAATCCCAACTCGAGAGACGAGATCACAATAAGTTACATAAAAAAGGTTCGCCCCTCCGCTTGAATCTCTTATCTATAGGTAAGATTAGCTTCGAAATAACTGCAAAGCCTTATAATTTCATCGATATTTTTTAACAATGTAAAAATATTGACTTTGTTTTCAAAATTGTTTTGTGAAATTTTCGACAAATTTAAAAAAGAATAAAAAATATTACATTTAGTAAATCGCTGAAATTTTTTTCTCTCTCTCATATAACAAACAAAAATATTTCTTATTTCGAGTAATTGCTCATGCACCAAATTTGTTCTTGTCTATTAGATAACTTAGCACTGATCGACAGGGAAGGGTTCATTTGTTCATTTTTAGATTTCGTCGGGGCCAAAAAATTTGTTAATCCGGTCCTCTCCCCCCTAAAGGTTGGATATACTCCTATCTAAAAATTTCAAACACCTCCTTTAGTTAGAGGGGGGGGGGGGGGGGGCTCAGTCGGCAGCGCGCCAGGCTCGTAATCTGCAGTTCCCAGGTTCGACTCCCAGCTAGGTCATCGTTGAGATTTATCTCCGCAAAATTCTCTGCCCTGCCCACGGTCAGCAGGGGACACCGATGGGCTTGGAAAGGACGCCGTCCGTCGGATGGGACGTTAAGCTGTGGTCCCGTGTGCGGGAGTGCCATTATGTATGGGTTGGGTTGTTTTACCTCTGAACGACACTTTTTTGCACACCATGGGCTAAATGGTCAGGTCACATGGACCCCGAAGGCTCAGAGAAGGTTAGGGGAGGGAACCTACTGGAACAGCTGTTGAGAGACAGATGGTAGCCTCCCGTCAAGGCCATCCAGCGTGTTCTTTAACGTGCACAGGGTATGGCTCTCCTGCACACGGGGCCACGGCCTAACGTCCCATCCGACGGAGGCGGCCTTTCCAAGCCCATCGGTGTCCCCTACTGACCGTGGGTAGGGCGGGGAATTTTTGCGGAGATAAATGTCAACGCTGACTCAGCTGGGACTCGAACGTGGGAACTACAGATTACGAGCCTGTCGCGCTACCGACTGAGCCACCCCCTACTGCTGAAGAGTACGAAACATTAAACAGGTGGTATTTAGGGAAGGTATTGAGGTAGAAGGAAGGCGTGGTGATTAGAGTGCGAGAAGTGCGGGGAAAATGTTGAAGCATTTAAGTTCCTCAGTCTACTGTGAAGTCTATAATGTTCACATGCACACAGAATGTTTTTTAAATTACATTTAAATTAGGTGATAAATGGCTTATCACCTAATTAAATTGATAATATTTAATAGATGTTCGTAAATGGTTCGTTTCTTAAAGAATAATAATTTCAGCTTTTTTGCTTTGTGTTCTGCATTAACTCTTTAGCAGTTTACTCGATCATTTCAATTTTCGAGAAATAGATTCTTTGATATAAGAGTATACCTCAAAAGTTCGAAGATTAACTCGATCCACCAGTTACAAAAGTAAAATGGCTTTAAGATAGGGCTGAACGACTTACAAGTTACTACGCTGTATTATTACTCTTGTAACAAGTTTATTGTGGAAGAAGCAATTCATGGCTAGCAGGATTTTTTTTTTAGACTTCGGAATTATGACTGCCTCATTCGTTACACTTTCTTGTTTATTATTTAACCTGTTTCCTTATCATGGGTCACACTATACCCAGATCGACAAAATTTCTACGCCATTCGTATACAGAAGGTCTAATATGCCTGTTATAATGTTCGCGAAGCCTATGCCGCACTTGCGTTGGGTTGTTTTACCTCTGAGCGGCACTTTTTTGCACACCATGGGCTAAATGGCCAGGTCACATAGACCCCGAAGGCTCAGAGAAGGTTGGGGGAGGAGACCCACTGGAACAGCTGTTGGGAGACAGATGGTAGCCTCCCGTCAAGGCCATCCAGCGTGTTCTTTAACGTGCACAGGGTATGGCTTTCCCGCACACGGGGCCACGGCTTAACGTCCCATCCGACGAACGGTGGCTCTTTCCAAGCCCATCGGTGTCCCCTACTGACCGTGAGCAGGGCGGGGAATTTTGCGGAGATAAATCTCAACGCTGACCCAGCTGGGACTCGAACCTGGGAACTAGATTACGAGCCTGGCGCGCTACTGACTGTGCCATCCCCGCCCCTATGCCGCACTTGCGTTAACTTAATTACCTCAAAACACAGATTACCTAGATGCAGAGAAAGTATAATCTACCATTTCCGGTGTTCCTAAAACAGCGCTTGCTACGAGCACTACAATTGTAAACCGATGGACAGCAAACACGGAAAGAAAATAAGTCATGCGAGTTTTTTTCCTTTTGTGCGGCAAAAAAAAATAAGTTATGTTTATAGTTGTAAAGTCACTTTGTAATTTTCCTGTATATATATTTCTAAATCTTAAACTAAGAGGTATTTCGATCTGGTTTTCAGGAGGCGGAGGTGCTCAGTCGGTAGCGCAACAAGTTCTAATCTGGCAGTTCCAAGGTTCGAGTACCACCTGGGCCAGCGTTGAGATTTATCCGCAAAAATCCTCGCCCTGCTCTCAGTCAGGAACACCACTGGGCTTGGAAAGGGCGCAGTTATCGAATGGGACGAAAAGCCATACCCTGAGGTTAAATAACATGCTGGATGGCCTTGACGGAAAGGCTACCATCTGTCTCCTAACAACTGTCCAGTGTGTTCCCTCCTCCTCAACCTTCTGCGAGCACTCGGGATCCTTGTGATCTTGCCATTCAGCCCATTGTGTGCAAAACAGGCCACTCAAAGGTAAAACAACGCAACTCCGCCATGTAAAGTCACAACAGAATCATTAACCTCTCCTAATAGACCCCAGATACTTAAGTATATTCCACCTTTCTCACTATTCCTCCATCCATCTCAGATCTTCTCAATTATCTTCAGTTCCCATACATTTTGCTTTTAAAAAATTTATTTCCATCCCCTATTTCGCATGATTTTTTTTTATTTCTTATTGCATATTCTAAATCTTTTATCCTGTGTAATTATCTGCTCTGGAGGGCAAGGTCTTTAGTCCTTCTACAATTAGCATCCCATTAATAACATAATCTATATTTATAATCTACATCCCATAATCTACATTTACCCTTTTCTATATTGGTGGGCAACAGTCACACAACACTAATGAAATATAATATTAAAATTTTCCATATATATGGTATGAATAAATATATGATTTTTATTGGACAAACTATGTATAAAGAAGAACATATATTAGAAAATGTAATACTTTAAAATTGTGTATCTAAGATATACAACATTATATATATTTCATTATAACTTCAGTTCTAAGGTAAAAAAAAACATGTAAATGTAAAGTACTGCATATTCTGAAAATAATTATCTATCTAAAAAAAAACATTTCGGAACTCTAATTTCTAAAATAAACTTTTTGTGGTGAAATGTGACTGAAGATAAATTAAAGATCTCAAATCTATAAAATTTCAATTTTCGACAGTAATAGCTGATATTTTAAACAGTTATAGAAGCTGGAATAATTATGAGTAAATGCTATAGATTCACAAAATATTGAAAGAATTACTGATACATTTAAAACATTCTCATTTTATTAAACGTCCCGAAAAATGCTTGTTAAGTTTTAATTAATTTTGAGGTGGAATCTTATGACTGCTATTGCTACAATTCAACCTCCATAGCTCTTTAAAATACCTAATGAACATTACCGAAATTTGATGTTTGGATGGTTTGACCGAGATCGTTATCTTCACACATTTTATCGTAAAAAGGTTTATTTTAGAAGTTAAGAGTTGCAACGTTAGTTTCCTATTGTCATATAATATGAAGTTGTCACTTTTAAGCACCTTATATATATATAAATTCTCAACAAAGTTGTAGACTTAAAACATCCTTGCTTTAATCCTTAAGATTTTATTTATGTTTTAAATGCTTTTGATAATCTACTTTCATCGGATACATTATCTTCGTCAGAGTACTATTTTGCAGTCTTTATTAATTCATCTTTCATTCATATCTCTAAGCGTATTCCATGGCTCTTTCTGAGGTGCACATTCGTTTTATTTCCGAATATACAAAAGATAGAATGCAAAAGAATAAAGAAATACACGTATTTTCTATTCATGCATTATATTCTTTTGTATATATATATTGATATTTGACTATTTCGTCAAATTATTTGATTATAATTATGAAAATATTGTCAATACATGATCGTCTGCTCTACCAAATTGCGGCTCTATTTTATCTCTAAGCGTCCTTCCTACAATTCTCGCAATACTATTTTGCACCCAAATATATAGTTCCGTGTTTATCTCTTTATATGTATACACTACTACAAAAAGTTTCCAGACATTTCCATGTCACGTGAATGGAAAGTCACACATTCATGTCCAACTTTGAAAATAAGCTTTTTACGGAAAAATGCTACTGGATGTAAATTGAAGATGTCACTCAAATCTTTCTAAATCTCAATTTTCAACAATATTCTTTTAATATCTACAGTCATTAAAACTTGGAAATATTAAACAGCTAATGCTACTGTTATACACGTTCTAAACATATTCAAAAATAATTGAAAGAAGCATTACACCAACTTCCAAATTTGCATTTACTCGTACTTCAGTTGGGTTGGGTTGTTTTACCTCTGAGCGGCACTTTTTTGCACACCATGGGCTAAATGGCCAGGTCACATGGACCCCGAAGGCTCAGAGAGAGAAGGTTGGGGGAAGGGACCCACTGGAACAGCTGTTGGGAGACAGATGGTAGCCCCCCGTCAAGCCCATCCAGCGTGTTCTTTAACGTGCACAGGGTATGGCTCTCCCGCACACGGAGCCACGGCTTAACGTCCCATCCGACGGACGGCGCCCTTTCCAAGCCCATCGGTGTCCCCTGCTGTCCGTGGGCAAGGCGGGGAATTTTACGGAGATAAATCTCAACGCTGATTCAGGTGGGACTCCAACCTGGGAACTACAGATTACGAGCCTGGCGCGCTACCGACTGAGCCAACCCGCCCTGTTAGGAGATAGATGGTTGCTTTCAATCAAGGTCATCCAGCGTGTTCTTTAATGTTCACAGATCATGGCTCCCACACAAGGGGCCACGGCTTGACGTCTCATCAGGAGGCCTTTCCAGCCCATGGGTGTCTCCTGACCGAAGGCAGGGCAGCGAGTTTTGCCGAAAGGTACCAGTGAAGGTTATAATAGATGAAAATTTTTCAATGTAAGGAACAGTGGGGACTCGATTTTGAGAACCTCAGATTATGAACCTGCTGCGCTATTGACTAAAGAAACTTTCCCCTCCCCCTTTTTTTTAGAGGGATAAAGGAGAAATTAATGTTTTTCACCGATAGGTAAAAGAAAAAACTCGTATGGTACCTAACAACAAAAAAAGAATCTTTACAGGCGGAGAGACGACAAAGTGAAAACGAAAGTTTTTTTTATTGCAAAACAAAAATGTCAAGAACATCTGTATTTGTCTCTCTCTCTACAACAGGAATCATTTCGCAAAAACCGTAAACTTTTACAAATCAATGGAAAACAAACGATGCATTTTTCGCCATTTCATGTGACAAATCGATGGAAAACAAACGATGCATTTTTCGCCATTTCATGTGACAAATCGTTATGCACTGCCCAATCAGAAATATTACAGAATTTCCATGTTATTTCAATGGGAATCGAACTTCGAAGTTCTAACTCCCCAAATATGCATAAAAAAAATACCCCCTCAAGCAGCTGCTTGCCACAGAGGTCTGAAAAACAACACGAACATCCATGCCTTACCCGGGGCTCGAACCCAGGTCCCTTAGATCAGCAGCCAACCGCGCTAACCACTCGGCCACATAATAGAAGAAGAAAAAGTTACTGAAATTTGTTAAATAATATCTATTTAATTTTCTGCTTTCAAAAATATTCGTTCAGTATTTAAAGAGTTACGGAAGCTGGAATAGTTAATAACAAATTATCTCGCTCTTTAAAAATCATTCGTAATTGTTCAATATTGAAATGATCATTAGGCAAACTTCTGAAATGCATATTTTATTGAATGGTTTGAAACTATACTTATTTAGTATAGTCCAGCTTCCGTAACTCTTTAAATATTGAAAGAATATTTTTAAAAATAGAGATTTAAATAGATTTCATTATGATCTTGAATTTATCTTCAGTCCTATTTTAGAAGCTACAGAGCTTCAATGTCAGATTCTCATGTTTAAAATGTTACTCTTACCCAACGATATGAATTTTAGAAGGAGAGTTTTTCGAAGTCTGGTGAGATAAGTACTTTTAACATTATGAATAATATACAATCTGGATTTTGTTTGCAAATCTTTTTTTTTTCCTAATTCTTATCTTGACTGAATTTCGGATTTGGGTTGGGTTGTTTTACCTCTGAGCGGCACTTTTTTGTACACCATGGGCTAAATGGCCAGGTCACATGGACCCCGAAGGGTCAGAGAAGGTTGGGGGAAGGGACCCACTGGAACAGCTGTTGGGAGACAGATGGTAGTCTCCCGTCAAGGCCATCCAGCGTGTTCTTTAATGTGCACAGGGTATGGCTCTCCCGCACACGGGGCCACGGCTTAACGTCCCATACGACGGACGGCGGCCTTTCCAAGCCCATCGGTGTCTTCTACTGACCGTGGACAGGGGGGGGTATTTTGCGGAGATAAATCTCAACGCTGACCCAGCTGGGACTCAAACCTGGGAACTACAGATTACGAGCCTGGCGCGCTACCAACTGAGCCACCCCCGCCCCCCTGAATTTCGGAAAGCTTTAGTAAAGGTTATTTTAAAATCCATAATAGCAGTATCACAGAATAATAAATCTGGCTACGTAGTTATAACTAGACTGCACTCAAAATTTATAAGGTGATATTAAAGAAATTTGTTAGAAGCCTTAAATTCTTTGGTCCCCCCCCCCCGCGATTTCAGAAATAGTGCACAGCGTGATCCCACATTTCAATGAGTTTATATATATACAAGATTTACCAGCCATCCTGTATTGTGTTGCAAATTCAAGTCCATGCCTATACAAAACCAGAGTTGGAATTTCTTTATTTCATAAAAATGAATTCAAATGGTAAAATTTTTAAAAAGTTTTATTGCCCTTAAAGTACGGGTTTGCTTAATAATGTAGAAGTTTTTTTTTTGCATTTTTAAAAACTTTTACTTAAAAATTTCGCAACTGTTTCCTAAAAAGGACATGAAATCAGGGTGAACGTAGTGTCATTTTCACATTCATATTGCAGTTTTGTTTGTGTTGATATTTTATTTTATGAAGTCTGTTACAAATTAGAATATTACATTGGGGTAAGTAACAACCTTGTCCAAAGATCGCATATGTCGATAAATTTGACCAGCATGCCCCATAGTCTCGATGAATTTGTCCCGCAGAACAACTGTATGGCCTTGTCGAATTCTCAATGATTTTATCCAGCAAGGCACATGGTTTCAACGGATTTGATAGCAACACCTATGGGAACTAAACACATCTAGGGCCGTGCCTAAAAAATTTTGCAACTTATCAAATAGTTCTGTAATAAATAAATACCTTCTCAAGCAGCTGCTTGCCACATAGGCCTGACAGGGGCCAGTCAGTTTAATACGCCATAGTAGAAGGATCTGTGAAGATGGCGGATCCTCAGCAGATTTCTTGCCAACTGAAACGCGGTATTCCACAGGTGGTCACCTTCCCTCGTACTGACCGCTCCCAAAAGTGCTTAATTTCGGTGATCGGACGAGAACCGGTGTTTTCAGCTTGGTAAATAAAAATAAATACCCCTCAAGCAGCTGCTTGCCACAGAGGTCTGACAGGAGCCTGTCAGTTTATATGCCATAGTAGAAGGTCTGTGAGGATGGCAGGACCTCAGCAGAAAAACAACACACATACCCATGCCTTATCCGGGTCTCGAACCCAGGTCCCTTAGATCACAAGCCAAGCGTGCTAACCACTCGGCCACGGGACGGCTTCAGCTTGGTACAGAGTAATAAAAATTTGACCACGACATAACTAAAAATTGTGCTCTAAGTTTGATTAGGGCCCGAAGCAGATAACGAACTCGACCCACCCATATTACAATAGCTACATCTTTCAATATGTTATTTAGTATACATTTCTACAGATAAACATTAAAACTTTTGGATAACCGTAATCAACTCCCTATCGGTTTCGCCATCAAAATGGAAGGACAGTGTTGCCAGTCGGCGTCCAAAAAGATCTCCGTGGTTAAACTGGTATTAACCACGTTGATCTGGTAATCCAGTTCCTTGCTATAAAGGAATCTCAGGAGCTCTACCAGGTAACCAGACCAGCCACGGCACACATACACGTACACAAACGGCCACTCGAAAGCTACGTATAGCAAGAAAAGAAATGCCAATCAAACCCGCGCTTCGAGCTTGCTGACCCGCTGCAAGTTTGTTGTTCACGTGACCCGGCAGTGAGCAGTTACGGCCGCCTTCCTGCCCCAGAGGCAAAAGATTGTTGGCGCTCACGCACGAGACGAGGCAGCCCAGGTAATACCGTTAGGTCAGGTGGGCCCGTGCTTCTTAAAAGGGGCCGTACATACATTGAAGTGGTTGTATTGGAAACGAATCAGATGTACAGGTACTCCGGACAAGATCAAGCAATTCTGAAAACTGGGAGACTTAAAAATTTTGGAGGGCCACTCCTGATACTAGAAATGAATCAAATAAACAAGTACTGATTTTGGATAGCGAATTTTCTTCTTTTTGTATATTACCATTCTTTGGCTAGTGTAATTTTTATACTACCAGATCAAAAAATCATTCAAAAAAATGTTTATCAAAAAATTATTCAAAAAAATGTTTATCAAAAACTATTTATAGGCTTTATCAAGATTCTATATATCTACAGGTAATCTGTATTTACTATGGATTGAATTTTCCTTTATTAAAGTAGTTGTTTAAAAAAATTAATAATTTCATGATATTTTTGATTACTAATTTCAAACGATTAATAATTTTGAAAAAATACTAATTACTGTGTAGTAGATTTTAGTAGAAATCTATTTATGTATTATGTATGATAGATTTTTTCAGCTAAACCTTTTGGAGGATTTGAAAACTTAATCGTCATATTTCGTCAGTACTTATTCAACTCAATATCTCAAAACAAAAAGCTGCGTTTTCCCAACCACCCTTAATGGCGAAGCACAAATTGCTGTTGTCAATGTAAAGCTCTTGATCATCACTCTACCACTAAAATATAAAATTTCTAGCCCAAATAAATAGTTTGCGATATTCGTTAAAATTTATAAATTTTTTCACCATCAGAGGGCGCATTAAAACTTTTGGGATACTCTTAAAGTGCAAATCGTAAGTTTATCCATACCTAGGCAACTTCAAAAAAAAGAACCATTTGGGTTGGATTGTTTTACCTCTGATCGGCACTGTTTTGCACACCATGGGCTAAATGGCCAGGTCACATGGACCCCGAAGGCTCAGAGAAGGTTGGGGGAGGGGACCCACTGGAACAGCTGTTGAGAGACAGATGGTAGCCTCCCGTCAAGGCCATCCAGCGTTTTCTTTAACGTTGGGTTGTTTTACCTCTGAGCGGCACTTTTTTTGCACACCATGGGCTAAATAACCAGGTCACATGGACCCCGAAGGCTCAGAGAAGGTTGGGGGAGGGGATCCACTGGAACAGCTGTTGGGAGACTGATGGTAGCCTCCCGTCAAGGCCATCCAGCGTGTTCTTTAACGTGCACAGGGTATGGCTCTCCCGCACACGGGGCCACGGCTTAACGTCCCATCCGACGGACGGCGCCCTTTCCAAGCCCATCGGTGTCCCCTACTGACCTGGGGCAGGGCGGGGAATTTTTGCGGAGATAAATCTCAACGCTGACCCAGCTGGGACTCGAACCTGGGAACTACAGATTACGAACCTGGCGCGCTACCGACTGAGCCACCCCCGCCCCTCTCTTAAAGTGCAAATCGTAAGTTTATCCATACCTAGGCAACCCAGAAAAAAAAGAACCAAAATTGCATTTTTCCCACTCCACCAGGGGGTTAGATGAAAAATTCATTATCGTCAGTGTAAACTTACGACATTCACATTTCAAAACTAAAATTTCTAATTTCTAACATAATTACATCACTTGCAATATTCAATTGAAATTTTGCAATTTAAAAATTTTTGCACGGTTAGAAGGGGCAGTTTTCGCTAAAGGAAGATTCCGAAAGCGCAAATCAAAATATTTCAATACCTATCCAACGGAAAAAGAATTTTCAATTTATAAAATATATCTGTAAAGTTTGTCTGTAGGCTGAATGCCTACAGACAAACGACAAAGTTAAATAAAAGGTTTAGCTTGTTTTCAGAGAAAACGAGCTAACAAATGAAAACTTACTATTGAAAATACAATAAAAAAATTTATAAACATAAATTATGTGCTTCCAAAAACCAAACAGTTGGGTTGTTTTACCTCTGAGCAGCACTTTTTTGCACACCATGGGCTAAATGGCCAGGTGACATGGATCCCGAAGGCTCAGAGAAGGTTGGGGGAGGGGACCCACTGGAACAGCTGTTGGGAGACAGATGGTAGCATCCCGTCAAGGCCATCCAGCGTGTTCTTTAACGTGCACAGGGTATAACTCTCCCGCACACGGACCACGGCTTAACGTCCCATCCGACGGCCTTTACCAAGCCCATCGGTGTCCCCTACTGACCGTGGGCAGGGCGGGGAATTTTGCGGAGATAAATCTCAACGCTGACCCAGTTGGGACTCGAACCTGGGAACTACAGATTACGAGCCTGGCGCGCTACCGACTGAGCCACCCCCGCCCACCAAAAACAAAAGAAAACGTAAAACAAATTCAAAATTATATTTCGTTAGGGAAATATTTTTTTATTATTACACCTGATATTATAAACAATCTTTTGATCAATTTTTCCATGGGGGGGTGGCGGTGCCCCCCCTCCTCCCACACCCACACACACACCACCACCACCATAGAAACCATGGAAACCACACCACTGGAATGGTGGAATGGAACCACTGGAAACCATGGAAACCACACCATTGTCATTGGCAACCGCCAATGACAATATATATCCACATCTTTGAGTAATTCTGCCGTTTGCCAAAGACAAAATGTATTTTCTAAGATTACCTCTCTTACTTCTTAATAACTCTCGTTCTACTAATTCGATTAACATCTTTGGATATTACCAAATCATGTACCATTCAAATAATAATCCTCACTCTTGCGCTTACTTCAGAAGACCATGCAACCCAATATTTTGCTTAAAACTGCAATTGTTATCAATATCAAAGGAACGAAATGTTGATTGATTAGGCATATTCGGTCGCACATAAGAAAACGAAACCCTCAACTGAAGCTGCCAAACTTCTCTGTAGCCTTTTATTTTTAAACAGCCTCTGTAGCCTTTATTATATAAAGTTTTTAACTGGCATAGTGGTTAGGCAGCTAGCGACTGTCCCAGCTAAGGCAAACTTTGTGTGTTGTGTTAGCTCTAACTAAGGCAGTGGTCAGCGGTGACTTCGGTCTTAGTAGGGCATGTCCTTGTATGAGATGGCCCGTATTAAGCTAGGAGTAGCTTCTAGGATTCTTCTCTGTCCTATATGTCGCAAATCAAATCAATCAAATCTTTCTGAATCAATAAATCTGTGATAAGCAAACTCCGGCCCATGAAGTATTCGGAAAACCAGTAAAAAATTAAAAGAAAAAATGAAAATAAAATTCGTTGGAGAAAAATGGTTTCAAAGCGAAACTTTTGAGCATATTTTATTCACTTATTTTAATATCATTTTTTATTATTAACTTATTATCATTATTCAGCATTTACATTATTATTTCCTTCCGACTGGGAATGCAAACGACTGACGTGCAATATTCTAATTTGCTCGCGGCTAAATTATGTAATTTACTTTATATTTCTTGTAGCTTTAATTCTCGTGTTCATTTTCATAATAAATGTGGTATATGTGAAAGTTGAGTTTGTTTCACCTCTGAGGTCAATTTTTGAACACAATGGGCTAAGTGGTTGGGGGAGGAGACCCACAGGATAGCTGTTAGACAAATGGTAGCCTCTTGGCAAGGTCATCCAGCGTGTTCTTTAACGTGCACAGGATATGGCTCTCCCGCACACGGGGCCACGGCTTAACGTCCCATCCGACGGACGGCGGCCTTTCCAAGCCCATCGGTGTCCCCTACTGACCGTGGGCAGGGCGGGGAATTTTGCGGAGATAAATCTCAACGCTGACCCAGCTGGGACTCGAACCTGGGTACTACAGATTACGAGCCTGGCGCGCTACCGACTGAGCCCCCCCCCCCCCTCGGTTGTCTTTTCAAGCCCATCGGTGTCCCCTACTGACCGTGGGCAGGGCGGGGAATTTTGCGGAGATAAATCTCAACGCTGACCCAGCTGGGACTCGAACCTGGGTACTACAGATTACGAGCCTGGCGCGCTACCGACTGAGCCCCCCCCTGCCCCCCCCCCCCTCGGTTGTCTTTTCAAGCCCATCGGTGTCCCCTACTGACCGTGGGCAGGGCGGGGAGTTTTGCATAGATAAATCTCAATGGCGGCCCAGATGAAACGCGAACTTGGGAACTGCAGATTATGAGCCAGACCACTGGCGGGCCACCGACGAAGCCATCTCTCCCAATAGGTGAAAGTTTAATTGCTTGTATTTATATTTAATATTTAGAATTACTCTGATAAAAATATACTCTATTTGGGGCAGTGGACTGTGAAGGAGGGTGGGTTAGAATGTTTTATGCAGTAAGTTCTGGCCCACGGAACTCTGAAACACACAACTATCCACACCTACAATAAACCATAAGCAATATAAACTAACTTGAAATGCACACACACTGTCATAACCAACCATTTTATTGATAAGAGTACAAAAATTTCCGCAAATGAGCTGTGTCCGTTATTACAACATTACATTACTTGTAATAAACAGTTTAACACGCGTAAATATTGACTGATAAGAGTATTTTGGCAAAAATATATTTAGCACCGTACTAAAATATATTTAGTACGGTGCATTTCAATCTTCCAACTTCTATAACTCTTCAAATACTAAGCGCAAAAAAAATCCAAACCATCAAGAAGAAGACAGATTGAGAAGTTCAACCTACGATTTCTGATTTAAAAAAAAAACAAATTTTAGAAGTTATATGGCTTTACCTGGTATACTGTATATATACGTTATCAGAGTATATAATTGCTTATAACTAGAAGTGCAGCATTAATGCTGCAAACTTCCTCATATTTACAAATTGTTTTAAATCAACAGAAAATGCAGTCTCATAATTATTTGTTTTTAGACTAAGATTTATATATTTATGAACGTAATCTTCCATCCTATAAAGCGAAGTATTACTAAGAGGATTTTTTCGAGGTTCGGGAATACAGTATTTTTGTGGAATCATACCTCCTACCCAATAGGGCGGGGGTGGTTCAGTCGGTAGTGCGCCAGCTCGTAATCTGTAGTTCCCAGGTTCGAGTCCCAGCTGGCTCAGCGTTGAGGTTTATCTCCGCAAAATTCCCCGCCATGCCCACGGTTAATAGGGGGCACCGATGCCTTGGAAAGGCCGCCGTCCGTCGGATGGGACGTTAATTGGTGGCACCGTGTGCGGTGAGAGCCATATCCTGTGCACGTTAAAGAACACGCTGGATGGCCTTGATGGGAGGCTACTATCTGTCTCCTAACAGCTGTTCCAGTGGGTTCCCTCCCTCTTCTCTGAGCCTTCGGGCTCCACGTGACCTGACCATTTAGCCCATGGTGTGCAAAAAAGTGCCGCTCAGAGGTAAAAGAACCCAACAACTCTCCTACCCAATAGTCCTTGTTTGAACAATTCGCGAGGGCCAACTGAGATGCTAAAAATCGTTTATGGCGTCACAAATATAAATAACGTTTTTTGAAAAAAATGTAAGATTAACAAATTTTTTATGATTAATTTTTTATAATCTAAACATGATAGAAATAAAGCACATTAATTTTATTTGAATGTTCACGGGCAGAACTTGTTACATTTCTCCATTACTTTGTCAATATTTACTGATAGTTTTTAAACAGCAAAACCAAGTGTTTGTCCTTTGTGAATTTTATTCTGTTGAAAGGTGTTTGAAATGCACATATACACTCAAAATCATAAAGAGAGATAAAATGCATTTCTGACACAGGATGGGAAATGTATTATTTTTCAAAAAGCATTATCTTAAACTGAAATAGAAAACGCTTTGAAAACTTATTGTGATAATTCCGACACCGTTAAACAGTTTCCAACTAAACCCCTACTAAAAGATTTGTTCTATTATTAAATTTTTTTATAATTTATCTTCAATTTAGCTTAACTCAGGAGCGACTGGTCATTAGGGTCAATAGTGGTTTTCAACATTTCTATAATGCACTACAAATCAATCAGTGCACTTAGCACTGCTTATTTTCTATCCCAATTTGACCTTGAATGCGATACCGGATCTGAAAATTTCTCTTATTCTGAGTTCTACTATCTGAAAGAGCCAATTCACCAATTTTTTAGCTCTCCATCATAGGTATATGACCTTCGACCTCGAAGGACCCGTCGCATCCAACATTTGGCATAATTTCAAAGATGTACGACTCAAAATACTCTCACGCACCAATTTTTAGCACTCTACCACAGGTAGATCTATATTTCACGTCGAAGGACCCTTACACCCCGAAACACCCATAGACACTCATTTTCTAGCGCTTGTAGATCAAGGTTCGACTTCTATGAGACCTTAAAGGGCATGTCAGAGGTGAAATTTCGGATTTTTTCTATGACGCGATTACCTCTAAGTGCAAATTTTCAGAACCCTACCATTTCTAAATCATAAAATTAGAGTGATCCTCTGTCAGCCGTCAGTCATTCACAATAGTCTAATAATTTAAATTTTGGTTTTATCTTAAAATTTTAAAATAACGTAAAATTATATTTTACCTTAATTTAAATTTTAATATTATCTTAATTTAAATATTAAATTAAAATGAATAAAAATCATAATTCACTGATTTTTCTTTCTACGTATTTTGACGGTTTTTATTTTACCACGTATTCATCTCCAGTGTGGTCTAGTGGTTAGGATACCTGGCTCTCACCCAGGAGGCCCGGGTTCGATTCCCGGCATCGGAAGACAAATTCTTTTGGGGATGGGTTGGCTCAGTCGGTAGCGCGGCAAGCTCGTAATCTGTAGTTCCCAGGTTCGTGTCCCAGCTGGGTCAGCATTTAGATTTATCTCCGCAAAATTCTCTGTCCTGCCCACGGTCAGTAGGGGACACCGATGGGCTAGGAAAGGCCGCCGTCCGTCGGATGGGACGTTAATTCGTGGCCCCGTGTGCGGGAGAGCCATACCCTGTGCACGTTAAAGAACACACCGGATGGCCTTGACGGGAGGCTACCATCTGTCTCCCAACAGCTGTTCCATGGGTCCCCTCTCCCAACCTTCTCCGAGCCTTCGGGGTCCTTGTGACCTGGCCATTTAGCCCAGTAGTGTGCAAAAAAGTGCCTCTTAGAGGTAAAACAACCCAACCACGTATTCACAGTGTAGCATTACGCTGAAAACTGCAGATGTGTTTTGCCTTCGTCGATTTCAACGGGGCAACTGAAAATGTGCCCAGAAACATTCTTCATGCTGTAGTAAGAAAATTCGCCTATTAGCGCTTTTCTTCTATTGCAGCAGCTTGCTGGTTGGGGCGTGATTTCTGCCAAGTCTGTGCTAGTCAATCTATACTTAATTATGTAATACTTTTCTTAATTACATTTAAAGAAACCAAGTCCTTATTTATTGGCTGAAAGCCTAATAACTACTTTCTCTGGGCACTCTATACGCGTAAGACAGGGTCAAGTTTTTTCCTTCTAAATATAAATATTAATAAAACGATATTTTGAAACTATTAACTCTGCTTTGTAGGTATTATCCGATTTCAGAAACTATAAAAGATCTAATACTTTTGTTAATGTAATGCAAAGTCTAATGATATGCGTGTTGCTGGGAAGCGAGTTTGTACAGGCGCATGGCTACAATTCACAAAGGAATGTGCAGTGATACAGGTAGGCATCACTAATAGTATTCTGTACAGCGCTATAACATGGTGAGGAAACTCGAGACACTGGGTTGGGTTGTTTTACCTCTGAGCGGCACTTTTTTGCACACCATGGGCTAAATGGCCAGGTCACAAGGACCCCGAAGGCTCAGAGAAGGTTGGGGGAAGGGACCCACTGGAACAGCTGTTGGGAGACAGATGGTAGTCTCCCGTCAAGGCCATCCAGCGTGTTCTTTAACGTGCACAGGGTATAGCTCTCCCGCACACGGGGCCATGGCTTACCGTCCCATCCGACAGACCGTGGCGTTTCCAAGGCCATCGGTGTCCCCTACTGATCGTGGATAGGGCGGGGAGTTTTGTGGAGAAAAATCTCAACGCTGACGCAGCTGGGGCTCGAACCTGGAAACTAGAGATTACGAGCGTGGCGCGCTACCGACTGAGCCACCCCCGCCACTCTAGAACCAGAGAATAACAGATTATGAGTATGGGGAATTACCAACAACCATCTCTCTCTGCGACTTGCTTTCACTCTGTGGTACATACTGGCCTCACTTGTTAAGAAGCTCACGAACCGACACTGGTTTAACTAAGTGTCGATTCTTAGTATAACTTGACAGCAACTAGTTACATCTTTAAGGTCGCACTTTTCTCTGAAAAGGGTCAAATAAGTGAGAACCACTGACCTATGTAGAGACAATAGTCATTTTAAAATAGGTTCTTTTCCTGTGAGCTGCACTTTCTTGCACACAATAAACTAAATGACCAGGCCACGAGAACTACATGCGACACGTTTGGGTAAGTGGTTCCACTTGATAGCTTAGCTGACAGATCGGAGACTCCCGTCAAGGTCATCAAATGTGTACTTTAAATGCATAAGATATTACTTTCCTGCACAAGAGGGGGGGGGGGGCATTCGGTATCGCACCAGATTCGCAACCTGCAGCTCCCAGGTTCGACTCAGGCCAGGGTTGATATTTACCTCCGCAAAACCTCGTTCTTAACTCGGTCAGTAGAAGACACTTGTCAAGATCTCTCTTCTCTATTTGAAAGCTCTATTAGCTGAATGTCTTTACTGGATAATACTTAATAATAACACCATCAACTCAGTATCTCTTGATTAAATATTACGTTACGGGTTTCCGCGTAAAACAAAACGTTTTTGCCGTGTGCAAAGCGCGGGAAAATTAGAAAAAAAAACTTGCGATTTTTCAAAAAAAAACTGCGATTCTAAGACGCACCCCGTTTTTAGACACGTTTATATGGGAAAAAAGTGCGTCTTAGAATTGAAGAAATACGGTAATTTTTGCCTCCATTACTAATATTCTCAAAGGCAGTGGCACTCAGGATTTAATCTTGGGAGGAACCGAGTTGAACGGATAAAAATATTTTTAATGAAAATTCAATAAAATTCATTAGGGGATTATGAAAATTCATTTTAAGAATAAAATCCAGTTTTCTTTTCTTTTTACAAAGCATAAGTGGTATAGAAATAGAAAACACGACACAACATAAATATAAAAAAAAAGAATTTTAATTAAGAAAAGATTATTGAAAAATTTTCTAGTGTTTTTTTTTTTCTTTTTCTTTGGGGGGTGCCAGGGCCCTTGCCCCCACCCCTTCTGAGTGCGCCACTGTTCAAAGTGGAAGTGAAGGGGGGCGTCATAACCCTCCCTTAGGATCAGGTCTTGTTGACCTATGCATCGCTTGGGCGATTGCTGTTGCCTTTTCGTACTAAGAGTATTTTAAGGCAAGAATTTATTTTAATAAGCCAAAAAGTGATCGACGCAAAACAGTTCAAATCACAACTAGCAGAAAATATCTATAGCCTCTGTCGAATATTCTCTTTGAAAACAAGAATTCCGTGAAGTTTATTTCAAAACTCTGAAGTCTTTAACGGTGGTTATTCGAACTATTGAATGAACTAAAAAATGCAAAGGGTATTATATTTCATTCGTACCTATGAAAACAAAAATTTTTCATTTACGTCTAAAAGCAAAAAATTTAGTTTTACCACACCTCCTGGGATAAGGAGGTAAATCAATGCTATTAACTCATTGACACCACATTCTACTGGGGCGGGGGTGGCTCAGTCGGTAGTGCGCCAGGCTCGGTGGTACATACTGGCCTCACTTGTTAAGAAGCTCACGAGCCGACACTGGTTTAACTGTGTCGATTCTTAGTATAACCTGACAGCAACTAGTTACATGTCTTTAAGGTGACTTTGAGATTTTTCTCCACAAAACTCCCCGCCCTATCCCAGGTTCGAGTCCCAGCTGGGTCAACGTTGAGATTTATCTCCGCAAAATTCCCCGCCCTGCCCACGGTCAGTAGGGGACACCGATAGGCTTGGAAAGGCCGCCGTCCGTCGGATGGGACGTTGAGCCGTGGCCCCGTGTGCGGGAGAGCCATACCCTGTGCACGTTAAAGAACACGCTGGATGGCCTTGACGGGAGGCTACCATCTGTCTCCCAACAGCTGTTCCAGTGGGTCCTCTCCCCCAACATTCTCTGAGCCTTAGGGGTCCATGTGACCTGGCCATTTAGCTCATGGTGTGCAAAAAGTGCCGCTCAGAGGTAAAACAACCCAACCCACATTCTACTATACAGATTTGTGACTTCTACGTCACTGATTCTCAACCGGTGTACCGCGGCACACTAGAGCGACGTGAGCCTGTTCCATAAAGGTGTGCCACGGCAATCACGTGGTTTAAAAATAACTACAAAAAATTTTGAAATGCCAGGAATATAGATTCAGTAAGCACGAATGATGTCAATACATAAACGAAGAATTGGTAGATTGAGTATTATTTTCATTATAGAACGATATTATATTTTGATAAAAACATGAGTTGGGTTGTTTTACCTCTGAGTGCACTTTTTTGCACACCATGGGCTAAATAGCTAGGTCACAGGACCTCGAAGGCTCAGAGTAGGTTGGGGGAGAGATTGGGTTGGGTTGTTTTACCTCTGAGCGGCACTTTTTTGCACACCATGGGCTAAATAGCCTGGTCACAGGACCTCGAAGGCTCAGAGTAGGTTGGGGAGGGACCCACTGGAACAGCTGTTGGGAGACAGATGATAGCCTCCCGTCAAGGCCATCCAGCGTGTTCTTTAACGTGCACAGGGTACGGCTCCCCCGCACATGGGGCCACGGCTTAACGTCCCATCCGACGGACGGCGGCCTCATTGGCAGCAATGAGAACTCCTTAACATCCAGGGTGGGTCGGAACACACCTGCTTCAAGAAATAATTATAAAACTCTTTTTAATCTGGATTGTTACACTAATGAAATATAATTCGTTATTTTCAAATCCTTAGATAGCTTTAATTTCTATCGTTAGAGATCACTGAATATTAAAAAGGCGAAACTTTTAACGAATGATTCAAGTGATGTGTTTATGACAGAAATTTCGGTGGTAGAGTATCACGGACTATCTGTTAAAATAGCGGACTCATCAAAAGGAGGGAAAGTTTTAATTCCAACGAATATAGGTAATCATTAGAAGTGTAGCACGGGAATAAATTTTTTTTTTCAGCTACCTATTCATGAGAACGCAAATCATTTCAATAATCGGAATGGAAAGAAAAAAGATATATATATATTTACTTTTAAGTCTTTATAAACACCACTAGAGCATAGGAGATAAAAAAATCACATTTTCATAAGAATAATTTCTGAAAATATATTTGGACAATATTCTGGTTCTTCTCAATTTAGTCCTGGTCTTCGAAATCCCCCCCCCCCCACCTTTCGTACGGTTGGGTTATTTTACCTCTGAGCGGCACTTTTTTGCACACCATGGGCTAAATGGCCAGGTCACATGGACCCCGAAGGCTCAGAGAAGGTTGGGGGAGGGGACCCACTAGAACAGCTGTTGGGAGACATATGGTAGCCTCCCGTCAAGGCCATCCAGCGTGTTCTTTATCGTGCACAGGGTATGGCTCTCCCGTACACGGGGCCACGGCTTAACGTCCCATCCGACGGACGGTGGCCTTTCCAAGCCCATCGTTGTCCCCTACTGACCGTGGACAGGGCGGGGGATTTTGCGGAAATAAATCTCAACGCTGACCCAGCTGGGACTCGAACCTCGGAACTACAGATTACGAGCCTGGCGCGCTACCGACTGAGCCACCCCCGCCCCCACCTTTCGTACAAACACGCACATTTTGAAAGAAGGAAATTGAAATGGAAGAACGGGCAGTCAAATAAATATATAATCAATAACGTACATCTAACCAACGTAAATAAAGAATTCTAAAATGAAACGTAAACAATATAATTTTATTAAAATTAACTGTTTTAATAATATTTGTTTTGCGTTGTTGTTGTTTTATCTCTGAGCGGCACTTTTTTTGCACGCCAGGTCACATGGACCCCGAAGGTTCAGAGAAGGTTGGGGGAGGGGACCCACTGGAACAGCTGTTGGGAGACAGATGGTAGCCTCCCGTCAAGGCCATCCAGCGTGTTCTTTAACCCGTAATGGTACATTTTATGGAACGGCGTTGGTAAGGTGGGGTCAGGGAGTCTTAGTGGCTCAAAATACATGACGTCATGGCATCTCACTGATTTCTGATAGGTTACTATTGATTTTCAGATATTTAACAAATTATTTGAATTATTGATTATTTGAACTATCACGAAAAATAATAGCGCTGGGGTCTGGTAGACCCCGCATACCAGTTACGGGTTAACGTGCGCAGGGTATGGCTCTCCCGCACATGGGACCACGGCTTAACGTCTCATCCGACGGACTCGGCCAGTTCCAAGCCCATTGCTGTACCCTACTGACCATGGGCAGGATGGGGAGTTTTTGCAGAGATAAATCTCAACGCTGAGTCAGCTGGGACTCGAACCTGGGAACTGCAGATTAGGAGCCTGGAGCGTTACCAACTGAGCCACCCCCGCTCCATGCCGAATTTTGACTTTTTGTCCTCTATATATTCTTTCTCTTTTTACACATTTTTTTTTCGCCATTAGTAGGTCGCAGGCCAGTCAAAAAGAGGTGGTGGGTCGTAGTTTCCCCAGGCCTGGCCTAGGGGATGAGCATAACAATGTGGATTATATATTTCATTCTCAGGTCGTTCTTGCCCTCATCCACATTTGAGTTGTGAACTTCTAACATGTGTTTTGATCAGCTAATACAGCTTTAATGCTTTTTTAAAAACACCATGAAAGATTCTGAATCTAGAGGGAAGAACACAGGGTGGAGGAGGCTCTACAGTTTCAATTTACTTACCTGCCCCCCCCCCCCCATAACTATTTTCTTGTTTCGCGACTGAGATGCAACGTTTCCCCAGTACGATCATTTTATACTCCTTGCACTCTTATCAACAAGAAATGACATTTGAAAACTATTCCTTCAATGAGAATACCAATCATTAAAAGCAATCAAACTTTGAAAATAAACTTTGACAGAAAATTCGGTTTCTTATTTATGAATGAAAAATAAGAGAATTTTAAACGGCACAATACTAAACAGGACAACATCTAAAGTTAGGGGCGTACTATAACCCTAATCATGCAAAATAGCCCAATACTGATAAGTGGCTTTGGGTTGTTTTACCTCTGAGCGGCACTTTTTTTGCACACCATGGGCTAAATGGTCAGGTCACAAGGACCCCGAAGGCTCAGAGAAGGCTGGGGGAGGGGACCCACTGGAACAGCTGTTGGGAGACAGATGGTAGCCTCCCGTCAAGGCTATCCAGCGTGTTCTTTAATGCTTGGTTGTTTTACCTCTGAGCGGCACTTTTTTGCACACCATGGGCTAAATGGCCAGGTCACAAGGACCCCGAAGGCTCAGAGAAGGTTGGGGGAGGGGACCCACTGGAACAGCTGTTGGGAGACAGATGGTAGCCTCCCGTCAAGGCCATCCAGCGTGTTGTTTAACATTGGATTCTTTTACCTCTGAGCGGCACTTTTTTGCACACCATGGGCTAAATGGCCAGGTCACATGGACCCCGAAGGATCAGAGAACATTGGGGGAGGGAACCCACTGGAACAGCTGTTGGGAGACAGATGGTAGCCTCCCGTCAAGGCCATCCAGCGTGTTCTTTAACTTGCACAGGGTATGGCTCTCCCGCACACGGGGCCACGGCTTAACGTTCCATCTGATGGATAGCGGCCTTTCCAAGCCCATCGGTATCCCGTACTGACCGTGGGCAGGGCGGGGAATTTTGCGGAGATAAATCTCAACGCTGACCCAGCTGGGACTGATAAGGGGGCTATCTGTTCAAATAACACTTATCAAAGTGGGTGGGGTCTAATCAACAACAAACGATCTTTGAAAGCTCTTCCTTCAAATGGAATATCAAATCAACACATGAGGGTGAAAGAAACTGTATGGAAAAGAAATCGTAAAAATGAAAATAACTCGTACTCTCACTGAAGAAAGTAGCGTAAAGGGCATCACACCGATCCAATTTGCATTGGACGATGTATAGATGGTGGTGGCACTTTCACCTGAGGGTATGACCTCCCCTCGGTAAAGTGGGTCGAGTGTCGGCAATACATAGCACAGTCCTTCCTGTCCGATCGTGCCACGTTTTTCCTTTCTGCGGGCGGCCATGCTCTTAAACATCAACAGGCTAAAATGGACACAAAATGGGCGCAACACTTTGCTCAGAGCCTCAAGGGATAATCAGGATTTGCCACAAACAAAACCAATTTGAAAGCAATAGAAGATATTGCTCGCTTTATTGATAAAGCTTTAACAGTTATGAGCTCAACTTCCGCATAAAATTTCGGCGATTTTTCCGAAAACATGCGGTAACGAGATAATGAGCGATTTTTTGATACCACACTTGACTGAGTCGTTCCCTCCGTGACCATTGTTTCTGGTAGTTTTTCTTCTTGTAATGCGGCCAATTGATTCATATGAAACTAGAAGTTATGACTGTGCGATTAAATATTTATCAAATTTTAATATAAACTTGTTAACACAACGGTGCACATTCCACATCGCCATTGTTGAAAACGACCGATAAAAATGGCGACCTTAACTAGCCATCTCGAGTAAGATCAATGAATTCGTACAATTATTTTATGATAAACATTACGATTAAATATTTATCAAATTTTAATGCAATCTAAGAATGTATATTTCACATCGTCATTGCCAAAACGAAAGATCAACGGGGTGGGATGTCTGAAGAACTTGAGTCAAAAAAAAAAAGCCACTAACAAATTAAGGTCACAGAGGGAGTGAATTGAATTAGAGAACAGAAGTATCATCAACCTCAAGTAGTCATGGGCTCCGACCGCGCAATTTAGTTCTCCAAGCATATTCTGCCCTGAGCTAAATCTGAGGCGGGGGTGGCTCAGTCAGTAGCGCGCCAAGCTCGTAATCTGTAGTTCCCAGGTTCGAGTCCAAGCTGGGTCAGCGTTGAGATTTATCTCCGCAAAACTCCCCGCCCTGCTCACGGTCAGTAGGGAACACCGATAAGCTTGGAATAGACATCCGTCCGTCGGATGGGACGTTAAGCCGTGGCCCCAGATGCGGAAGAGCCATACCCTGTGCACGTTAAAGAACATGCTGGATGGCCTTGACGGGAAGCTACCATCTGTCTCCCAACAACTGTTCCAGTGGATCGCCTCTCCCAATCTTCTCTGAGCATTCGGAGTCCTTGTGACCTGGCCATTTAGCCCATGATGTGCAAAAAAGTGCCGCTCAGAGGTAAAACAACCCAACAACTGAGCTACATATGATGCATCTGTCCACTGCACACCAATTCTAACAAAATCCTGAATCAAAAAATTCACTCGATTTCTTTAATATTTTCGGAAAATTGCACAGCAGGGTGTCTGAGGAACCTGAGCCCAATTATGATATTCAAATAAATGAATTCGTGGTTAATGTTTGTGTTAAATCGATAGAAAGCTAAGCTCCAAAAAATTTGAAATTAGATCAATGCTAATAAACTTAGAATTAAGTTCCCGATAATCGAAAGTTTATTCCAACTCTCTTTAACGGAATATTTCAAAAACTTTCATTGCAAACCAAATCAAAATCCGAGAACAGTAAACAATGTAGTTTTTATTGTTTAGAGGAGTGGTTCTCAACCTTTTATGCTTCACGTACCACTTGGAAATGTGCATGTAACTGGCGTACCTCTTGTATAGATAGATAAAACAATAGTTATAGTATAATAATGCCAACTTAGCGACTTTGTTATTAGATCTTGCGACCCTTTATTAGACAGCGTACCTCAAAAAATCTTACCGCGTACTTTACTGAGAACCCCTGGCTTAGAGTGTTATGTAAATAAGTACAGTAATAGGCCAATTTTAGATTAAATATAGACAACCTTGTTTGTTCTCAAGATGCTATACGTATTTACAATTTAAGTAACAGTATTACGCCCAGTGTTATCAAGATACACTACTGTAATGATTTTCAGATGCTTTTGTTATTACATAACTACATATGTTTATTATTTACCATAATTTATTACATGTCTTACCACTGATTTTATATCCATAATATAAATTTTTTTGCTCAAACGGCACAACCCAATTCTTATAAATAAAATAAGTGCTCCCTCAAGCACTGCTTGCTACAGAGGTCTGACAGGAGCTTGTCAGTTTATATGCCATAGTAGAAGATCTGTGAGGATGGCAGGAACTCAGCAGAAAAACACCAATGTCCATGCTTTTTCCGGGGCTCGAACCCAGGTCCCTTAGATCATTATAAGTGAGGGATAATCGATAGTTTACTGCAGTTTGGTGTGTATAATATCGTAACTTTGATGCCCCTCGAATTCTACTATTATTATCACTTAGTTTACTTGCAGTACTGTACATTTTGGTAGCTAAACGACACTTACGAATTACGTAAATACCCAATCTTAATCTCGTTGGAACTAAAACAATTCCAATGATTGAAAAGTCGTTTATTTCAAACGATATCTCAAAAAAGTGATTAAATAATCACAAAAGAATGAAATATACTATACTGAAATGAATTTTTAAATATTTTTATTCTCACGATTGAGAGATCAACGAATTTATTACTGTATTATTCTGGAATATTTTCTATTTCATTTTAGAACTTGACACGTACTTTTATAGAACGAATCTACGTGAAAAAATTAAAATCGTCTGGGTAAATCGTTCGAATCCCCGAACAAACAGGGTCACAAACCCGAATTTTAAAAGGGTTTGGCAGATTTGATGTGTTTACATTTTTCTGAAAAGGTAATTAGAAATAGAGATTTAGATAAAATTATACTAATAAACTTACCGTTACAGACGACGAAGCATAAACACTGTGGCCAGATTCACAAGCTAAAAAGCACTTATTTCTGAGGTATTGGGTTGTTAAATCAATCATAATTTAAAAACCGTTCGGCCGATTCAGTGGAAATTCATTATTTATTCGAAAAACAGCCCAAATATTAATTGATTCTTTCGCTCAGTTGTAATTTGGTGACCCACAAACAAATAATCTTATTTACTCGTTCCGTGTGCAGACACCACGGCTCGCCATTAAAGCAATAACGATGTAGTAAACAGGATTTTGTCGAGGAACGTAGGTGAAGTGGGAAGGTATGACAAATAATGGATTTTTTCCAGAAGGGAGATTATAAAGTTTTGTCCGGTAAAGATGAAGGTCAAAATAACGGAATTTAGTCGAAGGGGCGCAAAATAAATACATTCTTGCGACAGGCGAGGAAGGGGATCAGATCCAAAAGTAATGAAGACTAAATTATAGTCTGTTAATATCTGACTAATATCGTTATTAACGATAAGCATAAAAAAATCATTAGATTTAATAAAATAGGTTTATATTGCAGGAAGGGGCCGCACAATTTATCCATAATTTTAGGAATCGCAATATCAAAAGTTTGGTTGGAAAAAGGAAGAAATGGGCGAAACACTTTCTGAATATACACTCTGGAATAAAATAATGAATTTTGTCCAGAGAATGGAAAATGGATATTTTTTCCCGCTGAACACTGGCTGTAACACAAAATAGAAGCATAAATTTTGTCCAAGGTAGGAGATAAAAACTTTTATACAAGAAAATGTGGAAAAAAAATAACGCATTTTGTTTATGCAAGTAAAAACTATTTTATCGAGGGAGAGAAAATGAAATGGATCTTGTTCAGAGACGGGGAGGCTAAATAGAGGAATGCATTTTAACCCAGGAGTTAAAAGCAGGATTTTGACATCCCAAACTTTGCTATTAATATGCAATTATTATAAAGCATGCTTTTGCCAATTATTAATTTATTAATCTATATAACAAAAGATGGTGTCTGTCTACGAGTCTGTGTGTCTGTCTGTGGCAGCCATAACTCACCGGGAAATCAACGTTCACGCTTCAAATTTTCAGAGAATGTCTTTGGTTGTGGTCCGGATTGCAGTACCAAATTTCAGGTCGAAAGTTCAAAACGGGGGTTTACTAGAACCAAAAATATTTACCATGCACTCCTACGGAAAATGAGTTGTTTTGGGTTGTTTTACCTCTGAGCGGCACTTTTTTGCACACCATGGGCTAAATGGCCAGGTCACATGGACCCCGAAGGCTCAGAGAAGGTTGGGGGAGGGGACCCACTGGAACAGCTGTTGGGAGACAGATGGTAGCCTCCCGTCAAGGCCATCCAGCGTGTTCTTTAACGTGCACAGGGTATGGCTCTCCCGCACACGGGGCCACGGCTTAACGTCCCATCCGACGGACGGCGGCCTTTCCAAGCCCATCGGTGTCCCCTACTGACCGTGGGCAGGGCGGGGAATTTTGCTGAGATAAATCTCAACGCTGACCCAGCTGGGACTCGAACCTGGGAACTACAGGTTACGAGCCTGGCGCGCTACCGACTGAGCCACCCTCGCCCCACGGAAAATGAGAATCGCTATCAAATTTACCGTTGCCATTTTCTGCTCCCTAACTATGAAAGTATATGCAATATTTATAAAGCATGCTTTTACCAAAATTCCAGTAGGAGGAAAAAATGCTTTCTCTGCCCACTCTCCAAGACTTACAAAGGTTGCAAATTCCAGAGATGTAATCCCATTAATAAAATGCCTAAAATTCGAAATATTTGCAAACGAAGCTTAATCATATGATTTTTTCAACAATTCACTAAATCTGAAATGTTTAAATTCTAGAAATACGTTCACTTTGGTTCATAGAATTGGTGATACTTAGCCATTCTCGTTTGTTCCGCAACTTTTTGACAGTTCTATAAATCTTTTTTAATATTCCAATGAGTTACATAAAAGTTAGCCCGAAGTACGTAGTTTTTCTTATAAAGGCGATTTTCTTATAAAATTCGCCCGTTATGAGAAAATTAACGACATAGCAGGAGACCACAATTCAATAACTTAAAATTAAAATATACATTAAAAGAAACTGATTTCATACATTCATATGTCCGCCTCAGCGGTGCAGTGGTATCGCGTTGACAAGTGGTAACACTGCAACTGCCTTGGTCCGGGTTCGAGTATTGGGATGGATGGTCGCATGTTCTGCATATGTTGTGATTGTCCCTCACTAACTAGTTCAATTTCTACGTAGGTCAAAAAACATTACGTTTTCATATTGGGACATAAATCAAACATTGGCTATAAGTCCCATTAACCCAATAGAAGAAAAAATACATTTGTAAATTGTATTTAAGACTTTAAGGAGTTTAAATAGGAGACTAATAAGAATTTTAAGGAAGAGTGTTGAGAGAGTGTTTTCGAAGTGGGGGGGGGGGGGTTCTTAATTCTCATTTCCTCTTATAGAAGGGAAGATTTTCATCTCTCTGGACAAAATTCATTTTTTGTTAAGGAAGAGTGTTGAGTGTTTTTGTAGGGGGGAATTTTTTGCAGGAGGGAGAGTTTTTGTAGGGGAAGAAAATTTCCTATAAGGGGCAGAATTTCCTATAAGGGGGACAGAATTTCCTATAAGGAGGACAGAATTTCCTATAAGGAGGACAGAATTTCCTATAAGGAGGACAGAATTTCCTATAAGGGGCAGAATTCCATATAAGGGGGGACAGAATTTCGCTTAAGAGGGACAGAATTTCCTATAAGGGGCAGAATTCCGTATAAGGGGGGCAGAATTTCGCTTAAGGGGGGGCAGAATTTCGCTTAAGGGGGGGCAGAATTTTGTTTAAGGGGAGAATTAAGGGGGAACTTAAGGGGATTGTGACTTAAGGGGAATATCAATTTTCATGAGGAGCGTCCCCAATTTTTAAGTATCGTGCTTCTTTTTTACCTCCATTTAATGAATTCATTTAAGAGAGATACCTTTAATAAAGTGTTCCAGTTATTGAGGAACCTGGTTGGGTTTTTGGAATCCTACCGAACACTCGCAGCTAATGTTATTCAGTTAATTATGGAGAAGTAAATTAAATAGTAAGAAAAAGTAATTCAGTTATCAGTGTAGGGTCATTCAATTATTAGGAAAGATTCAATAATTACGAAAGACCAAGAAAATGTTTTTAGGGAAGGGCAAGACCACCCCCTCCCCCAGTTTTTTTTTTTTTTTTTTTTTCTTTAAGAGGAAAGAGCGAGATTATTATGAGGATTTTTTGTCCTGTGTTTTTTTTTTTGGAGGGGGTCAATTTAGTGTTAGGGATTGTCGCATTTTAAGGGGGAATATTCTAGTGTTAAGAGGGAGGTTTCAATTTTAGAGTATTATTTTCAGCTTCAAGTGTGGGCAAAATAAAATAGTGAGGGCACAGGGAATAATAATTCTCAACATTAACTATTTTATTTACTGGAATGTTAAAGTTAATTCTTGGGGGTGAAGAGAAATCCCTGCTAATGAGTTTGAGAAGTCACCAATAGTGAATTTAACATGCATAATGTATGGCTCTTCCGCACACGAGGCCATGGGTTTACATCCCATCCGACAGACGGCACCGATGGGCTTGGAAAGGCCGCCGTCCGTCGCACAGAACGTTAAGCCGTGGTCCCGTGTGCGGAACAGCCATACATACCTGTGCACGTTAAAGAACACGCTGGATGGCCTTGGCGGGAGGCTACCATCTGTCTCCCAACATCTGTTCCAGTGGGTCACCTCCCCCAACCTTCTCTGAGACTTCGGGGTCCATGTGATCTGGCCATTTAGCCCATGGTGTGCAAAAAAGTGCCTCTCAGAGGTAAAACAACCCAACGTTGAAGAACAGGCTGGATGGCCTTGACGGGAGGCTACCATTTGTCTCCCAACATCTGTTCCAGTGGGTCCCCTCCCCCAACCTTCTCTGAGCCTTCGGGTTCAATGTGACCTGGCCATTTAGCCCATGTTGTGCAAAAAAACCCAACCCGACAGACGGCGGCCTTTCCGCGAATGTTAACAGTGAGAGAATATTAGAAAAGTTTGTGGAAGGTTGATTAGGTTCAGCAATGCATTAGGAAATGTTTTTTCGATATGACCTTAATTAAATATTCTTCAATGTATAAATTAAAAATCAAGAAATATTTAATTGAAAAGGGTTACAGTAATGGCCGATAAAACGTCTTCTGAATATTCTAGGTAAAAAAACTGCCAGGTCTTCGACGAAATGGAAATGATCTGGAAGGAAAACAAAACTGATCTGAATATTGGAGACAAAAATGTCGGTTAAATTCAAAACACGCCGCGTTGGCGTTAGGCACGCACTAAGGATTTAGTTTCGAGGAATCTCCGAGAATTTAGATTGGGGGAGCTAGAGTTCTGAGAAAAAAAAACTTTAAAAGGGTTTCCCAATTACAAAAATATTCTACGGAACAAGAAAGGTTAAAGTGATATTCTATACGGAATAAGATTTTATAGTCTCTTTTTAAATCATTCCTTGGTGTCGGATATAAAATATGAGGCTAAAATAAAATCATACAGTCGCTCAAAAAAAATCCAAACACTATGGTTGATTAGAGAATTCAGAAAAAATATCTTGCAACGATTTTTTTTAGAAATTAGTGATCTGGCAACCTACGTACACGAATGTTGCCAGATCACTAATTTCAAAAAAAATCGTTGCCAGATATTTTTTCTGAATTCTTTAATCAACCATAGTGTTCGTATACTTTTTTGAGCGACTGTAGGTGGTCATATTATTTTGATACTAGATCGTGTGGGCTCACTCACGGAAATATTGAGCGTGTGCAGTTACCGTTCACAGCAAACTAGAGCGTGTGCAGTAACTGCACACGCTCCAGTTTGCTGTGAACGGTAACTGGAGCGTGTACAGTTGCTGTACACGCTCCAGATATTTTTCCTGAATTCTGTAATCACGTGACACGAAGTTTGCCAGATCACTAATTTCAAAAAAAATCGTTGCCAGATATTTTTTCTGAATTCTGCAATCAACCATAAAAAAAAATAAAATAAATACCCCCTCAAGCAGCTGCTTGCCACAGAGGTCTGACAGGAGCCTGTCAGTTTATATGCCATAGTAGAAGGTCTGAGAGGATGGCAGGACCTCAGCAGAAAAACGACACATACATCCATGCCTTACCCGGGGCTCGAACCCAGGTCCCTTAGATCAGTAGCCAAGCACGCTAACCACTCGACCATGGGACGGCTTAATCAACCATAGTGTTCGGATACTTTTTTTTGAGCGACTGTACAAAGGCAACGGTTTTGTATTTCAAAGTAGGTAGACTAGTTTGAGATTTAGTATAAGACATGATTTCCTGGAGGGGGGGGAGGAACGAAACACTCCTCTCGGGTACGCTTCTGGTTGGCGCTGAATAGTGGAAAAAAATTTTCCACGATAATTTCATTGAAATGTCCCGGAATATTTATTTAAATAAACATTGATGCTTAAACAAAAATTGTTCCTTTATATTGCCAAAAGAAATCTAAGAATATGGTCAATAAAAACTGTATTTAACTTTCTACCGTGATAGGCCTGGAATATTTTAACGAAACTGGTCGTCGAATACTTCAATATGCCTTTGCTCTGAAATACTTGCACTAAAAATGGGTTCTGAATGTTACAAAAATAGTTCCTAAATATTTCAATAAAATGGCCTCCAATATTTAAAATAAAAATGGCAACTAGATATTGGAATAAAAATGGCTCTGAATATTATAAGAAAAAGCTCTTGAATACTAATACTAAAAGAATTTCAATATTTCGAAACAATTCAAAACTTTGGTTTTAAACGACCTTCAATTTTAGATACAAAAACTAATGTTGACAGCATAAAAAAAATGACTATATAATATATGCTTAAAAAACTAGAGAAAAAAATTCTCCAGTAACCAAAATACTAACTCAGTATCAATATTTGAATATTAACTTACCCAGCATCAGAAAAGGTGCAGCCAAGTTGATACCAATGAATTCCAACCCGAAATATATGATAAGCCCAAAGGCAGCTCCGACTCCCATTATGGAAGAGATGCAACCGATCACACCTAGCCAAGGCTTGCTGGTGACCCAATCGGCCATCATGCACGTCACAATGGAGAACACCAGCATGATGACGAGTGTTAGACTGAGGAAAGGCACTACACTCTGGGTATTCTTCTGAAGCTCTTTGGTCAGGGTATTCGACACAAACATCGCCAACGATATGTGCTCAAACTCCAAAGACTCCACTGTCTCCAAAAAAATCGCCTCCCACATCTTCGCCATGTTTTCGGCTCTGGGGGTACTCCAATCCAAATAATACATGAGATTCACTGCGCTGCATTCCAGGATGACCCCGTCTTCGTCCATGGTAACCCCTCCCAAAGCTCCTCCTAAGAAAGACACTTTTCTCGATCCGGGCATTTCCATGAGGGGAAATTTGATGGTGACGTTTGGGTCATATTGCATAGAACGAACCATGTGCCGGAGTTGCAGCACGTCGTTCTGGAAACACTCCCCAGATAACTTCCGAGCACAGATGTCTTCGTATCTCCATATACGATCTTCGTGATAGATGGTCAAGTTCTGGACGATCATGTTGAGTTCGTCTATTTCGTCAAATACTTCTCCTCTTAGGACAGTTTCTTCATCCTTGGCCACCACAATCACGCGGCCGAAATGCCCTGGCCGCGTTATCCGACCCAAATCGAAATTCTTGGAAGAGTTCATGGGAAAGAGACTCTCGACAATTCGCCTCTCGATTTTGGAGCGGCCATTGGTTGGGGTGAACAAATATTCCGGGTCATCTTCGTAACGTATGCGTTGAAGACCTGATCCTAGAAGACCAGCAATTAGAATTGGTATGATCACAAAATATCCCGGTTGTTTGGCTATCTGTTGTCCGATTCGACGGAACAACCATGATACAGCTCGATCAACACAATCATACCTGAGCACCATGATTGATGCTTTTTTTTTGTCTCCTGCAAGTCACTTCCGAATCAAACAACTTTCAAGAACTATCTACAAAATCCTTCGTCGTATATTAATTATTCACTGAACTCCGACAACACTTAAAAAAAAATTAGATTAAAAAGAAATTCAAATTCTTGTATATCCACATGTAAAAAAAAGAATCCTTTAAAAACAGGCTCCACTACCTCAACAGAAGCGATAGAAAAGTACGGGAAATGCTGCACTGACAAGACATGTTGGCTTCTGCGTTAGCTTTGAACGTCCACCGTGACCTGAGTGTGCGCCGAACTGAATGAAAAGTCACTTCACCTGCCACGCAGAGAAGGACCTCGTTCGTGACGTAGGCAGAGTGGGCGGAAACCTTTGTCGAGAAAGAGCCAATCCGAAACTGGGTGGCTTTGCGCTTGCGTCGTAGTGTTCGGAACTAGTTGACAATAGAAGTTGGACGTTTTTCGCCCGAAGGCGACGAAAATAATACATATTTGCAAAAGAAATTATGCTTTTTTCTCCTAATCTCATAGGTGATTTCTTTTCCGCTGCTAATATTTTTGTTTATTTTACATCGTCAGCAGTTATTAAATCTGACTGAGTGAGTTGAAAAAGTTTTGAAACAAACTACGATTTCGCGATTTGTAAAGCATCAAATGGGGTTGCGCTGTTTTACCTCTCAACATCTCTCCAAAGAGGAATGTCAGTTTGACGATCCAATTTTCAACTCGTTTTACCAAAACGTTTACGAAAACTCGCCCTGGCGAATAAGGAACGTTCGTTTTCAAGAGGAACAAGATGTTCTCTCTTTCTCCGATTTTGGCGCCATCTAACGGTGGAAATTAAAACTAATGAGTTATGAGAAAATGCGAATAGTAATATTTTATTAGTGGCTACCAACTGAAAAATAAATAATAGTAAAATAATAAAAACCAACTACAACAAAAAAAAGAATGTTTCCATATATTTTTTTAAAGGCCTGCATCTAGAATCTTTCACTTGAATTCCATTGCGTATAACATTTTGGCCTCCATTTTAGAGGTCTTTAAAAATTTTCTTGAAAAATGCTTAAACTATACATGGCTTTAATAATTTTTTGCCTCCATTACTGGGGCGGGGATGGCTCAGTCGGTAGCGCGCTAGGCTCGTAATCTGTAGTTTCCAGGTTCGAGTCCCATCTGTGTCAGCGTTGACATTCATCTTCTCAAAATTCCCCCCTCTGGTCACGGTCAGTAGGGGACACCGATGGGCTTGGAAAGGCCGCCGTCCGTCGGATGGGACTTTAAGCCGTGGTACCGTGTGGGGGAGAGCCATACCCTGTGCACGTTAAAGAACACGCTGGATGGCCTTGACGGGAGGCTACCATCTGTCTCCCAACAGCTGTTCCAGTGGGTCCCCTCCCCCAACCTTCTCTGAGCCTTCGCGGTCCATGTGACCTGGCCATTTAGCCCATGGTGTGCAAAAAAGTGCCGCTCAGAGGTAAAACAACCCAACCCAAGCCTCCATTATTATAGCATCATTCTCAAGAGATAAGACGGAGAATGCCTCTTGACCCCTCCACCCACCTCCAGATCCGGACCTGATATAATAAAAAAAAAATGCGCTTCCTAAATCACCTAGGGCAGGGGTGGGCAAATAGCGGCCCGCGGGCCACATTCGGCCCACTAAGAGTTTTTTGTGGCCTGCCAAGGCAGTCAGAAAAATCCGTCTTGAACAGAGATTTCCTTCCCGTGCGCGACCGAAGATTCGTCTCGTATTTTCCACTAGGACGGCCACGTCAATCCGCATGCGCAGTGTAGATACGAAAACAATTGCCCACCCCTGACCCAAGGGGTAAGAAGATTTGGGTTGGGTTTCCTCTGATCGACCCTTTTTTCCATACAGGCCCCAAGGGTCCCGAGGCCTCAGCGTGGACCTGACAGCTGTTAGCATACAGATGGGAGCTTTTCGTCAAGGCCCTCCAGAAAATTCTTTATGGTGCACATAGTGCGGTTCTTTTGCACACGGGGCCACGGCTCAACAGTTCCAGTGACAGTAGGACAGGGGTGACTCAATCAGTAGCGTATCAGACTAGTAATCTGCATTTCTCAGGTTCGAATACCACCTGTGCCAGAGATGAGTTTTTTCTCTTCAAAACTCCCCACCCTGCCCTAGGGTATTAAGGGACTTTGGGTCAGCGTCCTTTAGGACCTTTTGGGGCGTTTTTTATAATGCGAAACACTGGGGTCCTGTGGGTCACTTGGTCGTTTGGGTCATTTTCGGTTTTTGGACGGGTCACTTCCGGTGTATTGGGTGTCAGGCGGTATGTCATCTGTTTCAAGGGACATCCCCCAGGGATTGTCCCTTGAAAATGAGGACGTATGGTCGCCCTAACTTAAACTGGGTAGGGGGTTACTCCTACCCAGTTTAAGTTAGGACTAGTTAAGTTAGGTCATAGCCTGACTCGTTACTCAGTCAGTAACGGGTCAGGCTATGACCAAGCTCGTATTCTGCAGTTCCCAGGTTCGAGTCCCAGCTGGGTCAGCGTTGTGATTTATTTCCGCAAAACTCCCCGCCCTGCCCATGGGCAGTAGGGGACAACTCTATAGGGTTGGGTTGTTTTACCTCTGAGCGGCACTTTTTTGCACACCATGGGCTAAATGGCCAGGTCACATGGACCCCGAAGGCTCAGAGAAGGTTGGGGGAGGGGACCCACTGGAACAGCTGTTGGGAGACAGATGGTAGCCTCCCGTCAAGGCCATCCAGCGTGTTGTTTAACGTGCACAGGGTATGGCTCTCCCGCACACGGGGCCACGGCTTAACGTCCCATCCAATGGACGGCGGACTTTCCAAGCCCATCGGTGTCCCCTACTGACCGTGGGCAGGGCGGGGAATTTTGCGGAAATAAATCTCAACGCTGACCCAGCTGGGACTCGAACCTGGGAACTACAGATTACGAGCCTGGCGCGCTACCGACTGAGGCACTCCCGCCCAACTGTAAAACAGTCCAACGATGGAAATTGAAACTAATTAAATATTCAGAAAATGCAAATCATAATATTTCATTAGTGCCTATGAAATCCTACAAAATTTTTCGTTTATATCTTAAAAGAAAAAATGGATGTTTGCACAGAGACTGACAGAAGATCACCAGGAAGCAATTCACTCGTGTTTTGAGGTCAGGAATTTATTTCCGCCACTAGGTAAACATTATTTTTTATTTCAATACAGGCAATGGACAGAAAAACGGAAACATCTACATTTTATGTCAATGCAGAATCAAATTCGTGGTTCCGAAACAGAGTTGGGTTGTTTTACCTCTGAGCGGTATTTTTTGCACACCATGGGCTAAACGACCAGGTCACATGGACCCCGAAGGCTCAGAGAAGGTTGGTGGAGGGGACCCACTGGAACAGCTGTTGGGAGACAGATGGTAGTCTCCCGTCAAGGCCATCCAGCGTGTTCTTTAACATTGGATTGTTTTACCTCTGAGCGGCACTTTTTTGCACACCATGGGCTAAATGGCCAAATCACATGGACCCCGAAGGCTCAGAGAAGGTTGGGGGAGGGGATCCACTGGAATGTCTGTTGGGAGACAGATGGTAGCCTCCCGTCAAGGCCATTCAGTGTGTTCTTTAACATTGGGTTGTTTTACCTCTGAGCGGCACTTTTTTGCACACCATGGCTAAATGGCCAAGTCACATGGACCCCGAAGGCTCAGAGAAGGTTGGGGGAGGGAATCCACTGGAATATCTGTTGGGAGACAGATGGTAGCCTCCCGTCAAGGCCATTCAGTGTGTTCTTTAACATTGGGTTGTTTTACCTCTGAGCGGCACTTTTTTGCACACCATGGGCTAATTGGCCAGGTCACACGTACCCCGAAGGCTCAGAGAGGATTGGGGGAGGGAACCCACTGGAACAGCTGTTGGGAGACAGATGGTAGCCTCCCGTCAAGGCCATCCAGCGTGTTCTTTAACATTGGATTCTTTTACCTCTGAGCGGCACTTTTTTGCACACCATGGGCTAAATGGCCAGGTCACATGGACCCCGAAGGCTCAGAGAAGGTTGGGGGAGGAAACCCACTGGAACAGCTGTTGGGAGACAGATGGTAGCCTCCCGTCAAGGCCATCCAGGTTGTTCTTTAACGTGCACAGGGTATAGCTCTCCCACACACGGGGCCACGGCTTAACGTCCCATCGGACGGACGGCGGCATTTCCAAGCCCATCGGTGTCCCCTACTGACCGTGGGCAGGGCGGGGAGTTTTGCGGAGATAAATCTCAACGCTGACCCAGCTGGGACTCCAATTTGGGAACTACAGATTACGAGCCTGGCGCGCTACCGACTGAGTCACCCCCGCCCTTTCTGACCTAGGGAAAAGTGAGGGTTTTAGAAGATAAAACTGAGTTTGCACAGTTATAATTCATAACTGGGAACTGCAGATTATGAGCCCTGAAGCTCTCTACCCTTCGACACTCCTGCCCCCTCCCCCCAGGGAGTGAACAATTAGTGCGTTAGTGTAAATCCTTAAACCCGTCATCCTACAACCGAAGGCTTCCATTAGGGCGACAGGCTCGTAATTCGCAGTTCCCAGATTCGATTCCTACGTGGGCAAAGGTTTAGATTTATCTCCGTAAAACTGCCCCGCACTGCCCTCGGTCAGTAGGGGTCACCAATTGGTCTGAAAAGTCCGCCGTCTGTTGGATGGAAAGTTGAGCCTTGGCCCGTGTGCGGGGGAGCCATGCCCTGTGCATGTTAAGCAATACCCTAGATGGGTTTGACTGGATGCTACCATCTGTCTCCTAGCAGTTCTGCAGTGGATCATCGGCCCCAATCTTCTCTGAGATCTCGGGGTACTTTTGATCTACCCATTTATCCCATTGGGGGAGGGGAAATTTCGCCCAGCGGTCAAACAACCCATTCTACAACCGAAATTTCAAATTTAATACCTCAAAATAATGCAAATTTAAGGTATTGAAAGATTTTGAAATATGAAAATTTAACCTCAAAACAGTGCAAATTTAAACTATTGAAAGATTTAAAAATTAGCAAATTTGACCTCCCATGGCCGAGTGGTTAGCACGCTTGGCTACTGATCTAAGGGACCTGGGTTCGAGCCCCGTGTAAGGTATGGCTGTTTGCGTCGTTTTTCTGCTGAGGTCCTGCCATCCTCTCAGATCTTCTACTATGGCATATAAACTGACAGGCTCCTGTTAGACCTCTGTGGCAAGCAGCTACTTGAGGGGGTATTTATTTATTTTTTATTCATAACCTCAAAACAACGCAAATTTAAGGTATTGAAAGATTTTAAAATATGCAAATTTAACCTCAAAACAGTGCAAATTTAAACTATTGAAAGATTTTAAAATAGTGCAAATTTTACCTCGAAATAGTGAAAATTTACACTATTGAAAGATTTTAAAATATGCAAATTTTACCTCAAAATAGTGCAAATTTAAACTATTGAAAGATTTAAAATATGCAAATTTTACCTGGAAACAGTGCAAATTTAAACTATTGAAAGATTTAAAAATATGAAAATTTTACCTCAAAATAGTGCAAATTTAAGTTATTGAAAGATTTAAAAATATGCAAATTTAACCTCAAAAACTGCAAATTTAAACTTTTGAAAGTTTTTAAAATATGCAAATTTAACCTCGAAACAATGCAAATTTAAACTATTGAAAGATTTTAAAGAATGCAAATTTTACCTCAAAATAGTGAAAATTTCAACTATTGAAAGACTTAAAAATATGCAAATTTAACCTCAAAACAGTGCAAATTTAAACTTTTGAAAATTTTAAAATCAGCAAATTTTACCTCAAAACAGTGTAAATTTAAACTCTTAAAGGATTTCAAACTATGCAAATTTAACCTCAAAACAGTGCAAATTTCAGTTATTGAAATATTTAAAAATTACTTCTAGATGAACGAGAAACTGGAAATCCCAGCTCGTTTTCTTTCTAAATGCTGTTTTTTTTTTCCACTTTGACTTATACAGGGTGAATCTGAAAAAGTGGGCAAAACTTTACTGGGTGGTAGAACGCAGCTATACGAGCAATATTCGTCATAGAATGTATGGTCGGAACGCAATCGTTGAGAAGTTAAAAGGTAGTTTTCCTCTGTCACATTTAAAGAATGAACACAAGAAGGATAGGAGATACTTCAGAAAACATTTTATTAACAGGAATGTAATTGTGGTACATGCCCAAAGAAATTGCTCAAAAGAGCTGCCGCCAGCTGTAATGCAGGCTTCACACCTGCGGGATAGGGACCGACGCACATTTGCGAAGACACCAGGCATTTCCCGAATATCGCCGGCAACAACGGCGATCCTGGCGACTAGATCCATATCGGTTTCAGTGGGGCACTCGTAGCTTCCCACAGGAAAAAGTCCAAACACGAGAGAAGAACCAAGAGTACAAGGTAGAAATGCCGTTGGGTGCGAGGACCGACCCTTTTATACCATTTCCAACGCCACCTAGCGGCTCGCCGTTTGCGTTCCGACCATACAGTCTATGACGAATATTGCTCGTATAGCCGCGTTCTACCACCCCGTAAAGTTTTGCCCACTTTTTCAGATTCACCCTGTATAGACAGTGTTTTATTATCAACACTAGAAATTATTTCTCCAATTCCAGTTCATGCTTGAACTTAATTAATGCGCTTTGAAGGGTGAATCTTTCCAAATGGGTCAATAATCATGAATGTCTGATGTCGTTTTCTGGGTAATGGATTCTTTTGCGGCGACGTAGAGTAACGAGTTTGTCACAAAGAACTGTGCCAATTCACGAATAATATTTTTATGCCGATTATATGAATAGCGGTTGATTATACAGAACAGTAACGTAAATAATTTCATTCTGCTGATAAGGAATTTTGGCCTTTACCAAAGCGTTCCAAATATGCGTTTGTAATCCATTATTACACGCAGTTTTGATTGTTTCACCTATTGCGGTTACGGATTTTTTAGATTCTCGAGAATTGTATCGCCTTAACTGGCATAGTGGTTAGGCAGCTAGCGACTGTTCCAGCAAGGCAAACTTTGTGTGTTGTGTTAGCTCTAACTAAGGCAGTGGTCAGCAGTGACTTCGGTCTTAGTAGGGCATGTCCTTGTATGAGAAGGCCCGTATTAAGCTAGGAGTAGCTTCTAGAATTCTTCTCTGTCCTATATGTCGCAAAAAAAAATAAGTAAGGTATGCAATTCCTTTCCCTTTTAAAAAGTTGGTGAACCATACGAAAAAAGTTCCCCCTTCTACATTTTTTATCTCGTCCTAATAAAACATTAGCTACAGTTTTCACTTGGTGGTCTGTTTGTCTATAGTTTTTTTTTTGTTTTGTTTTTAGAGATAAAAATTGTTGCTGGGCTTGATAGATATTGACCAAATATTACGATTCGTAATTTTCTGAAACACCCAAGGGCTTTAATTAGAGGCCCTATAGGGGCGGGGTGGCTCAGTCGGTAGCGCGACAGGCTCGTAATCTGCAGTCCCCAGATTCGAGTCTCAGCTGGGTCAGCGTTGAGATTTACCTCCGCAAAATTCCCCACCCTGCCCACGGTCAGTAGGGGACACCGATGGGCTTGGAAAGGCCGCCGTCCGTCGGATGGGACGTTAAGCCGTTAGTCCGTGTACGGGAGAGAGCCATAACCTGAGCACGTTAAAGAACACGCTGGATGGCCTTGACGGGAGGCTACCATCTGTCTCCCAACAGCTGTTCCAGTGGGTCTCCTCCCCCAACCTTCTCTGAGCCTTCGGTGTCCATGTGACCTGGCCATTTAGCCCATGGTGTGCAAAAAAGTGCCGCTCAGAGGTAATACAACCGAACGTTAAAGAATACGCTGGATGGCGTGTACGGGAGAGAGCCATAACCTGAGCACGTTAAAGAACACGCTGGATGGCCTTGACGGGAGGCTACCATCTGTCTCCCAACAGCTGTTCCAGTGGGTCTCCTCCCCCAACCTTCTCTGAGCCTTCGGTGTCCATGTGACCTGGCCATTTAGCCCATGGTGTGCAAAAAAGTGCCGCTCAGAGGTAATACAACCGAACGTTAAAGAATACGCTGGATGGCCTTGACGGGAGACTATCCATCTGTCTCCCAACAGCTGTTCCATTGAGTCCCCTCCCCCAACCTACTCTGAGCCTTCGGGGTCCTTGTGGCCTGGCCATTTAGCCCATGGTGAGCAAAAAAAGTGCCGCTCAGAGGTAAAACAACCCAACGTTAAAGAACACGCTGGATGGCCTTAACGGGAGGCTACCATCTGTCTCCCAACAGCTGTTCCAGTGGGTCTCCTCACCAAACCTTCTCTGAGTCTTCGGGGTCCATGTGACCTGGCCATTTAGCCCATGGTGTGCAAAAAAGTGCCGCTCAGAGGTAAAACAACCCAACGTTAAACAACACGCTAGATGGCCTTAACGGGAGGCTACCATCTGTCTCCCAACAGCTGTTCCAGTGGGTCTCCTCACCCAACCTTCTCTGAGTCTTCGGGGTCCATGTGACCTGGCCATTTCGCCCATGGTGTGCAAGAAAGTGCCTCTCAGAGGTAAAAGAACCCAACCCAACCCTAGAGGCCCAATATAGGTAGAGGTTGGCCATCTCAAAATTGGACGCCATGTTTTGTTGTCTCTCGGATTATTTAGCGTGCGTGCATAGCTGAATGGTATTGCACGGTACTTATGGATTCATGAAAAGGTAGGGTAATATTTGGTACATATTTCAGTATTCATGATTGGAAGCACTTTAGTAAACGGCTAAAAAAGGAAAAGTAAATCTTAGGGCTTTATTTTTTTAAAGAAAAGATATAATTTGTCTTTGTTGTCTGTCCGTCTGTAGACATCGAACTTTTTTTGTTTATACAGAAAAATAAAAAATTCTTTATTGTCTAGATAGGAGATAATCTAGATAGGAATAAAACATAGTCTAGATAGGAATTATGATATATTATGATTTTCATTTTTCGAATCTCCCAAAAGTTATAACTGCGCTCTCTGACGCTGGAAAAATTTGAAAATTCCAAAATATCAAATGAATATTCCAAAAGATGTAGATATGTTAGAAGTTTAAAATTTTGGTGTTTAAATGTGAAGGATACGAAGTTACCATTGGCAATAATCAGTTGACCCTTTAGACCCAGGAGGGAGGTGAATGCAACTTTTTTTTTTTTGTTTTAACAGAAAAGTATATATTTTTAGAGAAAAATTAGAAATTCATTTTTTTTTGGATTGGACAGGTATTGATGAAATATTACAATTTGAATTTTCCGAATTTCTCAAAAGCTATAATTTCGCCATCTAATAGTGGAAAAAATCGAAAAAAAACTCCAAAATTTAAATGGAATATTGCACAAATGATGTAGTTATGCTAGAAATTTGAAATTTTGGCCGTGTAGTGGTTAGCACGCTTGGCTACTGATCTAAGGGACCTGGGTTCGAGCTCCGGGTTAAGGCATGGCTGTTTGTGTCGTTTTTCTGCTGAGGTCCTGCCATCCTCTCAGACCTTCTACTGTGGCATATAAACTGACAGGCTCCTGTCAGACCTCTGTGGCAAGCAGCTGCTTGAGGGGATATTTATTTTTATTTATTTAATGTAACAGTTTTTAAAAATTTCATTGATAACAATGAGTTGACCCTAAGCCCAAGGAAGGTAAGAAACGGAACTGTTTTTGTTTTAAGAGATAATCGGAAATCATTTTTTCAATTGGTTACTAATGAAATGTAATTCGCATTTTCAAAGGTAGTTTTAATTTATATCATTAGAGATAACTAAATATCGAAACCGTGACACTTTTAACGAATATTTCAAAGTGATCTGTTTATGGTAGAAATTCCACTGTCAGTTTATACACCACAGTAGAAGATCCATGAGACAGCAGGGTTGGGTTGTTTTACCTCTGACCGGCACTTTTTTGCACACCATGGGCTAAATGGCCAGGTCACATGGACCCCGAAGGCTCAGAGAAGGTTGGGAAGGGGACCCACTGGAAGAGCTGTTGGGAGACAGATGGTAGCCTCCCGTCAAGGCCATCCAGCGTGTTCTTTAACATTGGGTTGTTTTACCTCTGAGGGCACTTTTTTGCACACCATGGGCTAAATGGCCAGGTCACATGGACCCCGAAGGCTCAGAGAAGGTTGGGGGAGGGGACCCATTGGAACAGCTGTTGGGAAACAGATGGTAGCCTCCCGTCAAGGCCATCCAGTGTGTTCTTTAACGTGCACAGGGTATGGCTCTCCCGCACACGGGGCCACGGCTTAACATCCCATCCGACGGACGGCGGCCTTTATCAAGCCCATCGGTGTCCCCTACTGACCGTGGCGGGGAATTTTGCGGAGATAAATCTCAACGCTGACCCAGCTGGGACTCGAACCTGGGAACTACAGATTACGAGCCTGGCATGAGACAGCAGGACCTCAGCAGCAAAATAATACGAACATCCATAATTAAAACTCTTAAGAAGTTAAAAAGTAGGCAAAGGAAAAAACTTCATTCTATTTGAAAATGAGATTTATATGCGCCAGAGGCGATATGCGTTCTTCTAGTTATTTTACACGTTCAGTACCCTCTGACAGTGGAAATTCGAACTACTGTATAATTGAGAAAATAAACCATTAATATTTTATTAAGCACTTGTTAAGTGCAAAAAAGGTTTCTCATTTATCTCTTAAAGCAGAAAATTTGCATTTTACCAACGAGACAAATCATTACTATTAGGGCAAACCACTGGAACGTTACATTCTATGACCAAAAATTTAAGTTTCTAGCAAAAATAGATCGTTCGCAATACTTATTTAAAGATTTGGTATTTTACAGCTTTTTTCCGCCGCTAGAGGTCGCCTTTCGAGTTTTTATTTACCACCTTCAGCACTCTCTAACACTAGAAATTCCAACTGATGGGGATTCGAAAAATGTAAATATTAATATTTTTGCTGAAAGAAATTTCGCCGACATACGGGATTCGAACCCGCATCTCTCCAGAAACATGCCAGAGTATTCTAACCTGTTGAACTAACGCCGGCTTTTTCCGCAAAAACATTTATTTATTTATAGAGGTTTAAACGTCTCCAGATAACGGAGAGATGATCAAATATTGTTTAAATCATTAATATTTTGTTAGTGCTTACAAAATAAATATATATATATTGTTTCGTTTATCTCTTTAAAAAAAGTTTCATTTTTGCACCCCCTTTTGGCTAAGACGTTGCCTTTGTAAACCTTCTGACCATAACACTCTACTACCAAAATTTCAGATTTCCAGTGTAAATAGTTTGCTTGTAATATTCGTTTAAATTTTTGCATTTTCCATTTTTTCCACCGCTAGAGGGCGCTATTAAAGCTACTGAATTTTTTTTTTCCAAATTGCGAATCGCAATATTTGTTTGACACCTATCCAACCCAAAAAGTGGGGCGGGGGTGGCTCAGTCGGTAGCACGCCAGGCTCGTAATCTGTAGTTCCCAGGTTCGAGTCCCACCTGGGTCAGCATTGAGATTTATCTCAAAATTCCCCGCCCTGCCCACGGTCAGTAGGGGACACCGTTGGGCTTGGAAAGTCCGCCGTCCGTCGAATGAAACGTTAAGCCGTGGCCCCGTGTGCGGGAGTTCTATATCCTGTGCACGTTAAAGAACACGCTGGATGGCCTTGACGGGAGGCTACCATCTGTCTCCCAACAGCTGTTCCAGTGGGTCCCCTCCCCCAACCTTCTCTGAGCCTTCGGGGTCCAAGTGACCTGGCCATTTAGCCCATGGTGTGCAAAAAAGTGTCGCTCAGAGGTAAAACAACCCAACGTTAAAGAACACGCTGGATGGCCTTGACGGGAGGCTACCATCTGTCTCCCAACAGCTGTTCCAGTGGGTCCCCTCCCCCAACCTTCTCTGAGCCTTCGGGGTCCATGTGACCTGGCCATTTAGCCCATGGTGTGCAAAAAAGTGCCGCTCAGAGGTAAAACAACCCAACGTTAAAGAACACGCTGGATGGCCTTGACGGAAGGCTACCATCTGTCTCCCAACAGCTGTTCCAGTGGGTCCCCTCCCCCAACCTTCTCTGAGCTTTCGGGGTCATTGTGACCTGGCCATTTAGCCCATGGTGTGTAAAAAAGTGCCGCTCAGAGGTAAAACAACCCAACGTTAAAGAACACGCTGGATGGCGTTGACGGGAGGCTACCATCTGTCTCCCAACATCTGTTCCAGTGGGTCCCCTCCCTCAACCATCTCTGAGCCTTCGGGGTCCATGTGACCTGGCCATTTAGCCCATGGTGTGCAAAAAAGTGCCGCCCAGAGGTAAAACAACCCAACGTTAAAGAACACGCTGGATGGCCTTGACGGGAGGCTACCATCTGTCTCCCAACAGCTGTTCCAGTGGGTCCCCTCCCCCAACCTTCTCTGAGCCTTCGGGGTCCATGTGACCTGGCCATTTAGCCCATGGTGTGCAAAAAAGTGCCGCTCAGATGTAAAACAACCCAACGTTAAAGAACACGCTTGATGGCCTTGACGGGAGGCTACCATCTGTCTCCCAACAGCTGTTCCAGTGGGTCCCCTCCCCCAAGCTTCTCTGAGCTTTCGGGGTGATTGTGACCTGGCCATTTAGCCCATGGTGTGCAAAAATGTGCCGCTCAGAGGTAAAACAACCCAACAACAACCCAGAAAGAATTTTTCATTTATCTCTAAAAGTAAAAAAAAAAATTGATTGTCTATAGACAGACAGACAGACGAACAAATATTGGTATAGGCAGACGAAAAAGTGGAAACTTTAGATTGTTTTTGAAACGATCGTTAAAAGAAATTATTTGTTGGTTTTCAGTTAGCTCGTTTCACTTTTGCAGCCCAATGCCGTCTTCTCATAGAGTTTCTCGGAAAAAATATTCATTAATTTATTTGTTTGAGTGAAATTTTTACACCCAACTGCAGTGTAATGAGGCATTCATAAAATGTGAAAGCTTTTATAGCAAAAAAAGTGGTAGAAATATAAAACTGAGAAGTTTTAACTTGGCATTCTATAGAATACCCGGCGTTTTTAGGCAATGTATGAAATATGAGAATTATTACATACTTTCCCCTAGGCATTGTATAGAATACCTAGGCATTATATAGAATGACAAATACTATTTCAGCAAAGTATGAAAAAGGCTTTTATTGAAAAGATGCATGTGAAAATGTAAGAAGTACAAAATATAAGATACAGGATTTTTCTACAAAAAGAGAAAAATACCATTTCTGAACTACCGCCAGAAATATTAACATCATAACCTGTAATGAATCTGTCGTCCGCATTATAAAAAACGCCCCAAATGAGGTAAAGCCAAGTGAGAACGAATCAGTAAAGTATTGAATATTCGAAGTTTGCAATTCGAGTTAGGATACTCGTATTTCACTTTACTACTTGTCAAATCTATTTCAGTGGAGTTCCGAGATGCTTGTGATATGTCGTTTTTTTTATGACTTTTTTTAATCTGTTTTTTGACCTTAACTCTCCTTCTATGGAAGCTAGGGTTCTCAAACTTTGGGATCCCTATTGAGGCAACCCTCTTTTACACTCTTACAACGCTAGGGGGCGCTTTTCCGAATGGAAGGGTGTCTTTTTGGTGTCCAAAGTGACCAACTACGGCGCTCTTTTTTACCGAAACTAGGGACTGGCGGATCTTGCAATCAGGGTGAGCCTATAGGGGACCCAGGGGAACGTTTACTGGTCAATCCGAATTGGACTGAGTGCTCTGGCTCTCTGTTTGAGGCGAGCGTCGAGAGTCACGTGACTCGCATTGCGACATTAACATCACTGCCGGGAGTATTTTATACTTTGCCGATTTGCCTTTTGGCATTCTATAGAATGCCTACGAAATGTGTGAAATATGAATCGTTTCATACATTGCCGGCTAGTTTTAGGCATTATATACAATGCCTAGGCATTCTATAGAATGCCGGATTTCAAACTTTGCCGGTGACACATACACTAACTCATAGGTTTTCGTCTCAAGGTACGACAAAACATGGCGTCCATAAACCACGTGACTCAGTCAACCAATGGCAATGAATCACCGAGATGGCCAGCCTCTAACTATAGAGGACCTCTTGCTTTAATAAAGCCCTCTAGCGATGTGAAAGAGGGGGAAATCCAAAAATTTCAAACTAGTATTGAAAACGATCTATATCTGATAGAAATCTGAAATTTTGGTGGTAAAATACGACGGTTAAGAGGATTATATTAACACCACCGATTTCCTTCTTACTCCCAGGGTGGGTTTGAAACGGAACTTTTTTGCTTCCCTCTTACTCCCAGGGCGATGAATCAGAACTATTTTGCTTCCCTCTTACCCCCAGGGTGGTGGTGAAACAGAACTGTTTTGCTTCCCTCTTACTCCCAGGGCGATGAATCAGAACTATTTTGCTTCCCTCTTACCCCCAGGGTGGTGGTAAAACAGAACTGTTTTGCTTCCCTCTTACTCCCAGGGCGATGAATCAGAACTGTTTTGCTTCCCTCTTACCCCCAGGGTGGTGGTGAAACAGAACTGTTTTGCTTCCCTCTTACTCCCAGGGCGATGAATCAGAACTGTTTTGCTTCCCTCTTACCCCCAGGGTGGTGGTGAAACAGAACTGTTTTGCTTCCCTCTTACCCAGGGCGATGAATCAGAACTGTTTTGCTTCCCTCTTACCCCCAGGGTGTTCGGAAAACAGAACTGTTTTGCTTCCCTCTTACCCCAGGGTGGTGAAACAGAACTGTTTTGCTTCCCTCTTACCCCCAGGGTGTTGGGAAAACAGAACTGTTTTGCTTCCCTCTTACCCCAGGGTGGTGAAACAGAATTGTTTTGCTTCCCTCTTACCCCAGGGTGGTGGAGAAACAGAACTGTTTTGCTTCCCTCTTACCCCCAGGGTGGTGGGAAAACAGAACTGTTTTGCTTCCCTCTTACCCAGGGTGGTGGAGAAACAGAACTGTTTTGCTTCCCTCTTACCCCCACGGTGTTGGGAAAACAGAACTGTTTTGCTTCCCTCTTACCCCAGGGTGGTGAAACAGAACTGTTTTGCTTCCCTCTTACCCCAGGGTGGTGGAGAAACAGAACTGTTTTGCTTCCCTCTTACCCCCAGGGTGGTGGGAAAACAGAACTGTTTTGCTTCCCTCTTACCCAGGGTGGTGGAGAAACAGAACTTTTTGTTTCCCTCTTACACAGGGCGGCGGATCAGAATTGTTTTGCTTCCCTCTTACCCCAGGGTGGTGGGGGAAACAGAACTGTTTTGCTTCCCTCTTACCCCCACGGTGTTGGGAAAACAGAACTGTTTTGCTTCCCTCTTACCCCAGGGTGGTGAAACAGAACTGTTTTGCTTCCCTCTTACCCCCAGGGTGGTGGGGGAAACAGAACAGTTTTGCTTCCCTCTTACCCCCAGGGTGGTGGGAAAACAGAACTGTTTTGCTTCCCTCTTACCCAGGGTGGTGGAGAAACAGAACTGTTTTGCTTCCCTCTTACCCCCACGGTGTTGGGAAAACAGAACTGTTTTGCTTCCCTCTTACCCCAGGGTGGTGAAACAGAACTGTTTTGCTTCCCTCTTACCCCAGGGTGGTGGAGAAACAGAACTGTTTTGCTTCCCTCTTACCCCCAGGGTGGTGGGAAAACAGAACTGTTTTGCTTCCCTCTTACCCAGGGTGGTGGAGAAACAGAACTTTTTGTTTCCCTCTTACACAGGGCGGCGGATCAGAATTGTTTTGCTTCCCTCTTACCCCAGGGTGGTGGGGGAAACAGAACTGTTTTGCTTCCCTCTTACCACCACGGTGTTGGGAAAACAGAACTGTTTTGCTTCCCTCTTACCCCAGGGTGGTGAAACAGAACTGTTTTGCTTCCCTCTTACCCCCAGGGTGGTGGGAAAACAGAACTGTTTTGCTTCCCTCTTACCCAGGATGGTGGAGAAACAGAACTGTTTTGTTTCCCTCTTACCCCAGGGTGGTGGAGAAACAGAACTGTTTTGCTTCCCTCTTACCCCCAGGGTGGTGGGAAAACAGAACTGTTTTGCTTCCCTCTTACACAGGGCGGCAGATCAGAATTGTTTTGCTTCCCTCTTACCCCAGGGTGGTGGGGGAAACAGAACTGTTTTGCTTCCCTCTTACCCCAGGGTGGTGGGGGAAACAGAACAGTTTTGCTTCCCTCTTACCCCAGGGTGGTGGAGCAACAGAACTGTTTTGCTTCCCTCTTACCCAGGGCGGTGAATCAGAACTGTTTTGCTTCCCTCTTACTCCAGGGTGGTGGGAAACCAGAACTGTTTTGCTTCCCTCTTACCCCAGGGTGGGTGGGGAAACGGAACATTTTGCTTCCCTCTTACAAGGGGGTGGTGAAACGGAACTGTTTTGCTTCCCTTTTACCCAGGGTGGTGGGTATCAGAACTGTTTTGCTACCCTCTTACCCCAGGGTGGTGGGGAAACAGAACTGTTTTGCTTCCCTCTTACCCCAGGGTGGTGGGGAAACAGAACTGTTTTGCTTCCCTCTTACCCCAGGGTGGTGGGGAAACAGAACTGTTTTGCTTCCTTCTTACCCCAGGGTGGGTGGGGAAACGGAACTGTTTTACTTTCCTCTTACCCCCAGGGTAGCCCATCGATATCCTCTTTCTCACCGAGTGCAGAGAGAAGTTAGGAAAGAAAATTTTCAAATGCAGCCACATTTGGGAGTTAAAGTGGGACATATCAGATTAGAAGCCTGGTGCAACACCGACTCAGCCAATTTCCGCAATATTTCAATCCGAACTAATAAACTGTGTGATGCAGTAATTACAGATACTTGCACTTTAGGGGACCGTACGTTACTTTCACCCCTTAAAGACCCTCTAATCTAAAGGTTAAATGAAAATTAGGTTAAATGATCATTAATACAGTTATTATGTTTATGACTGTTTTTACAGTCATATAAATATAATTAAAAATAAATACCCCCTCAAGCAGCTGCTTGCCACAGAGGTCTGACAGGAGCCTGTCACTTTATATGCCACAGTAGAAGGTCTGAGAGGATGGCAGGACCTCAGCAGAAAAACGACACATACATCCATGCCTTACCCGGGGCTCGAACCCAGGTCCCGTAGATCAGAAACCAAGCGCGCTAACCACGCGGCCATGGGACGGCTATAATTATACAGTCATTTATTACATGTCATAATCGAGTCATTATTTATATGATTGTATTATATTACTTATTTAATTTGGCTTGGTCTGTTTTACCTCTGAACGGCACTTTTTTGCACACAATTGGCTAAATGGCCAGATCACAAAGACCCCGAAGGTTCAGAGAAAGTTGAGGGAGAGGATCCACTGGAACCACGGCTTAACGTACCATCAACGGACGGCGAACTTTCCAAGCCCCTCAAGTGTCTATTACTGACCATGTGCAGGACGAAAAGTTTTGCGGAGATAAATCTCAACGTTGACAAAGCTGAGACTCGAACCTGGGAACTGCAGATTACGAGCCTGGCGCGCTACCGACTGAGCCACCACGGCCCCACTTATTTCAGAGTATGATAAAGTTTAGGCTTCTGCAATATACCAAAGACTACGCATGTGAAAGTCATGAAACAGTATAAATAACATCTGATACTGAGCTCTGTTTATCACTGTCATTTTTGGTCTTCAGATGGGAAAGGCAGCGAAATTAAGTTAGTTTGACAAAGGCCAAATTACAATGGCAAGACATTGAGTTGGGTTGTTTTACCTCTGAGCGGCACTTTTTTGCACACCATGGGCTAAATGGCCAGGTCACATGGATCCCAAAGGCTCAGAGAAGGTTGGAGGAGGGGACCCACTGGAACAGCTGTTGGGAGACAGATGGTAGCCTCCCGTCAAGGCCATCCAGAATGTTCTTTAACGTTGGGTTGTTTTACCTCTGAGCGGCACTTTTTGCACACCATGGCCTAAATGGCCAGGTCACATGGACCCCGAATCTCAGAGAATGTTGGGGGAGGGGACCCACTGGAACAGCTGTTGGGAGACAGATGGTAGCCTCCCGTCAAGGCCATCCAGCGTGCTCTTTAACGTTGGGTTGTTTTACCTCTGAGCGGCACTTTTTTGCCCATCATGGGCTAAATGACCAGGTCACAAGGACCCCGCAGGCTAAGAGTAGGTTGGGGGAGGGGATCCACTGGAACAGCTGTTGGGAGAGCTTTTCGTAGCCTACCGTCAAGGCCATCCAGCGTGTTCTTTAACGTGCACAGGGTATGGCTCTCCCGCACACGGGGCCACGGCTTAACGTCCCATCCGTCGGACGGCGGCCTTTCCAAGCCCATCGGTGTCCTCTACTGACCGTGGGCAGGGCGGGGAATTTTTGCGGAGATAAATCTCAACGCTGACCCAGCTGGGACTCGAACCTGGGAACTACAGATTACGAGCCTGGCGCGCTACCGACTGAGCCACCCCCGCCCTCAATCCAATTGAGAAACTGTGGTTTGTGTTGGAACAGCATATCCGATCTGCGGCAGCTCAACCACATAGCTTAGAAGAGTTAAAGGATCTGCTGGTAATTCGTTGGTACCAGATAATACAAGACACCTTTAGAAATTTTGTAGCGTCCATGCCTCGCCAGGTAAGAGCGGTTTGGCGGCACATGGAGAACAAACATCATATTAGGCAGTGGTCATAATGTATTGGCTCTTCAGTGTATATGATCTTTGAAATCAATTGGTACCTTTAGTGCTTATAGATTTCTTAGACGTTCACTCCGACCCCAATTTGATCTCCATTGCGACCCCAGATCTGGAAATTCATCTTATTTCTGAGTTGTACTGCAGTAAATACTCCTATTCATCGATTTTTAACTCTTCGGCATCTTTAGACCTGTATTTGATCTTTGATCTCGCAGTACTCGTCGCATCCAAAATTTGGTATAATTCTGAGATCCATGACTCAAAATACCCCCAGGCATCAAATGTCAACCCTCTAACACTTGATGATTTATTAGATGATTTATTACATGTAAATAATTGAAAAGTAATGTTTAAAAAGTCATATCCTGTATCTGGTATCCTTTAAGCAAGTGCAATTTTAATGAGAAATCATGACCTGTACCATAGGTGATAGTTTAGTGCAATATGTGCTGTAATCCGAAATTTTATAGGTTCATTTTAAAATGTGCTTAATTTTTCATGTCTGTGTTTTAATACGTGTTTTTTTGTTGTTGTTATTGTTTTAGTTTCTTTTTTAAATATGTGTTTATTTTTCATTATATATGTCATATTCTTTAATAAACATGTCGTGTGATTGAAAGGAATCCTGCTGACAAGCCATAAGGCTTAGCGGGGTAATCTGTGTATATAACCATACTAAGGCTTAATAAAGATATTATTATTATTATTATTATTATTTTTTTTTTTTTTTTAACCTTTGACCTCGAAGGACCCATCACATCTGGGATTTGACAACATGTCTGAGCTCTACGTCACAAAATACTCCCAGGAACCCAATTTCAGCTCTCTAGCACCGATTGATCTCTATTTTGACCTTTGACCTCCAAGGACGCATCACATCCGGGATTCGACAATATGTCTGAGCTCTACGTGACAAAATAATCCGAGCAACCAAATTTCAGCTCTCTAGTACCGAATGATCTCAATTTGTCCTTTGACATCGAAGGATCCATCACATCCGGGATTTCACAATATATCTGAGCTCTACGTCACAAAATACTCCCAGGAACCATAATTTAACTCTCTAGAACCGATTGATCTCAATTTGACCTTTGATCACCAAGGCTGCATCATATCCGAGATTTGACAACATGTCAGAGTTCTATGCCACAAAATACTCCAAGCAACCAAATTTCAGGTTTCTAGCACCGATTCATCTCAATTTGACCTTTGACCTCCAAGGACGCATCATATCCGCGATTTTACAATATGTCTGAGCTATATGTTACAAAATACTCCCAGCGACCAAATTTCAGCTCTCTAGTACCGATTGATCTCAATTTGTCCTTTGACCTCGAGGGACCAATCACATCCGCGATTTGACAATGTGTCTGAGCTCTACGTCACAAAATACTCCCAGGAACCAAATTTTAGCTCTCTATCACCGATTCATCTCAATTTGACCTTTGACATCCAAGGACGCATCACATCCGCGATTTGACAATATGTCTTAGCTCTATGTCACAAAATACTCTCAGGAACCCAATTTCAGCTCTCTAGAACCGATTGATCTCAATTTGACCTTTGACCTCCAAGGACGCATCACATCCGGGATTCGACAATATGTCTGAGCTCTACGTCACAAAATACTCCCAGCAACCAAATTTCAGCTCTCTAGTACCGAATGATCTCAATTTGTCCTTTGACATCGAAGGACCCATCACATCCGGGATTTCACAATATATCTGAGCTCTAGGTCACAAAATACTCCCAGGAACCATAATTTAACTCTGTAGCATCGATTGATCTCAATTTGACCTTTGATCACCAAGGATGCATCATATCCGAGATTTGACAACATGTCAGAGATCTATGCCACAAAATACTCCAAGGAACCAAATTTCAGCTTTCTAGCACCGATTCATCTCAATTTGACCTTTGACCTCCAAGGACGCATCACATCCGCGATTTGACAATATGTCTGAGCTATATGTCACAAAATACTCCCAGGAACAAAATTTCAGCTCTCTAGTACCGATTGATCTCAATTTGTCCTTTGACCTCGAGGGACCAATCACATCTGAGATTTGACAATGTGTCTGAGCTCTACGTCACAAAATACTCCCAGGAACCAAATTTTAGCTCTCTATCACCGATTCATCTCAATTTGACCTTTGACATCCAAGGACGCATCACATCCGCGATTTGACAATATGTCTGAGCTATATGTCACAAAATACTCCCGGGAACAAAATTTCAGCTCTCTAGTACCGATTGATCTCAATTTGTCCTTTGACCTCGAAGGACCAATCACATCCGGGATTTGGGTTGGGTTCTTTTACCTCTGAGCTGCACTTTTTTGCACACCATGGGCTAAATGGCCCGGTTACATGGACCCGAAAGCTCAGAGAAGTTTGGTGGAGGGTACCCATTGGAACAGCTGTTGGGAGACAGATGGTAGCCTCCCGTCAAGGCCATCCAGCGTGTTCTTTAACGTGCACAGGTTATGACTCTCCCGCACAAGGGTCCACGGTTAACGTCCCATCCGACGGACGGCGGTCTTTCCAAGCCCATTGGTGTCCCCTACTGACCGTGGGCAGAGCTGGGAATTTTGCGGAGATAAATCTCAACGCTGACCCAGCTTGGATTCGAACCTGGTAATTACAGATTACGAGCCTGGCGCGCTACCGACTGAGCCACCCCCGCCCCATATCCGGGATTTGACAATATGTCTGAGCTCTACGTCACAAAATACTCAAAAGAACCAAATTTTAGCTCTCTAGCACCGACTGATCTCAATTCGACCTTTGATCTCGAAGGACCCATCACATCCGGGATTTGACAACATGACTGAGCTCTACGTCACAAAATACACCCAGGAAACCAATTTTAGCTCTCTAGCACCGATTAATCTCAATTTGACCTTTGACCTCGAAGGACCCATCACATCCCGGATTTGACTATATGACTGAGCTCTACGTCACAAAATACTCCCAGGAACCAAAATTCAGCTCTTTAGCACCGATTGATCTCAATTTGACCTTTAATTTCCAAAGATGCATCATATCCGGGATTTGACAATATGACTGAGCTCTACGTCACAAAATACACCCAGGAAACCAATTTTAGCTCTCTAGCACCGATTAATCTCAATTTGACCTTTGACCTCGAAGAACTCATCACATCCGGGATTTGACAATATGTCTGAGCTCTACGTCACAAAATACTCCCAGGAACCAAAATTCAGCTCTTTAGCACCGATTGATCTCAATTTGACCTTTAATTTCCAAAGATGCATCATATCCGGGATTTGACAACATGTCTGAGCTCTACGCCACAAAATACTCCCAGGAACCCAATTTTAGCTCTCTAGCACCAATTAATCTAAATTTGACCTTTGACCTCCAAGGACCCTCCGAATCCGAAATTTCATAGCGTTTCCGACATCTACAACCAGAAACTTCCCCATACACCAATTTTTACATTTCTTGCTCTCAGAGATCAAGGTTTGACCTCACCGTGACCTCAATTTGACCTTGAAAGACACGTTGTAGGTTGCAAGCAGAAATGGTAAAGCTGGGAAAATTTGAACTTCGATGCAAATTTTCCCAGCTTTCCCATTTCTGCTTCGTATAACAGTTAGAATTAGCGTGATCCCGTGTCAGTCAGCCAATCAAATCACTCACATTTGTTTATATTTACAGGGTAATTGACAAAGGAATTGAACACTTTCAAAAATTATATCTCGGTAAGTATCTCACACCACGTGACTTCTTCGTGTGGGGATACGTCACGAACCTTCGTGTTAGTATTACCTCTTCCTCGCAGCCTTAAGGAAATGAAAGAATGCAAATCCTGCCATCCACACGGATGTACTATGGCATATAAACTGACAGGCTCCTCTCAGACCACTGTGGCAAGCAGCTGCTTGAAGGGGTATTTATTTATGGTGGATACCATTTCAACCATCGACGGTGATGTGCTACAAAGGATCTGGGATGGGTTGGGTTGTTTTACCTCTGAGCGGCACTTTTTTTGCACACCATGGGCTAAATGTCCAGGTCACAAGGACCCCGAAGACTCAGAGAAGGTAGGGGGGGGAACCCAATGGGACAGCTGTTGGGAGACAGATGGTAGCCTCCCGTCAAGGCCATCCAGCGTGTTCTTTAACGTTGGGTTGTTTTACCTCTGAGCGGCACTTTTTTGAACACCATGGACTAAATGGCCAGGTCACATGGACCCCGAAGGCTCATAGAAAGTTGGGGGAGGGGACCCACTGGAACAGCTGTTGGGAGACAGATGGTAGCCTCGCGTCAAAGCCATCCAGCGTGTTCTTTAACGTGCACAGGGTATGGCTCTCTCCCGCACATTGGACCACGGCTTAACGTCCCATTCGACGGACGGCGGCCTTTCCAAGACCATCGGTATCCCCTACTGACCGTGGGCAGGGCGGGGAATTTTGCGGAGATAAATCTCAACGCTGACCCAGCTGGGACTCGAACCTGGGAATTACAGATTACGAGCCTGGCGCGCTACCGACTGAGCCACCCCCGCCCCACTCTTTTGTCATGAGCTCTTATTTTTTGTTCAGTTATCAGTTTTGCTCTAATACGTTTCTCACTCATCAATTTTATTCTGATACCTTTCTTAATCATGAGTTTTACTCTAATATTTTGTTCAGTTATCAATTTTACTCTAATACTTTGTTTAGTTTTTGGATTTACTCTAATCCTTTTTTCAGCTATCAGTTGAACATTTTGTTTGGAACAATTTTACTCTAATGCTTATTAGGTCAACAGTTTTACTCACACTTTGTTAAGCCATCAGTTTTACTCTAACATTTTTTTTAGTCATTAATTTTTTATTCTCACACTTTGTTAACTCATTAGTTTTACTCTAATCCTTTCTTCAGCTAACAGCTCTCCTTTAAAACTTTTTTCATGTTTTACTGCATAATAGAATCAATGTCAGCTTCACTAAATATTGTCGGTTGCGCGCCAGGCTCGTAATCTGTAGTTCCCAAGTTCGAGTCCCAGCTGGTCAGCGTTGAGATTTATCTCGGCAAAATTCCCCGCCCTGCCCATGGTCAGTAAGGGACACCGATGAGCTTGGAACGGCCGCTGTCCATAGGATGCGACATTAAGCCATGGACCATGTGCAGGAGTACTGTACCCTCTGCACGTTAAAGAACACCCTGGATGACCTTGACGGGAGGCTATCATCTGTCTCCCAACAGCTGTTCCAGTGGGTCCCCTCCCCCAACCTTCTCTGAGCCTTCGGGGTCCTTGTGACCTGGCCATTTACCCCATGGTGTGCAAAAAAGTGCCTCTCAGAGGTAAAACAACCCAACATTGAAGAACACGCTGGATGACCTTGAAGGGCGGCTACCATCTGTTTCCCAACAGCTGTTCCAGTAGGTTCCCTCCCTCAACCTTCTCTGAGCCTTCGGGGTCCATGTGACCTGGCCATTTAGCCCATGGTGTGCAAAAAAGTGCCTCTCAGAGGTAAAACAACCCAACATTGAAGAACACGCTGGATGACCTTGAAGGGCGGCTACCATCTGTTTCCCAACAGCTGTTCCAGTAGGTTCCCTCCCTCAACCTTCTCTGAGCCTTCGGGGTCCATGTGACCTGGCCATTTAGCCCATGGTGTGCAAAAAAGTGCCTCTAAGAGGTAAAACAACCCAACATTGAAGAACACGCTGGATGACCTTGAAGAGAGGCTACCATCTGTCTCCCAACAGCTGTTCCAGTGTGTCCCCTCCTCCAACCCTCTCTGAGCCTTAGGGTCCATGTGACCTGGCCATTTAGCCCATGGTGTGCAAAAAAACTGCAGTTCAGAGGTAAATCAAGCCAACCCAACAACACTGAATATTGCTAGTAGACTAGTTCGTAAGGGAAACATAAACTTGGGAGATTTCAGAATTAGGGTATCATGTAAATAAATCAAACTATGTAAAATCTACCGGTCTCAAAATTGTTCGCAAAACGGAAATCTCCTATTGAAAGCGGTGATCTCTAACCGTTAGTCCGAAGAGACAGTCCTTTGGGAAGCGACCGCCTCCATTTGCATCTTTCAAAAGGCTCTCGATTCGCAACTCTCACTAACAGATTCCCATTACTGGTTTAAGTGTTTTGGAATGTGAGCGTTGATACGGATGGATGAATGGATTAGAGGAAAATTCTCTCAATCTCTATGCATTTAAATTGACACGATTCACTGAGTGCTACTGGTGCATTATTATCGTTGCTTCGCGGAAAATTCGAGAGTAAAAGAAATGTCGAATAAGATTACGACGAGTGAATATTAACGATGTGCTCTAGTGACACCAAAATAAGTTTTGCGTTAACATGATCAAGGGATGCGAGAGGGTTTTGTGATGAAAAAGTTACTTAACAATATCATGAACAGTTTGAATTTTCTCAATAGCTAATAGCAATGTTGTTGCCATAAGCTTAAGTTTGTTTACCATTGGGTGCAATTATTCTGTTGTATTAAATCAGGTCCTTGTGGCCAACAAGAAGGAAAAGATCCTTCTGATCAACAACCAAGCAACCGAGATCCTTGAAACCATCAACAGAGAAACTGAGATCCTTGTGACCAACAGCAAAAATTATGAAATAGCTGTGAGAAAGAGCAAAATACTGAGATCCGTCTGACCGACAGCAAATAAATTAAGATCATTGTGACCAACAAGAAAGAATTTGAGATTCATATGGCCAACAGTAGAAAAACCGATATTCTTGTTCCCAATAAGAAAGAACTTCATATCTTTTTGACCGGCAAGAAAGAACTCGAAAACTTTGTGACCAACAGCAAAGAAACTGATATCATTTTGATCAAAGAAACAGATCATTGAGAACAACAAGAAAGAACATGAGATCCTTGTAACCAAAATAGAGAAACCAATATCTTTCTGCCTAGTAAGAAAGAATTTGAGATCCCCGTGCCAGAATCAAAGAAACTGAGAACCTTGAGACCAACAAGAAACAACGTTAGATTCTATGGCCAACGGTAGAAAAGCCGATAAACTTGTTCCCAAAAAGAAAGAACTTCGTGTCTTCCTGACTAGCAAGAAAGAACCTGAAAACTTTGTGACCAACAGCAAAGAAACTGATATCCTTTTGACCAAAGAAACTGATCATTGGAACCAAGAAGAAAAAACCTGAGATCCTTGTAACCAACAGTAGAGAAACCAATATCTTTCTGACCAGTAAGGAAGAAGTTGAGATCCCCGTGCCAGAAGCAAAGAAACTAAGAACCTTGTGATCAAAAAGAAAGAACCTGAAATTCCCGTGATGAAAAAGGAAGAACCTGAGATTCCTGTGATCAACAGCAGAGATACTGAGATCCTTGTTCCCAAAAGAAAGGACCACATATCCTTCTGACAAAGAAGAAAGAACCCGAGATCCTTGTGATCAACAGCAGAGGAACTGAGATCCTTGCTCCTAAAAGAGAGGACCTCATATTCTTCTGACAAAGAAGAAAGAACCCGAGATCCTTGTGATCAACAGCAGAGGAACTGAGATCCTTGCTCCTAAAAGAGAGGACCTCATATTCTTCTGACAAAGAAGAAAGAACCCGAGATCCTTGTGATAAACAGCAGAGATATTGAGATCCTTGTTCCCAACGTGAAAGGATCTCATATTCTTCTGACAAAGAAGAAAGAACCCGAGATCCTTATGAACAACAGCAGAGAAACTGAGATCCTTGTTCCCAAAAGAAAGGATCTCATATTCTTCTGACAAAGAAGAACCCGAGATCCTTATGATCAACAGCAGAGAAACTGAGATCCTTGTTCCCAAAAGAAAGGATCTCATATCCTTCTGACAAAGAAGAAAGAACCCGAGATCCTTATGATCAACAGCAGAGAAACTGAGATCCTTGTTCCCAAAAGAAAGGACCTCATATCCTTCTGACAAAGAAGAAAGAACCCGAGATCCTTGTGAGCAACAGCAGAGATACTGAGATCCTTGTTCCCAAAAGAAAGGTCCTCATATCCTTCTGACAAAGAAGAAAGAACCCGAGATCCTTGTGATCAACAGCAGAGAAACTGAGATCCTTGTTCCCAAAAGAAAGGACCTCATATCCTTCTGACAAAGAAGAAAGAACCCGAGATCCTTGTGAGCAACAGCAGAGATACTGAGATCCTTGTTCCCAAAAGAAAGGTCCTCATATCCTTCTGACAAAGAAGAAAGAACCCGAGATCCTTGTGATCAACAGCAGAGAAACTGAGATCCTTGTTCCCAAAAGAAAGGACCTCATATCCTTCTGACAAAGAAGAAAGAACCCGAGATCCTTGTGAGCAACAGCAGAGATACTGAGATCCTTGTTCCCAAAAGAAAGGACCTCATATCCTTCTGACAAAGAAGAAAGAACCCGAGATCCTTGTGATCAACAGCAGAGATACTGAGATCCTTGTTCCCAAAAGAAAGGATCTCATATCCTTCTGACAAAGAAGAAAGAACCCGAGATCCTTGTGATCAACAGCAGAGATACTGAGATCCTTGTTCCCAAAAGAAAGGACCTCATATTCTTCTGACAAAGAAGAAAGAACCCGAGATCCTTGTGATCAACAGCAGAGATACTGAGATCCTTGTTCCCAAAACGAAGGACCTCATATTATTCTGACAAAGAAGAAAGAACCCGAGATCCTTGTGATCAACAGCAGATATACTGAGATCCTTGTTCCCAACGTGAAAGGATCTCATATTCTTCTGACAAAGAAGAAAGAACCCGAGATCCTTACGATCAACAGCAGAGAAACTGAGATCCTTGTTCCCAAAAGAAAGGATCTCATATCCTTCTGAAAAAGAAGAAAGAACCCGAGATCCTTGTGATCAACAGCAGAGATATTGAGATCCTTGTTCCCAACGTGAAAGGATCTCATATTCTTCTGACAAAGAAGAAAGAACCCGAGATCCTTGTGATCAACAGCAGAGATACTGAGATCCTTGTTCCCAAAACGAAGGACCTCATATTATTCTGACAAAGAAGAAAGAACCCGAGATTCTTGTGATCAACAGCAGAGATACTGAGATCCTTGTTCCCAACGTGAAAGGATCTCATATTCTTCTGACAAAGAAGAAAGAACCCGAGATCCTTACGATCAACAGCAGAGAAACTGAGATCCTTGTTCCAAAAGAAAGGATCTCATATCCTTCGGAAAAAGAAGAAAGAACCCGAGATCCTTACGATCAACAGCAGAGAAACTGAGATCCTTGTTCCAAAAGAAAGGATCTCATATCCTTCTGAAAAAGAAGAAAGAACCCGAGATCCTTGTGATCAACAGCAGAGATATTGAGATCCTTGTTCCCAACGTGAAAGGATCTCATATTCTTCTGACAAAGAAGAAAGAACCCGAGATCCTTATGATCAATAGCAGAGAAACTGAGATCCTTGTTCCCAAAAGAAAGGACCTCATATCCTTCTGACAAAGAAGAAAGAACCCGAGATCCTTGTGATCAACAGCAGAGATACTGAGATCCTTGTTCCCAAAAGAAAGGATCTCATATTCTTCTGACAAAGAAGAAAGAACCCGAGATCCTTGTGAGCAACAGCAGAGATACTGAGATCCTTGTTCCCAAAAGAAAGGATCTCATATCCTTCTGACAAAGAAGAAAGAACCCGAGATCCTTGTGAGCAACAG